>OY720681.1:122496579-123239688 GCA_963170755.1 Amphimallon solstitiale | reverse complement strand
ACCGCTATAGGTATCAATTCCAAATTTTATATTTACAAATATAATCTCCCTCTTGAGATCTGATTAGATTTTCAGTAAAATCGGCAGACCGGAAGTAGTAGTTTACTTCAGTGAAAAAATCGAATTTCGCCAATTATTCGTTAACTACTAAGTTTAAACAAATTTATAAAGAATTCATATGTAGTTAAAATTAACTTTGAGACAAATTGTCTTAAAAAAGTTTTTCGAAATTCCAACCGGAAGTAGGTCTTTTACTCTTATCGAAAATCAGTTTTTTGCGAATATCTCGCAAGTCATGCTTTTTAGAGAAGTATGTTCTGAGTATAAAAGTATTTAGAACATAATTTTCAATATCTTTTGTATAAAAAAAATTTCAAAATTCAGACCGGAAGTACCACTTTTACTCTTATCGAATAGCGATTTTTTGCAAATATATCGTAAATTATGCATTCTACAGCAAGAGCGCGCGAGGTATGATCACCCGATGGTATACGTAAACCCGCATCTAAACGTGGTCCGATAATACATATTAGAGTAACGGCACAACATACTAGCATTGCCTGCTCATATTCGAACTCATAGTGATCTGATTATTTTTTTGCAGATTGACAAAAAGAACAAATGAAATTTTCTTTTTAAGTGATGACGATTGCTTAGATAACTAAGTCGATAATAACGCGAAGATTGTAATACTTATAACGTAATTATGATTATCCTAATGAAATTAAATAATAATGTAGTTGTGTACAAAGTTATAGCAGTACAACTGGGTTTTAGAATGAAATAAAAACAACCCGCCTGAAACATCTGCAGAATAAACTAAGATGTCTAGAGAAAAATAAATAAATAGAAATTTCATGGTAAAAAAAAAAACTATAAATAAGTATAACAGGAATACCATAAAATAACATAAAAACGACCCTTGAAATAGAAATTAAAATTAGAGATTCTCTCCAGTAAATATAACGAAATAACAACTCTGGAAAAATAAATCTATATATCTATATCTGGCGAACACAGCTAGCGGAGATCATTTGCTGAATATACGTCCGAAGAATATCGACTAGCATCGGGTGATCATACCCCGCGCGCTCAAGCTGTATATATATTTATCAAGAGTACAAAAGTATTTAGAACTGGATTTTCAATATTTTTTGTATATATAAAATTTCAAAATTCGGACCGGAAGTAGCACTTTTACTCTTAGCGAGTAGCACTTTTTTGTTAATATCTTGCAAAGTATGCATTCTATAGCGATTTATTAAGAGAATGAAAGTACTTAGAATAGGATTTTGAATAAGTTTTGTATACAAAAAATCTTAAAATTGTATAGTTTCAAACGCTCATACGTATAAGAAAGTCGTGTGGTGGCCACACCTCATTTTTCATATATATATTATCTTATAATTGACAATGATATTGCAGTATGTACAAGCAGAAAAAGGTTCAAGTACTAACCTTTAATAAAATCTTTGCTTGGTTAGGAATTAGTTTGTTTGTATAACTTGTTGGGTATGTACTATCCTCAACAATAAAATTGATGATTATTCATCCAGGCTTGCATCATGGCAGTTGTTGTTACGACTGAGGCCTGGATAAAATAAAAAAAACTAGAACCATAATAAAATAAGCAATGTCAAAGCTGAGTACATTTAAGTGTATATCTAATTACCTCTTCCTTTTACGAAGTGATATACTTTACTTCAATGAGTATGAAGGCTAAAATTCTACATATATAACTATATAAACGTGAGTGAAAGAAAAATTAAGTAGTAGAAATACAAGTAAACTAGTTTTGTTTGATGACCCTAACGTAAGTTCAATTATTAGGAATTACTATTATTGAAAGCAATTTTTAAAATCGCAGGTAAATACAAATTGAAGAAACGTCCATATACAGACCACATGTAGGCAGTACTTACTATATTGATAATTACCAAGAACGTAAATGTTTAATGAAAGTTGATGCGACTTCCATGGTGAGATGAAGTATTGTGGGTGTAAAAGCAGGATTAATTATAACACTTTTGCAGTAAGAAGGATAATGTTTCTATTATAACAATAAATTTATTGTATCAATAATAAGATTTACATACAATTTACACAATAGCACATTCAAGCAAAAATGTGATGATAATGTCAACACAGGTAATCAAAGGGCCAATTTATGTCATTGACATTGTAGAATCTTCTTGAAGGAGAATGTCCTTTATTTTCTCTTTAGATACGAAAGTGGAAAGATGTCTACACATAACTTTGATTTTGTTAAATAATTACCAGTGACGATGTTGTACTGAAGTGGCTTTTGTCCTATGTAATGCGGGATGTGCAGCAAATGGTTATGAGGGCTGGAGACTTCTGTAATCTCACCCCTAGTCATCAGGTGTGACAACTTTTTCAAAGCGCTCTTTAGTTGTTGCAGAATATGTGTCTAGGCTAATGGACTTATCATAAGCTCTCTGAAGAGAGGTTTGCAGTGGATAGTTTGTGAAACACAGACAATTGCTCAAACTGCTTTCTTCTGCAGGATAAACACCTTTTCTACATAGGCCTACTTACCCCATATTGGCTAAACATTGTTGATATGTGATTTGATTGTCCATAGTATGTCGTTATTCCAGTAGACTATCAGTTATAAATCTGATACGTCTAATTTCATAAGTAGCAGAAGACAAGTGTTTGATTAATTCATCTATCTGCAGCTTCCATGTTAATCTTGTGTCTAGTCTAATATCAAGGAATTTTCAATTCGTAGAATATATGTTTGATCTATATGGATTAGCTGTGAACCATTTAAATGTCTAAATTCTGAAGATACCAAAAACTTATAATAATGTGGTGTTTATAATGCATTTTCTTTGTAAAACGTACTACATTACTGGTTCGAATGCCTCAAATAATCCAGTCAAGTTGTTAAAACCATGCAAAGCAACTTAATAAATGTTGTGGTTCGGATAGCTTTTAATTACTTTTTCTTCTTTTACATAATATATTTAGTCATACGAAATATATAGAAGACTGTTTTAGACATACCTGTTGAACACATAAAAAAAATGAGAATAACCCAAACTCTGAACCCGAAACAGGCTGACATTTCATGTAGGTATTTAATAAGAATGCTGGCTCTCTAATACCGTTTCCTTGTTTAGATTTATTTCTTTAAAAAACATGAATACGTTTTTTTAAAAAGCCTTTCGTGTGTTATTTTTTTTTTATTATGTTATAAAAGGGTAATTGTGAGTATAATAAGGGAAAAAATAGTAATCCTACGATTCTTCAATAAAACATTTACTTAAAGCTACTTTATCATAGTAATAGCTATATAGGTTATGTTGTTATGTAATTCAAGGGCAAACGATGTGAAAAGCTAATCAAACAAAATGTACTCTTAAACAAAATTTAATAGAAAATATCAAAATATATTTACATTTTTTATAAACTTCCGGATTAAATTGTGAGAGTTGGGTTGAGAATATTTCATTGGCTGATCAGTTTCATTCATGAATATTAATCCCTTTGAAAGATATCAGAGGACGACACTTTACTACATAAGAAATATTTAGTTTTATTAATAAACAAGGTATAAGGTTAGGAATAGGAGAACATAGAACATAAAAAAAATATCATAGTGTGCAAAAAGAAAACAAACATGGAGAGCCCAGAAAAGAATGAACAATATAATAGTTTGAGTAAAGAAACATTTTTAAATACAAATGCGAACAATATACCAGCAGGTTCCAATAATGAATATAATCTAAACAAAAATTTAACTAACCTAAATCGAAATGGATCGGAAGTAAATTGTGCGAGTACTAGTATAACATAACAAGTGATGTCAGGCATTACTAAAGATGTGGCAAGTTTTGATTGAAATATAAATGCTAAAGAATAGATTGGGAAAATAACAAGCATGAAGATTTTACATAGAAGACGCGATTCATTTGCCTTAGAGTTAGCCAAGTAAAATATGATACGAACAGCAAAAATTGGTACAAAACTTAAGAGAGGTCGATAGAAAATCTTAATGACTTTAAAATATTATTTAATAAAACTTTCATTGTAGTTGAAAGTTTGAAAGAGAAATGGACAAAAGTGACCCACAGACCTCATAGAAAACAGCAAACATTAAATTATTATTTTGATGATATGTTATGTCAAGAATTACATTTAAAATTCAAGGAAACGAAAGAACACATACTGATATGGTTATATGACAAAAATGTATACGCCACAGTAAAGATACTTGATCACAAAGATTATGACTTGATACAGGATTTACACGATAGTGAAAGAATCTATAAAGCACGACTATATAGAAAGATTAAGAAAATTTGACAAAAAAAGTGAAGCGAGAAATCAAGCGAAGTTTAGCTTGAATACCATACACACAGTTCCCATTGAAGACGGAAAACCATTATTATTTGTTTGTACGAAATATGGACATATTGCAAAATATTATTTTTCTACTCCCATGCTTTAATTGTATTATTAGATATGCCGAACCTGTACTTTAATGATGTCCATTACGATACAGATTTTCATTATGATACAAATTTATATCCAATAGGAATACAGATTTTTCATTTCGATACAAGTTTATATCCAATAGGAAAGCGACATTCCAATATTCAAACAATATTCAATATGGCGACTGCATATCTGACAGATATACAAATTAAATAAATGTGACAGTTTTCTGCAATTTACAAGTATAAGTACTTAAAATTTGTGCTTTTTTGAAAATATAAACGGTAAAAATGAGGGATAATGACAGTGAAATGTAAAATTTGAGTCCACCAGAAATTATGGAACAAGCCTTAGTAACCACGAACAATTTATTACCAGCTAAATTCGTAAAGGTGCATGGAACATTTTAACCTCAATTTATGAAATGGAATATTCAAAAAATAATGTTTTATTATGGGGTCGTTGAAAAAATAGTGTATGCAACTCGCATTTAATGGCTATTAAGACACTCGTATTCATTACAGTACTCGGCTTCGCCTCGTATTGTAATTTTCTTACTCGTGTCTTAATAGCTATCATTAAATGATCATTACATAATATACTATTTGTTAATGAAGCTAGAGATACCAAATCACAAAATCAAGTACTAAGAGAAAAGATAAGTGTGTCCATCAACAAATATTAGTTTCCAGTCCGCTGAAAAAACAGTGGAGTGAGAAATTTACGAAGGCAGTTACACTGAGCAGAAATACAAATGCCACAGGATTCATTGATTCGACAATGCTGTTACTACTATCAGTGAAGCATTTGTCAATAAGTATGGTATAATATGTTAACCAATGATAAAAGCTCTGTATGGATTTGGAAATATGATGATGTTAATTGTTACTTTACTGCAAAAAATTTATTGACCTTCGATGTGGTTTGTGAAGGAGTAGATGTAGTGATTGTGTCAAATGTTGTCCAGCCAATGGATATACTAATAAGTAGACATTTCACTGAGATGTTAATTATTACATATTATGTGCATGTTGATAGTATATTAAAATTTGGATATCAAATAGAAGATCATTTTAATAATATACAATTAGATAAAAAAATTACTACAAAATATAATAATTCTTATTGGCAATTTTCAATGATGAACAAGCTGTTCTAACTTTGATAGGAATAGATCAAAGCAAAAGAGTTATGGAACCTGCACAGGAGAAATTAGAAGAGTAAATAAAAGAGAAATTGCACTAAAGGGAAACCAAAAAACCATACCTGGAAATGGTTAACTTTGGTGACTTAATGCAAATTGTGTTAAGTGGTAAGAGTATGAAAGAATAGCCAACGAGAGAAATAGTTAAATAATATGTGCTACACAAGACAAATTCTTGAAAAGTGTGAATAGTCATAGAGAACAGAAACTATTACATGTCATATCAGATAGTTGGCAAATACTGCAATCACTGGTCATTAGACAGAATGGTGGAAAGATTAATGAAGAAGTGATTGTTTACCTGGGACGCCTATGATAAAGCTAAACATAGGTCATTTGGATCCCTTTCCCAAAAGCAGAACAAAAAAGATGTACCAGTTAGTATTGGTGGATGAAGAAGTACAATATCTTCGGAAACGTTAAAAAAACTAGTCTTATTAATAGAACAATTTGGTGCACCCAATTTTTAAGAATAATGCCGAACTTATACAACACAGACGTATTGCTATGCGTTATCTACAGGCAAATAAAATTGCTGAGATAAAAATAAAGAGTATACTTGTACGTGATTGCAACTTCATCAAATTTCGAGCACGAGAAATAGGAGCAAAATAAATATCGGTTGAAGGAAAGGTTAACATTACGCGAAGCAAGACTGAAATTACTCCATTCGAGTACTTTTATATATACACTCTTACATCTGAAGACATCAATTATAAACTTTGCCGATAGGAACTACACTAAAATAATGAAACATGCAGAATATATAAGACATATTATGATGACAAACGTTACGAGGGAATAATTTATGATATGGTGATATTGTGGCTATTAAAAGTCAACCAATAGCCACCGGTCAACCTACAAAGACACATTTTACGTACAAAAGATCATAGTCCTAGCAAACCTAGTTGGAAGGATCTGCCGGCCAGGGTAACCGATTGAGAAAGACTCCGGAAGAGAATATACTACCGTAGTCCATGTTTCTCAATTAAAGATTTTTAAAAAAATGAGGTGTGGCCACCACACGACTTTCTTATACGTATGAAAGTGTTACTTCCGGTCCGAATTTTGAAATTTCATTTATACAAAAAATATTCCAAATCTAACTCTAAATACTTTTGCACTCTTCATAAATATATATAGAATGCATAATTTACGACATATTTGCAAAAAATCGCTATTCGATAACAGTAAAAGTGGTACTTCCGGTCTGAATTTTGAAATTTTTTTTATACAAAAGATATTTAAAAGTACATTCTAAATACTTTTATACTCGTCATGTACCTGCCTAGAAAGCATGACTTGCGAGATATTCGCAAAAAACTGATTTTCGATAAGAGTAAAAGACCTACTTCCGGTAGGAATTTCGAAAAACTTTATTAACACAATTTTGCTCAAATTTAATTTTGAGTACATTTGAATCCTTTATAAATTTGTTTAAACTTAGTAATTGACGAAATATTTGCAAAATTCAATTTTTTCACTGAAGTAAACTACTACTTCCGGTCTGGCGATTTTGCTCAAAATCTAATCAGTTCTCAAGAGGGAGATTATATTCGTAAATACAAAAGTTGGAATTGATATCTACAGCGGTTTGACCGCTATCGTGGTCACACACACACACACACACACACACACAGACACACACACACACAGACACACAGACATTTTTTAAAAACCACTTTTTTGGTATCAGGGGACCTCAAAACGTGGACATCTGCACAAATCTCGAGGTCGAAAATTTTCATCATCACAATACTTCCTTATACTACGTATAAGAAAGTAAAAAACAAGACGATTCTTATACCGATGGCGAATATAGCGATAAAAAAATCGACCCATAGTACGGACAATGAACCGAACGAATCCAAAACCACAGATGAAGAACGTAAGCCAGAATGCTTTGGTTCTCCGGAAATCGGATTGAGGAGTTCCGCCTACTGCTGACTCCAACGAAGAAACAAAATCCACGAAAATACGACTATTATATAACTGATAATTAAGCAACCATCAGCCCTATTCATAATGAAAGTTAGTGGCTACTAAGATCCAACTAACACGCTACTAAAAAAAGTCATATTCATAATCGTATTTAACAGCGTACTAAGCGTAGTAGCCAACTAAATTGTTAGTAGCGTGTAGGGGTATGTTTAAAGTTACAGCTCACCGTTAAAGCTAACCTAAAAAAACAAATTGGTACGAATAAAAATAAACATTCTTTTAGATCCAGGATTATAACTTTTTAATTAAATACATTGAAATGGAAACATTTAGAGTTGAAAAAGATCCGCGATATGAACATACAAAATGAAATTCAATATCATAGCTATGAAAATGAAATTGTTAAAAGAGAAAAAGGAAGGAATGAGTGTATAAGATATTTTTATATTTAGACTTTATTTTAAATAAAACATACTTATGATAATAGGTGCTTTTAATTAAAATGTCTCATTATATGCTAATCTAATGCTTAAAAATATTGCCAACTCTATCATTAATAATCATTTTAAATCATTATCCACATTATCAATCTAATTCCATACAAAGTTAATGAAAGTGAGGAGATATTTTTTTAATGTGAAGATTCCTCTGTTTGCAATTTTTCCTTTTATAATATTCATAATGGATATTGCTACTATCGATGCCCTTGTGTCCAGTTTAATGAAAAAAGCAACCAAATTTATTCTTCATAATTTCAAATGCTTTTTAAGACATTTCTCGTTGATATATGGAGTCTTATATTTGAACACAGGACTTGTCGTTAGTGTTTGTGATAGAGTTAACAGATATCTTGAACATGCATATCCATTATCACTAATCAAAATACCTTCTATATCTTCATTCTGAAATCATAGTAATATCACCTAATATTGTTTACATTTTTCTTAGCATTTAATTTTAATGAAGAATTACTTCAAATTTCCTGTTTAATGAACATTTGTTCCAAATTCTCTAAGTTATCGGTACAGTCTTTTTACCTTGCAAGTGTATCACAAATCCTTGCCTTAGCATCGCATAGATTATTATTAATGCAAA
This sequence comes from Amphimallon solstitiale, assembly GCA_963170755.1. Lineage (NCBI taxonomy): Eukaryota > Metazoa > Arthropoda > Insecta > Coleoptera > Scarabaeidae > Amphimallon > Amphimallon solstitiale. The sequence continues at coordinate 123,230,978 of OY720681.1, read as the reverse complement.
ATATAAGAATAAACTATATATATAATTTAATGTGTAGTACCTATAACGTCTTTCCACCTATTGATTATGATGTTTGAAACTTATTTTATTTCATTCTACATATATTTTGTATAGAAATTCTATTATTATTGAATTATATATTTCCAGTGGATTAAGCCATTTCTAGAACATTTTTGGATTTAGAGCCCCATTAACTTGACCTTCCTCAACTTCTTGCTATTCTAACATGTATTTGTTCATAATCCATGAAAACTTTTTCTGCTATACATACAATTTATATATAATTGTTATTTTACACATTTTAGTTAATCTGAAATTGTAAATTCTAACCTTTTAATATTTGCTTTCTATCGTGATTACCGCAAATTTAAATTTGTACATCAGTGCGCACGATCGTTCTTCATATTACCCTGTTGCCATATGCATTTTTCTATTAACATCCTACTACTTACTAGCCACTAAATAAGCGTTTATGAATAAGGTAAGTTAATAGCGTCTTAGTAGGATGTTAGTAGCTACTTACTAGTAGCGTACTAACACCCTATTAGGGTGATGATTATGAATAAGGCTGCATATAATTTCTTCTGTTTGTTTGTAAACATTATAATATTACAAAAAAAAACTGCTTGAGGGTAAAATATATATGTACTACGGAGATAAAGTTGGAATGGAAAAAGAGAGAAGAGGTGTGAAAATAAATGCTAAAATAGATGTAAGGTGAAAAATTACTTCCTCTGCCGTTACCGCAGGTATATCACCCACCTCCACCTCTATCTTCTGCCACACTGTCCTCCGATGTCTAGGGAATAGCTCCGCAGCCACCCGCATTTGCTCTGTGTACTCCTGTCCTTCAACCCAACCCAACCCTAGAGGGACCCTCGCATAAATAGCTTAACGTGCGCAAATTTCTCGCAGCCATTTTGACTACCCACTGTTCGGTATATACCCTATTTCTTTTTCTTCTTCGTGCACGCTGCCACGGAAAGTTCGCTTTGCTCTCGCTCTGCACACCGCAGTCCATCGGATCTTCGTCGATTGCGTGCAGGCTTGCCCGGTAATTTCGTTCGACTGTTACATTATATTTAGTATATAGTTTGTCATAGGAAAATTTTGTTATTTTCATTTCAGTTGGCTGGTCGAGATGTAAATACCAATCTGACATTTGAGTATTATTTTGTAAATAAAAAGTCAAGTATTTTATTATAAAATGCCAAAATTATGGCCGAAATTTATATATTTATATAAATAATGGCACAGCCTCCTATACTTACAAGCCGTGAAGCTGGAAATCTGGCAACATCGCAGGTAGCCGATGTGAAACTACGAAAATTGTGCGTCTGTTTGTTCAGTGTTATAGAATATTGGAAAAAACACTTTAAAGTGGAGCAAGTAGTGCAGTAATTACATACACCTACAGTAATTTGGGAATATATCACGGTAAGTTGCATTCAACTAAAACAAGTGTTTGGTATAAGTAATTGTAAATACACATAGGTAAATAGGTTATGTTAGGCATCCATACAAGGATGTATTAACTATATGGATAGAGTCTATCAAATCAAGCAAGTGTACAGCATCGACTCCAACATTAGAGAGAGAGAGAGAGAGATCGTGCGAGTGAGATAGAGCTAGGAAGGGCAAAACATTCATGTACTCCCATAAGATTTACATTATTATTTTGGTGTCGTTTACGAATTATCCGTTTATCTCGTTTAATATTGATCGGATATCGACTAAAATATTTGGAACACGTAGCGGAATAAAAGTACTAAGTTGTAGTGTGTTATTTATTGTAAATACCTCAGCAAGTCCTATTAAATAAAATAATGAAAAACAAGTTTATCAATGCGTTCGAGTATAGGTATGAAACATAATATGTTAAATCATAGTTAAGTGCACCGCTCAAATAATATACTTACCTTTTCATGTTGTGTTCATAAAAGAAAATGTATGGAATTTTTCCGTATAAATTTTGGGGTTTGCTCAACGTTTGATGGTTCGCAATGGTTTTAGGTCCGGAGAATACGAATATTGACTTTTTAATTGTTTAAATAACAATTGTGACGCAAAAACGCATATTATAATAAATAAATAAATTTTTAATATGACAATAAAAAACATTTCTTTTATTTTTTTTATAAAATCTCTGCGTCAAAGGCAAAATAAGAAAATAAATCTAAAATCGATATCCTGAAATTCCATGGCTATGCATACATCGAAAGTTTGTAAAATTTAGATTACAAGTAGATTACCATAAAGTAATGAAGTAGGTACATATATATAAAATTTGAATAACGTGAAAGAGGAAATGTATTTATCATAATAGGGATAAAAAATTAATTATTTCATGTAAGAACTTTAACCCTTAACCACCCAGGTGCCGTCTGACGGACTACGCGATAAATATATTATGTGATATTTCTGTAATTCGACCGTCCATAAATCGGTTGCTCCATCTAATCATTTCTCTATTGTTGCTCCCACCACTACTTCCTACCCATGAGTCTATCATTACTCGTAAAGAAGTTATCGAATTTTACGTACAGAATTCCGTTTGTCACAGTCTGTCAGACGGCACCTGTGTGTTTGTGTACTAAATATTGTGTGACGTGAAATGGCGGGTCCGTCGAAAAGAGTTCGGTATGGCGATAAAAATTTTGACGAAACTGCTTTGAAATGGCTTGAGGAAGTAGACGATGATGCAAGTGACATAGGCAGTGCGTCAGAGAACGAAAATATAGAATCATAACAGAAAATATAGAATCAGAACATGATTCTGCTACCGAAGTTTCGGAGGAAGACTCGCCTGATTATAGTGATGTGATGAGAATGTGGTAGAACATGGTGAAAGTTCTACAAGCAAAAATTATTTATATGGAAAAAACGGTTACAGGTGGTGTACTGAGGTAGTTCCTTCATCGCGGGTGAGAAAACACAACATTGTATTGAAAGTTCCCGTTCTCAAAGGAAGTGCTCGTGATCTTGGCCAAACTGCAGATCCACTTTCTATATGGAATTTACTTATTTCGGAGGATATTCTAGTTCAGATAGTTGAGTGGACAAATCATAAACTATTTCAAGTGCGATCAAACTATACACAAAAATATCATGTAAGTGATGTAGACATGATAGAATTGAAGGCCTTTCTAGGACTCTTGATTTATACTTCAATATTCAATTCCAATCATGAAAACATGGATACAATTTTCGCTACTGACGGGACAGGCAGAGATATATTTAGAGCGGTGATGAGCAAAAATCGTTTTTCAGTTCTGCTGTCTGCTCTAAGATTTGATGATCCTAGGACAAGAACCGAGCGTAAAAAAGAAGATCCAACGGCAGCAATTTCTCAAGTTTTTCACAAATTTATTGAAAACTGCCAAAATATCTATGGAATGGATTCGGTGACAATCAGCGAGATGCTTGTAAGTTTTAGAGGGCGAACACACTTCAAGATGTACATGCCAAATAAGCCGTGTAAATACGGCATAAAAATTATGTGTTTAACTGATTCCAGAACAAGCTATTTATACAATGGCTACATTACAGCGGACAGGGTTCCGATGGACTTGGACTAAGCGAAGAAGAACATAAATTCTCTAAGCCAACACAGGCAGTAATATGTCTCGCGAAACCTCTCTTTGGTAGTAATCGAAATGTTACTGCCGACAATTGGTTAAGTTCTATAGAACTTGTAGATATTTTACTAAGAAACAAACTAACATATGTTGGCACTGTTAAAAAAAATAAGCGAGAAATACCAAGCGAGTTTTTGCCAAACAAAAAAAGAGCGGTAGGATCATCATTGTATGGATTTAGAGATGAGAAAACTATGGTATCTTACGTGGGAAAAAAGGGAAAGGCTACCATTCTTGTTTCTTCTATGCATAGTGGTGCATCTACCGATCCAGACACCCAGAAGCCAGACATTATCATGACCTACAACCGTAACAAAGGAGGAGTAGACACAATTGATGAGAAGTGCGCAAAAAGTTCGTCATGCTGACGCACTTGCAGATGGCCCCTGGCAATATTTTTCATAATCCTTGACATTTCTATTGTTAATTCTTATATTCTACATCAATGTTACACGAGGAATTCGGTAATTAGGGAAAAGTCGGTATTTGCAAAACAACTAGCGGCCCAATTAGTACGTCAGCACATGGAAAGGCGACTAACAAATCTTCGAGTATCTCGCGAAGTACGTTCCAGCATTAGCAGAATTTTGGGAATTTCAGATATAATTGCGCCATCAAGTGATGAAGACCTTTTATTGGAAAAACGCAAAGGATATTATTTGTGCCCGAGGGCCTAAAAACGAATGACGAAATATCTATGTGTGCAGTGTAGAAAAGCAGTTTGTTTACAATGCTCAAAACCAATTTGTAATACATGTGTAAACAACCGCGATATTTAGCTCCTACCGCAAAGTGTTTTTATTAATTTTAGAGTTTTTTTGAGTAAATCACTATTCAAACTCAATAACGTGTTAAAAATAAATATCAGAGAGAGAGTTATGATGAAAGATGGTATAGTCAAAAGAGTTAGTCATTTGAATGCCCTAAAGTTATATGAAAAGGGTGAAATTAGACATTCACGACATGAAAACATCTTTCATCATGGATAGACGAAATAAATAAGATAAGTTTATAAAAGATTGTTATTTGTTTGACATTCTATGGTCCCGCTTAACAATATGATAAATACCTGAGACTTATATCTAAGCATAATTTTAAAAGGAATATGTAAAAAGGTATATTTTTTATTCGACACGATGTAATAAAGAAAAAACTTCAGTAATAGCAGGTTAAATCCAGTTTTATCCAGGAAAATTCCAGAAATAACAGGTTAAAATTGGTTTAATCTACAAAGAAAAAACAATGTTTCATATTGTTAACAGCTGCATACAAATCAACCTACATGAAGACGAGAAAAGATGGTTCGAAGATATAGATGAAGCTGTCAAGGTCCAAGTTACTGACAATGTAATTAAAAAAGGAAGTATTCCAGTCGTATGCAATGTTTTTCCTATTATTTTCAAAGGAAATGTCTGCAAAAGAAAAATACGAATAGTGTTAAACAATGGAAAAAGAATGTATTTAAATAATGATGAAAGAGGCAACGAATTCATCTATAAACACAATAAAGGATGGCGTTAATGAATAGGAATGTACCTACCCAAGTTAAGAAAATCGCAAATGTGCATAGACATTATCAATAATAAACAATTTGAGTGCGTGTATTTTGTGTACTTTCTGAATGTCAAAACAATATGGGTACAGGTCAGCCTAAGGAAAACGTCAAGAAAATAAATCTGAGCAGGACAATGCCAACTTAAACGTTAGTGCGAGAATTGTGGCGCTGCGGACGAAGAATGGTTTTTTCCGATGACCGAGAAGAAATAAAAAGGCCAGGAACGCCGGGATACGAGAGAAGTCGTCGATCCATGGAGTGAAGTAGCCGAACTTGTAAAAGAAGCGGTCGATCTTTGATTTTGCTCGATGATTGCAGGCGTATAATACACTGCATAGAAATCATCTCTTGTAAATGTATTAAGTTATTTTATTTTCAATAAGTATTTTTCATTTCATAATTAATTTTTGCCATTTAGTTTAATTTCATTTATTTTTTTATTATCAATATGATAGATCAATATCAGGAGGAATTTGATGAAATGTATGAACATTATAAGTAAGTTTTCCTTAAAATAAATTATGCTAAAGATGCTATGTGAAAATATTCATCTTTAGCAAAGCGTTTAAAACTTATTAATATTTGAATAAGAATAATATAAGTAGATTAATGGAACGAATCATGGGAGTATTGTTAGTAATGTAGACAATGTAGACAATGACACAACGTGTGAATGTTTGTTAGCGATGTTATCTATGCATTATTAACAAGTTTTTTTTAGATACAAAATTTTATAGGGATTTCAAATATATTTATATACGTAAAGATAGGAGCATTTTTGATGGACAATAGCCAATTTGTGGTATGTACAACGTGTAAATATTTGCATATGATGATTGGTGACAGTTTTATCGAGGTGTTTTCTGTTCTGCGTAATTTTGTATCTTCAGAGGCATTTCGTGAGAATGAATGTCTTTGTTGAAGCGAAATTTAGCATAGTATAAGAAAATTATTATTTCTTTGAAACTACACAATGTTAAAATTTTGATATAGCAAAGAGTGATATTTATTCTGAATCTATATGTTATATTTGTAATGTAATGTGTTTTCGTATTTATAAAATACACGTTTTTTTTTACTTGTAATTGGAAAGTAAAAAGGACAATTTCTTTTTACGGCCCCATGTGGCAAGAGAATTATTTCACCAATACTGTTATATGATGTTAAATTGAATATAAATATTTTATGAGATTTAGTTTTTTATTAGTAACCTTATCCTATTTAATTTTAAATAAGAAATGTTGTTGGAAAAATAAAAGGAATATCACTGCTAGAACCTACAAGAAATATACAAATGTTAATAGAGATTGAATTTATAAATTTAATAAAGAATTTTTTTTACATGACAACGCTATCTCTACATTCGTTCTTTATCATGCTGCTTTGTATTATCGTAGTTTGATTAAGTTATGCCGGTACAAGATTATTATTTTTTAATTTGAAAACAAAGCTATAGCAATATGTACATCACAAGTGGTTGTATTTGAGCTACATTCAATTACTCGTCTGGGCTTTGACAATGGTTTACCACATTGTTGTGGAAAATTGAAGATACTTGGTATAGAATCACTCTTTAATATTTTATTACCACGTACATTAATCTGATAATCACCATCAGTAAAATGATTACTACAAAGTACCTACTGTTGTTCTTGATGGTTCAAAGTTCTTCCGGTTCTTCCTCTTTAAAGCAATAATTCTTTCTGCAATGTATATCAGTAGGAAACCTATAAAACAAACGTTTTTTCCTTTGTCAATCAATTACATAAAGTTAGCTTACTTATGGTATTTTATATCACCACCTTTACCATAACGATTCGTACATTCGTACGGGGGACACGAACTTACAATTTTTACTAGTTTATTTAATACTATTTGCGGATTTTTGATAAATATCACACTACAAGTTATTGTTCGTTTCTTTCGCCACGTGTTCTAAATATTTAAGTCGGAATCTGATCAATATTAAACGAAATAAACGGATAATTCGTAAACAACACCAAAATAATAATGTAAATCTTATGGGAGTACATGAATATTTTAGGTGCGTGAAGTTGCACCACAACTTGCGGCGCAAATGTTCTTTTTAGTGCCAAACGTTTGCGCCTAATATGCGCCGTCGATATCTGAAGAAAAAATACCGGCGCATTAATTTGTTGCAAAGTTATAAACAAAAACACTTTTTGGTGCCAACTTCACGCCAGCACCACAACTTGCGGCGCAAATCTTCTTTTTAGTGCCAAAATGTTGCGCCCAATATGCGCCGTCGATATCTGAAGAAAAAACACCGTCGCATTAATTTGTTACAAAGTTATAAACAAAAACATTTTTTGGTGCCAAGTTCACGCGTGAAGTTAGCACCACAACTTGCGGCGCCAATGTTCTTTTTAGTGCCAAAAGTTTGCGCTTAATATGCGCCGTCGATATCTGAAGAAAAAACACCGGCGCATTAATTTGTTACAAAGTTATAAACAAAAACAATTATTAAGTATCAACTTCTTACCAGACCAAAATTTCCGGTGCAAACTTTCAATTTAGTGCAATTCGTTAGCGCACAACATGCGCCACCGATATCTGAAGAAAAAACACCGAAACACTTATTTGTTACAAAGTATAAACAAATACAATTATATAGGTGCGTGAAGTTAGCACCACAACTTGCGGCGCAAAAGTTCTTTTTAGTGCCAAAATCTGAAGAAAAAACATCGGCGCATTAATTTGTTACAAAGTTATAAACAAAAATAATTATTTAAACCACGAAAACACTTAATTGCTATAAAGTTATAAACAAATACAATTATGTTGTTGTTCTAAATTGTTTTAAAAGTTTTATCTTCTTAGACAAATAAACCAAACTTTAAGAATCCTTTTATATAATAATTATTCAAAATCTTATATAAGTACTTCTATTCTCTTAATAAATATCTATAGAATGCATACTTTGCGGGGTATTCGAAAGAAAGTGCTACTATTTTTGTTATAACTTTGTAACAAATTAATGCGTCGGTGTTTTTTCTTCAGATATCGACGGCGCATATTGGGCGCAACATTTTCGCACTAAAAAGAACATTTGCGCGGCAAGTTGTGGTGCTGACGTGAAGTTGGCACCAAAAAACTGTTTTTGTTTATGATTTTGTAACAAATTAATGCGCCGGTGTTTTTTCTTCAGATATTGACGGCGCATATTAGGCGCAAGCTTTTGGCACTAAAACGAATATTTGCGCCGCAAGTTGTGGTGCCAACTTCACGCACCTGAATGTTTTGCCCTTTCGAGCTCTATCTCACTTGCACGATCTCTCTCTCTCTAATGTTCGAGTCAATCCGTGAACAGTATGCGCAATCAATATATCTAATTTACATTAAACATGTTTTGTTGTCTTAGATGCCAAGACATTGCTGTGTACCATGCTGTAATTCAAATTACGCTTCTATGTTAAAAAATGAAGAGCCGCAGAGGACGTTTTCGTTTCCGAGTAAAGGTAGGCGTCCACATATTCGTATCGTAAGTATCGGACGCATCGCATCGAACGGATCGTAGTATTCTTAGTATAGAAAGTCATACAAGTGCGTCCTCTGATCCGCATCGTACGGATCGCACAAAATCTACCCGTCGGCAATGCCGATGCCGATGCTCCGAGGGGCAACTTTTACGATGCGTGCCGATGACGTCATGCGGAATGCCGAACAGTGGACGGACTCCGGCGCGGAGTCCGTCTGCTCGCTCGCTCAGCATCGTTTTCCTCCATTATCTTGCACATTCCACCGAACACTTCACTACCAAAATCCGAATGAAAGTGGCGTAGGCAATCCGATTGTTGGTAGTTGCGTCGGCAAATCCGATCGCTGCAGATACTGTGGACGCATTGTAGAAAAATAATCCGTTCGATGCGATGCGTCCGATACTTACGATACGAAGATGTGGACGCCTACCTTGAAAGTGAAACAAGATTACTGTGGCTAAAAGCAATACGTCGTGAAGACTACGTGTTAACAAAAGATTCCGTTGTTTGTGCAAAACATTTTCGCAGTAGTGATATAATAAGGGTTAGTGTTTATAAAGATGAAGCTGGAAATGAACACACTGAAAAGCTGACGTATCCTAAACTGAAAGTAGGATCAGTCCCCAGCATCTTTGAAAAACGTCTTCAAAACCACCATCCAGACGCGATCCTGAAGAACGAAGGAAAGATATGCTACAAAAAGAAGCAGATAAAATGCTAGATTTCTCAAATAGTGATAAAATACATACCTAGTTTCAACAAATTTATAAATTTAGCTGAGTCAAAATTAAATCTTAATAAGTGGAATTTTAAAGTTATGGAAGAAAATATATTTTTTTATTTATTAAATGTCGATTGTGTGGTAGATGCTACTGATGATATTAAGGTAATAGCTAGCATAAAAAATTCAGAGAATTTAATTGTAACTGTTTTCATAAATAATAATGAACTGTCGTCAAATGACAAAGTGGATTTTGGCACAGGACAAGAAACTTACAATATGGTCACAAATTCAAAATTTGTTATCAAGATATAGTTTAGAAAGTAGTAGTTCAATTGATAGCGAATTTTATGTAGAAAAAGCTCGTGTTTATCTTAATTTAGCTATCAACAATTTAACAGAGAAAAACTTTAATACAAAGTTTACTCTTGAATTATTAGAAAATTAACTCAATTCTGCAGTTAATTTCAATGAAAAATGTCATTGTGGAAAATATCTCAAAGATATATTTTATTCCATAGCACTTACAATAAGTAATATTGCTTTAAGGATTATCCAAAAATAATATACAAAATAGTTCCAGCAAAAAAAGGAAGCTACAAACATTAAGTTAGCTAATTATGTGTTCGCATTATATTATTATTACTAGTACTGATACTATCATTATTATTTTAATTATTGATATATGTATAATAACTAAAGTAGTACACACTAAATGATTTTTATAATATTACATTTATTTCATACATATTAATATATGAAATAAATATGTTAATTTGAGATTAATGTATTAAATTAATATAATAATATAATTATCAATAATTAAAATTGTTTTTGCTTCAAATGGACAATGTAAATCGTGACTACCATAGGCGGTATCATAGGACTACCTTCATTCATATTTGCGATGTTGCCAATTTGTACTTCACGGCTTGTAAGTATAGGAGGCTGTGATAATGGTCATTTACTGCGTTTAGTGTTGATGAATATGTTGTACACTGGTGTTTGTATGACCAAAATAAATTATGTGTGATACTAGCTGCGTTCGGATATTGAACTCCAATCACACCGTTCACTCCGAGTTATGTTTGGTTGTTCGTTTATTACCCTCGGAGCAAATAGTGCATTGTAAAATTCGTTCGGTTATTTCGGAGTGGAGCGAAAAGAGTTCACTCTACCTGCACCACCTCGCGAAGCTGGGCTAATAGAGCGTACATGCGCAGTAGCACAGATTGTGAAAAGAACCTAACCACAGATGACCTAACCTTAATTGCAAATTCCCACAAAAAGTCAGTGTCAAGAAGGTATAATGGACGAAGAAATAAAAAAAAGCAAGTACGAAGTGGTGTACACCACTGATAATACTGTGTTTATAAATGATGGTAAACTATTGTTACAACATAAAGAACGTAAGTTACCTTTATGTGAAAGTGTGAATTGATATTAATCTAATTGATTTGTAAAGGTGGAGATCTCATATATATTCCGCAAACTGAAACGGTATGTGCAGAATTTAATATAACAATACCTACCTGTAACAATGAAGCCAATGCAGAAGAAATAGAATATTCTTCAGTAGATGAATCAGACTCAAATACTCCTCATAAAATGTGGACTCGAGAAGCAACTATCTTTCTAATAACTGCAATAGAAGAACACTATGAAAGTGACAACTTTAACAAAGATTTAAAAAAAAAATCTTTGGCTGAAAATTGTGAAGCAGTGCAGCGAAAAATTCAATAGAATATTTGCTGCAGATCACGTAGAATCAAAATGGAAAAGTTTAAAACGCACGTATAAGAGCATCTTGTTAAACAACAACGGAACTGGAAGAAAAAGACGACACTGGGAGTTTTTTGATTTAATGAGTAATTTTATGCATTGCCTTCCAGAAATTACACCAAAAGCAACGTGTACTAATATAAGTGGTTTGAAAGTAAATGCAGAAGATATGGAGAGCAAAATCACTAAGCAAAATGTCGAGGGCGAAAATCTGGAGCAACATAAGGCGAAGCAATCACGGGAAGATGCGTTGGGTGAAAGTTCCTTTTCACGAAAACGTAAAGACAGAAACAATGCAGTTGTTCAAAGACACAATGAAAAGATGGCTAGAATGGATAGGTTTAATGATCTATTTGACCAAATGGTCAAGAAGATGCCTACACCACCTCAATAAAGAACAAGACTGTTTTCAAAATTTATTTTTATGTAGATTTATTATTGTTTGTTTACAAAAGAAAATATTTTATGTTACTTTATTAGGATTATTTTTTTACATTATTTTATAATAAGTTACATTGTATTAAATTTCCATATAAAACGCTACATTTGTTTTTTATCTATCCAGTCTTATAGCATTTGCAATGTTATTTCTTGTAGCTACTGCATGCTGTGCAAGGTACTCTTCATCAACGATGTCGATCACATTATGTGGGTGGTTGTGTCTTTCTTCTCTTAATTCTTGGTCCAGGTCCATTAGATCATTAGGAATGTCTCCATTAAAAATGCAAACATTATGTAAAATGCATGCAGTCATAACAAGAAGTGTAAGTAAATCCATTTTTACAGTTTCCATTAATTTCAAGCGCCGGAATCGCCCCTTCAGTAAAGCAAATGCATTTTCAATTTTCATTCTTTTTGAAGAGTGAATGTTGTTAAATTTTTGTTGGCGAGCAGTCAAAAGACCATTATTTTTAAAAGGCACTATTAAGTTGGTAGCTAACTTATAAGCTGAATCTCCTAACAAGTAATTGTCATCATAAACAAGTATATTGTGCGACTGAAGTCCAACATAAAGATCTGATCGTTTGTACAGTGTGTAGTCATGGATTGACCCAGCTTCCCCTATGTACACATTGATGAATGCTTTCGTATGATCACACACTCCCTGTAACAGTATAGAATGGTAACCCTTTCTGTTTATGTAGGAATTTCTATTTTGCCTTGGTGCTCTTATTCTTATATGCGAACCATCAATGCACCCAATGATACCTACAACACTAATTTCGCTATACATTTTGTTTATGCTTCTTTAGAACATGCACATCAATGTCCACTCTATTACCTGTAAAGCCATCACTGTTGAACTGATTGGAAATAATATTTTGTCTATCTCGCTTGGGCCAGTCAATTATCTTATATTCCATACTAAGTCGTAGCAATAGATGTGATGTTCTGTATAAGACATCCCAACAAGTGGATTTGGTAATACCAAACCTATCAGCTACTGATCTAGAACCAGAAAACCATAATATATTTAGCAATCAGCCTCTCACTAATGGTGTATGATATATACATACCTAAATGATTCTAAATTACCCAGACACCAAATAACAATGAGACACTCTTTTTCAATGTCAATTCTGGGATGACCCACGTGATTAACATTATTTGCGCCGTTTCTGGCTACTGTAGCTGCTTTACAAATTAAATCTTCGAATGTAGTTGGTGTCATCCTGAAGTGCATTTTAAATTGATTGTCGTTCATATTTGGTACAGTTAGTTCTGCAAAATTTTCTATTTTCTCAATAATATGACTTTCTTCATCCGTAGAATCGTCGAACATAAAGTGAGCGTACTGTACCACAGGTAAATACACATTCATTTGGAATTTTTGATCATTACTTAATACTTTTCATTATAGTAAAAAAAGTTTCCGTTGTAGACTTTTATAAAACATAAACATAACCTGCTTCTGTGATGTGACAACTGACAAGTAACATTTCATGCGTGAGCGTGAATTTAATATGACATAAGTACGTGCGGGTTCGGAAATTAATCGCTCCTTTTACTCTGCAACAATTGACAGTTACTTCACTCTACTCCAACCCCACTCCGTCAAACATAACCGAACGCACCTACACTATATGCGATAGTTCTAACCTACAAGGTATGTTAAGTTTTCTTGAAATTGTGGCTTTTCGGTGCTTTTCCGCAAGAAGTGCTATATAGAAAATAGTCTTTCTTTTATGGCATTCTTTACGTTGCATTTGTTAAATTTGCCAATTTCGCACGCCATGTATTCTTAACTTTACCCTCTGTTTTTTCCAGACAAATATTGTACAGAGTCGATTTCATCATTAATTCGATAATTACTCTACAAACTTTGTGTTTATGTTCAGTGCAATTAAAAATAGTGTTTTGTATTATATGTGGATGTAAAGTGTAAAGTAGTCACTAACTGCTGACAATGATTTTCTGACTCCAAATATGGTAAGATTTGGGCAACAATATCTGCTAACTCTTTTTAATGCCCGTTTGCACCGTTTGTCATGTTAAGTCTGGATTAGTTAAGCCCGACTTATTATTTAAGCTCGTCTTAAGTGTCGGTGGTTTGCATCGTAAGAGTTAAGCACGGATTACTATAAAACTAGAATCGATATGGCAACTATGTCCAAATTTAGTAAAATTTTATTTTTACATGTTTTTTATCTGTAAGAAGTTACATTTATGTGCTAGTTGTGTGGCTAGTTGCCGCTTGCATAAAACCAAAGGCATGTTAGAAGTTGTGTTATTGGGGAGACGCATTGATTTCTAACAGAATTAAAGTTGTCTTATCTAAATAAACAATTGCCTATTATTCTTCTTATACAGTGAGGACGCACGGGTTGGAATAAATTCATTTAAAATTTTTGGTTTTGTTTTATGGAAAAACGCTCGGATAGGTCGATTTTTATAATAATCAATAACTGCAGTTATTGATATGTTCAATTGTAAATTTCTCGATAACTGTTGAGTTTGGGTATAGGACATGGTATATGAAACATACTTAGAATTCGATGCAGAATTAACAAATTAAATAAAAAATATGTTTCCATTTGAAAAAAAAATTGATGGTCGTAACTTATTTTTGGACCAGCCTTTGTACATCAATTTACCATCAGAAAAACCGCAGCTAAAAATAAAAATCGGCTTATCCGAGCGTTTTTGCATAAAACAAAACCAAAAATTTTAAATGAATTTATTCCAACCCGCGCGTCCTCACTGTATGTCGTTTGTAAACTCTAAATCATTTCCTAATTGTGCCAATAAATTCAATACCGTTTACCGTTGGCTTAGTCAGTCTATATCGGTGAAAAAACGAAAGATCATCTAAATTATTAAAATCATCCGTTCTATCATAGATTATACGTCTTGGAAAGCCAAAATCTATAATTTCCGAAATATCAAAGTCATCATCGAATAAAACGTCCCATTCAACATTCATTTTAACACGATCGGGTTTTAAAACGAGTTGCAACGGATGTCAATCACTTTTCAGAAACAAATATAGGTTAATCTTGCTTTAAGTCCGGAAATATCTAGACTTAAGTTAATCCTCACTTAAAGTAATTTAAGTCAGACTTAGTAAGCCGTGCAAGACTTTAAGTCCGAGTTAAGAATTAATCTCGACTTAACAAAGCGGTGCAAACGGGCATAAGAGACCTACAAATTTCTAGTTGGGATATGTCAGACAACCACAGTCTTGAAGGAATACCAAAGATCCAGGAATTTTTGTAGATAGTAGAGGACACAGGCAGTAATCACACTGAATAATTTCATTTAATTTTTTAACAATGTAACCCCCCAGAAAAGCAACAGATGCAGAGTAAATAGTGTCTTTAGGAATAACGGTTTTACTTAAATTCCTAATTTTTTCTAATAATGGGAAAGTAAAATGAATTCAGGATCAATTATGTCGTACTGTGTTTGTATTGAATTTTTATAGATTTCTTGGATCCTGAAAATGTTGCGGTACTAACATAATTGATGCTTTTATCTGTATTTGATGATTTAGAAGCTTTCACAATTCCACACCGCAATATTTGTCTTCAAGCATATTCTGCAGCTCTGGCATCAGTATCATCATTTGCACCTCCTTTAAGTCTAACATGTGAAAACATGCTTTCGACAGCATCAGAACTAAAAGCTCTTGTTAAGACATAATAAAACCCACATTGCTGTAGAGCAAATTTCACACAAAGGTGGGTACTTCTTGCGGTGAATACTATTGCATGAGCTGTTTCGTTTGTTCAACCTGCCAAATCAACAGACAAAGATGATTTTTGAACATCGGCTATATAATTTGAAAATGTAATATTCAACCAGTGTAGCCGTTCATCTGTAATATCAATGTATGGAGCAACAGTGCTGTCTAATGCATGCATATAATGAGTTCTACTCCTAACATTATGAACTTGAAAGAAAGTATACATGGTTTCTAAATATTTGATGGTACCATCTACGTTTTGGAACTGCGGATGCTTATTCTCTTGCAAAAACCTTAAAGAACAACTTACGGCTGGTGAAAATATTTGAATTGCACGTAAAACGTTCATCTGTCAAAACTGGTGGGAAATAAATGTTTTCTTGTTAAAAATCTTACAGGCTTTACCGGCAAATCTATTTGAATAACATGCAATTTTTTTAAAAAAACATGTAACAAGACCTTCACTTGAATGCAGATCTCTTTGCAAAAATAAAATTCTCGCATTTTTTATAGTATGGCAAAAATCAAAAAACTTAAGAACAATGGTAGTGGTGCTAAAAAAGGGTGTGGAAAAGAATTTTGAAGTGATCCATTACCTAGCATTTTGAAAAGTTTTACATTTGCTGCAAAATTATCTGTAACAAGTCTCAAAACAATAAACCCGATAGCAGAAAGAAGCTTCAACGCATTAACAGTCAGTTTATGAAAGTTTTCCGATGATAAAGAAGCATGAAAAAAATACCCAGCAGGTATTACATAGGGGGTACTTAGTCCATAGACAACATAACAACGCATTTTGTTTGCTATGTCTGGTGCCTTGCCTACGATATTACTTTGGCAATTACTTAAACCATATATACAATCTTCTGATCTGCTGTAAAACATTTTTTCTTTAATTGCCATGTCATCTATTACTAATGAGCACACACGTTCGACAGGATTTTTTAGGTGATTATTTTCTGCATTTAATCTATCTTTGATTAAAGAATTAATACCATTGAAAGGACCTAGATATCGTGAGATTGTCATTCATTTTAGAAGGTAAATTTATCAAATGTTTCCTGCCAAATTCATAACCTTTTGGAGAGGTAAATCTCCAAATAGTACATAATCGAATAGATGTTTCTGACCATCGAGGAGCTTTTTTACAGTAATTTTTTATAATATCTGTTATAAAACTGGCTTTTTCATCATTAGCTTTACAACCTTCATAAATTATTTTTAATTCTGTTAACGATTTTGAATTTCTTTCCTTTTGAACTTGTAAGTCCTTTAATTCACTTAAGGTTTTATAATATTTTTCACTTGTCCTTTTCAACTTCAGGTTTAGAACTTTGCAGTGGTAAGTACCTCAAATTTTGTACCTCATTTTCAGTGATGGAATCAACTTGAACGAATTTAGAGTTACTATAATCAAAATCTTCTCTGCAGTACATGGAGAAGATACATTGGAAATGCTAGATTCATGGAAGCCCTAAAAATTATTTTATGTACTGATGCATAGTTTACTTGTGGAATGTTAAAATTTACAAACACGGAAGGCAGTGTTCCTTCATTTAATTTAATTTTCTTGCCTGACCCGTTAATATCATTTTCATGAAAATGTTTTATGCAAACAGCACTGTAGTCAGTTAGTTTTGTAGTATCTATAATAAAGAATTAAATTAAGTATTCAGTATTTATTGTTTTCTATTATTACATTTTAAGTTTTTTTTATTAATGTTCCAGTTACAATTGACTATATATTTACAAAAGTATTTTAAAATTTAGTTATAAGATTACGATTATTTGCATATATATAGGTAAGACAGTAAAACAAAATAAAGTAACATGTATAAAATTCTTTTCACAGCCACAATTTTAACACATTCCACAGATTATTTTATTCTTAGATAAAATTTAAAAATAAAAAGTGCTTTTTTGATAAGATTACCACAAAATTCTTGAAGAATATTTATCCATAATGCTCGGATATCAAGTTTACTTGGCATTTTGAAAGAAACATTTCTCTCCACAAATAATACATTTCCTAAACATTTTTAGAATTTAACCTTAATTTCAAATTGAAATTGCTAGCGTTCAAAACTCAAATTTAGAATATATAATATGCCTTTCAAGATTTAAAATAATTTACCAAGCAGTTTATTATGCTTTGGATAGATAGCGCCACATACTGATAATATTTTGAGGTTATAATATCCCACTTGGCAAAATCACTATATGCTCACTTGTTCTACATTAGCAAATACGTATTTTCATCCTTCTCTAAAATTGTGATTTTGCCAAGTGGGAAGAATCAGAAATATCTAGTTATGTGACTGCCCGTCATTTTATCATTGTGCTGCCACCTATCAGCGGTGTTTTAGAATTTTGTCTTTTTGTTCACGTCCGCGTCATGTCATCAAATCATTACAGAATCATATGTCACAGTACCAAAATAGTTGTAAAAATGCAGTAAAATCACAGAGTAAAACCAGTAAAACTGACTTTTGCTTTTGTGCATGTTTTGCAATTATGATAAATGTGTATGAAATTGCGCAATATTGGAAGATTTGGACGGTAAATTAAGTGTCACGATTTAACGAACGGAAATTTTAAAGCCCAAGTGCTTTTTTAGTGACCTGAAGGGCGCAATGGAACTTATTCCTTCTATTCAAACTTATGATTGGGGCAAATGTGGTGGTGAAAGCAAGGTTGCAGTATTTTATAAAAATATTATACCAGAATTTACTGTTGATCCTGTTAAACCTTATGCTGAGTTATGGATGGGAACACATGTAAACGGGCCTAGTTTAGTGAAGTTATTGCAAAAATCATTAGCTGTAGTTATATCAGATAAGCCACACTATTTAGGTGATACTGTAGTACATAAATTTGGCAAAACTTTGCCTTTCTTATTTAAAGTATTATCGATCCGAAAGGCACTTTCTATTCAAGTTCATCCATCGAAGGTAACTATGTGAAGTTTAGTATTCCAACAGGCTATGCTGTCATAAATGTTTTTAGAATTGAGAAACAGTATATTATTATCAGTTCAAGTATATTTCAGGTTCAGGCAGAACGATTACATAAAGAAAGTCCACACATTTATAAAGATCCGAACCATAAGCCTGAGTTGGCAATTGCTTTAACACCATTCGAGGCTCTTGTAGGTTTCCGACCATTTATTGAAATTGCCAATTTCTTCAGCAGTAATTTGAATTTGCTTATTACATATTCAGCATTATTAGTTTTTGATTCTAGTAATTCCTGAACTGAAAAACATAATTGGACCTAATTTATGTGATATTTTTATTAAGGATAGCAGAGAAGATAATTTGAAAAATTGCTTCCATGCCTTAATGACATGCCCGGAGGATAAAATTAAAATTGAATTTAGGAATATATTCTGTCGGTTTGCTTCATTAGGTATGAATTTGAATATCTATTTATTATTTAATATTAGTATTAAATTTATAAAATATTCATTAGTTAGGTATCTATTCAAAACATGCATTAACAATTTCAAGATCATATAGATTAGCAAAAAAATACATCTAGTGTTATCATAAGATTACTTTAAATTAGAAATTACATATTTGTATCGGTACTTGCTCATAAAATATTGACCGTTATCAATATCTATATTCTGGAAATGCTGCTCTATACTCACAGAATGAAAAACATTCTACGACAAAATGAACATGTTTATAACACCCGAAATAATATCACCCTACCCAGGCATAATCTTCATCTCTCTAGTATAAGCCCTCAAATTATGTGTACAAATCATTACCAGCTCCGATATTCAAAACAAGAATTAAAAATGTACTCCTAGGGTGTCCACTTTATAACATAAGTGAATTTTTTCAATTACAACTAGATTAGATACGGTGATTATCCAAGTCTCACCACCATAAGTGAACTATTATTGCATACATAATAATATATATTTTAAAAATTATCTTGCAATATTTCAACAACCTATTTTTTTGTTCAGATGTAAAATAGTATATTAAAATACAAGTTTCATAAGACACGATTTTTGCGCACGCGTTCAAGTTTAGAAAACGAGCCGCTAGGCGAGTTTTCTAAAGAACAAGTGCGCAAAATGTCTTATGAAACATGTATTTTATACTATTTTTTCTATTTCGGTTATTAAAAGTCCAAAAAAGCTTAAAATAAGAGACATGTTTTGTTCGAATATTTTAGAAATTTTGCTTTTTTAAAGTTGGTTACTCTGATTTTTAAGTAGAACGTTTTAAATATTTGAATATCGGTGGTGCTATATATAATTGTGTTTAAAATTCAGACTGATTTATACAATTAATTATTTCAAATTATCAACAAAAAGGACGAAATAAATAACTGTACGCCCCCAGAGATTCGCAAAATAGCAGAAGACTATTTACAAAATCTTTCCTCCACAAACTCTACATATTTATCAAAACAAACTTTTATAACAGTTGTACTATTCAACATGGTAAGTAAATGTCAATAGTAGCATCCGAAAACTTATCATCCAACTCTGCTTAACAATTTATATTGCTAATTAGTAAGTGAAGTGTTAGCATGTGTGCTTTTTATTCTTTGTACAATTTTATTGCACATTTTTGTTACTTTAAAGGCTTATATTTTGACATTTAAATACGATTTGGTTCCATTTTTCTTTGTTACCAACTTCAAAAAAATAAAATTAGCGTGCGATAAAGTAATACTTTATGCAACCAAAACGGGTGTCGTAAAGTGAACTTTATAGCATCGGAATAGAAAAACAAATTTTTTGACCTACCCTGTATTTTTATTGTATGCTAAAGGGATGAATAAAGAATTATTATTATTATTAATTATTATTACTTCTTAAAAAATGTAATAACATACGTAGTGACAAATTAATTTGATGGAGAACTTACAAAAAACCTAAACACTTAAGTTGTTAGGAGGGCATTTCTGCTGTGCATTTCATTATCTCAAGAATATACTAATAAGTATCACAATTAAGAACAATCAGACCACTAAGTATTTTATGCCATAGACACATCTTTAACAATTCTTGCAATTATGAGGACATCTTAATAGATATACAATTTGCTGAAGTTGATAATATTGAAACTTCTTTCACACTTTAAGTAGTTTCTGTACTACTCAGAAGTATGGAATATTTTATGGATTTTGCTATTATTAAAGTATATTTGAATCAATAATACTAAGTGAAATTTTTGGTCTAGCAGATATGTAGTAGATAGATGCGTTGTACTAGTAGTTATAATATTTAACTAATAATCTATTATTACAAATTTTGCTTTTTTTGCTATCACTGAAGATGTGGAATCAGGTATGACTATGTTTTTTCCTAATATGAGTAGATGCTACATGAAGCTGTAAAATACCGGGTGTCTGGTGGCAGATTTATATTTATAAATACGATTATTTCAAAAAGTAATAAACGGTGCGGGGGGAAGGTGACGCCGTTGGAATTATCGATCGTGCGGATTTGTCAGTCACGATGTCGCAGTGGGCGAGTGAGCATCGCGCGTTCGCTGTGGAGACATTTTTTTAAGAGTAATGATTCTTACGTAATTGCTCGTCGACAATTTTGTTCAAAGTTCGGTATTCGGCGAATACGTGATGGACCGAGTGTAAATTTAATTCGTTCCTGGGTGCAGAGATTCCGCGCAACTGCGTCGGCTATGAATGTCCCACGGCCAGGGCCTCGTCGCTCCAAGAAATGGGATTTACAGTGCGAAAACACTCCAACATCGTTTTACAAAAATTTTTGCGTAAATCAAAGTCACTTTCTTTCAGTTCTTGAACGATTTGAATTTTAAAAGGATGGAACTTCAGATCCTTTTTTTAAAATTTCATGAATAATCGCTCTTGGAAGTCCCAGTGAGGCTGCTCTTTTCCGTGCCAGGCGACGAATGTCAATGGTGAAAATTATCGACGCATGATTACGGAATTCTTTTTGCCAAACCTGCGAGCTCATCCATCGTACTCTTCACACACGTGGTTTCAACAGGATGGGGCGACTGCACACACAGCCACAGCTTCGATGTATGTGCTTCGGGAAAATTTCCCCTAAAAACTGATCAGTCGCTTTGGGGACATCCCATGGCCACCGAGGTCGCCCGATCTAACTCCCATGGATTTTTTTTATGGGGCTACCTCAAAGAGAGGGTTAATAATGACAATCCCCAATCTCTTGCGGCTTTAAAGGAAAATATTCGTCGAGAAATCAGCTCAATTGAACCAAGTTTACTGCAGCGTGTGGCGCAGAACACAAGGCTCCGTTTTGAACAGTGTGTTCAACTCGACGGAAGACATCTGGATGACATACTCTTTAAAAAATAAAATCCGCATTTCTATTCTATCGTTCAATGCTCTTAATAAAACTTTGTGTCAATTATTACGTTTTTTATTTAAGTTTGAAAATATAAATCAGCCACCAGACAGCCTGTATATACCAGTCTTAATTTTATTCTTAAGCTTATTTTTCATTTTGTACTTTCTAGTACCTATAATATTATATATAGGGTACTTGATAAAAAATATACACAACAGTTATAGTCTTGTTTTTGATTAGTGAATTAAGAATATAGTCCTTAAATATCAGGTGTTAATTATGTATCTGACTAAATATTAAGGTTATTTAATTTTAAGACACGAAGATTTTGAATGGCTCTTATTTTATTATACAGTTTTCAATATCTATTAGCTAAAAAAATATGATTCCATAATAAGCAAAGAAAGCATGCAAATTAGTACAAAATTGACACATGGTAATACAGTATTCAATGTTTTTTCAATCAAAAATTTTACAGGTGTCAAATTTAGTGTACTACATACTCCTATGTTGCATCAAAAGGCCCGACGTACTGGTGATTTCAAAAAGGTGCATATATTTTCCAGCTTAAGTGCAGCAATTGTATGTGAAAGAAGTTAAATTTAGGTTGTTGAACATTCTTAGATGTGATCGCAATTGATTAGTGTAGACAATACATTTTGCTAGTTTGTAGCAAACATATATTGTTACACCATATATCAGTTATGTGTAATGATGGAAATAAACAAGTGTACCTCCTTGGCAAAAAATATGAAGTAAACCTGTTTATTACTTCTTATTAACCATTTCGTATGTCATGGAATAAAAACTGAAAGTACCTAATAGTCAAATTTACTACCCAATATACCCAGTTCACACCTTACAGAAAATATGGTGCTAATAATTTAGTTCGAAAAGTAATACCAGTTATGGCCTTTCAGTATTAGTATATATTTTGGGTGTGGTGTTTTGCCTCCAGTGTTTAGCCTCTGTTTGCCGCCGCTGATTCGCCTCGGATGTTTCGGCCTCGTACCGTTTTACCCCGACCGTTTCGCCCCCGAAAATAATAGAGAATTTTGGAAATAATGTTTATTAAATAATACACATTACAAAAATACAAGTTCAAAATTGTGGGTAATGCCTAACAAATAATCTATAGTATCTATCTATACAAGTCTGCAATATTTTTAATTTTTGTAAACGACCCTATATTTTTTATTTTTGATCACTCAATAATAATTGTGAAATTTCGTATCAGTGTAGAGACTTTTGTTTTTTGAAACTAATTATAAATTGAAAAATACTTCGAAAACCGCGATGCTGTCCTATGGTATTATTCGTCCTATGGCGATCATTTAGCTTCTGTTATACATATTCCATATTTCAATACAAAATTGAGGAGCCCGCTTTTGTTTTCTGTTTTTTTCGTCAGTCCTCAAAATAATCCGCAGCTCGCAGTGCAGTGCATCTTGTGGAAAATTTTCGTCTTCCTGAGCGCATCAAATTGATCTGCTACTGATTCGATCGAGATGAAGGCGAATGTAGCAATTTTTCAAATTCATAGAACGAATTCACGTGATATAATTATCTAAATGCTTTTTTCTGTATATGCTCTTTCGTAATTGTTTGTTGAAATTAGTGGCCCTTTTATTATAGAATAAGCGATTACCTGATAACTTAATAGAACATCAACAAACATAAATATAGATGAATGAATTTCTCCGCAACCACAGATAAATAACGTAGGTTCTGGTTTCGATATCTATAATGGAAGCCAGCTATAAGTTTTTAGGATTTAAAAAAAAATATATGAAATATATCCGGGTGTATAGAGAGGACAACTGTTTACACAGTTGATATGCTTCAACTAAGCAATAATGTACCCCATGTTTTAGGAAGATTTGGTATAGTTAGTTCCTCTAGATAATTGTTTACTGCCTATATCAAATAAGACTTATTATTAATTATTGTTCTTTTTTTAAGAATCTTTAGTTTTGCTTGTTATGATATTGTTTTTACCGGTTTTTACCAATGTTGTAATAAAGCATTATTGTTCATTGAAATTTTACTTTGTTTCACTTTGACTAGTGCTATCGAAATGAATTACAGTAAAATTTGTAAAATGGCAAATGTGGACATCATAAGCGTTCATATTAAACGATTGTTTTCATTTCGTTTGGCATAGCTACCTCCGGTAACTAATGGCACAAACGACATTCTACACTTGTTAGGGTACAAGTGATACCTTTAATGTTCATGATTTTGTAAAAAAAAATCATTAACTTCGTGTGAAAAACAGTACTTTTATAGTAAAACAAACTGTATAGCTATATAATTTTAAATTATCTTGTTTTTAAGCAAATAAGCAAGTAAAATGTCAAACAAATATAGCGTAAATTGTCTTCAATGGCGTTTGTAGCCATTTGTTATAGACTCTTCGTTTTGGTAGACAGATGTAGTTGGTTTCTGATGAAGACGACTTTGTCGACATCTGCATATGGTTTTTAATCGCATGCTTTTGCTAACAAACGTGTGTTTACATAGGATACATTCAGCTATCTTTTTTAGATGCAGAAAATCACCACAAACAACTAGCTGATCTTGTGGAACGTCTATATACACAATTTCCAGATGATGTTGGCTGTTTTGTTGTATATTTTTTAAATTATATGAATCTCAATCCATTAGAAGCAATTTTTTTGAGCGCAGATATACCACACGCTTATTTATCGGGTGGTAAGCAATATCATCATATATGTATTTGTTAAATTTAATAGAGTACTGTTTATAGATTGCGTGGAATGCATGGCTTGTTCGGATAATGTGGTTCGAGCTGGTTTAACACCAAAATATAAAGACGTTGAGACGTTATGTGACATGCTTGATTATAACGGAGAGCCTGCAAACTCCAAGATATTTAAACCTATGAAGGAAAACGAACATACCGTTATCTACAAACCTCCAGTTCCAGACTTTGCAGTAGCTAAAATTGAAGTATGTACAAATGATAATTATTTTTCTGCATACTTTTTATATGCACTGAACTTCTTCTTATGAACTGTAAGGGAAGTGTAATATGAGTTAGGCAGAAAAGTGATTTTGCAACTCGCCTTTCTGTAGTATAATGGTGGCTACTACATACAAGCAATAGAACAATACCGCAACTCCACCAAATAACATTCCTTGTTGCGCGACGAAGTTACGGTGTAATGAAGTTTTGAGGTGCAACATATCATTGTAGCGTAACGTCAACGCATCCTTCCATAATCGGCCAGGCCCGTTCAGATAGGCGAACATGTGGCGCAACGGGGACGCGTAACATTTCTTTGTTGCGATGGCGAAAAGCCGATAGCTGATGGGACGCCGTTATGTTGCGAGGTTGCGTCCATGTTTTGTTGCATATGTGTAGCCACTTTAATGCTCTCTGCGTATCACGCCAACGCAATATGTCGCATTTGTTTGCATATATATTAATGTTAGTACCTACCACCGTGTCGCTTCATTGCGTGAAATATAACAACTGCTGTTTCTTCTGTGTTCGTATTTCAAAATCGACAAAAAGGTTGTGTTGGGAGAACTGTCATAACTTTGCTGTTTATCAACCGATTGAAGCAAATTAGACATTACCGGCAAGTGGAATGTTAGTTTTCAAACGCCGCACATAGGGTATTTTGCCAATCTAGGCGGCCAATATTTCTTTTTCCATTTCGATATTCTAAATATACGAAACAATCAGCTTAAGCTATAAGAAGTGCTTCGCGACCTTTTAATTAAAAAAAAATTTAATGTTAACTCAAAAAATGTATTTTCGTAACATAACATAATAAAATAAATTAAAAAAAAAAACTTTGGTTTTTTGAATCGAGGTGTTCGTTGTCAGAGTGAAGATCAGCTAGAATTAGTAATTCAATTGCAACTTTTGTAAAAGGAATCGTTCTCTTTTTGGGAATTGGTGTCATGCTGGTAATAAGGGGGTCTGAGCTAAGTAATAACCTGTTTGTTACATCTAAGTTACATGCCTGCCTAGAAAATTTTCTTGCAAAATTCTGCCTGTACAGCCTGAAGTGTTTATTCCGTGCCTCAGCAGCTTCTTCGGAGAGCAACTCTATTGGCAACAATGCTTTTTCTATCACAATTGCCCATCGTGGGCGTCATAGGATGCCATGGATAAAGACTGATATAAAGTTTTGCAGTTTCAATGCAATAGTCTGTAAACTTCTGTAAATAGACCCTGTGACCACTTGATATCACTTCAAGGATTACTTTAATTTGATATATCAAATTAAAATCAACGCCAGTGATTTCCGCAGCTAATTCTAGATTACTGAAAAATCTTCTGCTGGTATTACCATCATTACTATTGCCAAATCTAGCTTTCGGTACATCAACAAGCAAACCCGTTTCTTGTCTACATTTTTCTTGAATTTCTTTTTTTCTCTTAACAACAGCTTTGTCAGCATCTGTTCTTAGTTGCCACTTTTTTACAGCGAGCTTATATGAGAGGTGTAATATGCTTTCGAACAGACGAATCCTGGCGTGCAATATTGATAAACCAAACGAAAGAGCATTGACATCAACATCTTTTTTGATGGTTAAATCGTAAAATTCCTTCGAGGTTGCCCCACAAATGTAGCATCTCATGGTTGATGTTGTTTGTGTACTGGCATTACACACTTTCGCATCTACCATTGTAAGTGTCGTGATATGTTTTACAGAATAACACTTGTCTTCCAGTGTGAATAAAGTGTTTTGTAATAAACTGATAGCGCTTTTAACGTGTTCTGATAGCGCTTTTAACGTGTTGTACTTCCTTTTGTGTAATATTCACAGTTTCTTTTACAAAATTTATTCTTATTGGACGACAGTATCGCGGTGAAGATGGGGTTGGGTTCTGCCATATTACTGTTTGTTTATCACAAACTAGTCGAAGGGGTACGAAACTACTTTGAAAAATATTGACATCAGCGGCATTACTTTGGATCTTCTGCTTAAATTGCGCCTATTGGAACCCATCACAACTCCACTTACAAATCAGCTGTAATGTGTTACGTTCTTCTAGACTTAAGTTATAAATAACGTCCTTCAAAAAAGTTAATAATCTTGCAACAGTGTGGTCGTCCAGTAAGGCTTGTGAATTTACTTCAGCGCACGTTTCAGTCACTTCAAAACATTCTTTCGGCGGATAACAGTCATTTTTTGCTTTTTGTAGCAGGCTATACCAGAGGTAAATGTTTTTATTTGTGCTTCTAATTATCTCGTATTGTCTCCGAGACAAGTCAGCAACCACGAACATTGAAAGAGCTAACAAAGGCGTTAGTTGTTTTTCATTGTCCTCTTGACTTTTTTTATACGCGTTCTTTAACTTCGTAGCTCGCTTTGGAGAACATATAACTTGTTTCATTATATTCGAAGCATCTCTTGTTCCTGAAGTTTGTAATTAAGCTGCGCAGCATGCTTTAACATGTTATCATCTGTCGCACTACGAAGTTCTTCTGTTTTTTTCTTTTACTTCTTTCACTCAATTGTGTGAACGATTTTAATGGTCGACCTGATCTTCGCTGCTGCACTGTCGGTATTACAAATGTTTTCTGCAACCATTCGTCATTATTTCGAAGGAATCTTTCTTCTATTTTTTAGCTTGCTTCCACCTCTGCTTGAATTCAGATTTTATGTAGGAAATTTTATGCTTCAAGATCTTTATCTCGTCGTTAGAGTAGTCTTCGCATAACAAATATGTCTCCAAATAGTTTAACTTTTCTTCAAAATTGGGTAAGTTTTGCCTCTGCATTTTATCGTACCGCGATTTACGGTTACTACTATTCTGCCTGACGCACTGGATGACTCTAAAATAAAATGGATACTCTGTAAAAATAATCTAAATGTTGGATTGAATATTTGTAATTTTTTTATTATTATGTTTGATGACCGAAAGATTGAGAAAGTGCGAGAGGGTGCGCCCTGCTTGATTATTATTATATTGTATCTTTCATTAACATTAAGAATAATTGTAGGGACGCATCCTGAAATACAACAAATCTTATTTAATATCCTGAAATGTGGTGATAAATTCAAAAAAATTAGATCCTATTTGAAACATCAATAATATTATTAATATAATAACTAATAAAATAATAATTACATCAACAGTGTGGTTCTTACCTGCTGTTTCCAGATCTATAACTGTATTTATGGAGAAAATCACTGATGTTAATAAATACGTGTAAATTGAACTGCCTACACTCGACAAGCAGTGACAGATATGTGCACCTGACGCGACGGTAAACTTTCAACAAAAGCTATAGCGTGTGCATAGCCGATAAGATGCCAAAAAAGGTTGCCTACTGCTCCTGTTTATTTAACTTTCTAAGTAAACGGTGTTTTCTAATTGCTTTGGGTTTTTTTCAAAATGACTTTTGGCCGCCTAGATTGGTGAAATACCCGTATATGCGCCGGTCTGATCACATAGATGGTACTTCTAATTACTCAGATCAAGGCCAACTTTTGGGGGGGGGGGCTCATGGGCTCCCGAGATCCTGTCCTTTCTCGGGGAGTGTGAGACTCTTACTCACTAAAACCCTTCCTCATGTCAGCGTCCAGATGGTATCGCCTTTCCGGCATTCTTCGTTCTGGGCGCTCCTTGTCCTTCCCGTCCTCAACCTCTTTGTCTCTCTTCTTCTTCCTTTGTTTTCAAGATCTTAATGACTGCTTCCTCCACGACGCACCAACTTTCCCGGTCTCGCAGCATGGTCGGTACCATATTTTCTGTTGTCAATCTGCCGCCCAGTCGGAGCTCCATCATCTCCCCTGTCTCCCTCCATCTTGTGCATTTCACGAGGGTGTGCTCTGGAGTATCGACTTCTCCACATTAAACACATCTGTCGTCATCTTTTATCTTGCATCTGTGCAGATAGGCTCCGAAACACCCATGGCCGGTCAGGGCCTGGGTTAGGAAGTAGTTCACCTCTCCGTATTCCCTTGTCACCCATGGCTCGACGCAGGGGATGAGCCGCTCTGTCCACTGTGACGTCTCGGTCTCGTCGTCCCATTCTGTTTGCCATTTCCTCAGTGTCTCTTGTCTCTTCTCGGCCTTCCTCCTCTTTTCATTGTCCCCGACGTCATGCTCCCTCTCCAACACTAGTAGATGTATGGGGACGAGGCCTGCTACCACCTGTAAGAGTGGCTACCGTGCGGTATGATCGCGCCACCCTTATTCTTGCCTTCCAGTCTTTCCATACTGGCGCACCGTAGAGCAGTATCGAGTGCACCACCCCAGCGAAAACTCTTCTCTTCTTTTCGCCCGGACCTCCGATATTCGGCATTAGTCGGCCGAGGGCTGCCATCGTTCTATCAGCCTTCTCCACGACACACAACACATGCGCGCTCATTCTCATGTTGTGGCCGAAAGTCACGCCCAGATACTTTACGCTCTTCTTGCTCGTCACCCTCGTCTCCTCCACATCTATCGTTAACGTTTTCAGTGTCCTCCTGCCCACAAGTACAACCATTTACGTCTTTTCAGGTGCCAGGCGCAGCCCCCTCCCATACATCCAGCGGTTTATCTTCTCCGTCGCCCATTCCGCATTGTGTCTACTTCACAACCAGGGCCAAGTCGTCCGCATACACTACCAAGCTGACGCCTTCCGGCATGTCCAGACCCAGGACCCCATCGTAGAATATGTTCCATAGCGTTGGTCCCAGTACGGATCCCTGCGGTACACCGCATTCCATCTCTAGCTATTCTTCCCCACCATTATGTTTCTTTGATCCAGATAGGTTGCCACTATTCTACGAAGGTACGGAGACATGCCCTTGCACTCCACTGCGTCAATAATCTCGTTCCACGGTGCACTACTAAATGCGTTTCTGACATCGAGCAACACCAGCACTACGAGCCTGTTGTTGGGGTGTCCTCCCGCCTCAGTCGCCATGCCCTGTACTCTTGCAATGGTATCTACCGTCGAGCGATTTTGCCTGAAACCATATTGCTCTTCATTCAGCCAGCTTCCTCTTTCCATTTCCACTTGGATCCTTGTGTTCAAGCCAACTGGATTTCGCTATCGCTGCGCGATCTAAGGCCGTCACATAGATTCGATTTACATTGTTGAATTTTATTCTGGTAACCTCAAAATATTGTTCCTTAATTAACGCCTACTAGTAATAGAATAACAAACCCAAACAGCATGATTTGTCACTTATTATTGAAGTAAACTTCAAAATAACACTTTAAACGTTAACTTTACTTTAATTAATATTAAATTAATAATTTTAAAATAATGAAATAGAACGAAATACAATTAAGAAAGTATTACAGAAAATAAAGTTGGGGTAGTTTCAAGAATAACAATTTTATTTGTATTTCGAATTTTTCCTAACAATTCAAAAGGTAAAACTAATTGGGGTTCAATTACGTTGTAAAGTGTTGATTTGGATTTTGAAAACGTTGCTTTTACTATTCCACATCACAATATATGCTTCATAAAAGCCACTCTGGCATCGGTAGCAATATTAGCATCTCCTCTATGCCTCACCTGGAAACATTTCTTCTACAACATCGGAACTAAATCAGCTTGTTAAGAAATAATAAAACATAACTTTGTTGTACAGTATACTTAAATATTACAATAAACTGATATACATGCATGTAGCCTTATTAAAACAAATATAGAATATTTTCAACTAACAAAATGTAATATTCTCTAAACTCATTTCTTCTTTGTATTTCGGTAGGTACATATTTGATGAACTTTTTTCCTATTTAGAACTATTACAGTTGGCAAATTTTATTACTTACAGTGACACACTCTTGGTGCTGCGTATACCAAATCTATTGTATTTCTATGCGCACATTTCGAGGCAGAGCAATATTTGCTTCAACACTAATCACTGTCTTGTTGGCATTTTTCGACTTTACGATGATAACAAGGTGCATTATTGGCAATAATTACAGCATTTAAATAATAGCTTTAATTTTTCCAACAGATAAGTATAATTACAGAACAAAAATTGAAAATGTTGAAATATTCATAATAAATCCACTTGTTTTCCGATATACTTTTTAAAATTTTAATAAAATAACCCTCGAATACTTTAGAATTCACATATTCAGACTTGTTAATATTAGTGATCAAATAACGTCTACTAAAGTTGTTTCACTTCAGGCCGACAAGTTTTCCATTGGAATTTTAAAAATTTCTCTGCACATTTACAAATATTTAAATATTTCTAATTATAACCTAAAAATGCAACAAATTATGGCTATTTACCAAGAATTTTCCTTATACTACATTTCGGATTATCAATTCTCATTTTCCGAAGTACCTTGAGAATTACTGTGTTTTAGCAGACTATTTTGGTAAGAACTAAATGACCACAACAACCACGTTTATTCCGTGGAAAAATTAGATCTGGAAGTTACAGCGAGTACTGTAACTTCCAAAATATATTTATAGTCAATAAACTCCTGTTCAAAATTAACGCACCACTATAAATTTTGTAATTATGTCTTTGTGTTTGCACTCCTTATTTAATTTAGAGTCAGTATAATATAAATAAAGGTAATTAGACAATCTTGCACTGCAAAACATTTATTTTTAATTAAAGTTCGAAGAATTATACAAAATTTGGCAATCAGGTACAAAAACTTAAAAATTGTAAATATCTACCAAACTTCACAAACAAAGAGAGTTTCTAATTCCCAAAAAAAAAAACCTTCAATTACGCGTAGTACCTCCTCGAGCTCTTATAACCGCTTGCGTTCGTCGGGGTAAGCCTGTTATTAAGTTTTCAATGGTTGCTTGATGAATGTTTTCGCATTCCAAGAGAACAACACGCTCTAACTCTTGCAGACTCATTGGGGCAGGTACAAGATGCCGAACTAATCTTTTTAGAAAATGCAAAGGTGCTCTATTGGATTTAAGTCAGGGCTGCGCGGTGGCCACTCTAAGATCTGCATGTTGATTTCATTTAAGTAATCCATAACAATCCTTGCAATGTGAGGCCTTGCATTATCCTGCATGAAAATGAAGGTTTCTCCTATATATGGCGCAAACGGCATCACGTGATATTGAATAATGTTTTCCAGATAGAATTCTGTATTCATAGACCGCGGACGAATAGGAACCAGCTCTGTGCGTGACTCAAAACATATTCCTCCCCAGAACATTTTTGGACCTCCACCTCTTTCTCCAGGCCTGCGACATCTACGACATCACGACCATCTAGAGATTTTAGGCTTACTCGAGTTTCATCTGTGAACAACACTTTTCCAGTCATCGACAGTCCACTGTGCATGATCTCTAGCGAATCTTAATCTGTATGATCTGTGATCTGCAGTAAGTAGCGGTGCAGTAGCAGGCCTTCTACTAGCCAATCCGGCTTCTTTGAATCTTCTCCTAACGGTTAAGGCAGAAATCATGACATTTATAACAGTTTCGAGTTGATTACTTAACCTGTTGTCGGAGAAAGCGCTCATCAATTTGACTTGTAGCCCTTTTTCTGCCTTGACCACGTTTTCTATGGTGTGTTCCGGTTTCTCTAAATCTTCTAACCATTCTAACAGCACAACCTAATATTTGGACGATTTTTATTAAATAATAAAAATAAGTCTGAAAATGAAAGTGGTGTGTTAATTTTGAACAGGAGTTTATATAGCACACATTAAACGAAAGACTGAATGTTTGTAGTACTAGAATTTAAGTAGAAAAGAACAGACAAAATAAATGTCAATTCAGTAGGCTCGATATAATCCAATCATATTGCATAATTTTAGCACGTGATTTTAAAAATCGCTCAGCCATTACCAAGAAATTGATAATTCTTTGGATAGATGGCGTTACTTAAGGATCGATATTTTGTGGTTATCAGAATCAGAAAAATCTAGTAATGTGACATCGCGCAGCGATAGCGAGATCCAGTTGGCCTCGCTTATATATGGGTCTAATCTCGGAACTTATAAGTGACACTTTGTTATTTCGTATGCGGTTAGAGCTGAAGTAAATGTAGGAATTGAAAGTGTGAAAAAAGAATTAAGTAATGACATACCCTGTAAAACCGAGTAACAAACAACTTTCTTGCTATTAATTTTTCTTTTAATTTTCAGATTCGAGATCGGGTTAGTAAACTATCATTAATAAAGAGAAATAGTGGAAGTATACTACTAATTACATCTGGAACTGCTAGCCTTGGAAATATTAAACTTTTTGCTGGTGTCAGTTTATTTATACCTGCTCAATCCATTGTGGAATTAACTGATGTAGCCAGTGATTTTTTAGCTTTCCAAGCTATGGCCAATGTTTAGTTTCGATATTATAAATAAGATTAATAATTTCTTATTTTTTATTTTGTTCAAACCCCCTATCTTAAAAAAGAAATAACCATAATAACAGGATTAATCAAAAGCAATTCTAAAGGAAGCAGAAAGAGAAACACCAAATAAACGGCATACATTTTCTTCTTACATATCAATAGCATGATCTTGTGTTTTCAAAATATGCCGACAAGGCAAAAGCGATGAAGTATGAGATCCACACTTACACGATTCAGTTGTAGTTTCATATTTAGAACTTGACCTGTTATTTCTATTCAAAAACTGATTTCGTACGAATTCAGAAGCATAGTTTGTTAAGAAGCTGAAGTATTTTTGAAATCCGCTCTCGTTTCGTAGGAGCCTATGGGGTCCAGATTCTTCTTACATATCAATAGCATGATCTTGTAATAAATTATGTTTAAATCGTACGCGCCAACAACAACAGTAAGGGATTTTGTCAATTCCCTTAACTTCTGTCGTCAATTTCAGTAAAAAAAGTATTGAGAAGCAATGGGCACTAGTGCTTCGGAGTCAGTTAGATACAGATATAATATCAAAGTACATTCGTTATGGCGGCACGCAAAAATAAGTTTATGAGGTAAAGAGTAGATATATTTTATTTTTTTCTTATTTACTAAACCATACATTTTAAAATTCTTTATTTCAAAAGTAGCACAATTTATTTTTTTTATATGAAGGAAATACAGCAGAAAATAACTATAAACTAAAAAAATATAAGTACATCCCTAACAACATTTTTCGAATTTTGCGGGTGTTTAAGTTTACACTAGACGCAATAGAATAATATACAAAGGTGTACTCGATGATATTTCACTGCAAAAGTTGTGAATAGAAATGAAATTTTATCAATAAATGTTTCTACATCAATTTTTTAACCAATCTTCTGCTTGGGTACGCGGTTTGTCTAGTAATTTCGCAATAAAATGTGAATTAGCCTACCTGATTCTATTCGATTGTCTTCGTAACCAACTTGAAACAGCCGCGAAATTCAAAAAATGCTGCTAGGTAATGGTCACACACTGGTGCTTTGGAAGTATAGTCTGTTTCAGTTTCAAGATATAGTAACCTGTGGTAGCTTGCATTCGCACTATATCTCGAAACGGACTAACATATATAGTCTGTCAAGATATAGTGCGAATGCAAGCTCCCACAGGTTACTATATCTTGAAACAGACATATATCATAGTGCAATCGTTATGGCGGAACGCAAAATTATGTTATGAGGTAAAGAATAGATAGGTACGTATATTTTATTTTTTTCTTATTTCACTAAAGCACACAAACAACACTTTCATATTTTTTAATTCTTTATTTCAAAAGTAGCGCTATATATTTTTTTAGATGAAGGAAATATAGCAAAAAAAAAATACTATAAAGTAAAAAAATATAACTACATGGTAAATAATAATATCATGCGCAATATTACTTAACAAATACAGAAACTTGTATAAGTAATGTAGAGGACATATTTGTAGCAGAAAATAGAAATATATACAACTGCATATTGCAGTAGCACTGGTGGCATAATTATATGAATAAAATAAATGTATTATTGCCATACATTGGGCACCAATGATACAAAAACTATATATATTTATTTATGAATGCAGAGATTGTTATCTTTTAAATTATAACTACTCCAACAAATATTTTAATCTTAATCCCTGTTATCATTCACATTATTCTTGTGGGTTCTAGCAGTGATCCTTCCTTTATTCGTCAACAACATTTCTAATTTAAAACTAAATTGGATAAGGTTAATAAAAAAATAATTAAATCTCATAAAACATTTGTATTAAATTAAATATTCAATAACAACAACAGTAAAGAAATTCTTTTGCCACATGTGGCTGTTAAAAGAAAAATGTCCTTTTTATTATTCCAACCACAAACAAAAAAATATATACAGTGAAACTTCCCATAGACGGACACTGTTCGTTCCGACAAAACTGCCCGTTTAAGAGAAGTGCCCGTTTATCAGAGAAAACAGAAAAATTAAATAGAAACGCAAAGCTAAACCTTCATTTGAACACACAGTGTAAAATTATATACTTATAACTTTATTTGCTAAATAAAACTCAAACGGCTATGTGCACATTTATATATACATACATATAATAGAAACATATGTAGGTAAGGTACATATACAATTTATATACTATCTTACAAAATAATCTAAAATGGAAGTTTGCTTGTGTGTATTACATGCCAATTTTGCTTCAAAATGTAATGATAGCTCACTTAGCATACCAAACGCTTGTACATCATCTTTTTCAAAACAAAATTGTTTTAGTTTTTTTATTTCCAGTAGACCATCTTTATACGATAGGGGAGGTTGTTGTACCTTGGGACGCATGTACCTCGGGACAAAAATTATACTGTTGCCATCTATGATCGTGAGGCAAAAATTCTTAGACATTACGTTTAAATGTAACACAATCCTTATGCATCTTGGTCTGTTTCCATGACAGCGGTTAGTAAGAACGCATGTGTGAGATTTTATGTTTTGGTGGCAAGAAATTTACTTTTGAGGATTTCTGACCAAGAGTCTAACAGCTGAAATATACAACATTGTGAAAAATTATTCATGTAAGTAGATACTTCATTTTTTGCTGATTGTTATGGCCACAACTTAAAAATGTGATGGCTAACCTAAAAAAAATTATTACAACTTTGCCACTACGGCTTCAAACTTGTACCTCGAGACAGGAATTTGCATGTACCTTTGGACTGTCCCAAGGTACATGCACATACATTTTTGATTAATTATTTTAGAAGAACAGTAGTTTGTGACTGTTTTTATTTATTTTAGCAATATGCCTCGAAGTAAAACCGGAAAAAAACGCGAAGCTATCAACGTGGTTGGTCTTAAAGCAGCAGTAAATGATGTTCTGACTAACAATATAAGCCTGAGAGATGCTTCAAGGCTGCATAATATTGCTAGATCTACTTTATCACGTCATATTCAATTGCATCGTGAATCTGGAAATCAAACTTTTAATTATGTAGCGACAAATGCTGTAAAAAAAGTATTCTCTGAAGAGGAAGAAAAGCAGTTAAGAGAGTATTTAGAGTTCTCAGCTCGACTGAACTACGGTTTAAACAAACAGCAAGTCCGAGAGTTGGCTTTTCAGTATGCTTGTGCAAATAAGAAAGTACTGCCTGATAAGTGGAGGGAAGAAAAAAAAGCCGGCAGAGAGTGGCTTAGGTGCTTCCTAAAGCGTCATTCACAATTGTCATTGAGAAAACCTGAGGCCACCAGTTTGTCGCGCTCCACAAGTTTCAACAAAAAAAATGTCGAAGAATTTTTTTCGAAACTTAAAGTCTGTCTACAAAAATACAAATTTGCTCCACAAAATATTTACAATGTAGATGAGACTGGTAATACCACAGTTCATGTTCCACCGCGTATCATAGCTCCTAAAGGAGTAAAACAGGTTGGGTGCATGACATCAGGTGAACGTGGTATTAACGTAACTATGATAGCTGCTATAAATGCCATAGGAAACCATGTACCACCAATGCTGATTTTCCCACGTGTTCATTTCAAACCGCACATGTTGAACGGGGCGCCTCCAGGAACTGTTGGGGCTGCAAATCCTTCAGGTTGGTCTAATGAAGAAAAATTTCTTGAGTTTATGAGACATTTCATTGAGTATGTGAGGCCCACTAAAGAAAATCCGGTCCTGTTGGTATTCGATAATCATGAGAGTCATATTTCAATCCCCGTGATTGATCTAGCAAAATCCAACGGCGTGGTGTTACTTACATTCCCTCCACATACATCGCATAAGCTACAACCATTAGACCGAACCGTATTTGGTCCTTACAAGACTTATTACAATCTAGCTAGTAATGAGTGGATGTTGCAAAATCCAGGAAAACCTATTTCGATTTACCAAATTGCTGAAATCGTCGGAAAGGCCTACCCAAGAGCTTTTACTCAACAGAACATCACTAAAGGATTCTCAGTAACAGGCATTTATCCTTTCAATGCTGAAGTATTTGGTGAAGACGAATTCTTGAGTGCTTTTGTAACAGACCGACCGAACATTGAATTATCAAATGAAGAACAGGAACAGTTTACAAATATTGATGAACCTGGACCATCCCATCAGTTTCAGAATGTTCCAAGGGAGCAAAAAAATGATATTGTGTCACCCCAAATGATCAGGCCGTATCCCAAGGCTGCACCGCGAAAGACCCAAAGAGGCCGAAAAAAAGGAAAATCAAGAATATTAACGGAAACTCCTGAGAAAAATGAGCTAGAAGCAGAATATTTAAAAAGAGAAACCAAAAAATCAAAAAATAAAATTCAAAAAGTAAAGAGGAAAGTTTTGCAAGAAGAGAGTTCCGACGATGACAACATTGAAATACTTACTCAAGATTCTAGTGACGATGACAATTACTTAGAAAAGTTAGTTGAAGAATCAAATCTTGAAATGGAAATGGAAGAGCAATTAGTAGGAAATTACCCAATGTTGGAAGGTGATTTTGTCTTAGTTGAATTGAAAGGAAAGAAGTCTGTGCGACATTACATAGCCGAAATAAAAAAGAAATTAGAGGAAGGAGTTTTTGAGGTTGTGTATCTAAAAAAAATTATGAATAGTAACAAATTCGTAAGAAATGAAGAAACATACGAACTGTGCGATTCAGATATACTGAAGAAATTGCCACAACCACAAGTAGTTGGTGGTTCAGGGCGTCGAATGGAACAGTTTATCTTCCCATTAGACTTTCTGTCTTATAATATGTCATAAATAAGAATACATTACGCACTTTACACCTATTTAAATTTTTATTTATACATTTAGTTTTAGTGTCCCAAGGTACAAATTGTGTTGTCTCGGGGTACAACACCCTGTTGTACCTCGGGACAATTTGCTGATATCAATTACGTGTATGATATCATTATCAAAATATAAAATAAGCCCATTTGCAAAAATTAATCTGAAAGAGCATAAGTCATTGGATTTCAGTGATGTTGCAGAATTTGTTTACCTTGAAAATTGTCAAAGAAAAAAATTAACCAAATAAATTGTCCCAAAGTACAACACTTTCCCCTACTATTCTTTTCTCATAATCATTACTTCTAGGAATTTCTATTTCATCATCACTGTTTTGACTTATGTTTTCTAAATTATCGGGCAAAATATGGTCTGGATTATCGTCCGTTTTCTGTATACAAATTGGCGTCAATATTTATAAATTCCTGTACATCATTACTTCCTAATTTTCCCATTAGCGTACACATTTCAGCCACTTTAGATAATGGAATTTCATCTTCAGGATCATATTGATCACTTTCAAACTCCTCATTTACTTCTTGAAATCGTGTTTTCTTGAAACATCATCCCATGTTTTTTTAATAAAATAAATGGCATCTAATACGCTAAGATAATTGGTTAAATTATGTACAGAATCAGAACTCTCAAACTGCGATAAGATGTGTTTTACTATTAAGCAACGCGAATATTTTTAAATGCGCGAGGACGTGCTGATTTTCCGATAACCAACAGTTTTTCTTTCTTCCCTGCCATATTGACACAGTGCACTATAGTAAATCTTTCTTTCGATAACATGTCGCCCATATATCTTTCGCCTCTTAATGCCATCATCTTTGTTGGTAGTGCCCGAAAAAATAACCCTGTTTCGTCCATCGCAGAGTTTGTACCCTTTAATTATTAACGGCAACCTATTTATGAAAGCTTCGACATTTTCTTGATTTGCGCTAACGGCTTCGCCAGATATCATGCGGTAATGAATGTATTCAAATACAAATCCGTCCGTTTAATGGAAACTTTGCGGTCAAAAAGCAGCTAAATAACTGTCCGCGCCCGTTCAAGGGAGTGTCCGCATAAGAGAAACCAATTTATTAGGAATTCCCTACTCTTAAATTCGGGACCGGACAAAATGCCCGTTTAAGGGAAGTGCCCGGCTAATAGAAGTGCCCGTTAAGGGAAGTTTCACTGTATATATATGCGAGAAACACATTGCTTTTAATCTATTACATGTATTTAAATAAAAATATTATTCCTGCTATCTTCAAATTTTCAATATCGTATAATTTCAAAGAAATAAAATTTTCCCTTACGACGCTGAATTTTGTTTCATCAAAGACATTCATTTGCACAAAATGCCTCTGTAGATCTAAAATCTCGCAAAGTAAAGAAAACACCTTGATAAGACTCCCACCAATTGCCATATGCAAATATTCGCACGTTGTACATACCACAAATTGGCTATTTGTCCATCAAAAATGCTTATACCTTTACGTATTCAAAAATGCTCTTTATTAAATTTTATCTAATAAATTGTTAATAATGCACAGTAAACATCACTAGCAAACATTTTCACGTAGTACCTTTAATGCCCTTTTTACATCATTAACAATACTCCCATGATTTGCAAAATTTATCTACTTTAGCAAAGAAAATAATATTTTATTCAAAATATTGACGATGTCAAACGCTTTACTAAAAATGAACATTCTCACGTAGCATCTTTAGCACATGCCCTACACCATCAATTATCTACCATGAATTTATTTCAAGAAAAACTTACTTATAATATTGATATACGTTATCAAATTCCTCTTGGTTTATATCTACTATTTTGATAATAAAAAAAATAATGAAATTGAACAAAGTAACAATGAATTAATTATAATGTGAAAACTAAACTACTTATTGAAATCAAAATAACTTAATACATTCAACTAAAATGATTTTATGCAGTGTATTAGTACGTCTGCAATCATGTGCGCATGAAACAAAATTTTTACGTTCGATTAATTCAAAAGATCGGCAGCTTCTTCCCTTCTATCCTCGTTCGCGCCTTTTTACCAACTCGGTCCTCGAAAAAACATTATTATTATCCGTCTGCAGCGCCACAACTCACACACTAATGTTTATGTTGGTGTTGCCCTGTTCATATTTGTTTTCTTCAAGTTTTCCCCCAGGTTGAACTATACCCATACAGTTTTTGACAGTTAAAAATTGCACAAAATGTACACACAAATTGTTTATTATTAAAGTCCATGCACATTCGCGATTCTTTGTCTTGAGTAGGTATATTCTTCTTCTATTAACGCCATCCTTCATTGTATTTGTAAATGAATTTGTTGCCTCTTTCATCACTGTTTAAATACTTCCTTTTCCCATTATTTAGCACTATCCGTATTTTCTTCTTGTAGATATTTTCATTGGAAATAATCGGACATACATTGCATACAGATGGGATTCTTCCTTTTATGATTACATTGTCAGGAACATGGACCTCGACAGCTTTATCCCTGTCTTCCAACCACCTTCTCTCATCTTCGTGTAGGTTGATTTGCACATAGCTGTTAACAACGTTAACATTATTTTTTTCTTTGTAGATTTATCCTATTATTTCTGAAGCTTTTCCGGATTAAACCAGGTTTATCCTGCTCTTTAGAACGTTATTCTCGAGATTTTCTCTTTGCGATTCTACTGGGGTAGAATATTCCATTCAAAATAAAAATGCAATTTTAACGATACAAAACTGTATTGCGTTGTTTTGTGCATCTTGGCGGTAATAATACTGTCTCTTTTTCTCCCTTTCCATTGCTACCAAAATAAACTTTTCTTCAAGGAGTTGGCGGCAAATTTAAATTTATACTAAAGACTAAACACCTGCTATTTCTGAAACCTTTACTTTATTTAAATCGTGTCGAATAAAGAACACTTTTTTTATACATCCTTTTAAAAATACTATCAAATATAAGTATCCGGTATTTATTGTATTGTTAAATGTGACCATAAAATGTCTAACAGATAACAATCTTTTTACAAATTTATTTACTGCATCTATTCACTTTGAAAGATGTTTTCATGTCGTGCATGTCTAATTTCACCTTTTTCATACAATTTTACAGCATCCAAATAACTAACTCTTTTCACTGTTCCATCTTTCATCATCACTCTCTGTTATTTATTTTTAGTAGGTACATTATTAAGCTTGAAAAGTGGTTCACTTCTCAATATATTTAATGCCACTCTTACACAATGCGAAAAGTTTGGTTCGGCCTTTGTATACTTGTGCTCCTCGTTTCTATAAATATAGAATACATGAATTTATTTTTGTGTTTATTTCTATACCTTTTATCATATAAATTTATTTCAATCTCAAATTATTATATACCTATCATCATAATGTTGCGCCTTAGAGGTTATGCAACTCATAATTCGTTTTTAGCAATTATGTTTACAACTAAAAATTATTTTCTTATTCTAATACTTAATTGTCTAACTATTTTAAAATGCTTAAACAATAAGGAACACGGCAATATGTACCTTTCAGATAAATATTTTGTTAACAAGTGATATAAAGAATAGAAAAACTTTAGCCCTATAGTACCAATATCTCAAATAGGTATGTATATCGAGGCTATAATGTGAAATATACTCAACTGCATTTTGCTAATATAGATATAACTAGCTGTCCATCAATCTCTTCGAGCTTGAATCGCCTTTCGCGTCCGCTTACAATTTTATTACAGTTCCCTGTAAAACGCCAAAAAAATCAATTTTGATTTTCTAAAGTTTTGGCACACCTTGTATAGACGTATATTTTTGTCCACGAACTACTGTCACGGTGACAGGTGGAATGACAATTTAAAGCATCTTAACGTGAGTCTGACTTTTCGTTGTTGAAGTTTGAAATTTAGATGCTATTTAGCGTAATACTAAGACTTGACACTAAAAGATTCATAGTGTTATTAGTTTTACACAATGAAAGGACTAAATCATTATTAAAAAAGTAATATCAGACTTATTTTAGCTTTGCATAATTTAACCTGTCAATTATCATGGCCCACAAACGTCATTTCTGGGCTGTAATATTTAATAATAATCATACATCTTTTGACATACCTTTTGAGCTTTGTTATAATGCAAATTTGTGAACAATGCATGCCCATTACACAGAAGAATCAACTTTTAAATAAAATATGTATGACTTATTAATTTTATTTATAATAGTGAATTTATAACTGGCTTCCGTATTAATAAATTAGTTTCATGTGTCTGCTCTGAAATTGTTCCTGTCAAAGTGAGTTTGCAGTTGCAGTGGCATTGAGTCTTCGCCTGTAGATCGTGCTCTGGCTATGTCGGTTGCTGAGACGATCCTATTACAATTTAAATATTTAGTAGTGACGCTGGTAGTTGAACTAAAAACAATAACCAAAAATAACACAGACCGACGTGGGAATATCTGTGTAAACATTTTACTTACACACAATATAAAAAGAATATAATTCGTAATTGTTGGATCATTTTGTGATTCTTATTAAGTATTTAAGGAAAAATAACACAAAAAGGTAGTTCATGATTACAACCAATCCATCGAAATAAGAGCCACCAGCCTGGGACACGATCATCATGAACCATCATCAGAATTTTTGATTAACAATTTGATTTAATGGTGTATTTTCAAACATATCCCATTAAATGATTGAACGCTGTCCATACTTCAAACTTTCTACTGACAATCAAATTATTTAGTAGTAGTAATTGTTGAATTAGGCTGGAATATTTTTTTTAATAAATTGAATAGTTAGAAAACAATTGTCATTACATTGGAATTTGATTCGTCTGTCACCTAGTAATAATACTTTTCTCATTAATATTTTAAAGTTTATTTTACTTTCTTTTCTCTTGCAGATGTCTACGTTTTGAAGTCCCCTGATACCAAAAAAGTGGTTTTTAAAAAATGTCTCTCTCTCTCTTCTCTCTCTCTCCCTCCCTCCCCCTCTCTCCCTCTCTCTCTCTCTCTCTCTCTCTCTCTCTCTCTCTCTGTCTGTCTGTCTGTCTGTCTGTCTGTCTGTGTCACCACGGTAGCGGTCAAACCGCTGTAGATATCAATTTCAAATTTTATATTTACGTGTATAATCTGCCTCTTGAGATCTGATTAGTTTTTCAATAAAATCGGTTGACCGGAAGTAGTACTTTACTTCAGTGAAAAAATCGAATTTTGCAAATATTTCGTCAACTACTAAATTTAAACAAATTTATAAAGAATTCATATGTACTTAAAATTAAAATTGAGAAGCATTGTATTTAAAAAGTTTTTCGAAATTACTACCTTAAGTAGGTCTTTTACTCTTATCAAAAATCAGTTTTTTGCCAATATTTTGCAAGTCATAATATTTAGACAGGTACGCTACGAATATAAAAGTATTTAGAACTTAATTTCCAATATCTTTTGTATAAAAAAAAATTCAAAATTCGGACCGGAAGTATTACTTTTACTCTTACCGAATAACGATTTTTTGCAAATATGTCGTAAATTATGCATTCTATATATATTTATTAAGAGTACAAAACTATTTAGAATTGGATTTGCAATATTTTTTGTATACATGAAATTTCAAAATTCGGACCGGAAGTAGCACTTTTATTCTTAGCGAGTAGCACTTTTCTTCGAATATCTTCCAAAGTAT
The DNA here is from genome assembly GCA_963170755.1 of Amphimallon solstitiale. Lineage (NCBI taxonomy): Eukaryota > Metazoa > Arthropoda > Insecta > Coleoptera > Scarabaeidae > Amphimallon > Amphimallon solstitiale. The sequence goes on along the minus strand of OY720681.1, from coordinate 123,187,504 downwards.
GCATTCTATAGCGATTTATTAAGAGAATGAAAGTACTTAGAATAGGATTTGAATAAGTTTTGTATAAAAAAATTCTTAAAATTGTGTAGGTTGAAACGCTCATACGTATAAGAAAGTCGTGTGGTGGCCACACCTCATTTTTAAAATAGCGAGACGAATTTCTGAACATACCACGTTGACAGTGAAATCTCATTGGTTGAAAGCAAGGCCAAATGACACCGTATCAATCTTGCTCACATTCTGTCAACTGACATTGTTTATTGTTAAGCCTTGTTGTTGTTTCTATTATTTCCCCGTTATTCCATTATATACTTTACCAGTTCTATTCAGAGCTCGACTGTAATAGTTATCAGATATACTCGTAAGTTTGTTTTCAAGATTTTCGTGCATGTAATTTGGGACAGGGGTATGTTTAGAAATTCGTCTCGCTATTTTAAAAATAGACTATAGTCATTTCGCTGTATAAAATTTGTAATTTCATATCTTTTTGTGTCAAGGTCTACAGTAAATATCGATGGAGCTTAAAACCATGGCCAATGAAATATCAGACAGATGTTAGGGTGTTTAACCTTTTTTTCTTAAATAATTGTCATCATGAAAGCAGTTCAGATTTCATCACGAACTGAAATCGATTGATCGTTTTGACGTTTTATAACCTGCAATTAAATTTTTGTGAAATTGCCAACATTAATCAAAAGTCAGATGGATTTTTTCTGACAATTCTGACGTTTCCTGTAAGATTTAAGCCACCTAACGTGAATATTGAGTTGACCAATATTATTATTATTATATTATTATTATTATTACAGTGGTCCATGAAACTCTTCGAGTTTGAATTGCCTCTTCGCGTCCACTTTTTCGCTGTAAGTTTCTCTATAAATGTGCCTGTTTGGAACGTGATCACTGCCAGTCGCAGAAACACTTGAATTTTAACGGTTATAAATTTTCTTTTAATTAGTTTATGAATGAAGATGCAAATGAAATAAAATATCTCTAGAAATTAATTATACATTATTGTGGCATCTATAATTATAGACAAATGGATTTATTAATTAAAAAATTTCCCATAAAATGTTTAACATTTCTATAGAAGTTACTGAAAGCTGATTACTTGAAACATTTCGTTGACATTCAGGTTTGATATAATGCGTGTGCACCTAGTCTAAGTTGAATGTAAGTAGGCCGAAAAGGTAAACCTAAGATGGTTGTATGATCAAGATTTATTGTATCATATATAAATTTCTTTGTTTTTTAAATTTGGTAGTACTCTAACTCTATTTGTCTCAAGTTTCATGATAAAAGTTGCCCCTACGTTAAATTTTCTTGCAAACTGTCAACAGTTTGATCTATTGCGAGAATGAATTGTCAAATTGAATGTCATTGTAGACATAGCGTGCCTTCAATTAATTTTTTTTAGAATAACCTACAATTTCAATATTAATTTGAGAACACTGTGGAACTTTTCAATAAATTGACTTAACTATGACAGTAGTGAAAATGAAAAACGTTACTGTAGCACAGTGTTCCCAAATTAATATTAATATCATAAGCTACTCTAAATGTAAATTAAAGACGCAGTATATGTATTTGTATGTAGAAAGATGACAGAGATGTGTCCAAGCCATTAAAGATACGATAAATGACCGATACAATAGTAATAATAATAATAATTGATAATGCAATAAAATGTAAATATTAACGGTTATAATATTTCTTTCAGTGGACGTCAAATGTTATAAATCACGCCTTTGCTTTAATTTTTATAAATACGATATTGGAAACTGTACCTGAATGACCGACAATGTAGAGTAATTATAACCGCAGTTCAGTTTCTTCTTGTTTATGAATGAAGACGCATATTAAACAAAATGTCTCTTAGAAATAAATTAAATATTATTGTGACATTTATAATTAGTGGCAAATGAATTTATTTATTAAGACTTTGCCCACAAACCGAACAACATTTCTATATAATTTACTGAACGCTGATATTTAGAAAAAATTTGTTGACATTCAAGTTAAAAATAGTGTATTCCTCAAATTTTTTGACAGACTGTCATCGTGACACTTATACGGCAATGAAAAGTCAGACTCTTGACGTCAAGATGTTTAACCAAATTGTCGTTCCACCTGTCATCGTGACAATAGTTCGTTGAGTGTATTCATTCACACATAAATTTGTGAGAACGAAATGTCAGACTGGCAGTGCTTAACCAAATTGTCTTTCCAATTGTCAAATGAAATTAACAACATAACATGATAAACTTTAATAAACATGTTTTAAACTTACAGGTCATTGAGAGAATTAATTAATTTTCATATTACGCTTTAATAGTATACTTTGTAAAACCCAATCGAAAATCTTGCTGGCTCCTAATACCATTTAACCGAAAATGTAGTTGGTGCCTACCCGCAGGCGCATACTTTAAATGCTTGGTTTTATAACTGAAAATTGGTAAACGAAATTACGTAAATGCTTATGCGAATTTTATTTGATGTATTTATTTTATTTCGAAGTGCTTCGGACACATCTGATCTGACAAATAAAGACTACATCTTGAACACTGATATATTTCCAACATTCTGTTAACATTTAGGTTTCGTATAATTCGTGTGCATCTAACGTAATTTGGCAGGCCCAAAAGCAAAACTCAGATGATTCTTGATTTAGTCTTGCTTCCGTACTTCTTTCGCGAGAAATGACGACATTTCGATGACATATATAATGAATAGAGTGTCATTGTATTTAACATATCTTAATAAAAGATAGAAAGATCGTCATATTTGTTACTGTACTTACGTGCGACAATACACTTTAAGTTTATTTTATAATACACGTCGGCATTTTGTTCATATATTCATATAGAAAAGAAATAGTAACGATTGATAATAGTAACACTAATACGTATCTGAAAGGTACCACGTTTCAATTAAAAATACACTTCTTCTTCTTCGTAATATCTTTATTTGTCGGCCTTCTGACATTTAAACTTGACAATCGATGGATGAACGTGAATATATATATAGTCATTAATGACACGCAAACTCGTCATCGCGAGATTTTTATACCCTGCAGAAAAGCCTTAAATGAATCGCACCTTCGACAGCGACAGATTTGGCACGTGGACAGTGCACTCAATCGTCGCGGAAAAGTCCACTCTTTTGGTTTCCAACCCTCTTTCCGCACTCTAAACCTCGACGGCCTGAAATTTCTTCGTCAATGTGAAACTTTTACAATTCTTTCGCGCTTGTCTGTCATACCTGACGTTTTTACGATTTTGATCGGTTGTCACGTGAATCGTCATGACGTAAGCAATTTTTCTGTTAAAACACCGAATGCATGCTCCTCTTCAACGGGCGATATCTCTGCACACGCTCCACTTGGGAAGAAAAACTCTCCGTCGAGGAACAATTTAAGGTTGTGGGTAACTTCACGCCAAAGGGCAGCTTTCAATTTTGCGTATCCAGAGACGAGTTCTGCGCCCCGCGTACCCAATTTTCGTCGATTTTGACCGGGTTTGGTTGCCATTGACTACTCGGCTTTTAGTATATATAACTAGCTATAACGTCCGCTTACAGCGGGTCCGTCCGCTTACAGCTGATCGTCCGCTTACAGCGAGTCCGTCCGCTTACAGCGGGTTCGTCAATTTCTTTTAGTTTGAATCGCCTTTTTCGCGTCCGCTTACAGCTTTTTCATAGTTTCGTGTAAAAAGCAATCACTGTCATGACGCCTTTTAGAATGTCTGATTTTATTAACTTTTGACGCATCCCTGTATATACATATATTACGTGAAGCCAATAGTATATTTTATTTAAAATTCTCCTCGATTGGTTTTTTACACAAAGCGGTACACACTCAAGAGCGAGAAAGGTAAATTAATGTTTAACATGTCATGTTAAGGTATCCAAAAGCACAATGACATCAAAAAATCTAACATGTTGATTAAGACAGTTTACAATACTACTTTGATGTGAAAGTGTAAAAGCCTGTTAACCTTTTCAAAATCAACTATCGTTAATAAAGGAGCACGAAATAATAATAAAAGGAAAAGGCCCAAGTTTTAAAGTGAAGCCCTATTGAAGCGCCTTTCCTGTAAAAAGCGATCACTGGCATGACGCTTTTTAGAATGTCCACTTTTATAAACTTTTGAAACACCCCTGTACATACATAAATTTTGTGAAGCCAATAGTATATTAAAAACTATTTTGACACAAACTGGTACCCACTCAAGAGCGAGAAAGGTAATTTATTGTTAAACATGTCATGTTAAAGTATCGAAAGAAACAATGAGCTCAAAGAGCGCAACATTTTCATTGAGATAGTGTACAATACCATTCTGATGTTTTCGAATCTACTGTCGTTAAGAAAAAATGAAGTATTAAATTTAAGCCCTGTTCAATCACGTTTCGAAGAATCGCCAAATTGAAGACGTAATAAACGACTACAAGCACCCCCGTATCCAGAATTTCACATTCATCAATTTTCAAAAAACTCTTGCGCCATTTTGTTTTATTTGACATTTTGACTTTGGATTTATAATCGGCGTCCGCACACACCCCCGTATCTAAAATTTCACATTCATACGTCAATTTTCAAAAAACCCGTCCGCCATTTTGTTCTTTGACATTTTGACTTTGGATTTGTTATCGGCGTCCGCACACACCCCCGTATCTAAAATTTCGCATTTATACGTCAATTTTCAAAAAACTTTTCCGACATTTTGTTGTTTTTGACATTTTGACTTTGGATTTGTAATCGGCGTCCGCACACACCCTCGTATCTAAAATTTAACATTCATACGACAATTTTCAAAAAATTCCTCCGCCGTTTTTTTTTTGACATTTTGACTTTGGATTTGTGATCGGCGTCCGCACATACCCCCGTATCTAAAATTTCACATTCATACGTCAATTTTCAAAAAACCCGTCCGCCATTTTCTTTTTTTGACATTTTGACTATGGATTGGTGATGGGCGACCTAAGACACCCCCGCATCTAAAATTTCACATTCATACGTCAGTTTTCAAAAAACTGGTCCGCCATTTTGATTTTTTTGACATTTTGACTTTGGAATCATGATCGGCGACCCCCAAAACCCCCGTATCTAAAATTTCACATTCATACGTCAATTTTCAAAAAACTCGTCCGCCATTTTTTTTTTTTGACATTTTGACTTTGGATTCGTGATCGGCGACCTAAGACACCCCTGTATCTAAAATTTCACATTCATACGTCAATTTTCAAAAAACTTCCGCCATTTTGTTTTTTTTTGACATTTTGACTTTCGATTCGTGATCGGCGACCTAAGACACCCCCGTACCTAAAATTTCACATTCATACGTCAATTTTCAAAAAAACTTCCGCCATTTTGTTTTTTTTTGACATTTTGACTTTCGATTTGTGATCGGCGATCTAAGACACCCCCGTACCTAAAATTTCACATTCATACGTCAATTTTCAAAAAACTTTCCGCCATTTTGTTTTTTTTTTGACATTTTGACTTTGGATTCGTGATCGGCGACCTAAGACACCCCCGTATCTAAAATTTCACATTCATACGTCAATTTTCAAAAAACTTTTTCCATTTTGTTTTTTTTTTGACATTTTGACTTTCGATTCGTGATCGGCGACCTAAGACACCCCCGTATCTAAAATTTCACATTCATACGTCAGTTTTCAAAAAACTCTTCCGCCGTATTAGATGCACCATTTTTTTTTTTGAAATTTTGACATTGGGCTTGAGATCACCGACACCAAGAGCCCCCGAGTACCGAGTTTTACCTTAATCAGAAGAAAAAGTTGATTTGGCTCCACCCACTGCGCAGTGCGTAATTATTTAAATAATTATTTCGTAGGGGCACATAAATGTTAAAAGCATTATTTTTTCCCTTAAGAAAACGGCATACCCGTTTTAGAATTATTGTAGTTTAAATGGAATTTATAAAAATTATAAGAAAAAATCATGCTGTATATGTGAATGATTATTTCATCGACCGGGAAAATTATGTCGAGAAGTCCGGCGTCTTCTCTTATAAATTGCCGGTAAAATACACGAAATAAATACACAATATCGCATTCGAAAAAAAAATGTTTTGCCCCGGCCTGGGTTCGAACCCGACCCGGCAAAGTCATTGTATTAAGAAGCCGTCAATCTTGCCATTGGGCTATCGACCTAATGTAAATAGTTTGTTCAACTGCCATATTTATATGTAGGCTTGACTCTATGCTGAAATCTGCAATTTTTTTTTTAAATCTCAGAGAAAATAGACGTGTAATCTTTAAAAGGTTATAAAAAACGTTTTAATTGTGTCCAGATAATTAATTTAGTGCCTTGTCCGTGTCCTAAAACTAAATATATTATGTGTGTTTATATGCCATGAACCTATTCTGACGTTAATAATTACATTAAGGAAACTGGGCATACGCGTTCTGGAATTATCGTATTTTAAAATTCAAATTTATAGTAATTAAAAGATATCAGCCTGTATGTAAAAATGTTAAGTCAAGCTACCGATATATAATATATTCACGGAAAGTGCACATGAATGTATGTGTGTGTACATTACATGTTATGAGCATTGCACTTGATTTATTGTGTACATGTATTTCTGGCGTATTTCGGCCATTTTTCTACGATGTCCGTCTGCATGAGGAATTTAAATCACTCGTCCTATCGATATCGTATGTCGATGAAGTTGGAATAGGAATGCGATCGGTTAAAAAATGTCTGACTTTTCGATTATGTATCTTGTTGGGCCGTCAAAACCTTCAAAATTCGGAATATAAGGCTTAAAAGTCAAACATGCAAAATTTTTCGTTGGAGCTGTCAGATTAGCGAAATGTCTCTTTTTGATGACCACTACTGCATTTTTAAGTACGTAAGCCATTTTTATGTTACAAAATATTTGCGGGCTCCTCTTGAAGGCCTCGATTCTCGGGAACCCGTCCGCCCGGAGGGCCGAAAAATAGCCTACTTGTAAAAGGAAGGTGCGTTCTAAGCTTAAACGACGCGCACGACACCCTCGATTCCCTCTCAAAGGTGACAAAGCGCGCCCCGTGCAACCAATTTTCGTCGATTTTGACGGTTCGGGCCGTAACCATGGTGATTCGGTTAAGCCGTCTTTTCCCAAGAAATTAACACGAAACGGCCGTCGGCTAATATTAAGGAGAATAAGTATAAAAAAAACGGTATTTTTACTTTTTGGACATACCTCTAATAAAAAAATATTTTTTTAAATATATTATAGTCTTAAAGAAATTTTCGGTTTTTGATCGCATTTTCTATATATTTTAAATCTCTCTGCTGACCTTATGTTGCCGAATAAGTGCAGTTTACACACTTATTGCATACATGTGCTTTATATCCCTTTCAATAATGTGTAAGACGGAAAGAGAAATAAAACGATAAGCAGCGTACTCTCTCTCTCTCTCTCTCTCTCTCTCTCTCTCTCTCTCTCTCTCTCTCTCTCTCTTACTTTAGAAAATCGATATTCATATCGTTACGTGCTTTATCCACTTCGTTCTACAATTCGGTGAATAAAACCGAGTCAGCAACCACTCCACACTACATCCAAATTTTTTACTTTGCTTTACCTTCGACCCTGCTACGTCTGCAACCCCAATGCATCGAACTAACATTTTAATTTTAGTGTAATTCGTACATTTAGCGACATCTATATAGCATTAGGTTTCGAACTCTAGCTAATTTCGTACCTAGTGAAATTTTTACAGACTCTAACCCGGCCTTAGAAACATCATTTCAAAAGCTAACTAACTTTTATTTTTCTTAAAATTCGAATTCGTAAAAACAAAAAAAAACGTTTTTTTTGAAAATTAAGGCAGGCATATGTTACATCGCTGAATAGAGAAAAGAACACTCTTTTCAAAAATGTTACATTTGACCCCTCGTGCTATTTAAAAAACATCAAGTTAGCCTTGTACCTCGGAAACAAACGACGATGTAAAACTGGAGAACATCTCAAGTAATGTGGTCTAAATCCTTCTAACAGTGTGCCAAATTTCAGCCAGCTTCAATAAACAAAATATTTAGCTGTATCCATACATAGTCGCAACCCTGTATATGTGCATCATTCCTATGTCATGTGACGATTGGATTGAATAGCTTAATCTTCATCAGACCTGTTACTTAACGACACAAGAACAATTTTAGGAGAAAGTCTCGATGCTAATGAATACAATGTGTCAAATTGATATTTACACTTACATAAATAATCACATACGTATCACGAAAAGTCGAAACTAACATGAAACTGATTACTTGAAAACGCCTTTGCAGAGTGGTCCTCTTTGTCAGATTTCTGGGGTATGCTGTAGTTTTTTAAAAAAACAACCCTAATATATTTATAACTATGTCAGTCAAGAGTAATGTCACAGTCTGCATGCATCATAAGGAATAAAACGATAAGATGTTGGAACTACTGCGTGATAATACGGTATATAAATTACTAAAGAAGAATCCCACTTATGCATACGAGGAAAAACTAATACCATAATTAAAAACCTCAAAAGTAAAGGTTTTATTGATGATAACATTCAGCAAACACAATTCTCCTCCACCACGCATATAGGGGATCCCTAAAATATATAAGGAGGGTTGTCCACTCCGTCCAATTGTTTCTTGTGTCCAGGGTCACTCCACATACCTATCCAAATTCATAGTCAACATTTTAAACAAATCGTTTGCGGACTACATGAAATACAAAATAAACACTTTTTCACTTTTGCTGAAATGACAAATGACTTGAGGGTGTCAGAGAATGGATATTGTGGTATACCTGCAACACTGCCTGCCGCTCATAACCTAAAAAGCAGTTTACACAGACGAAGCGTCGGACACGGTACATAGGTACTATATACATTTATATTTAATCAAACAATTGTACGGTGATCATTAAGTGTAATTAAAGTTATTGTGTATTAACATGTGTGTATCTATACACCCGACAATACTACATATTGGCGACGAGGACAAAAGTGCAGTAAAATCATAATAACAAAACATTTGTGAATTAGTGTAGTAAAACAAAGAAAACGAACATGGCAAACGCAGATAACAGGGAAACAGTAAGGAATTTCCAATTCGAAGGATTTTGTCCAGAAAAAGAGGAATGGGAGTACTATTTACAGAGGTTTGAAGTAGAATTGACGTTACATCGGTTGGATGAAAACACACTCCAAACAAAAAACATATTACCTATTAGCAAACGCTCGGAACCATTTAAAATCCTTATTGATCACTTCAGGCCTGAGCCAGTAACGACAAAATCATATAGAGAAATGGTCATAGTATTAAATACATATTATGGAAAGAAAACATATATTTTATCAGAGCGTGTGACTTTTTCATCCAGATACAGGGGTGAGTATGAAACTATGGCACAATATGTAAATGCTCTGCGAGGGTTGGCTGGCTCGTGTGAATTTGGCACAAGTCTGTTAGTTATTGGTATTAATAATGCCACTTGGCAAGAAGAATTAATACGGGAGTTCCCAACAAACACCGCTACACTTACCGAAGTAGAATCATACGCAGTCAAGTTAGAACAAGCATCGATACACATACAACGTTTAGCAAATTTGACACATCAAGAAACACAATCGAGGACAAACAGAGTAAACATTAACAGCGATAATCACAGCGCACGAAATACGAGATCACATAAAAAAATAGGCAAACCTCTTGCTCAAACATTGGATTTGGATAAACACTGTGTTTTCTGTGCAAATGCAAAACATAACCGTAGGACAGAGTTTCCAGCAAAAGGGAAGACTTGCACAGCTTGTGGTAAGAAGAATCATTTTGCTAGAGCATGCATAGGGAGTGGTCAGGCCCATATCACTAAGAGGAGGGTGTACAACGTACGTAGGAAAGAATCCACATCAGACGATACCAGTGAAAACACATCAGAAATTGCTGTCATTAGGAACGTCCATTCAAGCAATAAGGTAATACTGAGTGTTAAAATAAACAAAAAAAAGATAGACATGTTGTATGACCCAGGAGCAGCTTATTCTGTTATAGGGAAGGCTGTATGGGAACAAATTGGCAAACCCACACTACATGGTACAAGGAATTTAGTAGCTTATACGGATTTGGAAATCAGTACACTAGGAAAGGTAAACGTAAAAGTAAATGCATTTGATGTAGATCTAGAGCTATCACTTTACGTCGTGGAAGCAAATGACATACCATTGTTTGGATTGGATTGGTGTTTGGCATTTAAAACGCCAATGCCAGCAAGAGCAAAAATATGTAGACTCGACAGACAACCCAGACAAATACAGACCGAGGATACACAAAGCACTGAGCAAAGGCTACTAAAGCAGATCTTAAATGAATTTGAGGATCTTTTCAATAACAAAATAGGAGAAATGAAAGGCCATTTTGCAAAAATACACATGCCAGAAGGTGTCAAACCTAGAGCGTATAGACCAAGAGCTGTACCAATTGCACTACAGGATCAGGTAACTGCAGAATTAGAGAGATTAGTGAAGGAAGGAGCGCTGGAACCGATTGACACAACAACCTCACTAATAGAATGGGCAACACCAGTAGTGATTTCGTTAAAATCAAATGGAAGCATCAGACTATGTGGAGATTTCAGAGTTACAATTAATCCACATGTCCAGATTGATAACTACCCGTTACCGCGCTTTGATGAAGTCATGGCGAAGATCAGTGGTGGCCAACAGTTTTCCAGAATAGATTTAAAGGACGCTTGCTTACAGATGCCAGTGCATCCAGATTCCAGGAAATATCTGGTAATAGCAACCCACAAGGGATACTTTTCTTATAAAAGACTGCCATTTGGGGTTTCATTTGCACCGGCACTGTTTCAGCGAACGATGGACCAATTACTAATGGGAATTGAAGGAGTAGCTTGCTACTTGGACGATATCTTGATAACAGCACCAAACACCGCGTTACACTTAGACAGGTTACGGCAAGTATTACACAGATTAAAGGCTGCAGGCATCCATACTCAACAATAAAAACGCAAATGGTTAGAAGACAGCGTGATATCTTTGGGTCACCGGGTGGACAGTATAGGGATACACCCAACAAACGAAAGAATTCAAGCATTACCACCTACAAACCTAACCGAACTAAGGTCAGTTTTGGGCTCCATTACCTACTATAACAGATTCATCGAAAACTTACATATAAAATGTACACCTCTGTATAGACACTTAAAAAAGGGAGCATCTTTTAACTGGTCAACTGATGATGATGGAATATTTAACGAGTTGAAGAATATTTTGACATCAAGCGATACGTTAGTACATTACGATCCAACACTGCCAATTGTCGTTTCCAGTGCACGTCTCCGACAAGGGGGCGGGTGCAGTTTTATCACACAAATATTCAGATAACACGCTCCGACCAATTGCGTACGCATCTAGGACTTTTTCGGAGGTAGAAAGAAAGTACTCTACAATCGACAAGGAAGCCTTGGCCTTGATATTCGCTGTGACGAAATTTCAGCAATATTTACATGGGCGAAGTTTTACATTGTTGAAAGACCATAAACCGTTGGAGAGAATTTTTAGCGAAAATCGTGAAACACCCAAGGTTGCGAGTAATCGGTTGCTGAGATGGGCAATGATTCTGAATACATACAACTATTCCATTAGATACCAACCGGGGAACGACAACGCCCCAGCAGATGTTTTGTCGAGATTACCATTAACCGACCAAAGGCCATCAAAAAGAGAAGAGGAAGGACTTCCAGAACGAGGTCATTTACTACGTGTGAGATTAAAACACATGCCAGTAACAAAACGAAATTTAACAGACATGGTTGAACGTGATAAGATTCTGAAGATGGTGGCATGTTACACAAGAACACATTGGCCAAACAAATTGATAATTGATACAAAGTTAACACCGTTTTACGAGAAGAGAGATGAATTGTCGGTTGAAGAAGGATTAGTGTTATGGAAAGGACGAATCTGTATACCGGACGAATTAAAAACACAAATATTGGGGATGTTACATGATGGACATCCCGGAATTCAAGCAATGCAATCAATGGCAAGACTCCATGTGTATTGGCCGGGCATTGATAACGAAATAATTAAGTATGTAAATGGCTGCAAGGGATGTCAAAGTTCCAAACAGACTGATGCGAACGTACCGCTATACCCATGGTCTGCACTAGCTGAACCTTGGTCGAGATTGCACATTGATTTTGCGGGACCGTTCAAGACGAAGATGTGGCTTATTGTGGTGGACGCTTATACTCGCTGGTTGGAAATAATACCCATGAACCGGACTACCACTAAGGATACAGTCAGCATTTTGAAGGAGATGTTTGCCAGGTATGGACTGCCAAAGTTTCTGGTCTCAGATAATGGACCACAGTTAACTGCCGAGGAGTTTGGATTGTTCTGTAACGAGAAAGGAATCACACACATTAAGATAACCCCCTATCATCCAAAATCTAATGGATTAGCCGAACGCATGGTAAGAACTTTTAAGGAACATCTTGAAAGAACAGACGAGAGTGAAGATTTACAAAACGTACTCCAAGATTTTCTATTCTATCATCGCAACACAATACAAAGAGGAACCGGCAGAACACCGAGTGAATTATTATTTGGTAGACATGTACGCACTATTTTTGACCAATTTAAACCGGATATTGCTAGAAACATGGAAAAAGAGAAATGGAAACAGAAACAACAACATGACAAAGGAAACGTAAAGGATAGGGTATTTTTAGAAGGAGAAGAGGTTTGGGTGAATAATCCACTGATTAAAGGATCCAGTGCAGGGGAAATCAGCAAACAAACTGGGCCTTATTCGTACATAGTAAAAATTGATGGAAGAGAGAGAAGGAAACATGCTGACCAACTACGGAAAAGAGAGCCGCTAATAGCTCATGAGATGGCAAAAACGTTGGAAACTCAGCTAGCACAACAGACGCAAACGGCCCCAAAGACACCAGGACCGTCCGTGGAAATATCAACAACACAGACGCCAGAGGAACAAGTTCCTGAAGGTGCATTCCTCGCACCAGATCTCACAACCCAAGTTCCTTCATTTTCCTTTCCAATAGATAATTCTATTACAAAGAGAAGCCGAACACCGGACATGCCAAACGTTGAACCGTCTACGCCGGTAGTACGACGAAACCTAGCCAGGAATCGACGACGCCCGGAGAGGTTCACCTAGTCCTCCAGAAGGGGAGGAATGTGGTATAACTGCAACACTGCCTGCCGCTCATAACCTAAAAAGCAGTTGACACAGACGAAGCGTCGGACACGGTACATACTATATACATTTATATATAAACAAACAATTGTACGGTGATCATTAAGTGTAATTAAAGTTATTGTGTATTAACATGTGTGTATCTATACACCAGACAATACTACAGATATGTTGGCGTCTTTTGATGTCATTTGCCTATTTACTAATATTCCCACAGACTTATTAGTCCTAGCTTGATATCAGATAATTGGGATTTCATAGCACCCAACACCGCAATTCCAAAGCAGGATTCTTTTCTGTACTGTGGATTTTTGAGAGAGTATACTTTGTTTTTAATAATAACTTTTACCACAGACAATACTTAAGATAAACCGTCCTTACGCATTAAAAGACAACTCTATATTTAGTTTAAAAATACGCCAAAAGAGGCCACTAATAGTGCGACACCCAATATAATGGTGGGTTTATGCAGAGTGAATTAGTCCTAACTTAGTCTTAAGAAAGTTCGATCATTGAGTATACGTGTTAGCGTTCAGTCAGCTGGTATTATGGTCGTAAGCTTCTTAGGACCGCGTCAGGACACGACCTTGATAGTTCGTAAAATTTAACTCATAGGACTAAGTTAAGACCTCGTTAACCAAGATCTAAACCTTGTCAGGTAATACGTACACAGTAACGTACCACTTACACAGCGTAATTTGAAAAATTAATTTCTGTATAATGTGTATTTTTAAGGTTAAGACTAATTCTTAGGACTAATAGTAATACTAAGTTAAGGAACGCTGCATAAACCCAGCATAAAATTAATTTTAATTCCAAGTTGCCGTGGAGTTTGGGAAATATCTGCACCGAAATAGTTCGCACTATTACATACGAGATGACGTTATTAAAGCGAGGTTATTTATTAATAAAAATAAGTTTTATCTATCATAGTGTTGCGTTTTCGGGTTCGAAATAAACTCGTGCAAATGTTTTAAAACAGTCTGTATATTTACACACTTAAAACTAATCACAATATAAAAATATAAAATAAATATAACGCACTTAAAACTACTACGAATAAATTAACACACGTATTTATTTCTATACTACTATTTATGTTTGTAATATTTATGTAATAAAACTGCACCGCTTATATTTATTTTACCGTACGAATACTACTGAATGAATGAATGAATTCTTATTCCGGAATGAATCATTCCGGTACCACCACGGCTTTTATATCCGTATATAAAAAGCCTAGAAATATGCCAGAAACTTCGTGCTTTTTTCTCGATAGGCCGGGAGCCTTCCAGAGAAATTCCAGACTGTCCGTCGCTTATCCAGTACACATGTGTAGATGATTTATGAGTGTGTTTTTGTCGTCGTCGCGCCAATGTTTATTTTTCTTTCTTTTTTTGTGGAGCTTGTTTCATTACAATAGTATCATTTTGACACGTTGGCGTTGTATTAATTGGCATTGAGGCTTTCACCTTAAATTGTTTTTGTGTTTTTTAAATAACTGGTCTGATGAAGTTGAGATATTCAGTCCAAACGTCACATCACATAGAAAAGTGGTTTGGTTAATTTACCTATACCCATAATTCTGCCTTGAGTAGTAAAAAGCTTTTCTATAAATGAAGACGTCGCCCCGCTGTCAAAGTATCGTAACAAATTTTATTTATTTCAATCTTGTGCCATATACTCTATTCTCTAAATGTCTGGGTTATCTACATTTACGGACGGGACTCTTTGTTGCTTATTTACATTACGTGAGTGACTTAGCCTCTTAAGCCACCCACCTTCGCGTTTTTAAAGTTAATAAAGCTGTCATATCTTTAAAAAGTGCAGCTGGTTTCTGTAGTTTTGATCTTATTTCTACTTCTACAATGTAATCGCACGGCAGTAAGTATTATAATTGTAATAGTACAGCCCATTATTGTATATTATTATAATTTTACATCATTTTTACATATTAATAGTATAAAGTTTACCTTATTAAATAATCTGGTTAATAATGTTTTATAAACATTTTAAAATATAACTTTGAAATCAAGGAATATATTACTGTAATATTAATTCACATGTAGTCATAAGTTAGGGCGCGGAATCGAGCGAGCTAAACTACCACGGAGCTATAACCGAGCAAAGAAATAATGTAAACAACTGTGTGTTGTTTACATTATATCTGAATATCACTAATTCATAGGGCGAACTGCAACATCTGTTTACGCTCGACAAGAGTCCGAGAATCAGAGCAAAAAATGGCCATAAAATAAGGAATTTATGAGTAAAATTCTTTCTACATCGGCGTAGATAGCCTGAGGGGTTTTTAAAATTTACTATATTTATCTTATATTTCGCAAGAGAAATATTGTAAATATGTAGGTATATACTTACTGTTATTTAGTTTCAATAACATAAGCCTACATTTTTAGTTATCATTTATTTAGATCTAGAACGTTGTTTATGTTACTTTTCCGATATGAAAATGAATTGTCAGTGATTCCAAAATTTATTACAAAGTCTGTAAAATATCGTTACAGAATGCCTAAATATCGCAAGTTCGTCACTTAGCTTTGCTAAAACATACACATAAATAGTTTTTATGCAGAGAATTTCGATAGTTTACAAAATTTTGTTAAATGTTTAAATGACGACGCTCGAAGTAGTTCTGAGTGCAAGGAACTAACACAAATTCCAAATTTAAAAAATGAGGTGTGGCACCACACGACTTTCTTATACGTATGAAAGTCTTACTACCGGTCCAAATTTTGAAATTTCATTTATACAAAAAATATTCCAAATCCAACTCTAAATACTTTTGTACTCTTCATAAATATATATAGAATGCATAATTTACGACATATTTGCAAAAAATCGTTATTCGGTAAGATTAAAAGTGTTAGTCCGGTCCGAATTTTGATTTTTTTTTATTCAAAAGGTGTCGAAAATTAAGTTCTAAATACTATTTTATACTCGTAATGTACCTGTCTAAAAAGCATGACTAGCAAAATATTTGCAAAAAGCTGATTTTCGATAAGAGTAAAAAACTTACTTCCGGTAGGAATTTCGAAAAACTTTTTTTAATAAAGTTGTTCACAATTTCAATTTTAAGTACATATGAATCCTTTATAAATTTGTCTAAACTTTGTAGTTGACCAAATATTGCCAAAATTCGATTTTTTCACTGAAGTAAACTACTACTTCCGGTATGCCGATTTTGCTCAAAATCTAATCAGTTCTCAAGAGGGAGATTATACTACTAAATGCAAAATTTGGAATAGATAGCTATAGCGGTTTGACCGCTATCGTGGTCAAACATAGACAGACAGACACACAGACATTTTTTAAAAACCACTTTTTTGGTATCAGGGGACTTCAAAACCTGGACATCTGCAAAAATCTCGAAGTCGAAAATTTTCATCATCACAATATGTACTTCCTTATACTACGTATAAGAAAGTAAAAAAAATGAGGTGTGGCCACCACACGACTTTCTTATACGTATGAGCGTTTCAAACTATACAATTTTAAGAATTTTTTTATACAAAAATTATTCAAAACCTATTCTAAGTACTTTCATTCTCTTAATAAATCGCTATAGAATGCATACTTTGCAAGATATTCGAAAAAAAGTGCTACTCGCTAAGAGTAAAAGAGCTACTTATGGTCCGAATTTTGAAATTTCATGTATACAAAAAATATTGCAAATCCAAATCTAAATACTTTTGTACTCTTAATAAATATATATAGAATGCATAATTTACGACATATTTGCAAAAAATCGCTATTCGGTAAGAGTAAAAGTGGTACTTCCGGTCCGAATTTTGAATTTTTTTTATACAGAAGATATTTAGAATTATCATTTAAACACTTTTATACTCGTAATGTACCGGCCTAGAAAGCATGACTTGCGAGGTATTCGCAAAAAACTGATTTTCGATAAGAGTAAAAGACCTACTTCCGGTAGGAATTTCAAAAAACTTTTTTTAAGACCATTTGTCTCAAATTTAATTTTGAGTACATTTGAATTCTTCATAAATTTGTTTAAACTTAGTAATTGACGAAATATTTGCAAAATTCGATTTTGTCACTACTTCCGGTCTGCCGATTTTACTGAAAATCTAATCAGATCTCAAGAAGGAGATTATACTCGTAAATACAAAAATTGGAATTGATATCTCCAGCTGTTTTTTGGTATCAGGGGGCCTCAAAACGTGGACACCTGCAAAAATCTCGAGGTCGAAAATTTTCATCATCACAATACTCCTTATACTACGTATAAGAAAGTAATCAGTTGTTATTCCTTCAGGAACACTTTGGAAATTTGCCTAAACGAACCACATATTTTGAAAATCCAATCTCAAATTAAAAAATGGATTAGCTGTATTAGATGTGGCTATTAATAATTCCAAGTGACTTCGAATGTGGCCTTCTGAAAAAGTTAGACCCAGTTTTTAATAGAAATCCAGATTTAATAACATTGCGGCAATTGTGTATGCTAAATACGCTAAAATAAGAGAATATTTTCAGTAGGCACATATAACCAGTTGCGATGTAGAAAGGACGTTTTCTGTCTACAAGGTTGTACTTAATTCAAAGAGAACAAGTCTTACAGAAGAGAAAATGAACAAATAATAAGGTATTTTGTATTTTATAGATCACCAGCCACTTGTTATCCAATTATATAAATAAAATTAAAACCTCTTTAAAAATACAACATTTCAATAGTGCGCCCATGGGCGATGAGTCATGGCTCGCTCGATTCCGCGCCCTACTCATAAGTTGTATTATATATTTATGTATAAGTATTGTAGCGCCAAAAGTTTACTTTAAAACGATAAGCGCTGCGAAATCGATAAACATTCTCACGGCATAAAAGAATGTGTGTATGGGAAGTGTGAGTGGAAATACCCAGACTATTTAAAAAGCGGGGAATCACAGGCGCCCACCTATAAAAAAGAAGAATGGGTTAGAGATGGTCTTTACTGTGATTTTTCATTCACCGTTCTAAAGCAAACTGTGATTTCAAAATCGCGGTGATTTTAAACAGCTCTTTTAATCACAGCGAAAGCAGGGGCCGTTTATTTTCACCGTTTGTTTTCACTGTTTGTTTTCACCGTTTGTTTTCACCGTTTATTTTCACCGCGCATTGTAAAGAGTTCCTCCGAGCTGTTTACCGTGAGCGGTGAAAATAAACGGTGAAAACAAACTGCGAAAACAAACGGTGAAAATAAACGGTTCTTGCTTTCGCCGTTCGCTTTATTTGAAACAGCTCTTTGAGCTGTTTAACTATATGCGCAGTGAAAATGAATATCTTAACACAAATTCGCGTTATATAATGGAAATTATTGATTTGTTGATAAACTACCAAGGTTATAAAATATTAATATACGCATATTAGGTATATCAGTAGGTATTTGCTTTTAATTTATGTTTTATAAGTAGTATGTATATAAAACACACGAATGTACAAAAAGACTTAAATTAATAATATATAGTAAGTAACATGATGAATTGTTTTTAGTTATAAAGATGATCACGTATGTACATAAATATTTATACAACATGTGTATGGATAATAAATTATATATAACTTACAAAACAGAAAATAAGTAGGTTATAAAGTAACTCCAAGCAATGAAGTATATTTTATTTATTATTTGTTCAGTTTAAAGTACTTACCTATATGCAATAATTAAATACATTTCAGTTTCTCTTCTAATATTATATTTATTAAATATAAAGTTTACTTGGCTCCTTTTTAATTATTAGTTTATTAAACTACATTATTAATGATTATTATTTATTATGAGAAAAGTGTACTAACTTTGTTAGAACGTAATCGACTTCGACTTGCTACGTTACAGCTAGTGTGAAACATATTTATGTCAAATTGATATATTAATTTAAGTAAATCTTAGAATTGCAGACAGAAATCTTTCTTTATATGAAAAAGATATTTATTTGCCCCTATTGAAAAGAACCCTTTCCATCATAATAAATACGAAAGTAATCACTGTGATTCCACGAATTTGGAAACGGTGAAAACAGTGATTAGGAAATCACTGAAAAATCACTGTGACCAATATCTGCTCTCATCTCTAGAATGCGTGCTGCAGGGGAGAGAGTCAATAGGCGTATTGCTCGGGGTAATAGTCGACAGATAGACTCCGTCGACTCCGAGTAAACATGGACTCCAGCTAGTGGGACTACTACGACTAGTAGAGTCAACCAATAATTTTAAAGTGTATTGTAAGAAAGCACAGAACTGTATAATTAATTGTTTAATTAAACGAACGCAGTACATATAAAATAAATCTCAATAACATCTCCACATTCGGAAATTAACATTACTTCTATATATGCATGGGCGTGTATGTTGCACCCTACTCTCACCCCGACTCCCTGGCTCTTTCCTCTCTTCACTAAAAATCCCTGTGTTACGTCATCCGCTCATACGTACACACACGTGTAAGTATATTATATATATCCAATTATACAATAAACAATCCCTTACATTCGGCCTTCCTGACTTGTCGATCTGTCCTCAGACCGTTCATAATGAACTGGAAAAAAAATTATAACAATATATCAGCAAAATGGTTATCTTTGCGTTTTCTTTAATTTTCGACTTTCTTTTTCTCTCAGCTTGAAAATTTTCTTAACCAATTAACAATTACTATGCAATTTTCTGAATGCTGTGAAATCTGCTTAAACTATTGCTCTGTAACTTACGTATTACTCTGCAATTTACTAAAACTATTGCTCTTTAATTTACTTACTATTCTGCAAATTTGTAAAACTATTGCTCTGTAATGTATGTATTACTCTGCAGTTTACTGTAATTTACATATTACTCTGCAATTTCTTAAAACCACTGCTCTGTAATTTACATATTACTCTGCAGTTTACTAAAACTATTGCTCTGTAATTTACGTATTACTCTGCAATTTACTAGACTATTGCTCTGTAATTTACGTATTACTCTGCAATCTGTTAAACTATTGCTCTGTAATTTACGTATTACTTTGCAATTTAATAGACTATGTATTGCTATGTAATTTAGGTATTACTCTGCAAGTTATTAAACTATTGCTCTGTAATTTACATATTACTCTGCAGTTTACTAAAGCCATCCTGTATTGTTATCCAATTTTTGAGGTGGTCCGCTGGAACTACCGTACGTAAACGTTTACCTCCTTCTCTTAGATTCTCAACTTTCTACTTGTCGTTAAGTAACTTCTTTGTAACACGGAAAGGACCTTTATGTGTTGGGTGTAACTTTCGACTACTTCCTGTAGCTACCTCACTAGTTATTTTAACCATAACTAAATTTTCTTCTGTATATTTGATAGCATCTCTTCTGTTTTTATAGTATGGTTCCTTTTGTCTCTTTTGATCAGCCGTTATATGTTCTGATATTTTTTCTCGTAATTCTTGTAAATTTAGTTTGTGTATTTCATCCTGAATTTCATTTAAAATATATGCCTGCTGTTCGTTTAGTATTTGTACCAATCAAAGCTCCCATGGAAGTTGTATTATTACTTTTATTAAAACATTTGTTGAGAGCATTATGTACTTGTATGACGGAAATGTCCCAATCGTACGCTTCTTTTCCTCAGTTGTTGTGACTAACGCAGAAATTATTGTTTTGTTGTATCTTTCGCACTGACCGTTTGCGCGAGGTGACAATAATCCATTTAATATGTGCTTAATGCCGTAAGTTTGACAGAATATTCTGATGGTCTGAGACGTGAATGGTGTATGTACTCCAAACAAATGTATTATGTCCATCAATAACTTTACAACAGTTTTTTTGCTTTTTGGTCCCGTTTCAAATAGATCAACATGATCAATATGTATTGTGTGAAATGGTACTGGCGTCTTTTCAACAGAATGCAGTTTGCATTGCATTTTACTAGTATTTTGCTTATATGCACAATTTAAGCAAGCTTTGACATATTTATTTACAAACTTTTTCATTTTGGCAAACCAATATTGGCTTTAATTCTTTGGTATGTTTTCTCTACGCTTAAATGTCCTGCATCATCATGACATAACCTACATATCTGCATTCGCGCTGACCTCGGAACTATCCATGCCCTTTTATTATTTTCAACAAAAGCAGTCATAGTATACATATTTGTCGCAGTTTGGTTGTCATTGTTAACATCATTAATACTATTTTTAGCTAGGCATTTATTAGTATCGTGGCCAAAATGTTTACAATCTTTAGATTATAATTTGGTTATCGTACAATTTCGCTTGATATGGCCCTCTTACCCGCAGTTACAACAGACCATTTTTTGTGCGTACTCAGATGGATGTCGGGACCCATTTTTATTCAAATTTTCGTCTTAATCTTTTACTTGGACCAGAATCAGCACTCTTATCAGGCATATTCCCCCAATAACGGCATCAACTAAACACTAATTGTATCTACATTTAATGCAAGCAATTTAGAAATTTCTAAAAATAATAATCACCTAAACTTTGCCTCGGTCTCGCTTCATAATTTGCGGCGTCTTTTATTAATTTTGAAAAAGGAATTGACTTACGAAACTGTAAACTCATGGCTTGTTGAATTTCATTCCAGGGTGCATCATATCGTGCTGGTTCATCAAACCACCGTCATGCATTTTCTTTAATTCTATTCGACATTAGTCAAATAACTACCTCGTCAACCCATTGGAAATGTTCGGCTAAGCTGGTTTTTTGGATCCAATCTTCAATCAACAAGTCCTCCTTTATGGATCAAAAAATAGGAATCAAAATTCGTCTTCAGTCTGCACGACAAAAGTTCCATTTTAAAATATTAATTTCTTCCTTGAGCTTTTTTAATTTTTGTTTCAGCGATAAATGTTCATCACTCTAAGAACTGGATAAAATACAAAAGCTTGACAATTCGCTACGTGACGATTGTTGTCTCTTTATTCTCTGCTTCTTTTGTTTCGCACGTGCCATTTCACAACAAAGAAAAAAAGTCTCACTTTTTCTCACTTTAACACAATTTGTACTTGAGTCTAACTTTAACTTTTTCAGTTTAATTTAGTTCTAATCCCACTTCTGCCTTGTAAAAAAATACAGAACTGTATAATTAATTGTTTAATTAAACGAACGCAGTATAAAATAAATCTCAATAACATATCCACATTCGGAAATTGACATTACTTGGGGCGTGTATGTTGCACCATACTGTCACCCCGACTCCCTGACTCCCTGGCCCTTTCTTTTCTTCACCAAAAATCCCTGTGTTACGTCATCCGCTCATACGTACACACACGTGTATATTATATATACAATTATACAATAAACAATCCCTTACATTATCGACTACAGCAATTCTAAAAACAGCGGTTATATAAAAAAATATATTACAAGTAGAAACTTGTAAAGTTAACCGCATATCGAGTATACAAAGTTGAATGTGAAAGTTATTGTATATTTGTGATAAAGAATTGTGCTTCGACTGGCAACATATACCGAGTCTTCACGCCTTAGTCAGCAAATAAAGAAGAATCAGCTGGAGAAACGCCGAATAAAGAAGAGAGAAGCCTTAATATCAGGTACTATTTAGATGATAAAAATTATTGTGTGTGAATGTATTCAGACATAAAGAATTAATCATTACAAATCAGTTTCAAATAGAGAAAAATAAGTAAATATAATTATCCTGGTGAAATGCATATATTTGTCAAATAATCACCGTCTCTATAATATAAAGTATAATGTAAGTTAATATGTCTCGGCATTGTGGTATATGTATATAATCATACATAAATCTTGTATGTAGCGTACGTTGTAAGTTCTTGCCTCTGTTGTTTACGTTTAAATATAACGAATGGTATACATAAATTATCTTCGATGTTAATTAATAGACAAGTTAAAAGTGTATTTAACCTGTCTATTAATGTGTTTTGATTCTTTTTATATTAAGAGCAGTATAATGTGTGAGATTTTATTTTTTGTTGTCTGTAAAAATATATAAAATTCATTGATTTTGAATATAAGTATTATTTAAATTATAAAATGGATTTTTATTTCATTACCACTAAATAGTGTTTGGGAACCTTTTAATTAATCATCTCTTATTAATCTGAATCACCCTGGAGTGTCCGAACTGAGCTTAGCAGGTAAAACAATTTATTTATATTTTATTTTAGAAATAAACTTTACATTAAATATATTAATTTAGATACAGAGGTTCCTGTTCATAATTGAAAATGAATTTAAAAGTCGTCCCACGCTTGCCAGTAAGATCTGTTGTTAGGGAGCCATAGCAATGCTTGTTCACGGAATATTTCAGGTAAAGCTACTAATAACTGTTCGTCTTCAACAGTATAACATGCCTGAAGTTCTTGTATTCTTTCAAGGAAAAATACTGCGTCAGTTTTCTCATTGAAATTTGGATTCCACTTCCTACCGTTTTCGCAAATAGTCGCGTTAGAAATTACATCGTTAAGTACTATCAGTTCTGGAGGGACTAAATTTTCATTACCGGTGGCGGTGCCTGTTTTACCTTCTTTAAGATATGTACTAAACCGTTTTCTAATCTCGTCTACCGTTCCGTTCGCGTCTAGGTCTAAAACTTTTACTATAGGTAAGTACTAGCTCCTCTTTATGTAGATTATAAATCCAATCTGTGGTGATAACTGGTTCTGTATCTTTGGGGTTTGCCATTGTTTTAAAAATTTGCAAATACATTTTACAATGTATACGAATATAAATTTATTGCAAAAATAAAATAACTTGCATTTTACAATATATACAAATAAATATAACTGGATTGTAAAAATATAAAAATAGTGTGTGTATCTTTTCTTCCTTACTTAATATGAATTTTAATAAACAATATAATGTGTGTTTTACATTTACCCCTAAAATCCCATCAATCCTTCCTTAAAAATCGAGCACAAATTATAAAAAAAATATGCAGGAGAAATTTTGAAAAATAATTTTCGGGTAATTTAAATGAATGAGTCTTAATTAACACTAATTGGTCCCTGCTGGGGGGTCAAAATGTAGTGAACCCTCTGTCCGCGTGCCGTTAATTAACTCAAATATCAATACGTTAATATCTGTATCTCACTAAATCAGGTGATTGTTATGGGGACATTTACGCCCATTCAGATAGGCAGCCTTGGTCGCTCTTATATTCGGAATTTATCTACACGTTGTAGAGGTCGCTCATGTATGCAATACGTATGTTTCTTGTTCTCACCTGTCAAAATAAATTACTACGGTAGTAACTTATTACGATTGTGCTTAATTAATACCAACACTTTTTGGGAGAAAGAAGAACGTACGTCTTGCTCTACAGGTACTTCTGTGGGAGAAAAGAAACGGTAGGTCCAATAGTTTTATTCTTATTTTAATTAATATCTACGAAATTTTATATACATAAAAGTCAACATGGTTCAATGCCATTTGATTTATATACTTAAAATAAATTATAAATTAAAAATAAACGACTTGCAGAAATACGCAAATAGAGAATTAAGATATATAGCTAAAAATTATATTTATTATGTTACAAAGTAAAAAAAAGAGAGTACGGCATTTTTACTATGAATATCGGCAATTATTTATTACGAACAATTATCTAACAGAAGTGCGTAATTCTATATCGATGTATACTTATACGTATGCTTGGTAAAATGACTTCGCGGAGTTTTAATGTTGATTTCTAAGGAAGAAATGTATTTGATAGAAATAAACGGACTTTATGGAAAATGAAATATATAGCTTAATGACAATGTGACAAATGATCTCGTGTGTGCACAGACCTTTCGTTTGGGGGTACGGGAATTATCCATTCAATGACGAGTGCGTCTTCATAGATAATTAACGGAAAACGGGAACGAGATTTTCGATCTTAATTCACCTTCTAGTGACAGGCTAAAAATACCAATTTATTCACGTGGTGACTGAATCAATGTCTAAGAATTAACGTTATAGCTTAATATGTATTATTACGTTATTTTTGTACACTGACGGACGAAAGTTCGTTACAAACTATCAGCTAATTTAGGTATATTTATGTTACATCAGAAGCTATATACAAAAGTTTTGTCTTGAATATTCAAATGTATTTCCTTAACAGTAATTTTTATTGTTACTTTGGTGCTGCATTATCTCCATGAGTCTTGTTTCTGTTGAAGTTGAACTTTATGGTAAAACATGTCCTAATGTACGTTTATAATTAATTACCCTTCCTTATGGATATTTCAAGAAATATGGTGTAATTCGCCTTTAAATTAATGTATTTTTTTTAAATAGAAGTAACTGTGAGAGAGGCGGAAAACTGGCTCACATCAAACAAATTAAAACTAATTACAAATAAAACACAATATTTCGAATGCTCATTTAATAGAGAGGATAGTAACTGCAGTATCAAACTACTGGGACTCATACGGAGCGCACACTAACTTGACCAAGCCACATAAATTAATTGGCAAAGAGACTTACAGCTTCAATATACAGTGTTCGACGAATGAGATCAGTTGGAAAATGACATTTCGCAAACTTCCACAGTGTGCTTATGGGACACAGTTCTGGGAGTTATCATCCGAAGTTGTGCGTATCTTCACAAGTCAAAAAACAAGAGCTATATATATCTTGAAAGCTAATCAAACAGGCAAACACTTGTTTAAAAACGAGTAGATTCTCTCCATGCCGAATTACCGTTGCTAAATATATATAAGAAAACCATGAACTTTTTAACACCCATGAATAAAATACGCGTTATAAAACTGACCTTAAAATACCATATCACAGAGTACAAGCCACTCAAGGATATACTGATTATTGGGGTTTTAAATATTAAGTACATTCTGTATTAAGTTTATAAACCTCATGTTAGTCACAAGTTTTATTATTAATCACGAGCGAAGCGACTGATTAATAGAACGATGAAATTTCTAGCAAATAAGAAATTTGCTGAAAAATTAAAAAATTAACTACTGGATGGTGCCTTTTATAGCGTACAAGCTCAGCACATATAACTTGAGCAGTGAAGATTTTATGCGCAAAAGACAAGGGGGAGAGTGGTAGTAGCGGGGTGTACGTGCACGCATTTGTTATAGATATATCCATCTCTATCGTGTATTCTCTCTCTTCTTGATCTGCGTCGATGATCGCTCAACTTATATGTGTTGAGCTGTAAATGAGTACAGTAGTAATTGTTAGTTTCCTTTGTGATAAACAATGTCTATGTTTATTTGTGACTTGCTATATATATATACTTTTAATTTTAATATATTTGAGTATTTTATTATATATTAATTGACAATTATTGTAATTTTTATTCTAATAAATATACATTATTATTTGGTAGGTATAAGAAAGTTTAATGTGATAGATACATGGTCTTGACTTTTTGAATTTCTTTGGAACGTGTTTTGAAAGGTAAACATTCTTATTGTTTTTGTATTATATTATAATATCTCATTATAAAGAAAATAAGTTTATGCACATAACCTATAAACTTTGCTTCACCAAGGTCAAAAATCAAAATCTATTAAACAGCTGCTTATAATTAAAAAAAATTCCAGCATTTTTAAATAATATGTTTTGGATTTGTTTGTTTGAATGAGTTGTTTTTGAAATGTTAAAATATTAAAATTAACATGACCATAATATAAAAACATATAAATTCTAGACAAAAGAGAAAGTGATGGCGTAATCTTAAAAACAGTGGGACAGAATTACGGAAACAATATACATTGGTTTGGTTATTTGACTATTTGTAAGATGCACATCATGTTTGCGTGTGTATAGAAACAGACTGGCCAACACGATTAATGTTAGGACCTTATACTCGCTCCCAATTTAAATCTCTGTAGAGAGTAGGTATCGAATAGTCAAATTAGAATTTAACAATCACAGGTACAATTTGATACATAGGTACGAGAAGTGGCTTTTCTCTCGAGAGAGTTTTCCATCGGGGGAGGATAACCTTGTTAAATAACTTATGTTTCTTGGCTTAGTACACTTTCCGATTAAAATTTGAGACTTGTTTTTAATAAACAGGCGAAAAACTAATTTCCCGAGTTCCTTAATTAACAAGTATCTACTTATACTAATTGCTTCATTATTACTTATATATCTATATTACATAACCTATTTTAATAAATATCTTATACTATATATACCTAAATCTTGTACTTAAGACTAATTATAACAAACTAAAGATAAAAATTTTCAATCCTCATAAATACTTACCGAACTAATTAATTAAATTTATTAAACTAAAAAAAAATTATACAAACTGCTTACTAAACCAATTGTATTGCCTGTATCACCGCAACTGCTGGCACAAGCTTTCTCGATACTATTTTAAATGTCTAAATCAAAATCTCTTCAATATTGAAAATTTTACGAAAATAAAAAGTGTAAACACATGCATGTTAAAACTAACATCAAGCAGTAAATAAAGACTGTGACTTAGATATATACGTTTATACGAAAACACATGCATATATGCATATGCGTTTTACGTATAAATGTATATATGTAAGTCACAGTATTTATTTACTGCTTGATGTTAGTTTTAACATCCACTTTTCATTTTCGTTTTGATTGGTGACGCCACATATGGCTCTATTACATGGGATACACTATTAACATACAGGCCTCTGTATAGCAGAACATGCCGTCAGAAGCTTCTTTTTTCTGTGTCATCTTTTGGGTGTTAGATGTCGCTGTGATACTCTCACTGCATTTAACACGCAAAAATGACATAAGCAGTGATTTAAGTCTTAAAGCCATTGTCAACAGTCTCCACGGACACTGACAAGACCTCAAAGGTCGAAACACCGGTGTCTGTGCGTTCGATTGTCGGCAATTGAAAATTTTATACTGCAAATATAAAAAATAATATAGGTACTTGCATATAAATTAATTTAAAAATTAAACCTTTATTCCAGAATAAAATTTTAACATAAATTTATACCACATAAATACAAAAAATTGGGTATCCTTCCCTTTCTTTCCTACCTACAACGTGTAAGTCCTAATTTTATTTTAACTAGTGCTGTAAATCTATACCTAACCCTTAAGATTAGTTAAAATTCATTCAAATTCCTAATTAACCTTTTAAGTCAATTACAATTTAATATAACCTCTATAAGTGGTTTAATATTACTCGTATAAATGCGATTGAAATTTAGATGTCGATAATTGTTTAATATTTATACACATCGGAATATTTGGGCAATTGTTAAAAAAATCCATTTGTCCATTTATCAAAGCAACATTCTTTGGAATTGAAAAATTCGGCATTAAATGACTGGATTTATAATTGTGAACAAGTTTTTCCAGAACCCTGTAAGGACAAAAATATTACAAATTCCAGTTCTCATGCTGATATTCTCTTCTGCTCATTTCTATGCCATTATAAAAGAAATAGGCTATGCACGTGTGGATATAATAATAGTTTTTACGATGTTAGTACCCTAACTTAATTGCAATGCATAATGTCGGTTCGTTCAACTTTTGGTAATGAGGTACCGTAAAAAAACTGTTTACAATTACTTCACAGAATCCTGTAGTGGTTGTGTATTCGTCAGTGATGAGTGATGAATTTCATAAAGGCTGGCAAACGTCGGTGGCCAGCCCAAACAACATTGATGCCGTGCGCAACATCACTGAACAAGATCAGCGTATTACTGAGAGTGAGATAGACGCATTATTAGGCATATCGAAGGTAGCAGTACATTCGATTTTGCATGAATATTTAGTAAAGAAAAAGATATGTTCTATATGTCCATATAATTGGACCTAAGTTCAATAAAAGGCTCGTGATAATTGGCATTAAGATATAATTAAAATTAGACCGATGAACTGCAAAATTCGTATACCACATCGTAATAGGTGACAAAACTTGAATATAATCCCATGAACCGGAAACTAAGCAATAATCCACTCGTTGGTTGTTCCAAGATGAACTGACTTGCACAAAAGTTGTTCACAAAGAACTTCCAAGAAAATGATCGTTGTTTCTACGGTTGTACTGAACATATCGCAATAATTCCTTTAGGGAAATGAAGAACAGTTTATGCTGAATGGTATCCAACAATTTTCTTACCAGAAGTCATCGACGAAATCGGGAAAAACTACCGAAACCATCGTATCATTCTTTATCATGACAATGATTATTTTAAGGAGAAAAACATGGAATTAATAACATTGTGTTTGAGAATACCAATTTCAGAATGCAAAAAATATTTATAGAATGAGTTTGAACGAAAGTGTATAAATATATAAAAATGATGTCCTGCTTCAACAATATCCAACCATTCGCCTTTTTCACATAGTGTATTTTAAATAATTGACATTTTTACAATGGTTTCCATTTCAAATACTTATTACTTAATAGAGAGTGTTTGAAGATGAATAGAATAAAAATAATTTATCTGACGTTCGGCAGCATAAATTACCTTTATCCTGCCTTATACAAAAGTACAGGAAGAAAGACGCTGTAGCCTACGCCCATGTTATGAATAATAAATAAATTTTTTCTATTCCCATACTTTAATTGTATTATTAGATACCTATGCTGAACCTGTACTTTAATGATGTCCATTAAGATACAGATTTTCATTAACATACAAGTTTATATGCAATAGGAATGCGCCATTTCAGTATTCATCAATATTCAATATGGCCACTTCATATTTGACAGATATAAAAATTAATTAAATGTGACAGTTCTCTGCAATTTACTAGTAAGTAGTTAAAATTTGTGCTTTTTTGAAAATATAAACGGTAAAAATAAGGTATCCCTCATTATTATTATAATTATCATGACAGTGAAATGTAAAATTTGACTCCACCAGAAATTATGGAAGGAGCAACGAACAATTTATTACCAGCTAAATTCACAGAAACGTACGGAAAATTTTACCCTCAATTTATGAAATGGAATGTTCAAAAAATAATGATTTATTATGGAATTGTAGAAAAAATAGTGTATGCAACTCGCATTTAATGGCTATTAAGACACTCGTATTCATTACGATACTCGCCTTCGGCTAGTATCGTAATTTCCATTCTCGTGTCTTAATAGTCATTATTAAATGCTCATTGCATAAGATACTATTTAAACATCCTATTTGCCTAAAAATTTAGAATATTAGTCGATACATGTTGCAAATACAAGGAGGGATAGACAATTTCTTTGAATCTCTCATTATAATGACGCTTGCAATTTTATAACGTAAAAATGTTGTAATACTGTAAGGTAACAGATGCTTTAATACGCCCAGGATCAGGGGACGAAAATTAAACAAAGTATAGATTTTATCAGTGTGTCATTACATTACGAAAACCTGTTGATAAAGCCGCCTAAGATTTCTTTCTTACTACTTACAAAAATATGACAAAAGCTAAAAACCTACGTTAATTTTATTGAAACTTCCAGCGTTATAGCTTGAGATTGTTCGTAACATTAATTTAGACCAAAATCCTTGCAATTGTTCTAATATTGCAAACAATAATCTTGATGATCTTTTTGTAACTCTAGCAGAACATAATAATATAATAGATTCCTTTTATAGTATGTAGCGAAGTAATTATTTATATATATATATATAAGTTGAGGATTGTCGTGGGTGTGGCGGCCTTTTTTTGGGACATCACGGTTTAAAAACAGGTAACTTAACAATGTAATTAAAAACACATATTTTCTTTTTTATTCTTTGTAACGTTTCGGCCAAACATCTATGTTGCCTTTTTCAAACAATCTATAATTATTTTAACAAATTAAAATACAATAAAAAGGATATAACTTTATAACTTACACTTATCTCTTGTTTTCTTATTTAATTGTAATGGTGAATATAATATACGATACATTTACAAGTAATATGTTTTTCTTCCTGAAAGTCGTCATTTCTTTCTCTAGTTCTCTTACACTTTCAACCAATCTCATTTACATTTACAGTATTTATATTTTTATAGTTCTAATACTTATAATTGTCAAGTTTATGTGTTGACTTTTAAAATATATCTGTGACAAGTATGCGTTTAAAATCAATGTGTATAGGTATATAAATTCTTCTAGCTCGTGTATTTGTAAAAAGTTGTGTGTATGTTGTGTTTTTATTTTGGTTGTTTCTTTTAAATATTTTAATATTTTCTTAATGTACTTATATTTTTTTTTATTATTATGTAGCATTAATAAGATGATGTGTTATGATTTTAATTAAACTGTTAAATTATTGAAACATAAATATTGGAAATGTTATTAATGTCGGTCCTATCATTAATTGAGTTTGTAGTTTTTTTAATGTAAATGCTTTCCAAAAAATTCCTAGCTTTATTATGTTTTTCGGTGGTAATAATTATTGTATTTTTGAAATTGAAGGAGTGATTAGTCTGATTAATGTGTTTTTTAGAGCTGTGCTATTATTTGAAAATTTGTGCCCATTTAGCCTTTCTTTCAGGTGTTGAGTTGTTTGGCCAATGTACTCGTATACTCCATCACAGTCTCCGCAAGGTATTTTGTAAATTACATGGGTCTTTTTTTCATCCGGTATTTTATCTTTAAGTTTTGTGTACAGGTTATTTAGCGTGTTGTACTTCTTATATGCCGTTTTTATGTTGTACGGTTTTAGAATTTTATCTAATCTATTTGAAAGGTTTTTAATAAATGGCAGTGGTGCGTACTTACAAGCAGTTGATTCTACAATTCACATAAAAAAAACAATAAACAAAAAGAATCAACTGCTTGTAAGTACGCACCACTGCCATTTATTAAAAACCTTTCAAATAGATTAGATAAAATTCTAAAACCGTACAACATAAAAACGGCATATAAGAAGTACAACACGCTAAATAACCTGTACACAAAACTTAAAGATAAAATACCGGATAAAAAAAAGACCCATGTAATTTACAAAATACCTTGCGGAGACTGTGATGGAGTATACATTGGCCAAACAACTCAACACCTGAAAGAAAGGCTAAATGGGCACAAATTTTCAAATAATAGCACAGCTCTAAAAAAACACATTAATCAGACTAATCACTCCTTCAATTTCAAAAATACAACAATTATTACCACCGAAAAACATAATAAAGCTAGGAATTTTTTGGCAAGCATTTACATTAAAAAAACTACAAACTCAATTAATGATAGGACCGACATTAATAACATTTCCAATATTTATGTTTCAATAATTTAACAGTTTAATTAAAATCATAACACATCATCTTATTAATGCTACATAATAATAAAAAAAAAAAAATAAGTACATAAAGAAAATATTAAAATATTTAAAAGAAACAACCAAAATAAAAACACAACATACACACAACTTTTTGCAAATACACGAGCTAGAAGAATTTATATACCTATACACATTGATTTTAAACGCATACTTGTCACAGATATATTTTAAAAGTCAACACATAAACTTGACAATTATAAGTATTAGAACTATAAAAATATAAATACGACTGTAAATGTAAATGAGATTGGTTGAAAGTGTAAGAGAACTAGAGAAAGAAATGACGACTTTCAGGAAGAAAAACATATTACTTGTAAATGTATCGTATATTATATTCACCATTACAATTAAATATAAAAACAACAGATAAGTGTAAGTTATAAAGTTATATCCTTTTTATTGTATTTTAATTTGTTAAAATAATTATAGATTGTTTGAAAAAGGCAACATAGATGTTTGGCCGAAACGTTACAAAGAATAAAAAAGAAAATATGTGTTTTTAATTATATTGTTAAGTTACCTGTTTTTAAACCGTGATGTCCCAAAAAAAGGCCGCTACACCCACGACAATCCTCAACTTATAAAATATAATACGGCCAAGGAAAAAAAATAAATTACCAAAAATGTATATATATATATATATATATCCTGTGTGTCTCGTAAAGTTTTCATGTATATCATTTAAATATCAAAATGATGAATTCTAGGGTCATTTCGACAGATCCTTTACTCCATTTAATTAATTTGTGTTTTCGTTAAGGGATTTCTAGCGTGGCTTTTAATAATTCCAGAATAATAATAATTATCAAAAAGGGTTTTCTTGACATATCCGACTTATTACTTATCAGGATGGGTGACAAATTGTTACAATATTTGTCATAAGGTGAACAACGAATGAGCATTATTTACGTGACGTCGGCATAGTTGCTCATCAAAGGTCTAGGATACTGCGCTGTAAAGAAAGTATTAATAAAAAACAAAAGGGTTGTCTTGAAAGTTTGTATTTAACAAAATAAATAATGAATTAAAAGAAAATTACGATTAAAAAAAGCAATAATGATTTAAAGCAGGTAGAATTATTATACAAGGGAACTGTAAATACACAGGGATTATTAGTAACTATTTAAGCCAAATGTAAATTGTATCGAACAATACGATTTATGCTTGCGTGTGTATGAGCCCGCACAGATTCACATATACATTGGTCGGGCACCGATTAAAGATCAAGCAGAAATCACGTAACTACAAGGGCTAGTGAGCACTAAGTAATGAGAAATGTAAGTCATGAAATGAATGTGTGTAGTTAGAAACGTGAGTGTAGGAATGAGTAAAGTAGCTGGGTCTTTTTAAAGAATTCTGAGGGATTAGAGAGTTGACGATTAACTGCTTGACCAATACCAGAAAAGCGCGGTAAAAATATAGAAATATTGTACATTGGAAAACGTAAATGAGATATTTAAACCCATGTTTGTCTATGAAACCTCTTGTCATAGGTAGGTGAGAAAGAAAGGTTTTATTGCTTTATTCGCTCCTCGCGAAAGTTACGGTCAAAGTTCATTTTATGCGTGCGAAGTTTTTAAAAATAATATACATTAAAGAAATTAATTCTTAATTATTCGTTGTAATTACCATTACAAGAAAGTCAGTAAATTAATTAAAAATGCACAGTTAGCTGTATATGACAATAAAACAATAATGTGTATATAATGCACCTATCTAAGTATTTAAAAGCCATTAATGTTCTAAGTCACACTTCGATTCTTGCTGTAAACAAAACAGTTCCTGTCAATATATAAAATAAAATCATAACAATATAATTCAATGTCGGCAATGTCGTGACGATCGGATCTGGGAGGATATTAATGAATTCTTCGCGACGATTGGGGAGAGGACAGCAGCGACTCTCGAGGGTCCAAATCGTGATGCTCAAGACTTACTGCAGCAGGAATTTAAATTGTCTAAGCAGTCGTTTCTGCTTTTTCCAACAACGGAGGGGGAAGTCCTGGCCATCATACAAAAACTGCACAAGAGGAACACTAAAGATATATATGGTACGTCTGTACAACTTTTGAAAGATGTAAGTCGAAATTTAGTGGATCCGGTTACTCTATTATTTAACAAATGCTTGGAATCTGGATGTTTTCCTGTTGAACTAAAGATGGGAAGGATCACTCCAATATTTAAGGGTGGTGACGCGGAGCTGCTGAGCATATAGACCTATCTCTATACTACCTGCAATTTCGAAGATCCTGGAGACAATGACTAAAAACAGATTAACGGAATATTTCCGAAAGTTTAATATCATTCAGTTACACCAGCATGGATTTATGGAAAAGAGGTCCACCTCAACAGCTATTGTCGAGGTGTTGGAATATGTGGCAGATGATTTTGATGATGGAGAGGAGGTGATGATGTCTTGTTTGGATCTGGGGAAGACATTTGACAGTGTGGACACATGCGACGCTATTAAAAAAACTGAAGTCATGTGGCATCAGGGGAATGGCCAATAAGTCAATAGAATCCTATCTTAAAGATCGCCTGACGTGAAAAGGCCAGCTTTCAGGATCGGTACGTGTCGCTAGAGGAGTGCCACAGGGTTCTATTTTGGGCCCCTTGCTTTTTCTGGTTTATGTGAATGATCTTGCATACAACATTTCTGAAGCAAGAGTGATCATGTATGCGGATGACACAATTCTCCTGCTGAAAAATAAAGAGCGCGGCAGCCTGGAATTGGAGATACGAGACGCTGTTGCGTAGGCTGGAGAGTGGTTTCGAAGTATTGGTCTACGGTTAAACAGTGGTAAAACTCAGCAACTATGTCTTACTACCAAGTGAGATATGAATCAAGAACAAGAGACTCGCATCCTAGGCCTTAGTATTACTTCTCACCTGGGTTGGGACTGCCATATTGGTATACTGAGGAAACAATTGGCGTCGCATATCGCAACGTATGATGCGGGCACTGGCCACAGTACCTGCGAGATCCCCATGCAGGTCTTTGTTTGAAAAACATAATATTCTAACGTTGCCCAGTGTTTTCATTCTGAGTTGCTTGCTGCATGTTCATCAAAGTGAGTGTGTACAGAAGCACGTCGATATACACAATTACCAGAGTCGACACCGTTGCGACTGCGTTACTCCTTTCCATCGTTCGAAAAGGGGCTGACACCTTTTCAAGCTTTCTACCAACTTCACGCTGTCAAATCCTATAATAAGCTTCCGGATCAACTAAGATGTAAAAATTATAAACTTTTCAAATACCACGTTAAGCAGATATTGATGAAAAATTCCTTTTACTCCATAGAAGAATTTTTAAACATTAAATTTTAACTCCTGGATGTTACGTTTTCAATCCTTTGATTTTATTTATATACTCTGTATTTTTATAAGTTATTATTGTTGTTTTTACACTAGTTTTGTGATTTATATATGAATATTAAAAAAAAATTTAATTCCTGGATGTTACGTTTTCAATCCTTTGATTTTATTTATATACTCTGTGTTTTTATAAGTTATTATTATTGTGACTTCCATATATACCTGTATACGTAAAACGTATATGCATATATGCATGTGTTTGAGATACACACATACATTAAGTGCTATTGTCGACAATCGAAAGCACAGACACCGGTGTTTCGACCTATGAGGTCTCATCAGTGTGCCTGGAGATTCTCGACAATAGCTTTAAGACTTAAATCGCTGCTTATGTCATTTTAGCGTGTTAAATGCAGTGAGAGTATCACAGCGACATCTAACACCCAAAAGATGACACAGAACATGTATGTGTGTATCTCAAACACATGCATATATGCATATACGTTTTACGTATAAAGGTATATATGTAAGTCACAGTAATTATTTACTGCTTGATGTTAGTTTTAACATCCATGTGTTCACACTTTTCATTTTCGTTTTGATCGGTGACGCCACCTAAGGCTCTATTACATGAGATACACTATTAACATACATGCCTCTGTATAGCAGAACATGCCGTCAGAAGCCATCGCTTTGTTCTGTGTCATCTTTTGGGTGTTAGATGTCGCTGTGATACTCTCACTGCATTTAACACGCTAAAATGACATAAGCAGCGATTTAAGTCTTGAAGCTATTGTCGAGAATCTCCACGCACACTGATGAGACCTCATAGGTCGAAACACCGGTGTCTGTGCGTTCGATTGTCGACAATAGCACTTAATGTATGTGTGTATCTCAAACACATGCATATATGCATATACGTTTTACATATAAAGGTATATATGTAAGTCACAGTAATTATTTACTGCTTGATGTTAGTTTTAACATCCATGTGTTCACACTTTTCATTTTCGTTATTATTAATGTTTTTACACTAGTTTTGTGAGTTATATGAATATTTAAAGAAGAATGAAATGAACGTTTTAATTAAAGTGTATTTAAAATAATTAGTGCTACAGTGTTGAAGTTTTATTAAATCTACAAGCAATCTTTGGTCCTTCGATATAACAGCATTTGAGAAAACTAGCATGGAGTCGCTCTACAGTTCTTCACCAAAATACATTGGCTTCACGCAATTCCAAAACGTCTTACACAAGGGCTTTTGGTTCAGTTCTTTGCTGTTTATAATTTATGCAAATGATCTGTGTTATTACTTGGCCCCACGAAATAATTTTGTAGGCGGATGGTGTCACTTTGTATGATTAGGGATGTTATACAGTTGAGAAAATTCATATTTGGTAATGCTGGATACTCGCTCAGAAACTTGATATGATGCGAACAAATTAAAACTCAATCGTAACAAAATACTGAAAATGACTTTCTTTACGAAAAAAAACCGTGAGAAGATCAAAAGGTAATTACGGAAAATACTCAATTCACGAGTTATTTTGCTGTGATACACTATCAGTTATGCCATGCCGTTGCTTTGCAAAAATTGCATTTTGGCAATTCAGTTCAGATAGGAGAACCAGTCTGTGCGAATTATTGCAAGTGTACACCTTCAGGTTATTGTAAACCATATTTTTTATAGTACATTATAATGACACTGTTCGGCCTTAACATACACCGTAGTCTTTCATTAATATATAAAAGTAAGACTCAGTGAGATAATCATCATTACAGTATAAAATTTGCAAATACTTTGAGGTCTCATGTGCTGAAGTTGGTTGTTGTCTCTCATAAATTCAAGATCTTCTGATAAAGGCTACAATATTGGCGACCTGCTTTACTATTTGTTATTTGTTTACTGTATTCTTCAATGACGCCTTTACGTAAAGGTGACAGTTTAGATTAATTTCATACGTTTGTTTAATAAACCATTACATGTAGAGTGTAAAGTCTTACTCACAAAGTAAAGTAAAAGATATTCAAATTAATATTATTACTATGGAACGAAGAATGGATTTGCGTATAATGGTAATGTAGAGAAAAACTAAGGAATTAGAGATTATAACAATGAAAGATTTAGAAGATTTTACCAAAATTATGGAGAACCAATTACAAGAAGAAAGAGAATATTAAAAAGCACTTTGATGTTCTATCTTCTAGGATACGAAGTAACAAAAATAGCATAAAACAAATCAAAGATATATAAGATACTTAATGAAGATTTTCTTGCACTACAGGAAAATCCTATTTAGTGAATGAACAATGTAGAACATCTATTACTAAATTTCAACAAGAATGAGTGTGACTTCTTTAAAAATAAGAAAAGGGTATTAGAATAGATTAAAATATCAGGAAATAGAGTTATTTACAATGATATAAATAACACGTATAATGATTATTTAAGACATAAGATCTAGCATAAAAATAAAGAGAGCAGAGATCAAGTACATCCTATAACTTATGTGAAGAATATAATATGATTAACGATAGATATTGAGGACGATCGACAGAAAATCGCATCTAATGATTAACATTGGAAGGAGCAGCTTTAGAATGGTTTGAAATGGTCAAGGACAGAAGTAGTACTTTTGAGCAATTTTAAGAAGAATTTTTCAACAGTATGGAATAAAAATATACAAGACAGGATGAAGATTAGGTTGTTAATAGGGTGATTCCAGGAAGGGATGGCAAATAGGAAGAACTATGCAAGGGATGTGCTTAATAAATTAAATCATTTACCAAGAATGCCTGAAGAGGAGATTGTTAGACATATTCTGAATCATTTTATAATTACAGAAAATCTGATGTATCAGGAGCAAAGTCGGTCTCAACCGAGCACTTCACAAAATTAAGTAAACCCAGATAGAGCCTAGTAACACCTTAAGTAGTACAGTCTAGGACGCTGTAATTAGATCACTTTAATTAACTACTATTAATTAGTACTGGATTAAACACCTTCATGAGAAACTACAGTAGTTCCTAAAACTCGAGAGACACATCCTTTCTTTTTTTTTGTAAAATTTTTCTATTGCACTCGATGTGGAACCTTTGGAGTCCAAAGCAATATCATTCACTTTTAAATTTATCTTTGATGTTTTTCTGGCTGTTAATATTAAAGAAGACTCCGGGCTCTCGCACCGGAGTCTTATTTATTACATAGGAATAATACATTGATATTAAGATAGAATGAGCAAAGATATATTAATATCTTAAAGCTGTTTCTTACCCGCTTTCATTCCGGTTTTCTGCGGCTTCTACAGGAAGCTGAGCGCCTCCGTGACAGTCTTGTATTTTCCTCGTGGTTTCTCTTCATAGTCTCCTCCAGAGAGAAGTTTTCTATGGGATTTGCCCTCTGGAAACCTTTCTGTTTAGTTCTTCTATAAACTCCGCCAATGAGTTTATTTTGGCGATCTTCCTGATGTGTTCTATCGGTGTGCTCTTCGGTTCCCTCGAGGCAATCCTCAAGTAGCGGTTCTGAATCTTCTCTAGGCGCTCCAGTGTGGTCTTCGGCATGGTTTTCCATGCAGGACTGGCATACGACAGGATTGGTCGGATGTATACTTTGTACTGTATCACGGCCGCCTTCGTGGTCAGCGCCCTAGATCCTAACAGCGGCATCAGCTGGCTCATCCTTCCTACAGCTTTTCCTCATGTCCTGGTGGCGTGCCTCCTGAACGCGAGGTGCGTGTTAGCCTATACACTGCAGGGTGGTCGAGTGTTGCCTCCTGAAGCCATATTGGTCCGGGTCCGCTAGCTCGTGCTCCTCCAGGTGCTGGTTGATTCGTGAAGTATAAGAGTTTCAAGTACTTTACTTACGGTGCTCAGCAGTGAGATTGGTCGATAGTTCTCCGCCGAGTGGGGGTCCTTGTTGGCCTTGTGGATCGGGATAATCCTGGCAGACTTCTAGGTGTCTGGGAAGTACGTTAACCTCAGCACGGCACTGAAGATCGTGGCCAGGTTGGTTATCTCATCTTCTCCAGGTGCCTTGTTGGTGACGAGTGGCTTGATCACCTTCAGGACCTTCTCCGGAGTGACTTTGTCAGAGGCTTCCGCCTCCATATCTTCGATCTCCCGAAGTGTCTCCTTGCGCGTCAGGTCCAGGTCCCTATCTGTGATCTGTTGGGGTGTAAAATGATTATAATTGAAGGTTACTGTAAGTAAATTGGCTTTCTTGAGGTCCGTGTTGATCCACTCTGGTCTGTTTCTCTGTTCCGGAATGGGTCTTCGGTCCGATTTCAGAAATATGGGTATCTTGTGGGGTCTGAGTCCTGGTTACGTTCCACGAACTCCTCCCACTTCTCACCCCTGTATTTCTTGATTTCGATGCTGATGCTACTCTGCAGGCGATACAGGTCGGTTTTCAGTCCTGGGAACCTTGTCCTGTGGTATTCCTTCCGTAGTGTGTTCTTGGACTTGATTTTTTCCACGATTTCTCGTGGTAGGATCTCTCCGTCGAACGCTCGGCTCCTCTTTTCTGCGGACTTGATGGCAGCTTGGATGTAGCCGGTTGTGGCGGTAACCGCTTCCTCCAGGTCTTCGACGGTATCTATGTGGGGATTCGCTTTACCCTCTCCGTCATCAGCCTCCTGTACAGACTCCAGTCGTGCTTCCTGGGGCCAACAGAAGCAGTGGGCGTTGGGAGTGCTAGGTAGGTGTTTACCACCACAGGATAGTGGTCAGATGACAACTCCTGGTGCGTCCGGCAGGTGGTGAGGAACGGCCACCTCATCAAAACTGCTATGTCCAGGGCGTCGGCATCGTGCAGGTCGTTTGCGCAGTAATGCGTGGGATCTGTCGGCGCGGTGATTACCACATCGTCGCGCTGGTTCGCCCATGCCTTCAGGTGGACTCCGTTGGGGTTGTGACGGGAATTCTGTGTTTGCAGTTCAGATCCCCCGCCACGAACACGTGGTCTGCTAAATCTGAAAAATTGTCAAGATCTTGCGTGTTAGGTTGGCGCGTGGGTTGATTGTAATAGGCCACAAACAATGCCCTCTTGCCTACACGAGTTACACTTACTGCTGCTGCCTCCAGGGAGTTATCTGGTAGGATGAACTGTGAATGCGGTAGCGATCTCTTGACGATTATTCCACTGCCCCCACCTCGTGTGGGCCGGTCAGTTCTTTAAACAAAATAGTTACATAATTTGAAATTCATACCTGTCTTCAGGAATGTTTCAGATACGAACGCGATGTCGATCTGATTTTCTTTAAGGAAGTAGCCGAACTCCTCCTTCTTGTCGCAGATACCCTGGCCGTTCCAGTAGGCGAGGCGGAGGTTTCTAGAGCTGTTCGTGTAGCTCATTGTCCGAAGATGGATTTCGCCAGTTCTACGAAGAAGTCCATCCTCTGCAGGTAGTTGCCCAGCTGCTCTAGCTGCCTCATGCCTATGGCAACCTTCCTAGCTATCAGTTGGAACTTCTCGAAGGAGGTGCGCATCTCTGCAAAAGAAATAACTTCTTCAGCAGAGTTTTCGGTTGGTGTTCTTACCTGACTGGCGTAGACAGGTACTATCGGGGCTTTCTCTGGCTTCTCCTTCTTCGAAGGTGCTACCTTCGGGGCCTCGATCTTCTTGTCCATCTTGGAGACTTCTACGGTGATTTTTCTGTGTTTCTGGAGGTTTTCTTGTTTTTCCTTTGGCTGCGAAGGGGCCACCACTTCGGAGAACTTAATCTCCACCGTGACTGGCTTCCTAGGGGCCGGTGGTTGTTGCGCCTTCTTCTTGAGTGCCGGGAAGGTGGCTGCGGTGTTCTGGGAAGCTGGTGCTTGCTAAGGATTTTAACTTTACTTTGTTGGATGGTATATTAGTTATAAACACAGCATGGAATCGTATTTCACAAAAAACTATTGTTAATTGTTATAAACACGCTGGATTTTATTCGTAATCTGATGATGATGATGAGATTTCTTTGGCTCAGTGGATATTAAAGCATAAAGATCCAGAAACTGTAGATGAAGAAGACTCCCTTAGTTTAAATGACTGGGCTATCACAAATAATCTTGTGAAAGGGCCTTTAAACGCTGACATAATTAATGCATTTCAAGAAGTCGACGATTATTTGGTAACTTGCGAGTACCCATCAGAAATTGAAATTGCAGCAGCAGTTACAAAAACGCAATTTAATGAAAAGTCGGAATCGGCAGAAGAAGAGGAAGAGCCAGAAAGCATCTTTAAACCACCAACAGCTCAACAAGTACTTAGTGCAATAAAAACCGTATCCACTTATTTGGAATTCAATGATTTCCAAAGCAACTTGAAGCAACAGTTTGATTTTGTACAAAAAGGAATTGAAGACTCTTTGTTGAAGAAAAGTGCAACTCAAAAAAAGATCACAGACTATTTAAAATGAACATTACATTGTATACATATAAGTACATACGTTTGTATGAATTTTGTTAATATGTATTCCATATTAAGAATTTGTATCTTGTTCATACATATTATACTAAACAAATATATAAAGGGTTTTCCAATAAGGGCGGGTCGATGTTGAATGGAATAAAACAAGCTGTGTGTGAGGTATTAACAAAATTCTTTTTTTATTTAAAAGGCCCATGTATGCCATTACGTGTGGAATATAACATCGTTCAAATGTCCGCCGCGGCTTCTCACGGTGGCACGGATCCGAGTGGTCCAATTTTCAATAACTCTGCCGCATAGATCCGGCTGAATTTGAGCGATGGTCTGGGTTATGTTGACTTTAAGGGAATCGGTCGATTGTGGCTTATTGGCATAGACCTGCGACTTCAGAAAACCCCACAAGAAAAAGTCTAGCGGGGTCAAATCGCACGATCTTGATGGCCAATTCACGTCACCTCTGCGAGAGATAACCATACCCTCAAATCGTTCATGCAGAATTATCATCGTGGCGTCCGCTGTATGGCACGTAGCGCCGTCCTGATGGAACCACATGTCCTCCACGTCCATATCGTTCAATTTGGGCCAAAAGAAATCGGTTATCATCGTTCTGTAGCGTTCGCCGTTGACGGTGATGGCCTCACCAACGTCGTTTTCGAAAAAGTACGGACCAATGACGCCGACGACCCAAAATCCGCACCAAACAGTAACTTTTTGTGGATGCATTGATACCTGGTGAACTTCATGTGGGTTGGTGTCGTCCCATATACGGCAATTATGCTTGTTAACATACCCATTCATCCAAAAATGCGCCTCGTCGCTAAAGATGATTTTTTGGCCAAAATTGGGGTCCTCTTCCAAACGCTCCGAAGCCCAGGCAGCGAACAAACGGCGTTGTGTATGGTCATTAACTTTGAGCTCCTGGGTCAGTTGGATCTTGTACGGGTGCAGGCCCAAGTCCCGACGCAAAATTCGCCAAGTTGAAGTCTGCGAAAGGCCGAGTTCTTGTGCACGTCGAGGAATTGACTGCCTCGGATTTTCCTGCACACTTTCACGGACAGCGGCGATGTTCTCGGCCGATCTAGCGTTCCTTTGACGTACGGGTGTTGGCTGATTGTTTACCGAACTGGTCGTCTCGTATTTGGCCACCAAACGTTGGAGAGTCGACTTTGAAGGGCCACCGCGTCTGCCGTAAAATGGGCGCAACGCGCGCCACGTTTTTACTAACGAACACTCATTTTGATAATAAAATTTTATCATTTGGACGTGCTCCTCAATAGTGTAGCTTGTCATGTTGATTTGGCATTAGTGACTGAATTATAAACAAAAGTTTAGACAGACGCCGCCAAAACAACATGGCCGCCACAGGTTGCCAACATCGACCCGTCCCAATTGAAAGACCCTTTATATACATATATGTATATACATTCTATGTCAAATAAATATGTAGTTAT
The DNA here is from genome assembly GCA_963170755.1 of Amphimallon solstitiale. Classification (NCBI taxonomy): domain Eukaryota; kingdom Metazoa; phylum Arthropoda; class Insecta; order Coleoptera; family Scarabaeidae; genus Amphimallon; species Amphimallon solstitiale. Next base: position 123,143,873 of record OY720681.1, on the reverse strand, counting down.
AAACCTGGTAAGAATCGCTTATAGCGAGCGTTTGCATATAGCGGACAAATTTTTTTGGCACCAGCGCCATCGTTATAAGCGGACCCGACTGTACTTATAAGATGTTATATTTATATAAAAACAAACAAAATTGGACTTTCAAAAGGTTCAACAGTTACTGTGGAATGAACCATTCTAAAGCGTGGAGGAGTTACATGACAGTAAGACAGGATCTTGAGACGCTGCAAAGCGACGAGAAGCCAGGAATTTGTCACGGACATAAGTTAGTATTCCTTCTTCATAAATGTATTATATAGAATTAATTGTATTGTGACCACCAAACAGTTAATTTTTATTCTAGTGTTTAACTATTAGTATATTACAATACAAGTTTTTGCGCACGCGTTCAAGTTTAGAAAACGAGTTGCGTGGCGAGTTTTCTAAAGAACAAATGTCCAAGATGTCTTATGAAACATATAATTTTATTTGTTTTATTTCGAGTACTAAAAGATTTAAAATAAGAGACACGTTTTGTTCGAAAATTTTGAAAATTTAGTTTTTTCAAACATTAGCATATACAGAACAACAATACGCTATAGTATACAACAGGCAAACAGGTTTTAATCAGTGCCACTGATGATGACTACATAGTTATCGAAATACTTTTTCGCTTTTTAAGCAGTTTTGTGATGACGGTGTTTTTAGTGTTAGCGTCAAACCACAGTCTCCGATTTAGTTTCTTAAACAGGATTATATATAGTTTGAGATTAATAATCATTCGTCTTTAAAAGTTATTGATTATTTTAATGGGATGCACCTCGTTTATAAGTTTTAAAACTCAACAGCTAAAAGAAGCGAGAAAGGTTTCGATATCCGAATGGACTAATTTAAATGCTCGCCAGAGGTCCAAACACATTAACACCTAGGAACGACTCAAGCGTACGACTCAAGCGTTCTGTCAGTGAATGGCCTTCCAGTCCAAGTTTATAATTTAACAGAGACACTGTATACAGAAATGGAATTGTGTGGTATAAAATAACATCATCTAGGAAGTGGATAAATGAATATTTGTCTAGTTATGTTAATTTCTAAATGTCATTTTTATTTAATATGCTTGTAGGAGAAGCGCACCCAAAACCACATATCTGACATGCCTTGAAAGTATTTTTTATAAGATGAGTAACAAAACTTTAATGTCATTCTAAAGTTTTTAATCTGAATTATACACTTTTGAAAGCAGTTAACACGAAATAAACATTTTTAAAATAATATATAGCTTTTCACAACGCAGGTAAATTTATTAATTTAAGCCAGTTTCCGTAAAAGTTTTGACGTTAGAAACTATGAATACAGTTTACTAACATGTTCCAGATAATTATGTAAATTTGTCAAAATAATAGCAGTATTATGTAATATCGCTTAAAATGGTACATACTTAAATATGTATGAAAAGATGACACCATAAATAATGTAGTATTTTTATAGAGGTATTTACATATTATGTAAGATGATTTGTTAAATAAACCTGTTTTAATGATATAGTTTCCCTAGAACGTCGTTTTTAACTTTCTTAGATAATGGGATAATCTAACTTTAAGATGATAGTCATAGTTTTATTATATTTTAATTTAATCGATAAATGCAAAACACAAGTAAATGTATAACAGTAACATCTGTGATTGGTGACGCGAAGTTAAAACATATATATTAAAATTCTTTGCCGAAATATGCAAGAAATGTATTTAAAGTAATCTGTCACCTTGACTTAGTGGTAACACATGATTTATTAGTAATTAATAACAAAAAATAATAATTGGAAAGCAAGCTGCCTTCCGAACAGTTTCATTTACTAACATAGAAAGAATGCAAACGTGAAATGTGTAAAAGGGAAAATGTAAACAACTAACATAGAATTATATTATCTATGCAGTTTAACTAAAAGGTCTAGATCTATCATAGACAGCATTTAATTCTACTACACAAATAATATTGACGCAAACTATATAATCAAAAGAGTATTGTAAAAATTAGAAGCTGTCGTATACCATTAATTTGGAGAAGTTACTGTGAGGAAATAGAAAGTACTCAGGAATGTGCCAGACTACAAAGAATTCTCACAAGAGGACCTCAAACCACAATTAGCTCTTTGAAGAATAGTCTCGGTTAGTACACAAATACAAGTGAAGAGACTGTTAGGGAACTCCTAAAAGTGTACTTCCCTTTATCACCAGATAGTGGATCAAACTCAGGAATTAACGACTGAGGCAGAATTTCGAAGGGCGTCCAGAGAAGACTGGTAGACCTCGAAAAAATTCATAGACTACGAGAAAGTCAAGTGGGCAATTAGCACATTTGAACCATACAAATCTCCCGGACCGGACGGGATTTACCCCATAATGTTAGAAAAGAGAACGGACCTTCTGTACAGAATACTCTGCAACATTTTAAGGAGCAGCCTAGCCTACGGATATATACCAACGGCTAGGAGGCGTATTAGGGTAACGTTCATACCGAAACCTGGGAAAACAGAACAGGATTCGGCGAAGTCCCTAAGACCAATCAGTCTTATGTCTTTTGTACTTAAAACGCTTGAGAAACTGATGAATAGGCATATTAGGGACGGGGCACTGATGAGTAACCCGAATCATCCTGTCCAATATGCAGATCGGACAGGCGATTCCACAGAGACTGCGATTCACTGGCTGGTCAGTGAGGTGGAAGCCACGCTGGACTGCGGGGAAGTGATGCCTGGTGCATTTCTGGATGTGGAGGAGGCATTTGACAATACCTCCTTTGACTCAATAATCAGGTCCCTCAGACACAAGGGAGTCGAGGATAACTGCTGTGTATGGATCGACTCTATGCTGAGAGGAAGGGTAGTAGAAACGACCGTAGCGGGCGAGACTCTGGCGGCACGGGTGCGCCGAGGGTGTCTGCCCAGAAGGCTCAAGGAAACGGTTAGTTCCGAGATACTTTTAACGCTATATTTTGGTCGCGTGCACTCGGTAATATCATACGGAATTATATCGTGGGGTTCATCATCTTACTTTGATAGGCTATTTAGGATGCAGAAGCGCGCGATCCGTACTATAAGGGAACTCGGCTGTAGAGAAAGTTGCAAAGAGCATTTCACTTCTATAAAGATATTGCCACTGCCATGTATTTACATACATCAGTTATTGTTATATGCTAGAAAAATATTAAGACATTTAATAAATTAAGTAGCTATCAGACATACAGCGCACGCAAAACATCTGTGGTGGAAATTCCTAGACACAGACTGTCTTTTTACGAGAACCATCCTCGATATGTAGCTATAAGAGCCTACAATAAACTTTCTGAAGAACAATCTAAACCGGGAAATACTTTTAAACGAGCGAGTAAAGGATTACTGCTACAGAATGATAATTTTAATTAATGACTTTTTGCTTTTTAATTTTAAACTAATTTGTTATTGTATAGATGTGTTTAATACTTGTATTATCTGTGTTTAGCATATGTTTAAAAAATAAAATATTTTATGACTTGTCCTATACTACCTCTGCAGTTTGAATAAATAATAAAGCTATAATACTTTACTATACTATGAAAACAATGTTAAAAATAATTCATTAAATGAGCAACTATCTTTATGCATCTGGCCGGGTATCCTTGACTTTTTTGGCGTTAATTTAAAAAGACCAAAATATACTTGGAGTTAGGCTAATGGAAAGCTCAACGCTATCGATATTCCGCACATACGTTCTCTTTACCTTCAATGTTATTAACTATGAAAATAATATTAAAAATATATGTCGCAAATATCAAAGGTGGGGAGGAGGGGGGGGACTTCCTTGCTGCTCTTGTTATCTACATTATTCTTGTTTACTGGTAGTTACACGTGCACGAAGCATGGAATCAGTCTTGTAAACCATGTAGATATACTGTAGGATGATATAATTGTGTTTAATTGTTATAGTAATTAATGTATTCAATATAATAAGATTACCGTACTTGTTTTCTTTACAACTGTTCTTACTTTAGTTTTAGTGCTATAGAGCTATGTAGTAAATTGGGAGATTTATGTAACATATCTTGAATGGCTGAATACTAAATAACATCATTACTTTAACAAGTGAGTAGCCTGCCTAATGGATAAGAAGGCAATCACTGAGAAAGCTTCTAATCGTTTTAGTTAAAATATCCGGCGGAAATGAAACATTGTTGACTCGGAGGTTGTTACTCTAACCCTTTTGTTTAGTTATTGAGGATTTAATTCGACAGTTATTTCCTTCTAATAGCATTGAAATGAAGTAACAAAGCTTTGAAATATTACACACATAATTTACAGTAGTACCTTGAAACGTTGACAAGGTAACGTGTTTAAGAGCTAATGAACGGACTGCAATTTCTAATTTGACTAAAAACCTGAAAATATTACATATATAAAGTATATACTAAAATATTTAATAAATTTCTAACTGTTATACTTACAATAAAATTTTATTTAGAATTTGCGTGATCGTTGTTTTCAGCTTTTCAACTAAAACTATTCACATTTAAGGCTTCATTTTGATTGTGTTTTCCGATAAATTTACAGTATAGATGTTTCACTAACTGTTTAATAAAATGAATTCAACCATGTATGCACATTAATAATTGTTTGACTCTTGTAAATACAATGAAATCTAAACAATATTTCGTGATTCCAATGTAGTTGTAGCTATTCCAAACTTTCCTACTTGAGCGTTGAAATCACCACTAATAATGTAGTTAGAATATCTTATAATCTTCTCCAACCATTTTACCAGTGATTTAAATACAAAGCTTTCTCTGAATTTTCCAACTTTACGTATACTTGTCGATACTATTATATAATTTATTTTTGTTTTATTATTGGGTAATAATAAGTGAGATAAATGCTTTTGGTAAATATACCCCCGGTTTCATGAAGAACTTTTAAAAACATACGATCTATGTTTTCCTGAGAAGCATAAATTGGTTGCGGCAGCAGGTAAAATAAATTGGTCCAGTGAGGAAATGCAAGCTGTAAAAAACAAATTAGATGCTTGGCACACAGTATACACAGTCACGAGATCACCAAATGCCCTGCGATTATACAAGGAATACAAAGTAAAATATGTAGACCTAATAAAGGAAGCTAAACGAAATTACAATCTAAATTATATAATGAGTTCGGAAAATAAACAGCAGGCAGTATGGAATGTCATCAACAGAGAAACAGGAAGAGATAAGAGGGACAATCAGGATATGGAAACGAAATTAACCGCGGATGAATTAAACAATTTTTTTATAAAAATTGGAGACAGTATACAAAGCAGCATAGATAGAGGAGAAAATGGAGAAAGAACCATGGAAGATATGTTGTATGGGAAAATGAAATATACTTCAGCATCATGCTTCCTCTCATATGTATCCCAAAATGAGATAATTAGTATTGTGCACAATCTAAAAAGTAAGAGGTCCAAAGACATATATGGTTTTACTGTAGCTCTTTTAAAGGATATAATTGAAATAGTAGTAGATCCACTAACAATTATAGTTAACGCATGTATAAATGAGGGTAAATTTCCTACGGAGCTAAAGTCAGCTAAAGTGGTACCTGTCTATAAAAATGACGATAAATCTCTTGCGAGTAATTATAGACCCATATCGATACTACCGGTATTATCAAAGGTTTTAGAAACAGTAATAAAAAACAGAATTATTTCATTTATGGAGAAACATACCTTACTGACAGATTCCCAACATGGAGTTAGAGCTGGAAAATCGACTATAACAGCTATGATTGATATGATTGAATCCATACATGAAGCAAGGGATGAAAAAGAACGTACTGCAGTTGTTACATGTGACCTAAGTAAAGCCTTCGATTGTGTGTCACATGAGATCCTACTGACAAAACTATGGCATTGTGGCATGAGAGGTTTGACCCATAAATTATTAGCCTCATACCTACAAGACAGAACTCAAATGGTATGGTGGCAGAATGGATATTCGAAATTGGGAAATGTTAATACTGGTGTGCCTCAGTGATCTATTCTCGGACCTCTGCTGTTTATTGTGTACATAAACGATCTACCGGCTAATATCTTAAACTGCAAGGCTATAATATATGCAGATGACACTTCTATCGTGGTCCGTGGGAAACACAATGAAAAATAATCCATTGAACATAAAGCAATTGAGAATGCGGATACTTGGTTCAATGCAAATAAATTGAAGCTAAATCAGGAAAAGACTCAGACAATGGACATACTTTCTAAAAATGAAGAAGGGAAGGGTGTAGTGACGTATTTAGGTCTAAGTATAGACAATAAACTGACTTGGAACAATCATGTAGAGATCCTCAAAAGAAGACTAAGCACAGCTATATTTTCAATAAGAAGAATTAAAAATGTATCCACGCACCAAGCTGCAAAAAGTGCATACTACCCGAATTTCCACAGCATTGCTGCATATGGTATACTCATATGGGGCATGTCTACAAGAGCAAAGGAGGTTTTAGTCCTACAGAAGAAGGCAATAAGAACACTATGTGGACTTGGGTATAGTGACTCGTGTCGAGAGTATTTCAGGCGGGAGAATATACTCACAGTGGAAACTTTCACGAGTACAATACACGGAATTCTGGCGCTTTGGTTGTTCCACATCACAGACTGAGTGCTACGCAGTGTGGAGTTGACTACTGGGGTGTAAAACTTTATAATTCTCTGCCACAAAGCATAAAGGACATGAGTCTAAAGCATTTTAGAAGAAGTGTAAAAACAATATTGGTCACTGCCAGTTTTTACAGCATAGACGAATACTTGGAAGCATATGCGTAGTAACATGTCCAAGTGACATGTTTGATTGTTTTGTTTGTTTTTTGTGTCTAGGATGTTTACAGGCGTTTCCTAGATAACAACTGTGTATTTTGTTTTTATATCTACATCTGTATGTTTTATTAATATGTTTTTTAAATGTTTATCTTTTGTATCTTTTGCTATTTGCAGTATTTTATGACATGTCATGTAAAGATTTTTTTGATGGCCAATAAACACTACTACTACTATATAGTCAACGTACTTGTACAAATAAAATATCATTGATGACTAATATTATTTACCTTTATATTGCTTTCTTGTTGCTTCCCCATTTTTGCTGGTTGTTATCATCTCATTTTTACTTTCTTATACGTAGTATAAGGAAATATTGTGATGATGAAAATTTTTGACCTCGAGATTTTTGCAGATGTCCACGTTTTGAAGTCCCCCGATTCCGAAAAAGTGTTTTTTAAAAAATGGCTCTCTCTCTCTGTATGTCAGTGTGTGTGTGTGTGTGTGACCACGATAGCGGTCAAACCGCTATAGATATCAATTCCAAATTTTATATTTACGAATATAATCTCCCTTTTGAGAACTGATTAGATTTTCAGTAAAATCGGCAGACCGGAAGTAATATTTTATTTCAGTGAAAAAATTAAATTTGGCCAATTATTCGTCAAAGTTTAAACAAATTTATAAAGAATTCATATGTATTCAAAATTAAATTTGCGAAGAATTTTATTAAAAAAGTTTTTCGAAATTCCTACCGGAAGTAGGTCTTTTACTCTTATCGAAAATGAGTTTTTTGCGAATATTTCGCAAGTCATGCTTTTTAGAGAGGTATGTTAAGAGTATAAAGGTATTTAGAACTTAATTTTCAACAACTTTTGTATAAAAAAAATTTTAAAATTCGTACCGGAAGTAACACTTTTACTCTTACCGAATAGCGATTTTTTGCAAATATGTGGTATTCTGCATTTTGTATATATTTATCAAAAGTATTTACAGCTGGATTTAGAATATCTTTTGTATAAATGAAATTTCAAAATTCAGACCGGAAGTAACACTTTTTCTCTTAGCGAGAAGCACTTCCTCGAATATCTCGCAAAGTATGCATTCTGTAGAGATTTATTAAGAGAATGGATGTGGTTATAATAGGATTTTGAATAACTTTTATATAAAAATTCTCAAAATTTGGTTTATTTTTCCAAGAAGATAAAACAATTTAGAACAATTTTTTATAATTTGAAACGTTCATATATATAAGAAAGTCGTGTGGTGGCTACACCTCATTTCTTTTAGTGAATTTCTTCTATACACATGGAGAAAGAGGGGTATTAATTTAACCAAAAATCGAACATACGGCACACGTATTTGGATTAAATACAGTCAAAGAAAATTCTCTCTTAATTTAATAAAATTGTTGAATTTCTTTAACATTGTTGTTTATTCAATACGACGAATGTTCAAATGTTTATTTTAATCAAATCGTTTTAGAAAATGTAATTACTTACTTTTATGTAAATAAAAAGGGAAATTTATTTGATTCAGAGGGCGACTAATATTTATTGTTAGTTCAACCCAAAAATATTAGCTAAAAAGAAATAGTTTTGGTTAATTTAACGAACTTTTTTCTCTATGTGCATATATTTCTGCAAACACACAGATTTATATTTCTCTAAAGTGGTATAAAAATGTTATAGATCATCTATGCAGTATAACGTATTTCATTATTATAATCTAAGTTACGATTCATATATGTAGCCCCCCCCCCCCCCAAAAAAAAGAAGGATCCGAGTGGTCAACCAATGGTAAATGATATTTGCTATAAACAAAACAAAATAAAATATCTTATATTATTAGATAATTCATAAATAAAACCCAACATGCATTTTGCGCCAAATAGGTACATAATATTTTTCTTTTCCCTAATCAAAAAAAAAAAAATTCTATTAATATTTCTATTATTGTTTTCATATATTATGTATATATACATATGATATAGGTAAGCATGTATGTATGCTGTATTACGGATTTCCAACATCCAATTCGATTATGTAGAGAATTAATATAATTCATTCAAAGTTATATAATTGTTCACCTACAGATATTGTATAGAACATTTAGACAGTCTATGTTTCTGTTAATAGAATTATATATTAACTAATTAGTTGACTCTTCTATATACAATGAAGTCTCCAATGTAGATGTAGTTGCTCTGATGCTTACTTCTCCAGCGTTGAAATCACCATTAATTATCTACTTAGAACAAAAATATTTTATCTTAATGCATGGATTTCTGTGAATTTTCAATAATGTTACATTAGATATATGTACCTACTACTTTTCATATCAAATTTACTAATGCACAACAAAAGTTTTTTTTTTTGGATATGCTTATTTTACTACATAATTTATTTTTCTTATTCTCACTGAATAATAGGCGAGGTCAATGAAAGCAGCACATAAAACTTTGACGTATTTGTGAAAATAAAGCTGGCGTATCGGTAATTGTTGACTAAAATTAATCGGAAAACGTTTGTTCATCTTTTATATACAAAGTCTAATCAATCTTTTTTTTTGACCCCAGTGTAGTGTAATTAGTCAAGTTATTTACTCGAGAATTGAAATAACCACAAGTTTATAGTAAAATAAGGTATACCACTCTTCGTTACAAATTCATTCATTTACTACCAAGTTATTCTTTATACTTGGCGATAGTATTGTATGATTCATATTTCTTGTTCTCAGTCAATAATGGGCGAGGTAAATTCACACAGCACGTAAAACGTCGAGGTATGTATAGAAATGTAGTAGGTGTACCGATCACTAATTGTTAACTAAAATGTATACAAACATATATGTACCTCTTTTAGATATAACGAAGTCTAAATAATCTTGCGTGACTCCAACGTAGTTGTAATTACACCAAGGTTTTCTACCCTGGCGTTGAAATCTCCGTCAATAATCAATTTTTGAATACCTAACATAATTTTCTTATATTTGCGCCAGCCAAGAACTGTCAAATTTCATCCAACAAACACAATTTAGTTTTAGTTTTTGTCAAGAAACAGTCCTTTATAAGGCTACCCTGAAGACGCCAAACGTATGTCCGCCGAAACGTCGGTTTTTCATAATCCAAAGTATGGAAATAGCACAAATAACATATCAAACGTAAAATAAAACATGTTAACTTTAATATAATTTTAGTTGCGTTACCATCAAGCGTGTCTAATATTAACTCCTCGTAAGCAACTACATTTCACGTAATAATTTCAAATCTGGAGTAAAATGAAAACGCTTTAGTTTATTTTGCTCGCATGTGTTTGTAGTTCAAACAACGGAGGAGGAAAGAAAGATGTGGGAGTGGTACATGAGCATCGCTTAGTTCTGCAACAAAGCCTCGTGACCTGCCGACCTCTCTTAGTAAATCCCACTGTCACAAACTAGCTGAGATCGCAGTCAACAACGACTCAGTGCTAGATATTGTATAGTGGTTCACAAATTCTAGTTTTCAGAAACGGTACATACCGGTGTCGCGATGTTAGTATTAACTATTGGAATACTTACTGTTTTTTTCCTACTTGCATCAACAGAACAGGTAAATTACAATGTAAACATATAATATATTATTCTTAATCACTCTTAATAAAGAGTACTATGCGATTTATTGCGACAGCACGTTTTTGATCTTTAGCCTGAATATATTTTGCATGTGTGTGTTAGAAATTATCTTAAAATTATACATTCGCCTACATACCTACTAATATTGAACAAATTAATTTCCTTAGCTTTAGTTAATTATCTTAATTTATTAATTATAAAATATACATATAAGGATGTTTTAAAGAAACTTTCATTTTCAATAACACACAAGTTTAATATTTATAAAATTTGTGTTTAATTTGAATTTTTGTCTGGGTAAAAATTTGCTTCTAACATTTTAGAACTATATGTAGGCTTTAGTTTCCCCATTGTGTAATGAATTACCTAAAATAATGATAGGTATATTAAATTAGCTATTCTTAGAGACTCTAACTACTTCGTCAAAGTAAGTTTGTATCGAAACAAACAGTAGCTTGTAATATATGTAATTGAAAAAGCTTTACAAACGTATAAGTTGTGTTAAAATTAGGAGATGTAAAGGATTTTCTCTTATTCAACAGTTTCACCAAACAAATATGATTGATATTTTTATATTGGAATTAGATACATTGAAGACAGTCCTCTAAATGAAACGATTTTAGATTTGAGAGTTGTGAAAGTATTATAACCACTCAAAAAACTTAAATTGGATATTTTGAAAATATTTAAAATGTAATATAAAAAGTAATGTAAGGATTGATGGCGATTATATAAAACAACAATATGTATTTCAGACAATTATTTGGTTCAGTACATTTCAAAATTTATAATTGTTCATATAATAAGTTTGAAAAGTATGAATGTGACTGCAGCTATTTTAAAAGGGCATCTTTCTTCCAGACACATTTTAAAGAAGTTGCATATAACTTCAAAATTATGTCGTTAAATTAATGTTATAGCAGTCGTACATGCAAATCATAAGATAAGCTAATCTTAAAGTGAAGGTTTTTTTTCGGAGAATATTGTGTTCTCTAAAATGTTCATATAAGTATTTTGTTATCGTCATAAGCTGAATACTTTGTATTAATTGTTTTATAATCATCCCGAAACAGAGTTTTCTAAGGGCGATATTTATTACTAAAGTACTTGTTTATATATTTTTTGTATTTATATTCCTTGCACATTGATTTTGAAACGTGTCATAAATTGGTATAAATGTAAATCTCAGCAAGTGATTATCTCTATTATATATAGTATTAAACTTTTTCTAACACATATATGCAGTCTTGTAAATTTAAGTATAATCAATATATCAATATAACGTGATTATGTTGAAAAATATTCTAGAGTGAAAGGAATGCACTAGGTATTTAAAATTATGAAATATGTGTTGCTACACCATCAATAGCAGAAATACAGCAGCAATTGTAATATATAAATCTGTGCAGATGATGTTGTTTGTCCAATATTAACTTTCTTATTTATTTTGTATAATTGTAGTAAGGTACAAAAGCATGTTTTAAAGGATTTGGTATTGTTATTTTTACACTGTTTCTTCTCAGATTACTCACTTTGATATAACATATGAACATTTATTATATAATAAGAATGAGTTTTAAAGGTACTACAAACTACAAAGCTAAACTGAATCTCAATTCATATCAGATTTGTTCATTTACACACTTTTGTGTTAACGGTTGTCTTGTGTATTATTACTCTGTGCTGCGATATTCTCAGCAGTGTATTGAAGAGTCAAAATTTATAACAATTTAAATATTAATTTGTACATACTCTAATGTTTCTTTTAGATAATTATATATTTGAAAACTTCTTAATTATAGATGATATACATATTTAGTTCCACAATATTTTACAAATTTAATACTGTGTAATTCACATTTAATATTTACTGTGCGAGATGTGTGTAAATCGATATTCGTTGATATCGCATCATCTGTTTTAAATGTATGCTTATTATGTCTTTTTCTTTCTTATACGTAGTATAAGGAAGTATTGTGATAACGAAAATTTTCGACCCTGAAATTTTTGCAGATGTATACCTTTTGTAGTCCCCTGATACCGTAAAAGTGTTCTTTGCGTGCGTGTGTGACCACGATAGCGGCTAAACGGAAAAACTTATCAATACCAGATTTTATATTCACGAATACAATTTCCTTCTTGAGAACTGATTACATTTTCAGTGAAATCGGTAAACTGGAAGTAGTAGTTTATTTTAATGAAAAAATAAACTTTTAAAAATATTTTGTGAATTACTAAGTTAAACAAACTTCTAAATAATGTAAAAGTAAGAAATTTTTTTTGAAAAAGTTTTTCGAAATTCCTAGACCTTTTATTCTTATCCAAAAATAGTTTTTTTTGCGAATATCTCGCAAATTATGCGTTCTACAAATTTATCAAGTGTATAAAAGTATTTATAACTAGATTTGGAACAATTTTTGTATAAAAAATTCAAAATTCGGACCTAAAGTTTCACCCTTATCTAATAGCATTTTTTGTAAATATCTCCCAAATTATTTGTTCTACAGATATTCATCACCAGCACAAAAGTATTTATTTGTCGGTTTGGAACAAATTTTGTATAAAAAGGAACGTTAAAATTCGGACCGGACCAGAAGCAACACTTTTACTCACAGGTTTATTTATAAGATAAAAGTATTTGAAAGTTAATTTGAAACAACTTCCATATACAAAATTCGGAAAGCGTATACGTGTGGTGTACACACCTTATTCTTCTCTTTCTTATACGTAGTATGAGGAAGTAATGTGGTTACGAAAATATTCGACCTCGAGACTTTTGCAGATGTCCTCGTTTTGATGTCCCCTGATACCAATACAGTGGTTTTTGCAAACATCTCTCTATCTCTCTTTTTCTCTCCCTCTCTCTGACCACGATAGCAGAGTATAATCTTTGTCTTGAGATCTGATTAGATTTTCAGTAAAATCAGTAGATTGGAAGTAGTACTTTACTTCAGAGAAGAAATTAAAATTTACTAATAACTCGTTAGCTACTAAGTTTAGACAAGAGTGAATTGAAAGGTTTTATAAAAAAGTTTTTCGAAATCTAAAAGTAGGTCTTTTTGTTTTAGTGAAAAACAGTTTTTTTGAAAATACCTCACAATTTATGCATTCCACACAAATTTATCTGGAATACAAAAGTATTTTAAGCCCGAATTGGAAAATTTTTTGCTTATAAACAAGAAAATGGGTGTGCTTAAAACCACACGGCAGAACTGAAAACTTCATCAAGGCGAGGTTAATAATACAAAATCCAACTTTTTTTTTTCGTTCTATATTACATTAGGGTCATCCTGCATCGACGAATTCAGTTGCTGAGATTTAGTGTGCTTCTTTTGGCGATATTTCGTCACGCGCGCATGAGACAATTCCCTTTTTCGTTTTAATTTGGCATCGATTTGATGTTTTTCATCCATCCTGTGTAACAGAAAAGAATTAAATGCTCATAAATTCGTATATAATGAGCAATTAAAGCAATGCTCTATTCTCAATTTTCGGTTTTGCATTGGTATACAAATTATAGTAAATGCGTGTGGACGTTATTTAACACCCGGAATATACTGATCAGTTTCCGAGTCATCCATATCATTTTAATAAACATGCTAAAACTTACCTGAGCGCGAAATATTATATTATATTATTATAGAGATGTCTCATACACACACAACAAATTTTTTGGTTAACCGTCCGCGAAGTTACTAATTAGCGAACGGAACACAGTCTGCGAAATACAATTTCGTGGTCGTTGCTATGGCAGCGGCCGCGATATATAATCGCGTGGTTTCGGATGCATGTATATATATATAAATAGACAATATGAATACTCGCTTACGAGTCCCGCGCTGGTCTGATGCTAACGTGCCGACTTCTCACCCGTGCTACTCGGGATCGAATCTGCTCGGGGACATGAATTTATTTATTCATTTAAATTTGAATTTAATTGAAATTAAATACCTCTATATGATATATTTCTCTCGTTCCCTTAGTCGACTCGAGCCGAGTTTACACTTCAAAAATTTCAAAATTCGGACCGCAGGAACACTCAGAGGTTTATTTTATTAAGAAAATAAAGAATTTAAAACTTAATTTGGAACAACTTTTGCATACACATTTCGAAACGCACATACATATAAGAAAGTAGTGTGATGCCCACATCTCATTTTTAAAATTAATATATGTCCAATTTACTTCTTCTCCTTTTTCTTTTTCTTCTGTTTCTTCCTAATAGGCTCACGAGCCTGTTCAACCCAATGAATCCTTTCACCTTTCCTTAGGTCAAGGTCAGTCTAGGTCACTTTCTTTCTTTATCAATTAAGGCAGTTTGTTGATGTGCCCATTCCATTCAGTTCGTCATTTTGTGATCCATCTTTCAATATATTCTATTTTAATACTCGTTATTTTCTTTCGCTTTGCGTTTCTGTTGCTTCTAGTATTCAGTTGGTTAAACAGTATCGGGTTTTGTTTCAAAAGCGTAAGTCATTATAGATTTCATTCCTGCCTATATATTTTTATCTTCGATTCTCGGTGTAGAAATTTGTTGTACCATATAGTATTGATCATATATGCGGAAACTTTCGTACCTTTACGGAATTGATGTGTAGTTAATATTCTAGTACTGGTTAAATCTATTCCCCGATTATTTGCTGGATAACTTTTTGTTATCGTTACAGTACCTTAATAATATTCTATCTTAAATTACTGACTAAAAATAACACTTCCAAGGCAACTAATGCAGTTAATGGGATTACTTTTATACACTGTCTGTACAGACAACAATACGTACATGACGTACATTCTAAGTTATGCATCATAAAATAGCAGTACTCTCGAAATAAGCAAGAAGCTGCGAGCAAGAATTATGTATAATGTGACCGATATAAGCACCCATGAGATGCGAAGTATTGGTACTTTTACTTGCATATATTCAAATGCTATAAAATTGCGGATTGCTATAAGCAGACATAGATTTTCTTTCTGATTTAATCTGAAGAATGGTAAAGGTATAAAGCGAAAATGTACTCGTATTATTGCGTAATATAAATATTATGTAAAAATAAAAGTATGTCTTTGTATTGAACTGAAAGTAATTTCAAGATGTACTTACGTGATTGAATTTTGTTCCACCAGTTTTACTAATACTTATGTGTAATACAAAATAAAGAATTAAATAAATAAAATATAGGGGAAAATTCAAAAATAGGTTAACTGGGGTTTTGAAAAGCTTGTTGTTATGTCATTATTTCTTTTTGCAGACAATGTGTAAGCATCTTTCATTAATTACATGCATTATAAAATTATTATTTTTTACTTAGCATGCTTCATAGCAAATATTTAACATACGGGTTACATGATTCGGCAAGAACAATGGAAATTGCCAGTGATCTTCTAGTAAATAAAAGTAGAATATTTTTAGGAGGGTCAAGGGAAATCCGTCGATTTTTATGAACCTTGATTGTATTTATTTCTTACCTGTATCTGCACAAAAGCATGTGTGATACTGATACGAAATATTACAGGTATAGGGTATCAAGGTTAAGACGCCCAGACATCAAAGTAAACGTCGAATATTTTCAGATGTCAATAGAATCCAATCTCTCGATCGGTACAAAATATCCTCCTTATTGGTTGATTTAGTAATCTGGATTACTACAGCTATAAGTAGTAGAAACGAATTGCTCTCCCTAACGGATTTTTTTTAACAAATTGTCAAATTAAAAATATATGTCATAAAAAAGACAGAAAAGAGTCATAATTCCATATACTAAAATTCCACATGTTCAAAGTTTATAATACGAATCTGAACTGTCATAATTCAGGTAAATCCTTAAGATATAATTTTCTATTTTCCAAATTTTGGAACAAAGTATATAGTATATCATAAAATCTGTAAATAAATTACAGGCATTATTTAATTTTAGATGGTCATACGTTTGCAAATAATTTCAAAACCGATTTTGATTACAGTACTCAGTTGTCATCTTGTACTTGAACAATTGCGTCAATTGATACATCTTAAAGCTGAATATAAATATGATTCGAGAAGTCTTTGTCCTGCTAACAAATTTACTTACAGAAAAAAAAACAAGGAAGAGAGACTATAATATACAATTTTGATATATGCAACACTCGTTAGCTCCAAAAACTAGTATCGTAGGCCATATTAACGTTGTGAGAATATCACCCCTTCTTCAATTATATTTTCCAGTCTGCTCCATATTATCTTTCCTATAGTTGGTTGACTAAGAATTATGGTAACTTAAGCTGCTAGTTGTTTCTTCCGTTTTTTTTAATATCAGCTTGTCTGATTTCCAATCAATTGGAAACTCTTGTTTTTGCAGATTGTTAAACGTACAATTCTTTCATTCAACCGTTTTCTTTTATTATTTCCTGCGTATTTCCAGCGTAACCGCATTTAATACTTTTCACCGTTTTATCAATTCCTCGTAGCGTAAATCGACTTGTTTAACTGTAATAACTACTCATTAACATCACTATATTCTTCCTTTCAGAGGACAGTATAATGTAACTTATTATATAGTGATTTATCTCTTATCATTTTCCCTTTCTAGAAAGGAACTTTCTTTTCAGTTTTTTTTTGTATCATGCATATTCCTCTTAAAATAGTTACAGCTGCTGATGTAACTCACTCATGAACAATCCCATCTCTAAGGGTAAAGATTGATGTAACACCAGGGCGACTAAACCAAATTAGATTTTTAATTAACCGGGCGGGTTTATTTTTTGGGCAATGTTCAGAAATTTGTGGGGCTAACCATAGTTTTATACCTATTATAGTTGAAAGAATTGCCCCTAGTTATTTTATTAAGTGAATCACTAAAATAGCCTTAGCATCATTAGATAACTAAAAGCTAGTACTTGTCTCTTAAATCACCTTATAGTAAAGCAGCGCTTACTAATGGAAAAAAATAGTTAAACCAATAACATTAACTTGTCAAGTTAAAATTATCTAATAGATATTTTTTAATTCCACAAATAGCTTCTTTAAATTGATTAGACCTTTTCATTAGCTTTTCTATTATATTATTAATATTCAATTCAATAAACTACTTCTTATTTATATACCCAATTAAATCTCTAACTTTAATAAAACTAAAAATAGTATTAATTGAAAATGATAACAAACCTATTTTCAACCTTTGATCCCACTACATCCTTTGGACTGTCATTAAATTGATTTAGTACTATTTTAGGAATTTTAATTATTCCAATATCTTACTGATTAATACCTTCCCGGTATTCCTTTATTTGAAATAAAATTATTTTTACTCTCCATAATCAATTCAAAACACTAATTGGTAACAGATCAATCTTAGAAAGAACATTAATTTTTATTTCCCTATTATCAATAATTATATTTAATAATTTCTTAGGGCTTTTCCCATATATTTTTACAAGTACAAGACACTTGGCTATAACTTTAAGATTAGCCCTCCCATTATGACTAAGTTTTATATTATATGGATGAATTAATCATACAATACATATATTTGCCCATTTTGTCCCCCAAGGAACTCCCCCTATTTTAATACAGTTTATAGTATTAATTGAAACTATTAGAAATGTTATTCGTCCGGGAACTTTGGCAGTTCGTTTAGCTGCTAATATAATTGCTGGGCATTTACTTTTAACTTTACTGGGTAATACGGGCTCTAGGTTATCATTTACTTTATTAAATATTCTACTATTAACACAAATTCTCTTATTAATACTAGAATCAGCAGTTAGAATTATTCAATCATACGTATTTGCAGTTCTAAGAACTCTATACTCTAGAGAAGTAATCTAATGTCTAGACATAAAAACCATCCATATCATTTAATAGATGTAAGCCCTTGACCAATCCTAGGGGCCTTAAGCGCTATAATTACTATAATTGGATTAATTAAATGATTTTACTTTTATAATGCCACCTCCTCTTCCTCTTATTTACTTTTATTAGCTCTTGTTAGCATTTATGTCTTCTCGATTCATTTCACTCGTTTCTTTTCAAACGTAGTGACGTAGCAAGATGTCTTTTTCACCACTTAATACTATGGTAAACAATTTCACAGTATCTATTGTACTGATTATTGTTCAATTGCCACTCTAATTCTTTTAAATGCTTGTCAATCAATCAATTGCGGATTTGATTCTCACCATTTTAGTGATTGTAATGTTCGAATATCAAATCTAAATAGATAAATCCATGGTCATGGCTGGCCAACTATATTTCCTCTTTTTACTATTATCCCAATTAAATGGCGGTTTCTCGCGAATATTATGCTCTACCACATCTAATTCAGCTAACGAGTTTAATATATTCCTTAATCAACATCTGCTACCATTACCAAGAATTATTCTTTCCTCAGTTGATGTTGTTATTCATGATATTATTTAATTTCACCTTAATATTTTCGAAATGTGTGAATCAGTATACAGTGTATAGTTTATAGAGGTTTAATTAGACGTATTCTTACATGCTTTAACATTTTCATGTATAGTTGTCTTGTTAATAAATAACACCGCAATGCCCAGTATGTTGTCTTTAATCCTTTTGTTTCTTAAAATTCCTTTTTTATTGAGATAATTCGCATATATGATATCAGTATAGATTGTATCATCGTTATACATAGACCTCATCAAGTTTAAATTCATATTGTGTTTCTTTTAGGAATATTATCCAATTGTTAAGATTTTTCAACTTAATATCGAAGGTATATCCAAAGACAAATGAAATTCATGCAGCATCAGTGAATTGACTGGTTTCAAGAGGAGAATAGTATGTTTTTCAATTGGAATATGATCGCGGGTCCAGCTAGTGATTGCGGAGCTGTGATTGAAACAGTTATACATATTGTTGAAGAATGTCCTCTAGCTAAGTTTGAATTTGGATACACGGACTTACTCACGAATCGCAATATTAATCGAAATCATAATTAGTGCTGACATTAAGTTTATAAAAATGACTTGTAACAATTAATAAATCCCACTACAAGAACGATAGTTAAGGGACACTAAATGTAGGTCTACTTGGGTAGTTGGGTATTACTTGGAACACTCATTGAAACTGGTAGTGATCTTTACTGCCTAATCACGACTATATATATATATATATATATATTCATCATATATCATCAAATTTTCTTGCGTCCATACCATATACAAATACTGTAACCTCTGCGTTCGTATGTATTAAGATTTCTTCTTTCATGGCATTAACCTTTTTTACGTTGGAGAAGTTGACAGTGCCTGCTGAGGAGAAACATTAACTGCGTCATATCTTGGTTACACATTAAAAGTTCATAGTATAATTTGCTACAACAAAAAATATTTATAAAAAGGACAACAAATTTTTTTAAAGTTTTTATGTTATGGAAATAAATAAAGAATTAAATAAAATTTACATCTAAAGAAGCAATACTAACGCAAGGCAGGTAAATTATTATATTAGTGATTTGTAAATCAAGGCAGGAATTTGTTACAAATCAGTTAGAAATCAAAGTCCGAACGACAAGATTGTACATGCAAATAATCTGATGGACTAGTGACTAGGGAGTAGACAGAGTTCTGACCAATGATGAAATGAACGACAACGCACATTAAAGAAAATGACTGTATATAATTCACGAATCGCAATATTAATCGAAATCATAATTAGTGCTGACATTAAGTTTATAAAAATGACTTGTAACAATTAATAAATCCCACTACAAGAACGATAGTTAAGGGACACTAAATGTAGGTCTACTTGGGTAGTTGGGTATTACTTGGAACACTCATTGAAACTGGTAGTGATCTTTACTGCCTAATCACGAAATTCGTCTACATTAAAACTAAAGAGCAATATTATATTTGAAAATATAAATAAGAATTTTAAAAAATATTTACTTTATCTGAAGTATTTTATCTAATCCTAACTAATTGGCATTACCGATATCTTTGAACAAACTAAATTCTCCTTGAAACAGTTCGTTATGAATGCAAACTTCGTCTTTGTTAAACGGAATGATGTTTTATAATTGATTAAATATGATTCGCTTTTAAAAGTGTAGGTTTAATAAATCTATCATTCTCTTAAATATATTTGACCATCTCGTATTTTTCATGTCAATTCTCATCAACTGAAAATGATATTAAATATGAGTGTCAAATCTTTTCCTCCTCTCCCCCTCTACGATCTCGCGCAACAGTTGTTGTTAATGCTGATGGTAGCAGAACCAGGTTAAAACGTCACGTTGGCTGGAAGTCTACTGCAGTCGCTGAGGAATATATTGATGAATCGAAGAAAAATAAGCTTGACATGGGCAATAAAATTGCAAATGCTATACTGGGTATTTTAAACATACCATTGACTTCAGGAATGGGAAATTGTGAAAGGCCGTCGTTTGAAACGAAGGAAAATTGCCAATATCAAGAAAATTTGGTATCCGGCATTCCACAAGTTCTCCAAAAATGATTTTCAATAATTGCACATTAACTTTAATCAATAAATAAAATACACAAGTGAAAGCTATTTCAGGCACTCAAACTTATAGTTTGTTAATGATATAGGTATACCCCATTTCCATGTATTCGAAGCAATAAAGAACATGTCTACATATTTCTTTATATCAGGTATTGCTTATAGAATATTAAAGAGTTGTCGTAGAAAACATATCGTATGCAACTCTCACAAAATAGCAATTTTGGCACTCGTATGACTCGTCTCGACTCGTGCCGCTAACTTTTACAATCGTGCAGAATGTGTATTTTGTGCTTATTGCATAATTTACTATTTTGTGATTGAGTAGATATTAAATACAACTGTTTTCTTTTTATTTCTTGACAATGTCCATGTTTCTATAAAATCTATGACAAGATATATATATATATATATATAATTTTTCAATACATATATATATACAGCATGTGTCAATTTTCATTAGCCATAGGCGATTAATCCATACAGTACGTGGCAACATAGTACAGTACCCCTTCCTTCCTTTCCAATGCAAGCACGACCGATGCATGCACGTAAATAGAAGTTAGCGTGGGTAGCGGCAGTACCTATTCGACCACCGGGTTGGGTGTTTGTAATGCGTTTAGAAATAATATTTATGCCTTGGAAGGATTTGTTTTTCTTTTTCTTTTCAGTAAATGCAGAGAATTATTAAGCTGCGTTCACGCTGCATGATACAAACAAAAGCGTAATTCTAATAAAATTAAAAATAAGGTAAATAAAAAAGGATTCTGAAAATAATAATAAACTACTACATTTGATGTTTCCCGTTCCAGTAATAAGACGGCTTTTGCAACGTGTTCGCAATTCGCAGCTAAACACTGAATGTAAAATCTGGTCGGGAGAAGTGGAGAGATCGGAGTAAATCGTTGTGATGTCGGTTGTTGTCGGCACTGGTGACGGACAGTAGGGGCACCATGTTGCAACGTATTATATGTATACGTATAGATCGCATGCAACCATTGAATCCCTATAGCTAATGAAATTTGACACATGCGGTATATATATATATATATATATATATATATATATAAAATTATATATTGCAACACCTACCGTAAATGTCAAACCAGAGACATAGTTGTTTTAATCAACTTAATCTGCAGAGACATGAATTGATGAAAGCGGTATAAATTGAATACTTTATTAAACCAGTTGTCGCTAGTTGACAGCTAACTGCAGAACGTGGTAATAGTTGTACCATCACAATTAACATCCAAAGTAAAATGAATATTTGTTTTGGCTTATAACAAACGATATCAGATAAAAGTTAACGTGCAACAAGGCAGTAAAGTTATTTTTCATCACTTACAGTGGATATTTGCTTCTACATTCGTGATGAAAAATGTCACTTTACTGCATTGTTACACAAATAACTATTTTATTCGTATATAATTTGACCATTTGACTATTTGCTATTCCGCGCGTTTTTGTAAGGATCTAAAAAAATACATTAGAATCGTTCGTGTTATTGCATTTGATTACATACTTGATAATTATGTAACGATTACTTGTTTCGCAATTGGTAGTGCTGATCTGAGATCTCGCATTGAAAGTGCTTATACCACACAAACACATGTAATTATGCAATTCAGTTGTTCCATGATTTCTGTTAGATTCAAATTAGATTAGAATACACTAATTTAGGATCTGTACTTTGCAATACATAAACTATTAATAATAATATATTTATATTTTATAAACAATTGTGTGATCTCAGTTTGAAGTCGCTTCAAATAAACAGTTAAAATTCCTATCTACATATTCTATTACATGGAGAAAATGTGATACTGTTAATATTTTTGTTAATAATACTAACAGTAATCTAAATGAAATAATTGAAGTAAAGTATGTTACTAAAAAATAAATGTTTTTTAAATTAAGTAAAATTAAATAAATTTTCTATAATAAATTCAATTATTCCCTTTTTGACTTTGGATAGAATTTTTCATTATTGTATTTAAAGGTGGCTAAACTATATGTCTGTAGGAATGACGTCTTGAAATGTAAGGTACTTCATGTGTTGTGGTGATGAACATTTTCGATCTGGAGGTGTTTGCAGATATCTATACTGATCACGAAAAAGTGGCTTTTGTAAACATTTCCCTCTTCTCTCCATGATAGCGACAAACAAATTTACAGCTACCATTATAAATCTTATCCACAACCATAATCTTCCTCTGATTAGATTTTTAGTTAAATTGGTAGACATGTAGTAGTAGTTTACCTCACTGAAAAACGTCAAATATTACAAATATCTCGTCAACTACTAAGAAATTTGAGAACTTTCTTCCAGAAATAAGTCCTTTACGCTTAAGGTCTCCCTCGTGCGCCTATCTAGTTGAGATGCGCTTTGACGGGTTTGACCACTTAAAAACTAATTGTGATTTGAAGCTATTCCCTATTCATATGTAATAGTTCTACATCCCTTTTGTTGCATGATTGATCAATAAATTCCGTACCATGATTTTGCCTGGGAGTTGTTGCCCAGTAATGCTTGTTTTTCATATACCCAGTCAGGCATAAGCCTCTTCCCAGTGCAAAGTATTTGCTCTGACTAGCAGAGTAGTTACCTGCGAGAGTGCTAGCTGCTGTTTTTGACCCGTTTGTGTCTGGTTCCGCTTACTAATACCCTGCATACAATTTTCTCATTCGAATCTTTCTGGAAAGGTTATTTCAAATGGTCCGTTGAGCATATAACGCGTTACCATGTGGTCTGTATGTGAAGAGGCGAGATATCCAAGAGGGCCTCCATAGCCACACTGGACCAAACAGGCAAGTCTTTGTACCTTGCCTAGTTGTAAAAATGGCTTTTCTTTGTTATGTCTTCGGCCACCACACAAGAGAGGCATACGTTAGGTTTTACCATTATACTGTATGTCCAGTAGATCATGCCCGATCTTAAGCCGCATTGCTTCCCCTGTAGGCGTCTAGTGATCATTAATGATGTTAATGATGATGATTAATGATGTTTTCTTGAATATGTTTCACATATGTCGGTTCTAAGTAATATTCCTCTCAGCTTAAAGTCGATTCATGCCCAGAAGGCATCCTTCACTCCCATGTGAACACATTTGCGTTGATCGAAAAGCAATTTCTTATCACTACTCGCAAATTATGCATTCTATACAGATTTAAGCCTGTTTTACATTTGTCAATTTATTCATGAATTAATCCATGAATTTATATACAAATAAATTGATGACATTGAATAATTTTACACTCAAGGGTCCTATATAGTGGATCGGAAATGTAATATTGGTTGCATAGCACATAATTTAATAAGCCAAGGATGTCCGAGTATTTATTACACATAGGGAATATATAATAAATATTTCAAATAATAATTGAATATCTAAGCGAATAAAAATTCATTTATGACCAAATATTTACACATTTGTAACCGCGGGAAAGATTTTTACCAGAACAACAATTCATTGTAATGTGGGTTGCCTAAATTTAATTTATTTTATATTCATTTAAAACAAAGTAAAGAATAGATGAACGAAAAATAAGTGCAGAGCAGGGTAGCTTTTTATTCAATTTATAACGTGAACCCAAGCAAACAAATCTCTTCCGAAGGATTTTTGACAAAACTTGTTTTTAATATTTTGACATATTAATTAATTTTCTTTAATCTAAATATACTAAATTCTTCATAAGTTGACGTTGAAAGGTTTTCTCCAAATTTAAAATCAACAAAAATAACTTGCATCTAAAATCCGCTATTTTTCCATTGTTGACAGATCCACTATATAGGACCCTTAACAATAAATTTATGAATTTGTTCATGGATATTATGATGACCAACTGTAATCACCTGTAACAGTAAATTTAAATCACTTAGGACGTAGATAAATAGTGGTGCTGGTTGGTATCTAACATAAAAATGTAAGAGTTACTAAAACTTACTAGAAAATTGACGATATTTTAAACATGTTCTAATTCATGAATTAGTTCACCAATTAATTCATGAACTATTGACGTTGATTTTTGTATTATACTCATCAATTTTTGCTCATGAACTAATTCATGAACGAATTCATGAATTAGTGACAAATGTAAAACAGGCTTTAGAGAGTATAGAAGTATTTGCAGCTTTGCCAACAAAATTTGTATGTCAACATTTTCAAAACTTGGATCGGAAGTAACACAGCAAATATCCTGCAAATAATATATTCCACACATTTTATTTAAAGCAAGTTTGGTATATGAAAATTGAGGCTGTCTACTCCTCATATTTTGTGTTCAGCATAACTAAATGACAGTAATGAAGAACAATTTAGTTACTAATTGCACGAAGCAAGTTATGGATGAAATACTTGCGTTTATTTCTTGTAAGATCGCTTTTCGAACGATAATGATAATAACATGATATATAACAGTAATCGTAATAATTTTCAATACGTAAAGCCATAATCACAGTCTCCATAATTTGAAAAATTTGCTACGGAACTTGACGGGGAATTATTTCATCTCCAACAAATTAGAATAAAACGTGGCGAATTCCAAGGTTCTCTTCTAGCCCTGACATTGTTTTTAATCTTCGTGAACAAACTACCATCTTCTTTAAAATATTGTGTAGACCCTAAATATGCAAAAAGTCATCATACAACGTTTCTGGGTCATCTACAATCTAAATCTTGTTTACCAGAGCAACTAGTTTATTTGAGATTTTTACACATTAGGAACTACCAAAAAGCTAGTATCAGAGTACCTGTTATATTTGCTACAGCTAAAACCTATAGGTTTTGAGATATTTTAAGAATTCCTAAACAGCAATGCGGATATTAATAAAATTTCGAATTTTTTACTATTCCTACTTCTAATTCTTACTTTCTACAGAAAAAATACGTTTATAAATTTAATATGGGGTAAGTGCGGGAGAGATCGACCACCGGGACAGTCCGACTAGTACGGATAACTCAAGAAATGAGCAAACGAGGGCCCTGTGTCTCACATATTCGATGGTATTAGTTGAGCTTGTTGCAACCAACGTGTTAACACAGGCCGTGCCATCAGTGTGAATTTATAAATTAAGTTTTAGACTTTTTACGAACTTGAAAGTTTTTTGACTTATATACTGTGTTAGTGATATTTTAAAGACGGATAAGTTTATTTGAACTATTTCGATACTGGATGATAAAATATGCATGAATCTGTAACATAACCTCAAAAATGTAGTCGTTCTTCGTTTTTTCTCCAGTTAATAAGGTGGTCCATCACTCCTGTGACTTTGATAGAGGTCGACCACATTAATCCGGGAGAGATCGACCACGAAAAAAAATTTAAAAATTTGGTTTGAAGGAAATTAGAGATTTAATGAAGCCCAATTTAAACAGTTAAATATATTGTAAAATAATATTGTTACAGATTAAGAAAAATGCCCACAATTTACAAAAGAGAAAATGAAGAAAGAGCTAAATGGTGTGCCGATTCTTTAATAAATGCAATTGAATGTGTACAAAATCGTACAATGAGTGTAAATGAAGCCGCCCGAGAGTCTGGGATTCCTAAAACAACTAAAAAAGAATTAAAAAAAGCAAACATTTGGATTTGCACCAGATCGGGAGTCCGTCCGAAAAGGGCCTTTCAACTTTCCGAACAACTGAAAATGAAGCACACGTTCAATAAAGAAAAAGGCAAAGCTGGCTATGATTGGCTTAACTCTTTTTTGCGATGATATCCAGATATATCAATTAGAAAAGCCGAAGGAATTTCGATTGCTGGAGCGACTGAAATGAACCGTGACATGTGATACACTATTTTACCCTATTAGACAATATTCTCACTGATAACTAACTCCATGACAAGCGTTCTAATATTTTAACATGAACGAAAGCGGTTTGAAGTTGAACAATAACCAACTAAAGGTGTTAGCCGGAAAAGGCTCAAAAAATCTTTCTTCGTTGACATCAGGCGAGAAGGGCGAAACCATTTCCGTCATAGGTTGCTGCAATGCAGAGGGAATGTTTCTCCTACCTTACACAATATTTAAAGGAAAAAATGGAAAGGATGAATTTTTAGACGGAATGCCACCTGGCTCTCAAATTGCTATGTCAGTTAAAACGGCGTATGTCAACGCTACCATTTTCAAGGATTGGTTGGAATCCCATTTTCTGCCACGAAAACCAGCTGGAAAATTGTTGTTGATTGTTGATGGCCATACTTCTCGCACAAATTCTGTAGAAGTACTGGGATTTTGCGAAGCGAACGACATCATTCTACTTTGTTTGCCGAGTCACACGACTCATTACCTACAAGCTCTAGACAGGTCCATTTTTAAATCACTGAAAAACCATTACTACGCGGCTTGTAACACTTTCTCAAAAACCAATCCAAATAGGAAAATAACAAGGATGGTATTTGGAAACCTTTTGGGAAAAGCCTGGGGTAAAGCCGCAACTGTGGAAAATGGGATGTCTGGTTTTAGAGCTATAGGCACTGCACCTTCTAATCCAGAAGCCATTCCAGATTACGCGTATATTGCCATTCAAATGGAACAAGATGCAGAAGCCACATCACATGACGCAAGTAGTATGGCTAAAAATCCATCCCCTCTTTCGATTCCGCCACGGTTCACTACCATTCAGGCAACTAACAAACGTCGTCACCTTTGCTTGGCTGTTCGCAAGTTCTATACACTGCAACAGTTGATATTGACTCCACACCAGGGAAATTGTTGGAGAACGTTATTTCGCCAATTCCTAACACTAGTGCAAGAGCAGTGCTTAAAACACGAGGTAGACAGCTTGCAGTCATTCTACATAGTTCAGATCGCATTGAGTTTCAAAAGAACAAAAAAAAAATACAAAGAAACAAAAAAGCGTCAAATTCAAAAGAGAAATGTGGTTAAACCAAAAAACCAATTAGCATCTTCAGATTCGGACAGCGAAAGTCCGGTATTGCAGGAAAGTGATACATCAGTAGAAGAGTGGGATGAAAATGAATGCGTAGGGTGTGAGGCAAATTATTTTGAAACCACTAAGAACGATGACTACATCAAATGTGTGATCGTGCAATCGTTGGCTTCATAATTTATGCTCGAAATTTGAGAATTTCTACGATTTATGCGGAAAAATGAAAAAGAAAAGTTGTGAAAACTAATTTTGTTTATATTTTTCTATTATACTATTATTATTATTATGCTGTTCGAAGATATATGTTTTGTTATTTTTTGAAGTCGATCTCATCCGTAGTTGGTAGTCGGTCTAACCCAGATACACGGGTGAGATCGCCCAGTTGCAGTGTTTGTACTTTTTATTTAAAATAAAAATTTACTTTCCTATGATATCATAAATCATATTTTATATAGTCTTTAAGTCCTTTGGGCAATGCTTTGACGGTTTAAAGAAAACATTATCTCAGAAAACAAGCAAGTTATAATTTTTTCCCTAAAAAGTGGTCGAACTCTCCCGGACTTACCCTAATAATAATGTGAATTCTAGTAACATTATAAGAAATCTCAAAATGAAGGTGACTTAGAACAAGTGTGATTGTTTGTTTTCACTTTAAAATGATATTTGACACTTTGATGTTCTATAATAGTTGTGAGATAAATTGAAAAACCTGCTTTGCAAATTATTCGAATTGTTATGCAACAAGGGGACATGCTTATAGATAAAATTATAGGAATAAGCGTTATATTGAATTGCTTTTGCAATATTTTGAACAAAAGATTACAGTCACGCTTAGCTTATCTTTAAGTTACAAATATAAAACAATTGCTGAAAATGTAGAAACTACTAGAAACTATGTTTAAAGTAATTGGGTACGTCTTCGTTTATTTCTTCTACCTTCAGAGTCATGTCTAAATATTTAATTTAAAAAATTAATATTATTTATAATTATTTTATCATTTTTATTTATATAACTGTATATTGCAGTATAATGAAAAAGCAATAATAACTTTACATTAAAATCGATTAATTTACGTTGATAATTTTCATAACCAAATTTGATAATTATGTTGGATTCTAGTAATGGCAGAAACTGTAGGTCGTGAAATTTCCTAAAATGCAAATAATCCATGGCCAAATTACTTAAATACATCCATTATGAAGAAATAGAAATAAGAAAAATTGTATAGTGGGAACAAAAGCATTGGAAATTTTTTTCTAAGAAATTTATATTTCCTTAAAATAGTGCAGTAAATAAGTAGAGTTTCCATTATTATAGAGAAAATAAACATGAGTTTCTTCATATGCAACTACTATTGTTATTTGAATTCCTAGTTATACCGAGTTCAAAATATAATTCTATATTTAATTAAAAGTTTTATAAACGTATTCTTTTAAATTTGATATTAAGGTTTGAATACTATTACAAACAACTAAAGAGGTAAAAGCGTAAAATTGCAATCAATTATTATGCAACTAGATCTATATATATAATTATAATAGCAAACCATCCTAAATGGAAGAGTATATGTGTTCTGAAGTGAAGAGGAGTGTTATTTTTATCTTCTAGTTCTACTTACCTTGATCCATAAGGAATTTGGTTGACCTTTATTTTTAAATCATGCTATTTTAATAATCGTATATTCCAATTATAAAGCAAAAACCCGGTTGTCATTAAGAATTATTATCTACTGAGTGTATGTTTTGAAAATTGCGTGTGTAATAGATTTAATACATCTTTCAAAGCAATAACAGTTTATATAATGTCTACGTCTATAGTGTTTACTATGTACCTATGTATGTTAAATTCCACTTCAGATGATTTCGTTTGACATTTATGTTGGTAGTAATATGCAAGATTTTTTCAAGACAATGTTTGATAATGTCTGGTAATGATCTTTTAAATTCCAAGGTTATTTCAAAAAATACTGAAATGTTAATAGCATCTTAAGTAAAGATTATAATTGAAATTGATTATCTACATTTGTCTCATTAGGTGGCATCCGGACGTGGTCTAATGAAATAAGTAAATAATTTTAGTTAATTGTTAAAATTAGAAAGTTTCATTTTTCTAAATTAAGCTAGGCGGTTACCCATAACTTAAAACGTTTGTCAAACAAATTGTTTAAAAACATAATGCACCCAAATTATTCAAATTGTTAGGTTATTTTACATCATTTAAGCAAAAATTTAATATATATATAACATATAAAATTAGTAGTAAATATATTTATTCATTAAAAAGCGGTCCAAAATATTTTAAATCTTAGTCAAACATATTTTTTGATTGGTGCGATTTGCTTTCAAACATCTCCATAGAAGTTAATGTTTCTGGCGCTTTAGATGACATGTTTAGGAAAACTTGTTGCATGCAAACATATGTTACATTCTTATCGATTTCCCTAAGGCTTATTGCTTAATCGATTGTATATTTTTTATAGTATTTTTTATGAAAGATCTCACACGATCATATATTCATCCAAGCATTCAACTGAAAAAGGAAAGGAAACAGGTTTTTAATAGTTATCTTGCAGTTACAGTTATATTCTCTTCTACAAAGAGACACTTTATTGTTTTTTTTTTAATGACAAATATTTGAACTGGTTTGAATGTATTTTTTCCTATTTATAAATTTAAATTGTAATTTTTTATTTTCTGCTCGTATATATTATATTATTATATAAAATATGTGAATTAGTTCATATTCTGTGTTTTTAAGTATAGTATTAGTTATAATTAATTGCAGTAATTTAAAGAGTTAATTACTTTTTTAAAATAATATAATATAAAAAAATCAGCATCGATTTTCTTGTAAATACATTCATAATAATTGAATTAGAAAGATTTAACTAAAGCCTTTACTCTAATTTCAAACTAGAGTAAGTAAACGCTTTAGTTAAATCATTATTGAACCATCAACTTTTGATGATTCAATAATAATAAGAGAATAATGAATTTTAAAAAAACTGAAATAATGATATTTGAGTCAAATCATTTGTTAACTGAAATTAATGTTAATAATATCTTATTAACGTGTTCAAATAATCTTCATGTGACATAAATACTTTAAAACTGGTATTAGAATTATTTGGCCTCGTGTATATTATTGTAATCATGAGATTCTTTATGTACACTTACGTGGTTTCCACTGACCACATTGGAGCGGTAATATTTGAAATTTTAGTGGACTTTTTTTCGCAACTAAGTGTACATATTCATCCTCTTTCGCATTACTTTTGTAAGGACCCAATGAATTATTTAAATCACAGAGACTCTTATTATTAATGTACTATATAGTGTAATCACAAGATTCTCTTGATTAAAATCTTTATAGACTGTGGAAATAAAGTAAAGGATATAGTCGGGTCGTTTTCGCAACCGACACGGTAAAAGTACGAACTAAAAACGCTGATTCAATACCACTACAAATTCCAATCAACCGGAACAATTTTAGAACAATAAAATTCAACCAACTAGTTAATATTTTAGGATAAATAGCTACGGCTAGTAAAATACTATTACATGAAAGTTAGTTAGAAATTAAATATTATAGATATAATTATTAAATATTACTTTTCTATATCAATATTTTATTTGATACATGGCTATTCTGAGCATTGTTGTCAGATTTTTATTTTCACGGAGCGTATGACACTTGACAAGCGTAGCGTTTGGCAAAGCAGGTGACTAGTATTCAGTACAGCGTTTTTCGAACAATTACACATGAAACTTGGGCTAGCATCACTCATATTGAACAAGAAATAAAGACGTCGTGGGATAGGGAAATAGAAATTGATAAAACAGATATTAATCCAGTAATATTTTATATTAATGATAGCGGTAGTAGCGACTGTGAAAGTTATTAAAGTCAAATATATTGATCTAAACCAAATTATATACGAGAAGGTAAGTTTTATTCAACAGAAATGCTTGGTTTTACTTGTAATTGCTTTATGTTATTTAGAATAATCACGTAACTGATAAAACGAATGTAGCTTATAAAGGATTGGAGACGGATTAAATTCAGTGTCTATATCAAAAGTCAAAGACAGATTTTGGAACCTGTTAATATATTTGTTCATAATGCTTCGGCAGAAGATTACGATAGTTGAAATAATTTGTACTTATATTGATCAGTTGAAGAAATAACTCTGTCTAATCGAGGAAGTAGATGACTCTAACTAAAATAACAATTGTTTGAAGATCACATAAGTAATACTGTTTAGAAAATGTTCAAATTTAAGAAGGTATAACCATGTTGAATGTAATAGAGGAATGGTGGATGATTGATTTCAGAATAAAATAATGATCGAGTTTATTAATGTGATAACAAGATAAGCGTTTGCATAGGGGGATGCAGTTAAAACACATTTATGTTATATTATTTTTATAGTTTTTCTAAAATAACCTTTGTATATTTTCTGTAGGACTTTAATTTTGTAATTATTTATTGTTATTAATGGAATTAAGATTATATAATTTCAAAAATATGTGATAGTATTGTAATAATATTAATGTAGTACATTATAAATTGGGATAGTAAAAATACTTGTTCATTATTGTATTATAATTTAAAGTTGCTTGGTAAGTTAAATTCTGATCAGTAGCAAAGATTCAGCTTACGAATACTTAACATTTGAAATACTATAAAATACGTTTGAATTGTTTAATTCTACATTAAATATAATCTTTAACAACAACAAATTTATACTAGTTTAAAGCTCAAGTAAATAATAATGATGTGTTTAGCTTAATCATAAATGTTTGATTAGCATGCAAAAATTATGTTGTAATCAATGATATACCTACGAGAACTGTTTCAAACAAGTTGCTTTTAGTCCAGCAGTGATAATGGTAATAATCATAGTGTACAGTAAGAATCTGGCAAACAAATGTTTTTATAATTAGTGTAATACTTTTCTTACCTTCTCGCTGTTGCATGTAAAAATACTTTAATTTTGATGCATTTAATGGAAAAGCAATATAGCACTATTAGTAAGGATACTGCTGTACAACTGTCTTTGCTACTAAATGTCTTTATTGTCTGTAGTAAAACTAACTCGAACATAATTATTAAATACATTCCTGAATGTTTAAATGAATTTCAAAAGTTCAATTTTCTCTGAAAATCTAACCTTTTTTATATTTATATCTAATTACTAACAGCAGACAAGTTCATACAAATATAAACTAATCATTATATTCTTCTTTTCAATAGTACTTAAGCAAAATTATTATCAAATTAATAGTTACATATTAGAATTATTGTCGGTAGTGCTAAAACCACAAGTCTAATTAATCATTTAGGGTTATAGTGTCAAAATTAATATTACTTGACAGATCAAATTTTGCAACGTCTCAAATTTGACGCCATTTTAATTTTGGTGGCGCATGTCGGTTGCGAGAGCGATTCTAGTATATATTCATTAACTTCGTTAATATTCATTTTCTGGAAAAATCTCTAAACAGTACTGCGATTTTAACTGAGGTAAATATTTTCAGCCTATTCAGTCATTTGTTTTCTTGTGTTATTACGTCATCGAGTTATTTCTTAAATGACAACTTGTAATTTTTTTTAATTGATTTCCGTAGTACTTTCTATTTTGTATCCAACGGTATAAATGTTTGAATATGTTACATATTAAAAACAATGATAAAAATAGTCCTACATATTAGAAATTCATTAAATGAATCTATTCACCTGAGTCAGATGGAAAGATTATAAAATGTTGAACAATTGAACTATAAATTTATTGTCTACTCCATTCATAGTTAATAATTACATTAAAACTAAATTTATTAACCAGAAATCAGAAAAGAACTCTAACAATAACATCAAACACAAAAACAAGCAAGAAATAACACTTTTTAAATTACATTTACACATGTGTACATTCTTCTAAATTATTAGGTCAATTTTTATACATTTTGTATGTTAACTTTCTGAGGATATTGTATATGAATTTCCTGCATTCAATGGGGATTTCCTTTTTACTTTCTTATACGTAGTATAAGGAAGTATTTTATATTGGGGATACCTACAATTCTATTAACCGTACCGCTGGATGTCCAGTTTTTAGAAGATTCTTTACACCATCATGTACTCGAAGTTTTTTTTTATTAAATCTACTTATTGTTGATATAAGTAAATTATCCTAATTTCGAACGGGAATATAATACTTATTTTACTGTGACACGAATTATTTTATTTTGACAGCCTGTTCTTTTTTAAACACCGGTAACTAAATGCATTTTGCCAATATACTGAATTTTTAATATTTGAATTTTAAGACTTTTTTCTCATTTTTCTCAAATGTAACTTATTAAAAATTGTATACAGTTTA
Source organism: Amphimallon solstitiale (assembly GCA_963170755.1). NCBI lineage: Eukaryota > Metazoa > Arthropoda > Insecta > Coleoptera > Scarabaeidae > Amphimallon > Amphimallon solstitiale. Next base: position 123,109,726 of record OY720681.1, on the reverse strand, counting down.
ATTCTAAATTAAAATTGCCCATCTTCCCTCTTTTTGCAGTGGACGTTTGAATTTTTCTCGCTTCTTTCGAATTTGCGATCTATCAATTATTTTTCTTGTATCGTTTGCCGATATTAATTTCAAATCTGTTAAAACAGCTGTCGCTATTTTGGTCGCAACTCAATCAGTTACTGAGGCACTATCGCATTCCCTAGTAATAGTTGATAAAGCTGCTGTCAACGTTTTGTAACTATTATATCACAGGAAACAATACATATTTTTATACTCCACCCTAGTGTATATGTACTCATTTACAATAAATGTGTACATATACATATATAATTCACTATCGACATCATGGGTGTAGCGGCCTCTTATTTAATTAAGGTTTGTTTATGGGAAGAAAAACAATGGTCTTTTACGTTTCGATATTATCTATAATATCTTTTTCAAAAAATGTACTCGTATATAACTGCAACACAATTTAAGTATAACAGATTAAAATGTAAAATAGTAAAATAATAAAATAACTTACGTTGTATGTATAATATGTGTGAAAGTAAAGTGTATTTAACATTGTTTTTACTTTCTTATACGTAGTATAAGGAAGTATTGTGATGATGAAAATTTTCGACCTCGAGATTTTTGCAGATGTCCACGTTTTGAGGTCCCCTGATACCAAAAAAGTGGTTTTTAAAAAAATTTCTGTGTGTGTCTGTCTGTCTGTGTGTCTGTCTGTGTGTCTGTCTGTGTGTCTGTCTGTCTTTCTGTCTGTGACCACGATAGCGGCCAAACCGCTGTAGATATCACCCTCTTGAGATCTGATTAGTTTTTCAGTAAAATCGGTAGACCGGAAGTAGCAGTTTACTTCAGCGAAAAAATCGAATTTTGCGAATATTTCGTCAACTACTAAGTTTAAACAAATTTATAAAGAATTCATATATACTTAAAATTAAAATTGAGAATAATTTTATTTAAAAAGTTTTTCGAAATTCCTACCGGAAGTAGGTCTTTTACTCTTATCGAAAATCAGTTTTTTGCGAATATTTCGCAAGTTATGCTTTTTAGACAAGTACGTTACGGGTATAAAAGTATTTAGAACATAATTTTCAATATCTTTTGTATAAAAAAAATTTCAAAATTCAGACCGGAAGTACCACTTTTACTCTTATCGAATAGCGATTTTTTGCAAATATGTCGTAAGTTATGCATTCTATATACATTTATCAAGAGTACAAAAGTATTTAAAACTGGATTTGCAATATTTTTTGTATATATGAAATTTCAAAATTCGGACCGGAAGTAGCACTTTTACTCTTAGCGAGGAGCGCTTTTTTGATAATATCTTGCAAAGTATGCATTCTATAGCGATTTATTAAGCGAATGAAAGTACTTAGAATAGGATTTTGAATAAGTTTTGTATAAAAAAATTCTTAAAATTGTATAGTTTGAAACGCTCATACGTATAAGAAAGTCGTGTGGTGGCCACACCTCATTTTTTCAGTGGACTTCTTTATAGATTTTCCATTTGCATATCAATTGTACTTCTTTTCTTTTTACTTTCTTATACGTAGTATAAGGAAGTATTGTGATGATGAAAATTTTCGACCTCGAGATTTTTGCAGATGTCCACGTTTTGAAGTCCCCTGATACCAAAAAAGTGGTTTTTAAAAAATGTCTCTCTCTCTCTCTCTGTGTGTGTGTGTGTGTCTGTGTGTCTATGTGTGTGTGTGTGACCACGATAGCGGTCAAACCGCTGTAGATATCAATTCCAAATTTTGTATTTACGTGTATAATCTCCCTCTTGAGATCTGATTAGTTTTTCAGTAAAATCGGTAGACCGGAAGTAGCAGTTTACTTCAGCGAAAAAATCGAATTTTGCCAATATTTCGTCAACTACTAAGTTTAAACAAATTTATAAAGAATTCATATATACTCAAAATTAAATTTGAGACAAATTATCTTAAAAAAGGTTTTCGAAATTCTAACCGCAAGTAGGTCTTTTACTCTTATCGAAAATCAGTTTTTTGCGAATATTTCGCAAGTCATGCTTTTTAGACAAGTACGTTACGGGTATTAAAGTATTTAAAACATAATTTTCAATATCTTTTGTATAAAAAAAAATTTCAAAATTCAGACCGGAAGTACCACTTTTACTCTTATCGAATAGCTATTTTTTGCAAATATGTCGTAAGTTATGGATTCTATATAAATTAATGAAGAGTACAAAAGTATTTAAAACTGAATCTGAAATATTTTTTGTATATATGAAATTTCAAAATTCGGACCGGAAGTAGCACTTTTACTCTTAGCGAGGAGCACTTTTTTGATAATATCTTGCAAAGTATGCATTCTATAGAGATTTATTAAGAGAATAGAAGTACTTAGAATAGGATTTTGAATAATTTTTGTATAAAAAATTCTTAAAATTCTAATATTTGAAACACTCATACGTATAAGAAAGTCGTGTGGTGGCCACACCTCATTTTTTATTTTTTATTTTGACTAAGTGGAGGTATGTACTCGTACACACTTTTATTCTATCTGTCTTCGATAATTCAAATATTTTACTAATTTTGTGTGTGTTTCTATTGCTCTGTGCTTTAAATATATGTCTATATGTGTAGTTTCACTTGTGTCTGTATTTTACGATTTTCATGTGTGGATGTTTTTATTTTGTTTGTTTTTGTATTTTTATTTCAAAATTCGTATGCTTAAGAAAAATACAGTGTTGTCCATGTATTTATTATAAAATATGGAAATATATATTAGAGAGGTTATTGATGTCTGTCCTATACAGCACGTGTCAATTTTCATTAGCCATAGGCGATTAATTCATGCAATACGTGACAACATGGCACCCCACCTTTCCTCTTCAATGCGAGCGCGAGACCGATACAAGCTCAAGTTAGCAGTAGCTGTTGGACTATTGACTAGGGTGTTTATACTGGGCTCAGAAATAATATTTACGCATTGCAAGGATTTTTCTGTAAATGCAGAGAATTATTAAGCTGCGTTCACGCTACATGTCACAAACAAAAGCGTAATTCTAAAAAATTAAAAATAAGGTAAATAAAAAAGGATTCTGAAAATAATAATAAACTACTAGATCGCGGCGGCCATTTGATGATGACGGCTTTTATTGCAGACTAGATCGCAGCGTGTTCGCAGCTAAACATTTAATGTAGAAGTGGGAAGATCGGAGAAAGTCGTTGTGATGTCGATTGTTGTCGGGATTGGTGACGGATAGTAGGGGTGACACACGTTGCCACATATTATTTGTATACGTATAAATCGCATGTAAACATTGAATCCATATACCTAATGAAAATTGACACATACTGTATATATATTCAGTCACAATCATTACAAGGTATTTGTAAACTATGTGCGTTTTTTTAAAGTAGGGATTTTGTCTTTAAGGGGGAGTACAGGTAGTTTAGGTTATTGTAGTTGTGTGTGCTTCTTTTATGTTATATGGTATTAGTATTTTATTTAATTTTTCGGAAAGATTTGGGATATAAGGCGTTGGCACATATTTGTGAGTTGTTGTTTTTTGTGTTTGTTTAGGTTAGTTTTGATTGTAGTATTTGTGAAGTTGTTGTTTTACAATTTTATTAATTTGTGAAAGTGGATAATTATTCTTTTGTAACGATATTTTTATTTCTGTTATAATTTCTGGTCTGTAATTTGGAGCAGTTAGTGTTATTGCTCTGCTAATTAAATTTGTTATTACGTTTTTCTTGAAAGATGTTGGTTGGCATGAATTGTAGTTGAGGTTTCGGTCTGAATATGTAGGTTTATGGTATAGTTTTGTGTGTATGTTGGAATTGCACCGTATTAACGTTAAGTCTAAAAAATTAATTTGGTTATTGATCTCTTTTTCTAATTTGAACTGTAACATGGGATGAAATGAGTTGAATTTATTTAATGTGTACTCAGCTTTGTTATTGGGTATGCATGCAATGAAATCATCAACGTATCTCTTGAAAAAAATTGGTGTGAAATCAAGATTTGATATTGTTTCTTGTTCTAATTGCTCTAACACTAACTGTGCTATTACACTAGAGATAGGTGATCCCATTGCACATCCCTGGATTTGTTTGAAAAACTGATTGTTGTATTGAAAATATGTGGTATTGAGTGTTAACTCAACACCTTTTAAAAATTCTTGTAATGGTAAGGTTGTAAAGTTTTTAAGTTTGTCCCATTGTTTTTTTTATTGATTCTATTGCTAATTGTGTGGGTATATTAGTATACATTGAAATAACATCTAGGGATATTAACATATGATATCTAGAATTTTTGTGTTGTTCAAAAAAGATTTGAGATCTAAAGAGTTTTTTAAAAAATATTTATTTTGGCCTGTTATGTTTCATATTGAATCTGCTAAAAATTTTGATAATGTATAGATGGGACTTTGTATTGAAGACACTATAGGTCTTAGGGAGATACCCGTTTTGTATAGTTTTGGAAGGCCATAAATTTTTGGTGATTGCGCATTATTATTTTTTAATTTTTGTGCAGTTTCTTTGAAAATTAAATTGCTGTCAACCCAATGTTTTATTAGATCATTGTTTAATTTTTTGGTATACACAAAAATTCTAGAAAATCACACGTTAATATCCCTAGGTGTTATTTCAATGTATACTAATATACCCACACAATTAGCAATAGAATCAATAAAAAAACTATGGGACAAACTTTACAACCTTACCATTACAAGGATTTTTAAAAGGTGTTCATGAAATTATACGGGAAATACAAAAATGCAATAATATATAGGGTGTTCCATTTAAAAAACTATAACTATGGTTAGCCACCAAGGTATGGAACACTCTGTATAATTCAAAATATTTTTAGAATGTGCTCCTAATGAACAGCTATCACAAGGAAAAAAAATGAGGTGTGGCCACCACACGACTTTCTTATACGTATGAAAGTGTTACTTCCGGTCCGAATTTTGAAATTTCATTTATACAAAAAATATTCCAAATCCAACTCTAAATACTTTTGTATTCTTCATAAATATATATAGAATGCATAATTTACGACATATTTGCAAAAAATCGCTATTCGATAAGAGTAAAAGTGGTACTTCCGGTCTAAATTTTGAAATTTTTTTTATACAAAAGATATTTAAAAGTATGTTCTAAATACTTTTATACTCGTAATGTACCTGCCTAGAAAGCATGACTTGCGAGATATTCGCAAAAAATTGATTTTCGATAAGAGTAAAAGACCTACTTCCGGTAGGGATTTCGAAAAACTTTATTAAAATAATTTTTCTCAAATTTAATTTAGAGTACATTTGAATTCTTTATAAATTTGTTTAAACTTAGTAATTGACGAAATATTTGCAAAATTCAATTTTTTCACTGAAGTAAACTACTACTTCCGGTTCGCCGATTCTGCTCAAAATCTAATCAGTTCTCAAGAGGGAGATTATATTCGTAAATACAAAATTAGGAATTGATATCTACAGCGGTTTGACCGCTATCGTGGTCACACACACACACACACACACACACACACACACACACACACACAGACACACAGACACACAGACATTTTTTAAAAACCACTTTTTTGGTATCAGGGGACCTCAAAACGTGGACATCTGCAAAAATCTCGAGGTCGAAAATTTTCATCATCACAATACTACGTATAAGAAAGTAAAACCGCTTCGAAATATCTTTACTCATAAAGGCATAATCGGACTTACCCGCTTAGATGACACACCCTGTATATATATACAGGCTGAGTCATCTAAGTAAGGCCGATTATGCCTTTATGAGTAAAGATATTTCGAAGCGGTTTTTTCCTTGTGCTAGTTGTTCATTAGGAGCACATTTTAAAAATATTTTGTATTATACAGAGTGTTCCATAACTTTGTGGCTAACCATAGTTATAGTTTTTTAAATGGAACAGCCTATATATTATTGCATTTTTGTATTCCCCGTTAGTGAAAAGTAATAGGATAGTATAGGCCTAAAATCTAAAGTTTTTGACTTATTCCCATTTTTCTGAAAAATTCAATGTTTGTATAAAATTATATCTCTCGAAAATGACGTAATATGTATACTCGCCAATTATAAAACCGATAATAAATTCTATTTAATATTACTACAATATAAAAGAAAACTACTTTAAATGACCAGTCAGTAATTATAAATTGCAAAACAATATGTAATTATCTTTGTTATTTCCAGTGTATTTAATTTTTTTTTAATTATTTCATGCAGCAACGCATCATAATTTATTTATGCGAGTAGATAAAATTGTGAATAATTCAGACTGACGTGAATTAAATCACTTCTAAAAACACTAACTTTAATGATTTTTAACCCACTATTCTTTTTGAAAAGCACACCCTAGCATTTGTAAATTCTTTGTGCTAAGAATGTAATTAATGTAACGGAGCACAAATAAAAATAGCAACTTGTTTATATTATGTAACAGATCAACAACCTTCAATATACATAAATCCTCTCTAATGAAACGGTTATTGTTGTTATTGTGAAGAGAGTTATGTACAATGTGAGAGGGCCACGGCGTGAACTTACTAATGAATTCATTGTGACATTTTACTTCATTCTCGATTACATATATGATTTCTAACTTACACAAGATTTGTGGCATTATAAAAAAGATAATTCACATAGTTTAAGTATGTGTCAAGATGTATTAAGATTTTGTTCGCAAACTATACCCAGTACGGAATTAGACCAACACGTGTCTGAGTACAGTTACAGTTAAAATATAATATCTATATGTATATGTAATCGTTGGTGCGTCTATTAGTGATCGTATAACTTCTGAACGACTTGATCGATTGAGTTGTCATATTCACACAGTATATTATTTGTTTTGTCGAGACGACGGTTTATAGATATGCTAGGGATCCGATAGGTGTCGCTGTAGTCAAATTATTAACAAATTCTATATTTATGAACCAAAATAAATCATATTCACAATATATGTTGGTTTAGTGCCAAAACCGAATATCAAAATCTGAACCACAGTGCCTCCCATCTGGGAACTAGCGCGCAAACCCCTATAAATCCACTCGCTGGCGATTTTCTCTTTTTGACGGTTACTCACAATTTTGTGTCAAATCTACAAGAATTCATTATCATTTGTGAGCAAATCCCCCAAAATCTCATCTAAAATTGAAATAATGTCGGTTTTGAATGACAAACCGATAAATCCAATAATTCAAGTGCAGTGTGGTTTTGGCAGCAAAAATCCCTAAATCAATTTATGTACTTTCTTAGCATTCTACGGTCCTATTTTATTGTCGAGACGAAACTAAGGATTGTAAGGAATGTATGTTATCGTACAAGACAAGCCAAGAACCAGGCTATCAGCATATTTTTGAGTAACTTTCTGCGAAAGAGAATCATTACAACCGAATGAAATCTAAACGTGTTTACTTAGATGCCCTTAGAACATACAAAAGCTATTTCAACTTTTCTTAGATAGCTGTAAGCAGGAAGTTAAACAGACTAAGTTTGATATGTTTTGAAATATATTCCTTAATGAAATAGGATTTAGTAGTCCAGCTTCAGATGTCTTAAATATTTGAAAAAAAAGGGAAAAAGATCTAAAGAAAGTTAAAGCTCCTTCAGTGGAATTTAAAATGCAGCAAAAGAGTGCTGGTGCCTTTTATGACCTTCTACGAGAGGTACCCGAGAAATCTAAAACATTTTGCTTCGACTTGCAGCAAGTACAACCTCTGACCCGAGCACCAAAAAACGACGCTTTTGACTCTCACCAAGTAAGCTTGTATTCTTTTTGTTGTGTAGGTAATAGAGGTAAGAATCTCACCCTTTTTATGTGGACTGAGGACCAATCAGGACGTGGACCAGAAGAAGTTGGCTCAGCATTATTTTATTACCTAGACAGGCCCGAACTGGATAACATTTCTGTCCTTCAATTATAGTGTGATGGATGCGGAGGGCAAAACTATAACTCCCACATCATTAAAATCCTGTATGGTTGGAGATCAAGGCTCCACCCTCGGTTTTGAAAGTCACTTTAACCTTTCCGTACGAGTACACTCTTTTCCGCCAGCTGAGTTTTCGGCTGAGTTGAATAAGATCTTCGAGAAAAACCCTACTTTAATCTCTAAAGGAAAATATGAAGCTATATACCGGAAACACGGCGAGGAGAGATCATTGGGGAACCCAGACGATCAACGAGGCTGGAGTGTTTGGAATATTAAAGATTTGGAGCAGAAATTGGAAAAAAATAGATAGCATCGCTAATCTGAAAGTTGTTACCATAAGAAAATTTGATCAAAGGGTTAAGGTTTGTGGCTTTTAACATTATTGATTTCGAAGAGGTGTGGAAATTTCGTAAAACTAACTAAACCAAAAACCAATAATCTTACCTCTGTCGATTTGACTCAAAAAGCCCACTAATTATCGAGGGCTATCTGAGAAGAATAAGAAAACGTTCACAAACCTTATAGAGAAACAGTTTGGTAAAGATTTGAAAAAAGATCCGGACTTACTTTGATATAAACAGCTTTTAGAAAGTAAAGAACCTCCTGGGACTAACCGAAGAAAATGCTACTCATATCTAGACTTGTTTGATTAATATTTTCGTTTAAAATTAGTTTTTGTTTAATATTTATATTAAACAAAACCTAGATCACCAATAGTTCTACATCTGTGGTCGAGTTTGTGCTACCTACCGGAAAGGACAGAACAACATATGCCAGGCCGGCTAGTATAGTCTAAAGTAAATTATAATAGGGAATTAATATGAAGTATGTATACATAGCTGAATCATTTTGGTTACCAACACGACTAAAATACGAACTAAACACGATGATTAATTGCGACTACATGTTCCCATCGACCAAAATAGTTTCAGAATAATAAAATTAATATTTCTATATACTTTTATAGACTTTCCGCCAGTAAAATACTGTTTAATGAACGCCAACTGAATATTATAAATAAAGTTATTAAATATTATTTTTCCAGACCTATATTTTATTTAATGATTGGCTATCCTGTGTAATGTATTCTTTAAAAATTTGTATTATTTTGATGACAGTTATAAAAAAATGTCAAAAGGTGTATGAAAATTACATATATAATACGATAATAATAATATACAGAGTGCCCCACCGAAAACGAAACAGATTGAATATCTCGAAGGAGAAATTTTTTTTTAAAAAAACGCAAAAACAGGCCGATTTTTGATCCAAGGGGGACACCCTTCCATCATATTTTCAACTGTGATACGTCATTCCCTTCCCCTCCATCACTCTAACCATTACAATTTAAATAGGGAAAGTATTAAATACGATACATTATTGAAAAGGTAATTGTACGGAGAATTCAGCAAAGTGATTATTGGTTGCGCTATTTTTGATTTTAGCGCCCTCTAGCGGGAAAAAAACGGTTACGTATTCCACAATGTGACACATCATTTCAAAGCTAATTTTATTAGCAATTTAATGCACAATGGAAAAAAAATAAATAATTAAAAAGCCTTGCAGAACTCTAATATTAGAAACTACGAACTTATTAATTTACAAAAGACCCTGACAGTCTGTACTTGACAATGATGACAAATAAATGTCAAAAATATTACGTATTTAGTTGCTAACAAAATTAGCTTTGAAATGATGTGTTACATTGTGGAACGTAACCGTTTTTTTTCCGCTAGAGGGCGCTAAAATCAAAAGTAGCGCAACCAATAATCACTTTGCTGAATTCTCCGTACAATTACCTTTTCAATGATGTATCGTATTTAATACTTTCCCTATTTAAATTGTAATGGTTAGAGTGATGGAGGGGAGGGGAATGACGTATCACAGTTGAAGATATGATGGAAGGGTGTCCCCCTTGGATCAAAAATCGACCTGTTTTTGCGTTTTTCCAAAAAAGTTTCTCCTTCGAGATATTCAATCTGTTTCGTTTTCGGTGGGGCACCCTGTATATAATCATAATATATAATAATAGTATTAAATACCGGTTGTTTCGGAATTGCAGTAGGTATGTGTTATCTAGCATAAAATAAACAAAAAAGTTCATACAAACATATTGCAGTGGTTTGCATAGCTATATGGTTTATAAAATAAAATGTATAAAATGTATTATTACCACACGTGTGCTGTAGTCTGTACCGGCAGAATTTGATTAAAATAATGACAATAATTATGCTATAACCCTGCCTTATAGATACAAAACTGCATAAATTTTCATGAATGCAGAGATTGCAATTATATAAAAAAAACTACTCCAATACATTTTTAATCTCAATCCCTGTTAACATTCACACTATTTCCGTAAGTTCTGGCAGTCATCTTTCCTTTATTCATCAGCAACATTTCTTATTTAAATTCAATTAGGATAAGGTTAATAATAAATAAGTATTTAAATTTCATAAACATTTATATTCATATAATTATTCATTAAACAACAACACAGTAAAAAAATTCTATTCACAACATGTGGCTCTTAGGAATGTCTTTTTATTATTCCAATCAAATATATATATATATATATATACAAGAAATACACATTGCTTTTATCCTTTATGTGGATTCAAGAAAAATATTATTTATGCTATCCTTAATCTTTTAATATTGTATTCATAGATTTAAAGAAATATTTTTTTTCTACGACGCTAAATTTTATTTCCACAGAAACATACATTCGCATGTAATGCCTGCGAAGATCAAAAATTTCGCGAAGAACAAAATACCTTGAATATAACCTTTACCAATCCCCATATGCAAATATTCACACATTGTACATACGTATTCAAAATGCTTGAAATTTTATTAAATTTTCCAATATAAATTGTTAATAGTGCACAGCAAACTCCGCAAGCAAATATTTTCACATAGTACTCCCAATGCCCTTCTACACCATTAACAATTCTCCCATGATTCACAAAATTTAATTTAATTTAGCAAAAATAATATTTTCTTTAAGTATTAATGATGTCTAACGCTTTACTAGAAATGAATATTCACACATAGCATCCCTAGCGCACGTCGTACACCATCAATTATTTGAATCGTAAATTTATTTCGAAGAAAAGTTACTTATGTTCTTGATATAAATCATCATATTCTTGTTTGTTCATGTCTACCATTTTATAAATTTTAAATATGAAATAATCAATATAACAATGAATTAATAATAATATGAAAATTAAAATAAATACTGAAATTCAAAATAAACTTAATACATTTAGCTAATTTGATCAAATTAGTGTATTTAAACTCCTACGATCATTTGCATACGCGAATGAAATTTTTGCGTCCGGTAAATTCAAAAGATCGGCAGCTTCTTCCTTTCTCTCGCTCTTCGCGCCTTTTTATAACCTCGGGTTTCAAACAAAACACGACTACCCGCGTACAGCGCCACAACTTCAACACTATAAATTTTATCTTGGTGTTGCCCTGTTCATTTTTGTTTTCTTCAAGTTTTTCTCAGGTCAAAAATATACCTATATTGCTTTTTGACAGTTCAAGAATGCACTAAATGTTTACACACACAAATTGTTTATTTATAAAGTTCATGCACATTTGCGATTCTTTGTCTTCAGTAGGTATATCTTCCTTTTATTAACGCCATCCCTCATTATGTTTGTAAATGAATTCAATGCCTCTTTCATTATTGTTTATGTACTTTCGTTTTCCATTGTTTAAAACTATCCGTATTTTCTTGTTGTAGGTATCTTTGTTGGAAATAATTGGAAATATATTGAACACAGATGGGATTCTTCTTTCTATGACCGCACCATCAGGAACACAGACTTTGACATCATCACCTTTGCTTTCCAACCATTTCCTTTCGTCTTCATGTAGGTTGATCTGCACATAACTGTCAACAATGTTAACATTATTTCTTCTTTGTAGATTATTCAAATTTAACAAGATTTATCCTGTTATCTTGAGGCCTTTACTTTATTAAAACATTTCAAGGATGTGTTTTTATCTATACTTTTAGTATATCGTTTCGAATAAAGAACACTTTTTTTGTATATCCTTTTAAAAATGCTATTAAATACAAGTATCAGGTATTTATTGTATTTTATCATGTAACCATAAAATGTCTGAGAGATAAAAATCTTTTTACAAAGTTATATACTACGTCTATTCATTTTGAAAGACGTTTTCATATCGAGCATGTCGAATTTCACCTTTTTCGTACAATTTTACGGCATTTAAATTGCTCACTCTCTTCACTGTTCCATCTTACAACATCACTCTCTCTCTGTTATTTATTTTTAGTACATTTTTAATTTTGAAAAGTGGTTCACTTTTCAATATATTTAATGCAACTCTTACACAATGCGAAAAGTTTGGTTCGGTCTTTGTATACTCAAACCACATCTTGTGCTCATCTCTTCTATAAATATAGAATACCTGAATTTACTTTTGTGTTTATTTCTATTCCTCTTAATGTATATACATTTAAACTTAAATTACTATATACTTTTCATCATGATGTTGCGCCTTAATGGTTATGCAACTCATTATTATCTTGACAACTATATTTACAACTAAAAATTTATTTTCTTATTCTAATGCTTAATTATTTAACTATTTTAAAAATACTTAAACTATAAAGGTCACGGCAATATGTCTCAAATTAAATGGCCACCATTTTGTTGCATGCAACATTGAGCACGACGAATCCATGCTTTCTTGGCACTTCGTATAGCATCAGGATGATTCTTGACAGTGGCTGCGGCTTCCACGATCCGATTCCTAAGGTCTTCTTATGTGTTAATAGACGAATATTAAACCACAGACTTCATTCAGCTCCTCAAAAACATCTAACGGGCGCACAGTGGTCTGAAACGCCCGAAAAGCTGGTCAAAACTCGAAAAAGGTTCAGATTTGGCTGAAAATCAGTATGCTTTAGTTTTTTTAATTTCTGACTGTAGATTTGAGGTAAAAATGGTAAATTGCAAAATGGGGAGTTTTAAATTGCCAGTTTTATGTTCAAAAATACGATAAAATAATATAAAATTTGGCTTAATAAATTTTGTGTTGTTTCTCATTATACTTTTTATTATTATACTTACGATAAAGACAATAACAATTATGATAACAATAGTAATAATGATAATAATAATAATAATGATAATAATGATAATAATTATGATTTTTTCTTGGTAATTGCACTTTAAATAATTCAAAGTGACTTCTTCTACATTACTATTTGGTTCGGATCGTGCGCATACTAAATATCTTCAAGATTAATTAAAAATATGTAATTATGATGTGACATATACATGTGACGCGTCACATGTATAGGGCCGCGCAACCAAATACAAATAAATCAATTGCGTGGAGAATCGCAGAAAGTCGCACCTGAATTTTCGATTTTCTAGTTATTTAGACATTAATCTGGGAAATGAATCAGCGAACAACGCGGAGTCTCGCGGAAACATCACTTTTTTGACAATTTCGAAAAATTTTTAATAACAAATTATAAAAAATTGTTTAAAAAAAGTAAAGTGTCAAAACATTATACCAATCTTCAGGCGCATCCTCCTCTTCTTGTTGAAGATATTTGCACGTTCACGAATTTTTGTGTGCACTTCAAATGTTGTTTTTCTCGTTTATTGTTGAACGTTGCACGTAGCAAGTTTTGACAACCGCGACTTTCACACACAACTACACGTCCCTTAGGCGCGCCATCTATCTGCTATTCGAGAAATAGACGCGCAGGCACCTCGTTTACCGACTACCACACATGAAACTATTTGAAAAAAAAATGTTTTTTTAGGTTTTGACCAACTTTTTGGACGTTTCAGACCACTGTGGGGCGGCGTTAGATCGGAAGATCGTGGTGGCCATTGAACAGGTCCGTTTCGATCAACCCATCGGTTACCATATGTATATGTCGTGTATATGTCGTATTTAAATAATCAACGATAGCATGAGAATAGTGAACTGGAACACCGTCGTGCATAAACCAAATCCCATAAAAATTGGCAAGTCGAATATCTTCTAGAAGCTCATGGAGATTGCTTTGCAAAAAATGCAATCCCCGTCTTTCTCAGAGGCTTTTTGATTCCACGGCATTTCATAAATGTTATCAATACGCGCTATAAAAATCTGCTTACTATTCCTTGCCATTCTACATCTCCTTTTGAAAAATCCCTCAGTTACGCTGCCGTTACATTTTATAACAGTATACATGAAAATATTAAAGGCCTTAGTTGCCGCGCGAGTTCAGTAGTGCCTTTAAGTCTTACCTTTAGTCGTTGCAGTAACACAGTTCATACGTATCGATGGTTTTCATTTCTATATTTATTTCTTGTGTTTGTTGATGGATCCTTATTGAGTATGAAGGCTCTAGCTCAACTTCACTAGACTTCATCAACATGATTTACTTTTTCGAATAAAAGCAATTTATTATTATTATTATTAGATATTTTGTTTTAAAAAGAACTGATTTTTAAAGATTAAATCAAATCAAATAAATTAAACGACAATTAAAGCAATGAATTTAAAAAAGAGTCAGATGTTACATCTGGGCTAAAATATACAAACATTATTTTATTATTTTAGTGTTTACGTATATTAACCAAGCGTAGAGTGCTATGGCTGCTGTAATAACTTCTATCTCCTTATTCCGACTATACTTTATATATACCTGCTGCGTTTGGAAACTTAATTCATATGTTAAATAAATAAATGTTTTTAATTAGTATATTCAATCTATATTAGATGAGTTTCGCGACTTTTGAATACTATACGTATATAAATTAAGCAAAGAAATGACAATACGTTGTGAAATAATATGTAAGATCCATTTGTAAGTATGCCGGAAGTTTGCCTATACATACAATGCATATCGGACGTCTAACAATTTAGTTCTGGCATAACAAAATTCGCTAGCTACTAATATCGCGACTCAAGAATCACTAGTACCTGTGAGAAATATGATGGAGTAGTAAAAGTACATCTAGTCCGGTCAATTTAGACAATTAAAATAACAAAAATTCCCACACAGCCAAATTTTGGTGGAGACCTTGGGTTTACCATTAAAAATAAAAATTTAAAAGTCCCCATCAATCCCATGTGTGCTAAGAAAGTTATTCGGGGTCAAAGGTCAATATTTCAGGTTTTTTGGGTTTTTCTCGAAAACGGTAAGTTTTATCAAAAAAATACTTCAGACCAATGTTGTATATCTCAAAATTCTCACACGTTTCTACGCCACCTGTGAGGTAGTGTACTCGGCGCGTTTTTTTTAACGTGGTTTCCCCGGTAGGTCTATTCCACGAACCGTTATGACGTACTTTTTGGAGACAATACTTATTTAACTGCATGAAGATTATTAATGTTGATATTGGTTATTGAGTTTAATTGTTGATTTCATTTGATATTTCAATCTGATTCATACTCTTCATAGTCAACTTCAACAATCATGTCTTCTTCGATTTCTTCTTCTTCCTCTTCTTCCTCTTGTTAGCAAAAAATTGTTGTTGGTTTGGTGGAACTGTCATAAATTCAACAAAGATCATGTCGGAACCAGTGGATGTTTTAGTAGTTCGACGACGTTGTTCTGCAGCTTTAATATTCTTTGTTGTGTCACTATAGCCATCAAATACTACCCTCACTGTATGACCATAATGTCTACGTAAATACTGAACATATTTTTCAAAAATAACGTTGAAGGTTTCTTCTAGATCCCAAACAACGTGATGTAGTAGATATCCTCCATCGATAATGTAAGCAGCATTAGTACAATCAACCTCAGCATTGACTGATTGAAAGCAATCGTAAATGGCTGACTTTGCTGTTTTACGCATTCCAGCCGCATCGAAGAGCGATAACGGGTAAGGAGCTAATTAATACGCGAAAAATTGTTCAAACTGACTCTTACAATTACGATATCTCAAGAACGGTGATACTTAGAAAAAAAATCATAAGGACCATTTTTGTAGAGAATTTTGAGGTCTACAATATTGGTTGAAGTATTTCTTTGATAAAACTTACTGTTTTCGAGAAAAACCCAAAAAACCTGAAATTTTGACCATTGACCCCGAATAACTTTCTTAGCACACATGGGATTGATGGGGATTTTTAAATTTTTATTTTTAATGGTAAACCCAAGGTCTCCACCAAAATTTGGCTGTTTGGGAATTTTTGTTATTTGATCACTATTTTTATGCCTAAATTGACCGGACTAATCCTCTTGATAGAGCCAACATATCCTGTGCAACTTTCTTCAATATTCGCACAATACAAGGGCGTAATTAGTGAACCTGTTGTGTAGCACCGAAATTCATATCATCACATGAAACTTGACATTTTTCAAACCTGGCCATCATCTAATAGCAATATATTCGGTTTAATGACAATATCTTTTCTTTCAGTTGATATTCAACGATGATTTGTATTGGATGCTGAACATTGACCTGAAGTGACAGATGCATCGTTTATTTCTTCTTGTGATATTTTTGTCTTTCTTTTCGCTTTGTCTTTTTTCCATTTTGAACGTTCATGTTTCTGTTAGTATTAGCTGTGTCGGTATTTCCATATGCTACAGGTTACTCTGTTTGACTGCTGTTTGTTACATCATATCATCCGCACATATATGTCTACGAATGTGTGCAACACTTATACACATTAACAATTTTTATGCAGACCTTGAAACACGTGTGTTTTTAGTTAGTGTACTTATAAGACTTTTAAAATAGGTAAATTACGCACACTGCCACATATGCCTGTATCTCCTGCACATAGCATATCTAAAAAGCGGAAATAATTTAATTACTAATACTTTTTGAAGAATAATGGGCAAGTAGGCTTTGAAAAACTATTTTAATACAAAAAAAAATAAGAGGAAAATACATTAATTGAATATATATAATAATTAAATTATATGACGTATTTATTAACAAAAATAAGAAGATAATTATTACAAATATATAGTAAAGAAACTAAAATTAACGAATTAAACTAACTAATGATGTAGTTAGTAGCTAAAGTAATTTCAGTAAATTATTCCGGATGAACATCTCACACGTTCTCACCATTTTAGAACAATTGATTCCTAGAGTTTGTGGGCGGCTGCTACTTATGGCTGTCGCAATATTCATTTTTAATTCTTCAACGTTGTTATGTTTGTTTTTATACATTTATGGCGCCACATAAGAAAAAATCTAGTGGCGTAATATCCGGTGATCTGCCGGTCAGAGGACGCATTACCAATCCAGTTAAGAAAACTGTCTGAAAGATACACAGAAACCTTTCGAAAAGTATGAGCAGGTGCACCGTCGTGTTCATAGTATCTGTGATATTGACTTAAATTTAGTGGTAGTTTATCTAACATATCATCCAGCTTGTTAAGCAAAAGGCGTAAATATATTTCTCCATTCAAATTGTTGTCATAAAAATATAGTCCCAATGTTTTCATACCAAAAATTCCACACCACCGTTTACAGAAAAGACACTTAGATCTCGCCTTTCCACATTAGGTGAGGATTATTTTGAGAACAACAAACATTACTTTGTCTATTAAATACTCCATTGCTGGTACATTTTGTTACATATTGCTGACTCTTGCAAATTGAGATTTATATAAAAATAATTTAAATTATTCAATCAATAAGTAAGTAAGAATCAAGCATACATCCTAGTGCTAGGCCTTATGCTAGACTAAGATTCAATAAATTTTCTGCTAAATTGTAGGTCAGGCAATTTTACATTTAACTAGCTCAGTTTAGAATGACTAAAGAAAATTTTCTCTCAGGGGCAGAAAATATAAATAAACTCTCCAATCAACTTGAATGCTCTTTAGTTATTACCAGGTCAGGAAAAGTAAATAAAATGCAAAATAAACCTTATCATCTAGTTTATTAAAAAAAAAGTATCAAAGAAAGAGAAATTTTAAATTACACAAATATATTTACAAAAATTTAAATATTTCAAAACATCATATAAAATCACACATATCATTATCAAATAGTCAAAATAATAAAGAAATTATAATTAATGAAAGCATAACATCGAGAAAAAAAATTATATTTTAAAAACAAACGTAATTATCATGATTTATATTCGTCAAAGATACATGTAAACAATCAACATTTTTAATAAAATAAAATTTATTGCATATTGTGAATGGTACTGGAATATGAATAATAAAAATTACGCGAATTATTATTTACAAGAATATAAACATTAAGGAAATGGCTTTGCCCCAATTAGTCCTGCCTGGCGCCTTTGCTCGCTCCCAAGACAGTACCATCAGAAAGCAAATTCACACTGGTAGGTACCCCAAAGTTCCACCCTACGAGTATGCTTTTCAACTCGTCGGACACAACCCGAACATACACTACTATGTGCTCACCCCTTAAGGTATATATATAAATTTAAACTTAATAATAAAAAAAAATGTCTTTGTGCATTTAATTAATTAACTCAGCCCTGATTAGTTCTGCCTGGCGCCTTTTCTCGCTCCCAAAACAGTACCACCAAGACTAATTCGTGTTTTAAGGATTCTTTTTTGATCTTAGGTATCAACTGTATTATTAACATTGTTTTTAAATAGCATGTATTTATTGTATTTTAAAACTAAACGACCTTTTCTGTGAACACTGCACAGAGAGTAGATGACGCGGGTTTGTAATTTACATAAGCTAAAGCTGTTTTATTAACTTCCGGTTTAAACTTATTTTTTAACTAATGTGGTTTTGTAAACGATCTATACTTTTTCAAATTGTTTTCTAAATTAGAAACTAGGAACAAATATGGATGCCTTCTTTCCATATATATAGCGTTCGTAATACATTTTGCAAATTTTCGCATTATTTCTATTATTGGCACAATAACATTTTCTCTGTTGAACACATTTTTTGCATAAATATTTTATAAAGAAAAATGCAAAATACTTAACTCTAGTATAGTAAGCTATTTAATGGGAATTCAACTTATTGGGCAACTGTAGTTGATTAGTTGGCTATTTTGCTAATGCAGGCACTATCCTCTGGTCGGTAAGATGACCTGATACTGGTTACTTCCTTTACGAAATATTTATTTAAATTTTACTTTCCTTATTATTTGTAGTAATTTACCTCTTTTTTTTTCTTGTAGTAAATATGTCGAATATTTTAATTGCCAGTTGTATTCAATTAGTGTTTTTTTTCCATATATTTCATTCCCATTAAAATAGTTTTTCAAGGCTTACTTTAACAATATTTCCTCAAAAATGAACAGTAATTGAATTACTCTTGCTTTAGTAAAAATTTTAAAAAGATAACCATACCTAGCTTATACCTATGAAATCAGAAAAGGATAAGCATTTTTATATAGCCATGACCAACTGTGATTGCCATTGAAAACAATATAAGTTTATGTTATATCTTGATGATGTACTATGAATTTTTAACTAAGATTATTAAATCTACGGGAAAATGATGCTATTTTTAGATTAGTACTTCTATCTTAAATTGTTAGGAAAATATATATAATTGAATATTTCGGAAATTTTTAATTTTGTTTAAATATCGTCTAAAAATGACAATAAATGTCAAATCTGAAAATACCATAAAATGCTCCATAATTTTTTAACACCTTTGCTAATACAGCCGTTCCTGTAGCTCCAACATTAACAAAGATACCCATATAGGAAGACAGAAAATGGGTACTCCTTATAATTTTGACTTACAAATACTTCGTTTCTTCAATGATTTAAATAAACTCCAAGAAAAGTACTGCGATGATATTTACAAACATATCGTAGCCCCTAACGTTATGAATGAACAATACTGTAATTTTGCAACCGTTTGAAGCAACTTACAAATAAGAACAATTTATATTTTTCATAACATCAGTAAATATAAGAGAATATTTATTTAATTTCTTTTATATAGAGCACCTATATTAGTGTTCCCTGCATAATTTTTAGTCAGAAAGTAGTAAGATTGTATAGAGCTAAAAAGAAAGTATATTCTAAAAATCCAATCTTTTAAAACAAGTATATTCTCGAAAGCTATGTAAAGACGATCACAACTGTTGGTATTGCATTTATATGACACATTTTTATCTAAAGTTTTTTTTTAATGCTATATTCTCTATATCGCTTCATTTTCGAATTGCTTATTAAATTTTACACTAAAAACATACATTATTACTTTAAAAGTGCCCATTTCTCAGAGCTATTATAATTTTTTGATATAATTTCCTCAACTTTAGGTTTTTTCAATGTAACAATATAAAATACTTGAATGTGTAACGTACATTAACGGATAAATTATCATAAGTATACATAGACCAATGTAAGGTCGAAACAGCTGTCTGCATGTTGTTGCTTGCTTAGGGTAGATGTGCATTCATACATTTACATATATGCATATACGTTTTACGTATAAATGTATATATTTATACTTATGATAATTTAGGTTTTTTATTTGAATATTGTTTAGCGAGGTGTTATATTAGCTGCGAAGTTGACAAATGACCAATGACATTTAATAATATGCCTCTGAGTTGACTTTTTCTAAAGCAGAGCTTATGTATAATTTTTGTAATGGGAGAATGTCAAAGAAATTATAAACTAGAGAGTTTACCGACAAAGATGTGGCTTTAGAAGGGTAATATACACTTTTATTACTATTTTTAATATTGGTTATCCAAAACTAGTCAAAAGTAAATTTTTAATAAATGGTCAAATCAGTTACAAGTTTTAACGGCACATACTAAAAATGTCATTAGTTATTAATTTGTTTGGTTGTCAAACGTTGTTGTGTATATATAATACGATTTTTCTGCTTTGCACTAGGTAATTAATTAGATAAATTTAATTAGAAAAATATACCTAACTAATTACTCAGTGCAAAGCTGAAAAATCATATTAGTTTTTTCTACGTTGAGAAAAACGAAATTTAAAATTACTTAAAAAGTTGCTATGTTTATTTTACTATATTATTAAGTTGTGCATTTTATAAAATATATTGCTCGCATAGAGTCTTTTGTATATAAGAAATATACAATTTTGGCCTAAATAAAGATGCTTATTGCGATTGTACAAATAAAAGAAAACGCTAAGTTTGATAGTACCATGTATACTTATTGTGTGCAATTTTTAAGCCTTTAGCTACTGACCATCATTGATGTTCCTCCAAAACGTACAAAATTCTGTATGTAAAATATAACATATTAAGTTAGATATTGAGCATCAAATATAAATATATGCTAAGTCGCACAGATATACCTGCATAAGGTGGGTTATGCAATGTTATACATAATCTACTCTTCTTATCCACTTATATTATTACTAGAGACTGGAAAATATGCACTAAAAAGTTTGCCAAATATGCATGCAATATGCACTTAAAAAATCCCTAAATATGCACTTACAATATGCAATATGCACTTATGATGTACATTTATTTATTATGTTTTGGGAAATTAAAATTCATTTGTCGTATTTACAAATTGTATATTTATTTATTACAATAAATTGTCGTATTTAGAAATTATATATTTATTTATTACAATAAATAACCATATATTTCTTTAAATTTTCCATAGTTAAATTGTGTCTACGATCTGTAAGTACATAATGTTTATATTGGGAAAATGTTCTTTCAACATCGCAAGATGTGATCGGCGCATTCTTAAAACTAGGTATTAATGAGGGGCTTATATTAATGTCTTCATTAGAATTGCCATTAATTACATTATTTATAGATTTTATTTTTAAAGCTTTATTAACCCGAAATTTAAAGATCAACGTCAACAAAACCAAGGTCATGACTCTGGGGCAACCACAAACAAAATTAAATATAAAAATAGGCAACCACGAATTAGAGCAAGTAGAAGTATTTAAATACTTAGGAGTCCATATTACCTGTACGGGAACACACGAAACAGAAATATCACATCGAATAGAGACTGCAGCTAAATTATACCACCTAATGAGAAGCGCTTTTATATGGAAAAAAGAAATATCAAGAAGAACTAAGATGAGTGTATACGCGGCAGTGTTCAGCCCAGTCCTGACTTACGGATGTGAAAGCTGGGTACTCACCAAAAGGATGAAGACACGACTGCAAAGTATGGAAATGAAATACCTCAGGGGAGTCCTAGGAATAACGAAGAGAGACCGGATAAGGAACTCGATAATAAGAGAGCAGCTCGAAGTAGAACCGGTTGCTACAAAAATTGAAAAGAACCAGCTGAGATGGTATGGGCACTTAGTGAGAATGAGTAGCGACAGACCAGCCAAGAGAGTATGGAAATCGAGGATTCCAGAAAAGAGGGGAAGGGGAGAGCAGCTAAGACATGGGACAAGAATGTGAAGAAAATACTTGAGCAACGTGGCCTAACACAACGAAGAGCGGAAGAACTGGCAAGAGACAAAACACAGTGGCGGAAGTTTGTGCACCGGAAAAACTGAACTAAACTGAGAACATACAGCTAGAACCTTACACCTAAGGGTACAACAAGGTTTATTTTGATTATATATATATACAGTAAGAGCGCGCGAGGTATGATCACCCGATGGTATACGTAAACTCGCATCTAGACGTGGTCCGATAATACATATTAGAGTTACGGCACAACATACTAGCACTGCCTGCTCATATTCGAACTCATAGTGATCTGATTATTTTTTCGCAGATTGACAAAAAGAACAAATTAAATTTTCTCTTTAAGTGATGACGATTTCTTAGATAACTAAGTCGATAATAACGCGAAGATTGTAATACTTATAACGTAATTATGATTATCCTTATGAAATTAAATAATAATGTAGTTGTGTAAAAAGTTATAGCAGTACAACTGGGTTTTAGAATGAAATAAAAACAACCCGCCTGAAACATCTGCAGAATAAACTAAGATGTCTAGAGAAAAATAAATAAATAGAAATTTCATGGTAAAAAGAAAACTATAAATAAGTATAACAGAAATACCATAAAATATCACAAAAACCTACGTGCATTCCTCTTTGCAGCCAGTACGCAACTGATGTAAATATCTATATCTGGCGAACACAGCTGGCGGAGATCAATTTTCCGAATATACGTCCGAAGAATATCGACTGGCATCGGGTGATCATACCCCGCGCGCTCAAGCTGTATATATATATATATATATATATATATATATATATATAGATTTTAATGTAACAAAACCTCCATTTTTGCTTAGAATTGCGGCTAATTTTTCTTTAATTCTTTTTCCAGTCAATCCGTTGACTTTTCCAATTTTCTCTTCAACATCATTTACAATGCCAACACCATCATTTAAAGATAAATTTCTATCTTCTAATCTAGTAATTGCCTGCTCAATTATCGTAAAATTAGATTTAATATATGATAGCTGATTTTGTATTGTCGAATTATTGAAAATTACGTTACACTTTTCTATGGCAAGACTGGTTGCTGAATCAAATTGAGTTACAACATTTTTGATGCCTTCGTAATTATCGGCAAGAAACACAACACATTTAAGCCATGTTCCCCATCTTGTTAAGATAGGTTCTGGTGGCAATGGAATGCCGGGAAGCATTTCGTTATATAACTGCACTCGTAAGGGCGCTTTTAAAAATACTTTTTTGATATTACTAATTAAATTATTTATATCTGTAAACTCTAATCTAACTCTTTCAGCAACCCTATTTAAACCATGAGCCAAACAAGTACAATGAATTAAATTGGAAAAAAAAATGTTCAAACTTTGAGCTGATTTTAACATATACGAAGCGGCGTCAGTTACCATTAACAGAAATTTTTCAAAAGGTACTTTGTCGGGTAAAAAGAAATTCGCAAAGGACTCATTAATAAACCTGCCTATGGTAACATGATTTGTTTTGTCTAAATTACCTACATTAATTAAATGTCTTTTAGATTGAGTTGAACCATTTAAGGTTCCAATAATCAAATTAGCAACCTGACGGCCCTTCGTGTCGGTAGTTTCATCAACAGAGAGCCAAAGATTTTGGGTTTTCAACTCCTTTCTAATACCATCGGTATCATCTTCATAAATTTCGTTGATGTATTTCTTGTGTTGAGCTGAGGAACTGGGTACATAAATGGGTTTATCATCGACTTTGCAATAAGTTTTCAGGAATTCTTGAAATATCGGATTGTCCAATTTATGTAAAGGAATATTACAACCCACAAAAAGTTACACAAATCTTTGGAAAATGCTTCTTGTGGATTCTTCGAATTATTGAGAAAACTTTCCTTCAAAAGTTGCTGCCGCGGTTTATTCAAATTTTCAGAAACCCTGTTCTGATGAAATGTTGTGTTCAAATGTTGCACTACTTGAAATTTCTTCTGGCAGATAATCTGTGTAACAAATATATATTTTTAACATTCAGTTATAATAATTATTATTAATTACTATATTACTACAAAAACTAGAAAAATAAATTGTCTGGTTTTGTAAAGTTCTCCAGTTGTTTAAATTTGATTGATTTTGGTTATTTTGGTGTTTATGACAAAGAAATATTACAAAGATATATTAGCTTTAAAGAATATAAAATTAAACATATCTAATAATAATTTATTATGAAATTGTTTCATTATATTTATGAACACAAAAAAAATTCTCATAATTGTAGAACTTGTTATTGACAAAATATTTCAAAATTCAACTTACCCTTTTGTCGCAGAGTGTGCACAAAACACTTTCTTCGTCAATAATTTTTAGTTCACTGCAATCACTTACCCAATTTTTTTTATTAGAGATGACTTTGCTTTAGCTATCTTCGGTATTTTCAAAACTTTTTAATTCACTTTTGTTTCACCAAATAGCACAGACCTTAACACGTTTACGAATGAACAAACTATGACGGAAATTATTTCTTTTTCTTATATTGATATTAGTCGTACGGTATAATATACCTGCATTAATACCTACATTTCTGAAAAGGATTTCTTTCGTAAGTTCTAATTGCCCTGTAAACCGATTATCAGTACCTACAGCTAAATCCTATTTTTGGGAAAGTCCATCTCATTATTAATGAGATGGACTTTTAATGAGTCATTAATGCAAAGTTGAAGGAATGCAATCTCTTCATGTTTACACAAACAAATTAAATATCTTTAAATATCAGATTTTATTATGGTTTTTATGAAAACGGCGAATATATGCATAAATATGCAAAATAATTATGAAATATGTACGTGCATATGCAGTTATGGTAAAGTGTCCAAATATGCATTATATGCACTAAAAAAATGGTAAAAAACGTATTCTGAGGGTGGAAAATGGATAAGTACACAGTATAGAAGGGATACACCAAAAAACAACAAATATGCATTTTGCATAAAATCCAGTCTCTAATTATTACCTTCTAAAATGTTGCCCAGGACTCTTGCTCTCAGATATAGATTGTCCAATTAGCATAATTTTCAAAAGTTCAAAATTAATTCGAAAATTAATAAACAAGAGCTAAGTATGATTCAGGTGTTACCCCAGTTACACAGGTTATTCTCACAAAATGGGTAACTGTGTCAGTCCTGGTTCAAGCATACGGGCAAATTAGACGTCCACCCCAGGACTCTTTTATGAAACCAGTGAGCACGATTCTTATTTACACGATCACTTACCAAAACTAAATCAAAGGCATAACTATTTAAATGCGCTGTACATAACTGTGTATTTTCACGCTTGATCATGTCATCATTGGCGCACACAATACGTTTATTGATTCCTGACACCTGTGTTTATTCTATATACCATTAATCATCGGTTTATTAAATAAATGCTTATACAAAACAATTACGTATAAATAGTTATTACATTAAGATTAAATATCTTCAACACTGAACCTAATTTTGAAAAAGAATAAATAGTTATCATGCTAAATGTCCTAAAATTAATAATTCAAAAGAGAAATATATACTTTAAATGTTTAAATATAATCTCAAATCTTGAGTATCTATTTTCTTAAAGCACTGCAATCCTTAATTATAATGAAAACACAACACTTGTTCACAATTACAAAATTAATTAAGGAGTAGGCAGCATCAGTTATCTGAACGCACATAATTTCGTACTCTTACACACGTGGATATGAAAGTTATTAATCGAAAATCATTTAGTTAGTAGCAAAGTAATTTTAAAAATTCATTGGTGGCTTCAACTAATAATATTTAAAATCTAATTCGTTTTTGATAACATTTAGAAAAAGTGTGCTGTACAACTCGAGTGGATTGTGTCGTTTGACATCCAATCTTGTACAAACTACTTCGCCCAGTTTAGTGCACTTTCCACAAATAACCTCAGAAGCCTATTGCCTTCTGTCTGACTAATGAATGCTCTACGAATCTTTAACAGTAACCTTTCATTTCAAGCCTTGTTTCCTGGTGCAGAAGAACTAAATGTTTGGTTTTGCTTATACCGGGTGTCCCAGCGGAGTGGTAAAATCAATTATTGGTAAAAATTGTAGATAATCTTAAGCTCTACAATTTAAAAATATTTTCATTTATACAGAGTGTTCGACAACGACGAACCAACACAAACTTATGTGTTTTTTTTAAATGGAATGCTATACATTTTTTTACATTTTATGATAGCCCTTGAAGCGCCGATTAAACTGACCTCAACTTGTATTAGTCGATTTTCATCTGCTTCTGAGATATGGCGATTT
Source organism: Amphimallon solstitiale (assembly GCA_963170755.1). Taxonomy (NCBI): domain Eukaryota; kingdom Metazoa; phylum Arthropoda; class Insecta; order Coleoptera; family Scarabaeidae; genus Amphimallon; species Amphimallon solstitiale. The sequence continues at coordinate 123,083,138 of OY720681.1, read as the reverse complement.
TTCGTTAAAAATTGTACAACATTTGAAAAGTTGCTTTGAAATAACGAATGATGATGAAATACCTATTATGGACTTAATTAGCAGAGATATTTTTTCAGTACGTGGCGACTTTCAAGCTTATTACAAGAGATTCGCACTCAGAGATGTGACGGGGTTGTGTGAATGTGGGGAAGAGGAATCGGCCCAACATGTTGTGTGGGATTGCGGGTGGCCTCGAAGAGTGCAACTCAGGGGAGAATTTAAACAAAAGCTAGGAATGGGAATAGAGGAAGGTAAAGAGGTACTTAGCACAATAGACAGGCAACTGTTGGTGCAGGCTTTGAACGACTTGGGAGAGGGGTTATGGGAGGAGGAGGAATAAGGGTCTGAGGGGGATGCTCCTAGGCTGTGCACGGTCACTTGGGGGCCGGGCAGACAGTTTTCGGGTTCGGTGCGCTTGGTGCCTGGCTCGGTGGTGTATATCCATCAGTTAAAAGTTAGTGTAAGTAGGTTTAGAAATTATGCAACTTAGATATACACAAAAAAGGAGGTTACAACTTTAATACAACTACAGTATAAGGCTTTGTGTAACTTAGTTTTTACTTTTAAGGCAAAAAAATATATGTGGCACACAGTAGGCTAAGATGTAAAATAGTAGAGGTAATGCATTAGGTGAAAGGTGATATTAGCTTAGGAGGAATTTGTTAGAGTAAGTAAAGTTTATTTATATCTATAAGCATGTATGAATGAGGAATAGGTGCGGAACGAGTGTATGAGAGGGGTGCTAGGGGGGTGTGATGGGTTGTGGGGATTGTCTGGCAGTGGTTTGGCTGTATAGAGGGTGACAGTGCGTGTCATAGCCGAATACCATAGGGCGGGGCGGCAGCCTGCACTCTTTTGGGTGCGGGCGAGGTATTTAAAGTACGTAAAAATAATGTTTATTTCGACATAATTATCGCATGTGCTATAAATTACATACAATTCTAAAAAAAATTAAATGGAACAACCTGTATATTTATATATCATCGAAAAGCACTTAAAATTTACTATTAAAAATATGTATTTTCGAGTGCATGTGGGCGATATTGCAAAAGGTATAGGATATTATATCTGAATAAACCCGATTACGATTTAAAAATATGACTTGCCTTGACTTAATTACACATAGCATAATTGAAATTATTCAAAAAGAGTTACGTCTAATAATTTCTTTATACAAATAAGTAATTTTTATTAAAAGTTTAAAACTCATACAATGAAAACTTTGGAAATTCATGAATTAACAATTAAATATCTCAGTCACTATGTGTCATAAAATTGTTTATCGTTATACTTAGACTAAATTTTAAATTACTTTAATATTAAAGAAGTCATACTTAGATTTAAAACTTCACTTGAAAAGCAGACCGTCAATACAAGTATTTAAATGTACGTTATTGAAAACTTCTATAACTTCCGCAATATCTTGAAGAACATATAAGTTACTATTTTCAAGCATCACAGTGATTATAAATTATCATATAACAAACTAAAAAATCTTCTTAAAGATTCTCTTAATACATTTTTTGCTAAGATCAAGGAATAGAAAGTTTACGCACGCTTGTATGAGGATTTTCTTGAACGCATAACTAAAGAACCTTTTGTGCATCTGCGTTTTCTACTGCAATAGTAACACTGCTCATTTTTCATACGGAATACTGCTAGTTTCTTCAAATCGTTAACAATTTTTGAAAAGCACTCATCGATGGCAGTTCCATATTTGGATATTTTTGGTTGTATATCTTTGTGCCAACACTCACTTTCCCTCAAAACATAGATAATATCTATTAATTCCACCTTTAAATATTTCATTTCGCACTTAATGTAAATTCATATACTTATTTCCCTTTAAACTGAAGCTATAAATTTAGTTAACGTTTAAACAATTTTTGACACACAGCGTCCGCGATATTTTTTATATCATTGTTAATTCATGAGCTTCAAAATTTTAATAAAAATTACATATTTGTATAAGGAAAATAGAAGTAACTCTTTCCGATTAATTTTAGTTATGGTCGTAATGCAAGTCATGGCAACTCATATTTTTAAGTCGTTATCGAGTCATTTAGATATAGTATCCTATAACCTTTGCAATATCGCCCATATCGAAAAAAGTACATATTTTTAATTAGTAAATTTTAAGTACTTTTCAATAACATATAAATTATACATTTCATTAAATTTTTTATAGAATTTTAACTTTTGCGAATGGTATGTAATTCTATAGAACATCCGTAGATATGCCGAAATAAACATCAATTTCACATACTGAAAAGATATATCTATACTAATTAAGGCGATAATAGGTATTTCATAGCAACTTTTCAAATGTTGTACAATTTGTAACGAAAAATCGCCATATCTCAGAAACAGTTGAAAATCGACAAATACAAGTTGACTTTGATGTTTAGTCAGCCCTTCAAGGGCTATCATAAAATGTAAAAAAATACATAGCATTTAAAAAGACATAAGTTTGTGTTGGTTCGTCGTTGTCGACACCCAGTATAAATGAGAATATTCTTAAGTTGTAGAGCTTTTGATTATCTACAATTTTTGTATTAAAAATCATTTGCTTTCTACATTATTTGATATCAATAATGGTCTTTGCCGCTCCCCTGGAACACCGGTATATAGCGTTATTTGTAAAACAAGTAAGGCAGGTATTGATATGTAATGGATGATTAATAGCATGCTGCTTTGAAAATGATCTTTATTACTACTACTACTATTACTTCAAAAAATGTAGTATTATCTTCGTATAGAAAAATATCAATTGCACCTATAATATAAAGCCAAACAGCTCTAATATGTCACTACAAAAAAACCAAACGTAACAGTCAAATTAATTTCATGAAATGCCAATGTACTAGATTAAGTGTTATATTATTTATTATACAGGGTTAAGATAAAGTAACGCACAAAATTCATTAAACGTACAATGTTCATTTTTGAAAAAAATGCAAAAACACGTCAAACAGTTTATTTTATTCCGCGTCTTTTAACATAAGTCAAAAAAACAAAACGTCAAATTTGTCAAAGTTATGACGTCATCAATATTTTTTTTTAAATATGAAGCTTGTTTTTCTGCATTATAAAGAAATAATTGAAGTAGGGGTCACATAAGAAAAAACTGAGAAAATTAATAAAAAACAAAATAAACTAGTTTTTGAATTTATGAAAAGAAACTAAATATTAAAAGAATTAAAACTTAAAGTTACCTAGTAATAAAACAACTGTTTGTCAGTGTCAGTCTTACAATTAGTGTCATACCAATTTTATTATGATGGCTCCTTTAACGGAAAGAGAGAGGATAGAAATTCTAATGATAGTAGGTACGGCGATAGACTTCGAAGTCATGACGAAGCATGTGTTTTATTTAACGAAACACATTTTGAAAGACCTCCAATTGCTAGAAGCACAGTAAGCAGACTTGCAAAATTAAATGAAACAGGAAGCGTAAGTGATGCTCCAAAATCTGGAAGACCGGGAATAAGCGACGATGCAAAGTTAGATATTTTGCTGTCATTAGAAGACAACCCTCACGCAACTACAGCAGAAATTGCCTTACAACAAGATGTTAGTCAGTCGTTTGTAGTAAAGTTTAAAAAAAAAGAAAAACTGCACCCATACAAAGTGCAACTTGTTCACGAACTGGTACAGTAAATCGACACAATTGTGGTACAGTAAATCGACACAATTGTCGCTACTGGGCTCGGGAAAATCCCAACTGGATTCAGACAAAACACACCCAGCGCCCCCAAAAAATTAATGTATGGGTAGGAATCGTCAGAGGAAAATTTATTGGTCCTTATTTCTTTCGTGGGAATTTAACAGCTGAGCGATATTTGGAATATCTTCGTATGGCAGTGCTTCCGGATCTAATTGCGGCATTTCCGGATCCAAATAATAGGGAAAACTTGGATCCCAGAATTTGGTTTCAACAAGATGGTGCACCACCACATTATGGTCTTAATGTTCGAAGGTTTCTGGATAACCAGTTTGAAGGAAGGTGGATTGGAAGACGTGGACCAATGGAGTGGCCACCTAGGTCACCTGATCTCACCCCCCTTGATTTCTTTCTGTGGGGACATTTAAAAAGTCGGGTCTACGTTAACCGACCAGACAATTTGGAAGACTTAATGGAACGAATTAGACATGAAATGACTCGTATAACTCCGCAGATGATCGAAGACTCTGTAAATCAGGTCTACCATCGTCTTGGCCTATGTCAGATAGTGAACGGGACACAGTTTGAACAATTCCTGTAAGAAATCGTTTTGGTTTAATGGACTGTTTAGTTAATTTAAATGTTATTACTATAATAAAGTTTATTTTGTATGTGACCCCTACTTCAATTATTTCTTTATAATGCAGAAAAACAAGCTTTATCAAATAAAGTAAAAAAAACCAAGCTTCATATTTAAAAAAAATATTGATGACGTCATAACTTTGACAAATTTGACGTTTTATTTTTTGACTTATATAAATAAATATAATAATAAAATAAAAGAATAAACTGTTTGACGTGTTTTTGCATTTTTTTCAAAAATGAACATTGTACGTTTTATGAATTTTGTGCGATACTTTATCATAACCCTGTAGATGTTAGTGTTGTTTTTTTTTGTTATTTTATAATACTGATAAAATTGCGTTTAATTGATAGTATAATAAAAACTAAGTTTAAGTATGATTGGCAACGTGATTATCATTTTAAACGTGCAATTATAATTCTATTTTGGCTTCGCTGTAGGTGGGAGCGGCCGTTATTGACTTCTTTTGCGACACGTCTTAATATTTTTTTACATTCGTGCTTTTCGATCGAGCTATTTGCTACACAAATATTAAAATGTGTTAGTAGAATCCTTTCTGTTATTTTATTATACTAATACTAATTTTATTATACTAATGCTAATGTTTTTCGCATTTCATATAATACATACATAAATGATGTCATAATAAGTGGCTGTAACATTAATATTTCTAAATAGTATATTGTGGTGTATTGAAATATAGGTAATCAGGGATCGAATGTGTGGTTTACATGACGTTCATTCTAGGGACGCATCGAGGCTGTCATGAATACCGATTTGGTATTTTTCACACCCGTAACCGTAAATACAGCTTCCGCAGAAGGCGTATTGCAACGTTTACGCATTTGATTATGTTAATCACGAATGGTTACAGGAACGCGCCAAGTATCTTCGGCGCCGTCGTGCGAAATACTGATAGGCGCCTTTACCCTATATGTATTGAGCCAAAATTACCAGCCACCCTCCCATAGTTTAACATTGAAATTTATGACGAACTCTTTAGACTTGTTAGTACTGGTAGGTGTTTTTTATTTGAGGCAAACAATAGGTTCACATACAAAAAAATATTATTAAAATTTTTATTGCACACTGAAACAACAGTAACAAAATAAAAACAGTATTCCAAATTATTAAATAACAAAAGGTCAAATAAAATATTTTTAGAGTGCCCGTGTTTTTAAATAGATAAACGTGAAGGAAAACAACGGAAATGTCTTATAGAAATTGGACTTTTCCAGCTTTATTTTTGGAAAATTCATTAATAAGATTTTCAATATTCAGCTGCTTCAAAAAGTCAGACTCTATAGAAATGATAGCAAGATTTTCTAGCCGCTCCTGGCCCATTCTTGATCGTAAGTAATCCTTAATTAACTTTAATTTAGAAAATGATCTTTCGGCTGTAGCTACAGAAATTGGTATAGTTAACAATATACGTAATGCAATTGTAATGTTTGGGAATGAGTGGGTTAAGTTATTTATTGTAATGTAATTGAGTGTTTCTCCTACAGACGTCACATTTTTGTCGCAATTTTGCAGAAATTTCAATTCATGTAAAAGTTCTGTTCCGTCTATATCTTTTTCGTTTCGATTTTTGTCAGTTAAAGCTTCTTCAAGTTTTTTACAAAAATTAAATTGTTCTTGGTCAGAATACTTGCCAAAATCCTCAATATTCCACAAAAATTTGAAAACATCGGAATGAGAGGATAGCAGTTCAAATCTTTCATTTACAGATGAAAGAGTAATGTCTAGCATTCCAAAAAAACAATTGTCTTTGAATTTTAATTCTTGGTTTTCAATTGGCTGATCTTCACTTTCGTAGGAAAATTGTTTTGTTATTTTTTGTGGCCTTAAAATTTCTGACTTTGAATTTTAATTCGTGGTTTTCAATTGGCTGATCTTCACTTTCGTAGGAAAATTGTTTTTTTATTTTTCGTTGCCTTAAAATTTCTGAACATTTGAATATCGCATCTACTTCCAAGCAAGATGCTAATTCTTTGGCATCTACGAGCAAGTCACTGAAGCCTTTATCTGATCGATATTCCTTTAAAAAGGTATTTAGATTGTTCAAACTTTCGCAAGCCTGTGAAATATGGAATTTTTTAGTTGGCAGGATCTTGGTAACAACATAAACTTTACTTAGTATCTTGTACCACAACATTAACATACATACAAACTCATAATTTTTAATTTTTTTAACTATAGAAATAGCCAGATGTTTTGTAGTGTTATCAAAATTATTTCCAGACAAAACTTCATAAAAAGCATCCTAAATTTCGCCTAACTGGAATCTTAGAGGGGTTACTGCATCAATTCAGCTAGACCATCTGGTTTCTGATAAAGGTTTTAACGTTAAGTTTGAAATGTTACTTTTCAAAACAGACCACCGATTGGTTGAAGCAGAAAAAAAATTATATACCTCTTGAACAGTTGAGAAAAATTTATACTAAACATATTGGATTTCACAGCGTCGTTTATGACAAGGTTTAAACTGTGATTACAGCAAGGTACAAATATTGCTCGTGAATTAATGTCTAAAATTCTTTTTTGTACACCTTGATGTTTACCCTTCATATTCGCACCATTGTCGTATCCTTGTCCGCGTATGTTATAAATATATAAACCATAATTTTCTAAAGTTTTCAGTAAAAAGTTGGTTAAACCTTCACCTGTTGTATCATTTACAGGACGGAATGTTAAAAAACGTCCTTCGACACTAAATTCATTGTTTTTTAAATTAACGTATCTTATGCAAACAGAATTTTGCTCCTGGTGGCTCACATCGGGAGTACATCAAGTAATATAGAAAAATACTTGGCTTTGTTAACTTCAATTAAAATTTTGTTTCCTATATTATCACCTATTAATTTAATCGTTTCGTTTTGAATTTTATCTCCAAGATAAAATGGCATATTTCTTTGAGATCTATTAATATGTAGAGACATCACTGGGTCAAATTTTGCTGTCATTTCTATACATTTCAAAATATTTCCATTATTTCTTTGAAATAAGTTATTATTAGGACCACGAAAAGCCAAGTTTTGTTCAGCCAAAAATTGAATTGTATAAATTATTCTTTCAATGACACTGCGCCAGTGTTTAGTTTCACATATTAATAAATTTTGCATTTCGGAATCTACGGGTCGATTAGTTTTTAATCTTTCTAATAAATCTGACCAAGTAATCTTTCTAATAAATCTGACCAAGAACGTAAATTTTGTAAGTGAGATTTACTTTTTTCGTGAATTTTCAAATGTTCTCTTAAGTGATTCCAATCATTAAAACCGTCTTGGTTACTTAATCTTAATTTAGTATTTTTAGTCAATGGATTATTGGTGTCACTGAATATTTTACAACAAAAACAGAAAACTACAGTTCGCTCAACCTTTTCACCATTTGACAAAATTCGAGTGAAATATATATCAGAACACTTACGTCCATTTTTGTCTTTAGGATACATAGTTTTATTTTGATAATACGTAGGACCTTTTTCGACTAGTTCTTGCACCTGGGTTGGAGATAATATACTCGACCAAAGACCTGGATCGTTAGAGAGGGGCGAATACGCGTCTTCGGATGATTCGTCTTGCTTACTCGAACATGATGGTACCGACTGAAACGTATCAGAATCTGAATCTATCGGATCCTCATCCTTGGCTTGCTTCTCTAATTCTGATGGCAACTTTGATGTTGATGAAAATGGAAAACCACTGTTATCAGTAGAAGTACTGTCTTGAAAATGTGTGAGCTTCCGAAAAAAGTTGGTAACTTTTAAATTGCTCTTCTCCAAGTCTTCCTCCCGTTTTCACTTGTTAAGCAAGTTTTGATAACCAGATAATTTCTTTTTTTCTTCTCTGGCCATCTAAATAAAATCACTAAGAATTAGGAAACACAAAGTTTTATTTGTTTTATATAAAAAATTGTTCAAAAAAATTCGTAATTTTAAATTTTGTAATTACTGTAATGCCAAATTTCGTTAAGTTAAATATTTATAGAAATTAGGTAAACTGAATGTATAGTTAAAACTATGTAAGTTTTTAAAAGTTGAATAAAGCATTATTATAATTATTATTACTATATAAAGCTGAATTCACTTAATCACTTACCTTATTTTTTAATTATTTTTCACAATCACTATATTATCAAATCAGGACTTACTACATACATATATTTGGTACGCTCATACATAATCTAAAATAATTTAATTATTTTGGATTATGGTCCTAGCGACCGTTTTTCACAAATTGATTTTTTTAATTATTATAACGAATAATGAATATGAACAGTAGATGAATACATTTTCGTGTCTTTCTCAAACGATTCGTCAGACAGTTTTTATTGCGTAAACTTTTCTCCTATCGCCCATATCCCTCCTATTCATGACAAATATTATTTTTAGCGTCTCTATTATAAAATTCTTCGATTACACTTGTTCTTGGCATGCTAGAGCAACGTATTACCAATAATCGCTGTTTTCCTAGACCTGACGGCAACGTTTAATGCGCTATAACTTAGCAACTATCAATTGAACAAAAAAAGTTTCATACAAAAATTGTAGAAAATGTTATGCTCTACAACTTCGATAATCACATTTTTTTTGTATTTTTAAAAATTATCGAGATATTTTCCAAAAACAAAAAATCGTTTTTTTCAATCAACTATATCTTGGCAAATATTGACAATAGGGAAAAAAGTTTAAACAAAAAAGACGGGAAATATTATCTTCTACAAAAAAGGTCCTTACAATTTTTAACGTAAAACTCACTGTTTTCGAGATATTTGCAAAAAGGCGTTTTTCAAGATGGCGGCTAACGCTCGTGGTTTTGGACGACACAAATTTGGTTTTATACTTAGGGGACACCCTCTGACATAATCCAATCGAAAAATCAATTGATAGGATTTTTTGCGGAGCGAATATCTAAAAATCCTGGACTATTTCACCAATAAATCATGGAACTCAACAAAGAATATTATCGAACGGTGATTTTTTACAATTTCAAGCGTAGCTTAAGCCGTAAAGAATGTATTGAGTAAATCAATCGAGTCTTTGGTGATAAGTAGTGTTGCTTCGCTACCGTAAAACGGTGGTACAAGAAATTTCAACGCGGTCGATTTTTCTTAAATGACAGTTTTTGATCTCCTAAACCAAAAAACGCTCCTATTTAGAACATGATTGTAGAAGACTGGTATAATATTGTCAGAAGCATGCAAGCAATTTTGAAGATTGGTGTGAAAGCAATTAATATTATTTTACACAAACATTTGAAGGTCCATAAGCTTTGTTCTCGGTGGATTCCCCATGAATTGACTTCAATTCAAAAAGAAGGTCGTATGAGATGCTGTAGATCTGGAGTAGATCGCTTTAACCGTGGTATTATTTGGTGTACAACATCATTACAGGTGATGAAACATGGGCTATGATCTCGGAAAAAAAAACAAAAAAAAAACAATCGATACCTTGGTTTTTTGAGAATAAGTCGGCTCCAACAAAATTTGTTCGTGAAAGAAGTCGAAATAAGAAGACGGTCACCAAACTTTTTGAAACTACTGGGCATGAGGATAGATGTACTGTTAATTCAGTGGTACATTACAATTTGTTTGCCTCAGGTTCTCCAAAATGTTCGCGAAAAACGTCCACGAGGAGGGATCCTTTTAGAAAAGATAACGCTCGCGCGCACACTGCCGCTCGAACAACTGAGTATTTCAATGCCCAAAACATAGACATAACGTGTCATTCACCGTATACTCCAGACTAGTCCCTAATGACTTCTTATTTTCGCAGGTATAGGATAAATTACGGGGTTTACGTTTTACATCGGCCAAAGAAGCGGTTGATGCCTTTAAAAATGAAATGTACAAACTACGGCCAGAAGATTGGAGAAAATGTTTTCAAGATTGGTTTTCACGGATGCAAAAATGCATTCACTGTGGAGGAGAATACTTTGAAAAATTTAAAAAAAATGTTTTTTATAAATAAATTGTGTTTTACTATACCAAGCTCAACGGAAAGAGAACAACCCTCGTAAATAAATTAAACATTTCCACGAAGGAGTCGGCAATATTACTGTAAGGTGAAAGATCGGGAAGGATATCCAAAATATTTAATTCAAGATGCTTGGAATTCCATCCAGGATGACTATGCCACATCTTGCTTGATTTTGCTGTGTATTTATTATTTTCTTGGTCCTCGTCTTATTTTCGATTATAAGATGCACATTTCCAAGATTGTTAGAATTTACATAAATGCCCAATTTTACAAAATCAAAAAAAGTTACGGCAAAATAATTAAAAGTGGGGGTCTCAAGTTATCCCGCAGATATCTAAAAGTTAAATTATCGATATTAAACAAAAAATTATAATTACAATACTCTTTATAATCGAACTTCTTTATAGTGTTCTAATTTTTATAAAAAAAAATTCAAGGACATATATACGTGCACTTTAAATTCCTTCTCGTTTGATGGTTTTGTTTGTAAACATAAAACGTAAATAATTGCTTGTGGAATCAATTTAAATATGTATATGTAGATTACCATTAACGGAGGTCATACTAAATGAATGTTACGTGAGTATATTATTAGTATAAAGAATACTGAAATAAATAACGATTATGATATGTACCATACCTTTGAAATCAAATAAATAAATAGATGTAAGCAGTATTTAGAATTTAAAAGAGTATTTTGGAAATGAGGTTGAGAAAACTGGATATTAATATTTAATTTTACCAGCAACCGACGTTATATAGAGTACATTCTAATATTAAAGTGTTACAAATAATATTTGTAAACAGACACACAGAGGTTGGAAACGATTTTCCAAAATATGTTCAAAAATCATTAATATAATATGGGCATTAGATTGTACTTTATTAAAGTAAAATAAATTTTTATACCTGAGTGTATATCAAAATGTTAAATTTAATCTCGTAAAATATTACAAAGAGTTTATTATTGAAACTTTATTTAGAAAGAAATAATTATAAATTACGATTGGAAAAGAACTAGAATAGCATTTTAAGCACTATAAAATATTAAATTTAAATGTACTAATACTACTTAATCTATAAATAACGACTAATTACAATTACTGAATACATTGAAGGGTTTCAGATTATGAAATTAACATTGGTACTGGCCTGTCATTGGAAAAAAATACAAGGCTTGGTGGAAATAAACAATAGCCTAAGAGTATTGCAGGTCGTAGAAAAGTGAATTTTTTGTTGGGCTATTCTTTCTATCGCTGATTTTGATTGGTATAATATAAGTTTATGTCGATAATTAAAAATCATTTCTAAAAAAAATCTTTAAATTGTGCTTATACGATTATAATGTCAAGTTTGAGATCCTGATATCAAATACTACGACTGGCCTATCACCTCTCATTCTGCTGAAGAAATTTACAAAATTGGTTGGAAATCAAATGGTAACGGATACTATGACATACAATTTCTGAATGATAAAATATCAATAATCATACAAAAGCATCAGGTTCTTTCTTTCAGTATTTTCACCTTTGCTTTGTCGATAAAGTTGTTCTTTCTGCTTTTAAATTCCATCGGAAAATTCCCGTTAACCACTTCCATATTGCTCCAAAGTGCCTAATTTTGTTTATTATTATCAAATACCCTACTAAAATAATACTATAAGCATTACCAATATTTTGGAAATACTGAAGATAGAGGCATCTGGTGGTATGAGATGATAATATGCAATAATGTCGGAATATTTGACGTATTTTTTAATCAATATGTCTATTTCTGCTATTTATGGCTGTAATTATAAATAAGTTTCTCAATACTTCCACAAAAATTATGTTGTTTTTCATATAATTTTATATCATATATGCTTCCAGAAAAGCGAATTTAGTAATTCAAAGGTGGTAAATAATTTAAGATATAATTAACTTTTTCTTAAAATTATTTAATCTATAGACGTTATTCAGGAACTCTGCTTATGCAAACTTTTATAAGAAATATAGCGTATAATAAATAACTATTTTTTCCATTAAATATAGAATATTGAAATAAACTACTATTTTATTTATTTTATAATACGTATATTAAATATATGTAATTCGATATGAAATCATATGTATGTATATCATCTGATTGTGTCCTATTGACCGGTTTAGTGTAGGTACTCACTCCACTGTTGTGTTTCCGCTCTCTTACAACCTTCTATATGTTCATGCTTCCTCCACAATCTCTATCTCTCTCCACTTTTTCCTATCCTGCACTTTTTCTTTTTATCTCTTCTGGTGTTCTATAATGTTCTCCCATCTTATCATCGGCCTACCTCTTAGTCTACGTCCTTGTGCTTTCCACTTCGTAATTCTTTTTTGACAGTTTATAACTTTTGCTATGTCTTCACCTTCTAGCGTGTCATTTAATCTCAATGATTTAGTAAACTTCTGTATTCTTGTCTTAACTTTTGCAGTACAAATATTCTCCTTATAATCTTTCTCTTAAAAATCCTTAATTTTACTTGCTCTCTTTTCGTTAGACACAAAGTTTCTCACCCATAGTTTAACACAGGTCTTCTTATGATCTATAGACTTAAATTTTTCATTTTTACTTAATCTTTTGTGTTCTATAAATGTTTTTAACTTGTAATAAGCTCTATACCTCGCTTGAATTCTTTGCAATATTTCACCACTTCTATAGTGCCCATGTATCTAAAGTTTTCAACTACCTCAAGCTTGCACGCTCCTTTCCATTGTTCTTGCAGGCTACTTGTATTACTACGAGTTATTCTCATATACTTTTTCTTTTCTTCGTTAATCACTAACGGCTTCCTGCGGCCTTTGTTCTTCTCCTGCTATGACTGCGAGATCATCAGCATACGCAATTATCTCTACTGCCTTTTCTATTATGCTTTGCGTATAAATTAGAATAGAAGATTAGGATGGACTTGAACTAAAGGTAAAACCAGCATGATTGTAGAACCGTTTATTGCAATTGTGTAAATTATTATCTATTAATAATATTGCCTTGATAGGCTTTCAATTAAACTTTATATTCAGTGTATTAGCAAATGCCTATTGAGTGATAATAATAATGGCTATATTTTAATTGATTTACAGATCAATCTTTGACACTTTAGTAAATTTAATATTTTACAATGTCTGTCCCTGCTTGAATTCAACATAATTGTCCAATTATGCATGTATGCCACTATTTGGACTATGTATACATGGTAGTAAATTTAAATAAATATAATGCTTGTTATTGATAGCTTAAGCCGATTGTCCGCTTTTGTGGTCACACGCACACACACATGTTGGCAAACATCACTTGGTTTCATTTCGGTGCTATATTCACTTACTTTACAATACAGCAACATAATTTTAAAAAAATGCCGAATATGGCACAATAAACAAATTTTAAAACCAGAAGATAAATATAATAATAACTTGATTTTAGTAGGTTTAGAAACAGGAACTGTTACGTGAATGGATGAGTAATTAGTGGAACAGATATAAAATAACAATAAATATGATAAAATAGGTAAAAATAAAAAGTTTGCAAATTCACTTTTACAAGTTTTCTGAACATGCTTCCGAAATGACAAATCGACAGAAATTACTCATAAGCTTCTCCGTTAATACTATCTTCAAAAAAATGCGGACCTATCATACAATCACCAAGAATGCCCCCCCATACATTTATGCTCCACCTGTGCTGATGATCTATTTATTACTGCAGTAACTGCAGGCGCGGCTGGTGAGTACGTTTTGGTGGTGCACGTCATAGACAAGACTGATTTGTTTATAAATACTGTGACTTACATATTACATTTATACGTAAAACGTATATGCATATATGCATGTGTTGAGATACACACATACATTAAGTGCCATTGCTGACAATCGAACGCACAGACACCGGTGTTTCGACCTTTGAGGTCTCGTCAGTGTACGTGGAGACTGTCGACAATGGCTCTAAGACTTAAAACGCTGCTTATGTCATTTTTGCGTGTTAAATGCAGTGAGCTTTCCATTTTCGTTTTAACTGGTGACGCTACATAAGGCTCTATTACACGGGATACACTATAGCAGAACATGCCGTCAGAAGCCATCGCTTGTTTCTGTGTCATCTTTTGGGTGTTAGATATCGCTGTGATACTCTCACTGCATTTAACACGCAAAAATGACATAAGCAGCGTTTTAAGTCTTAAAGCCATTTTCGACAGTCTCCACGTACACTGACGAGACCTCAAAGGTCGAAACACCGGTGTGTGTACGTTCGATTGTCGGCAATGGTACTTAATGTATGTGTGTATCTCAAACACATGCATATATGCATATACGTTTTACGTATAAATGTATATATGTAAGTCACAGTATTTATTTACTGCTTGATGTTAGTTTTAACATCCATGTGTTTACACTTTTCATTTTCGTTTTGATTGGTGACGCCACATAAGGCTCTATTACACGGGGTACACTATTAACATATAGGCCTCTGTATAGCAGAACATGCCGTCAGAAGCCATCGCTTTTTCTGTGTCATCTTTTTGGTGTTAGTTATTGCTGTGATACTCTCACTGCATTTAACACGCAAAAATGACATAAGCAGCGTTTTACGTCTTAAAGCCATTGTCGACAGTCTCCACGTACACTGACGAGACCTCAAAGGTCGAAACACCGGTGTCTGTGCGTTCGATTGTCGGCAATGGCACTTAATGTATGTGTGTATCTCAAACACATGCATATACGTTTTACGTATAAATGTATATATGTAAGTCACAGTATTTATTTACTGCTTGATGTTAGTTTTAACATCCATGTGTTTACACTTTTCATTTTCGTTTTGATTCGTTTATTATCGGTGATATACTCCCAGATGCCGAGCACATCAGCGATAATAAACGAATCACTCTTGTCCATGTACGTGCTTCACCAAAACGTACTCAGCAGCTGCCACTGGAAGTAAGGGTTTTCATTTGAATAGTAATGAAAAATTTGTTTGTTAACTGTTTCGTTTCTATGGAAACATAAAGCTGGCAAAATTATAAGAAAACGACAATAGCTCAGTAATGTAACACTGAATTTTTCAGAAAAACGTCGAAAACCTTAAATATTAGGCCTTTACTATCTTATAACTTTTTGACTAAGAATTATACGGGGAATATAAAAGTGTAATAATATCTAGGGTGTTCCGTTTAAAAAAACTATAACTATGGTCAGTCA
Source organism: Amphimallon solstitiale (assembly GCA_963170755.1). NCBI lineage: Eukaryota > Metazoa > Arthropoda > Insecta > Coleoptera > Scarabaeidae > Amphimallon > Amphimallon solstitiale. The sequence continues at coordinate 123,067,620 of OY720681.1, read as the reverse complement.
CCAAATTATGGAATACTTTGTATAATACAAAATACTTTGAAAAGGTGCCCCTATTAAGTGGCTATCTTAGGAAAAGAACCTCTTCGAAATATTTTTGTTCATAAAGTCACGATCTGCCTTCCTTGCGAGGATGACTCAGCCTGTATATACAGGGTGTCTCTAAAAGGTGCGGAAAAAACGCTACCACACATTTCTGAGGGCGATCTAACCCAACTTACCTCAGTCCAAAAGTGGATGCATCATTGCATTGAATTGCCACAAGAATAACACCCAAATTACAGAAGCATATGTGTCCATATACGGAATGAATTCTTTATATCCAGATTACTCATAAACGGCTGCTCCAATCAACTCCTACCAGGTATACCTTTTCTAGGTAAAAAACATTGGAGAATAAGAATTTTTATTTAAAAGTTAAATACAGTGTGTCTCAAAAAAGTTATTACGTTTTAAATGGATACAATATGCCGCAGGTGGCGCCCTCTACATTTTGCAATGAAAATGAGAGCAGATTTAAATTTTTTACCCCACGAAACCCCCCCTACCCCAAATATTGTGACAATATACCAATTATTACAGAAATTATTTATAAAAACTAAAACCAAATTGAACTTTTGACACTCTGTATCTCCGAAAGCATCCACTTTTGAACTGAGGTAAGTTGGGTTAGATCGTCATATTTTGCCCTCAGAAATGTGTGGTAGCGTTTTTTCCGCACCTTTTAGAGACACCCCAGTATAAATCGTTAGACAGAGTGGGCCGGTAAAAATTCTAATACTGTTATTGTAATTAACTTCTCAACAACGGGTATATTCAAATATTTAAAAGGTTTTATTAAAAATCAGTGTAACTAAAAAAGAAAACTAAATATCTAACATTTTCGGTAGACCGGAAGTAGCAGTTTACTTCAGTGAGAAAATCGAATTTTGCCAATATTTCGTCAACTACTAAGTTTGAAATTCTTTTTTATAAAGAATTCATATGTACTTAGAATTAAAATTGAGAACAATTTTATTTAAAAAGTTTTTCGAAATTCCTACCGGAAGTAGGTGTTTTACTCTTATCTCAAATCAGGTTTTTGCGAATATTTCGCAAGTTTTGCTTTTTAGACAAGTACGTTACGGGAATAAAAGTATTTAAAACCTATTTTTCAATATCTTTTGTATAAAAAAAATTTCAAAATTCAGACCGGAAGTACCACTTTTCCTTTTATCGAATAGCGATTTTTTGCAAATATGTCGTAAGTTATGCATTCTATATATATTTATCAAGAGTACAAAAGTATTTAGAACTGGATTTGCAATATTTTTTGTATACATGAAATTTCAAAATTCGGACCGGAAGTAGCACTTTTATTCTTAGCGAGTAGCACTTTCTTTCAAATATCTTGCAAAGTATGCATTCTATAGCGATTTATTACGAGAATGAACGTACGTAGAATATCATTTTGAATAATTTTTGTATAAAAAAGTTCTTAAAATTCTATAATTTGAAACGCTCATACGTATAAGAAAGTCGTGTGGTGGCCACACCTCATTTTTTTTATATGTGCAGACAACAGCTTCGTGTTTATTTTATTCGTATAATCCTGCGAATATTCATTTTATATAATATTTTTATAAATAGTAAACATTGATAAATATAAATAGGAAATACAAAAAAAATATGAATGCAAAGTGATAAGCTATAGGAAAGACAAACAAAACAAAACTAATATTTATATACAGAGTGAATTATGTAATACGGGATACGGGGCTTTAATTCGGGACTGCCCCGGAAAATTCGGGACGAATGGTCACCCTAACAATGTATGATAACCAAAACTATCTTATAACTGACTTATCATAAAAATATTTGTACGTTAAATCTTGAGGAATTATATAGTCTATTCCATCCTGGAATCAAAGTTTTGCTCTTACTGAGATTGCACGCGACGTTGCATAATTTCAATGTTGGACAGGTATTAGGTAAATTTCAAATGGCCAGGATGGTATTACGTTAATTTCATAATTATAGTAATGGACATTCGCAAAAATCCCGAGGTAGAAAATTTTCATTTTGGCAATAGGTACTTCCTAATATAAAGTAATTTCTATCTTATGCATACTCATTCGTTCATTGTTGGTCATCGGTTTTTGTTTTTTTTTTTTTGCTTGAGATTCTTTATTATCAGAATAACACTAATTTTACAAGAATTTACAACAAAAAATTCGCATTTCCAGATAATAATTATTGTAATAGATACTTGTGTAATCTTAATAGTAATTTAAAAATTATTTAAATTTAGTGCATGTCTTCTATGTTTATTGACATTCGTAATGAAAACAAGTATAATAATTTATATCTTTTAAGACGTGTATATATAAATGAATTGGGAATTGTTTTTGAATTATTTAAATATACCTACTTAATGGAGTTTTACAATTATTTAAATGTTACCATAGAATTCAAAAAATAGTAAACTGTTAAAAACTAAGTGATGTGTTGTGAATATAAATTGATAATTACCAATATAAATATAATTAGGATTTATGACTAAGTAAACTTTGAATTTATTTACTCCAAAATCAAAAATTTCCAATTTTGTTTGGTACCTACATATAATTTCTCATCAAATTTTTAAATATACAGGGTAGGGCACCTCATTTCCGTCGGTTTATATACGAAAAGCGGTAATATGTTTTATTTTTATTTTTATTAAAGGTTGTGTACGTTCATTAGGGGCACGTTTTAAAATTATTTTGAAATATACAGATTGATCCAAAAAAATTTGGCACATCAGAGTTATGAAAATTTAAATGGAATACCCTGTATATTATGGGATATTTTGATGCTATAAGCTAAATTAAGGCCACTTCATGTTATATTCCCTATACCTAACTCAACCTCTTTTCGAGATATTTCACTATTTTTGAAAATGTAGATCAAAATTTCAGAGACATTGCTGTCTTCCATATTTGAGCGAATTATTTTAAATTGTATTTAATGTATACTCAAAGCATTAGACTCTAAGATTAGCTAAAGCTGATATCTAAAAATTATACAGGGCGTTCAAAAACTACATTTCTGTTTTGGTTAACATTAAAGGCAAATAACTTTCTTATTTTAAATGGAACAACCTGTATTTATTGCCATTTTTAGATTCTAATTTTAATTGTTTTTAAAACTGTATTAGGGTTTCCTATACCTATCTCTTATAGTTTTTTGGTAATTTAGGATTTTCAATTTCAATTTTCATTTAAATTTTCATAACTTTGGTGTGCCAAATTTTTTTGGATCACTCTGTATATTTCAAAATAATTTTAAAACGTGCCCCTAATGAACCTACACAACCTTTAATAAAAATAAAAATAAAACATATTACCGCTTTTTGTATATAAACCGACGGAAATGAGGTGCCCCACCCTGTATATATATTACAACAACTTTCGTTTAGTTTCCTGTACTGATATATACGTATTTAAAAAGTAAATTTTATTGTGCACCAAAAATGCTTTTCTTTTCTCTATATAATGTTATGTGGTGATTCAAATCAAAAGCATTTGTTTATAAACATTTTCATATACCGCATGTGTAAAATCATATTGGGGATTGGATATATGTATACTAGGCACACCGGCAACAACTCCCAATCGTGCCGTAGTCATGGTACAAGGAAACAAGGTATGCTCTTGCGCATCTCTTGATGACGCGCATTTATCGAAAATGATGTCACTTGACAACTCTGACAGAAGTCACTGACTGAACTTACTGACAGAAGTAACTGACAGAAAGCATTTTCCAAGACTCCCTTTAACAACTAAAATTGTATCTGGAGATCGTGTCGAACAGCGTCGTTCTGTGTTTGTGAGAGGAGGGGTCAATGGTAACAATGCCTCGCTGCACGCCAGAAGAAAAACTGCAAATTATTAAATGGTACTATAGTGGTCATTCTGCAAAGGATTACATAAATTTATTTCCGCAAATATTTGCAGGCAGACCCGTACCCTGTGAGCAAAGCATATTACATATTTTGAATAGCTTTGAAAAATGTCCTTGTTTAAATAATTGCACAAAGTGTAATCCTGGAGAGGTAAATCCACTAAAAGCTGAGGTACGAGAAGAGCGGGATATAATGATTTGTAGCACTGTCGAAGTAGAGGATACGTTATCTACCAGAAGTGTTGCTGAGGAATTGGGTGTGAGTAATAAAACCGTCGCGAACATATGGAAGCGAAATAAATTAAAATGTTTCAAATACTCGAAACGCAAGAAATATTTCTCGATGACAATTTTAGAAGAATGGAGTTTTGTGAAACCGTAATGGAAAAGACAAATGAAAATGAGAATTTCATCGCAAATATTGTATTCACAGACGAATCGTCATTTCCATTAAATGGAAAGCTCAATCCATCTGTTGTTCGATATTGGGCTCGGGAAAATCAGCACAGATATTTTGTTAAACACACCCAATATCCCCAAAAAGTGAATGCCTGGGCAGGTATTTTGAGTGACCATTTGCTTGGTCCATTTTTTATTGATGGTACACTAAATGCGGACAAATACCTCGATATGCTACAGAATCAGACACTTCCCACTATTGATAATACCGGAATAGATCGGGATATTATTTGGTTCCAACAGGACAGTTGTCCTGCACATAATGCTGTCAGAGTAAAGCATTTTTTAATGAATACTTTTCCTGATCGTCTCATTAGTGGAACAGGAAACATTCGTTGGCCTCCGCGATCTCCTGATCTATCGCCAAATAATTTCTTTTTGTGGGGATACATCAAAAATAAAATATACAGTGCACAAGTTGGCAGGTTAGAAAACTTAAATACTTTGAGAAGGCTAAACATAGAGGCTTTTGAATCCGTAACAGTTGATGTGATTCGTAATGTGCCAGAAAATTTTTATGATAGGCTCGGACAATGCCTTGCTGCTGAAGGAGGCATTTTTGAACCTATGCAATAACATTTTATTTTTTAGTATTGTTTAGAGTATATTTTTTTATTTTCATTAGAATTCCGTTCTTAATAAATTTATATAATAATTTACTAAGAATTAATGTTTAATTAGAATTGTGCTTTTATTTTCTTACTGTGTTGTATTGTATTTCTGTTAAAAAGGACTTTATTGAAATAGTGTCCTGTGAAATCACAACATTATTGAACTGGTAGTACTAGAGGTCGATTGCGCGTCATCCAGAGATGCGCAAAAGCATACCTTGTTTCCTTGAGCCATGACTACGGCCACGATTGGGCGATGTTTCCGGTGTGCCCAGTATACATATATACTGTCCCCAATATGATTTTACACATGCGGTATACATATACATTAGTAACTGAATAGAGTTATTTATTTATACTTTACTAAGTCATTATTTAACTATTCAGGACAAGTATTTTTGAAGATACTATGACAATTTATCTCGTCGGAATTACCTATGAGCGTTTCACACTATATCTTGTCATGAATGTTCAACGACATGAATAAGCACCTACACGAATAAATAGTAGAAGGTAATGAGTTGGCAATAATAACACATACCACAAATATAAATGCGTATGACATTTAAATCGACATTCACATATTCGTATTCGCACTTCATACCTCGTAAATTAATGCCAACGCTAATTTGTAATCTTTTGTGAAACGTAAGCCGCAAATGTAGGTAGTTAATAATTAATAAAACTAACGTGGAGTTCTCAAAAGTATTTAAAGACATTATTTGGTGTATTGGTTCTTGCACTGAAATTTTTAACTTTTTTATATTCAACAATAAATGGCTCAAAGTATTTGATGTTTCTTGTATATAGAATAGCAATATTTTCAAAAATGTTGTTTTGCTCTGTTATCCAAGAGACTGTAGTCTAATTTTGACTTAATATTTTCATATTTTTGCTCGCTGCATTGAACTTTTTTTTTAATTACTAGATGTAAACTTCGATATTATTCTTAATTAAAATGACTTTTTCTTAGGGTCCCTTAGGAATTTCATTTATTTTTTCATCAGAAGCTGTGTGAAGTTAGTCCCCATTTTTTCGAAAATCGAAAATCGGATGGTTGTTCCAAGTTGTTCTAGGTTTATTTAAATTATTCCAAAATATTTAAAAGAAAAGTCAGTATTGGCCGAGATAAAAAGAACGACTTTTTCACACAGCACTTTTAAAATTAAAATTCTGAAGGTTGTTCCAGGTTATTCCAGTTGTTCTCAAAAGTATTTAAAGACATTTATAGTATTGGCTTCTGCATTGAAATTTGTAACTTTCTTATGTTCAACAATAAGTGGTACCACAGTATTTGATGTTACTTATATATAGAATAGCAATATTGTCAAAAAAGTTGTTTTGGTCTGTTATCCAAGAAACTATAGCCCAGTTTTAACTTAATACATTGAACATTTTTTTTTAAATTACTTGATGTAAACTTTGAGATTATTCTTAATTAAAATGAAATGCAAGATTTTTTCTGAGCGTCCCTTTAGGAATTTAATTTATTCTTTTACCAGATGCTATGTGAATTAACCCCCATTTTTTCGAAAATCGGACGGTTGCTCCAAGTTGTTCTAGGTTTGCCAAGATTAAAAAACGACTTTCTCAGCCAGCCCCCCTTTTCCAAAAGTTGCTGAAGGTTGTTCCAGGTTACTCTAGTTGTTCTAAATATTGTTCCAAAGAATCTCGAAAAAAATCCAAATTGACCGGGATAATCGGAAAAAACAAGTTTTATCCAGTCTCCCAATTTATTTGAAAATCGAAATTCTAACGACTGTTCGAGGTTCTAGGTTTCTTTAAAATTGTTCCACAGATTTCAAAGAAAAAATAAAAATCAGTCGAGAAAATAAGGACAAACGCCAAAAGTATGAATTCAGGCCCGTCTTTTGCAAAAATTTAAATTTTGATGGTTGTTCGAAATTGTTCTAGGTACTAGGAAATAGAAAAGTGAGATGTTAGCCTCCTTTTTTCGAAAATATAAATTCTGTCGGTCAAATAGGAGACAGTGGCTATCAATAACAACACAAAAATATAAACTCTTACCACCAAATTAGTATTAACGTTCGGATTCATGTTTAAATTTATTAAATTTCTTAGTGAGATAAAAAAACAAACGGGTTTTCTCCCAGTCCCTTTTTAAAATTGAAATTTTAGAGGCTATTCCAGGTTTTTTAGTTGTTCTAAACATTGTTCCGAAATATCTCGATAAAAATCAAAATTGACCCAGATAATCGGACAGAACGAGTTTTTTACATCCCCACTTTTTATGAAAATCCAAATTCTGACAATTGTTCTAGGTTGTTCTAGATTTGTTCAGAATTGTTCCAAAATATTTCAAAAAAGAAAAAATAATTGCCTAAGAAAATGGCAAAATGCAATTTTTCACTACCGCAAAATGGGGCGAGATTGATAGAATTTAAAGTATTTTTTTAAATAAAAAACGTCACCAGAATATTTTAAATATAAAGAAAATCGGAAACTATGTGGGCATATAATACGAATCGTTTAGTATCTCTACAGATAGATAATACCAAGAAATAACAGTAGAAAGAAATAAAAAGGCCTAACTCATACTCAGTATGGCGCGACTTTTACCCTCTCTGAAATTGTGCTAAAATATACGTCTTGGATTGTAATAAATCCAATTCGCCCCGTTTGCAATTTTACCAAGCAGATTTTTGTCTGTACCATATTCTGTTAAATGGGGATGAGATTGATATGTGGGACAAGATTGATAGTATGAGGAATATTGATTAGACGATAACAATATTGCAATATTGGTAGGGCAGACAGTTTATTTGAAAATAAAATCAAAATCAAAATACAAGGAGACAAAAATCTTCATTTTAAGTATATCAACACAACATTTTACAGTTCCTGACATCAACTTTAACAGGAAACTCATATTCTTTTTCACCCAGCTCAACAGGAGTTGGTAGAACAGCTATTAATCAGTGTCTGGTATTGTACTTACATCATTTTCTACCAATTTAAAGGTTGTTTTTCTGCATTAGTAGACTTGAGGCCGACTATGTTGAATTTGTTTTCTGAAAAATTTGTTAAAATCTTGCAAACATATTGAAAAGTTGTGGATTTTCTTCGTCCAGAAACGAACTTGCAAGGACAATTGCTTCTGGTTTTAACAAATTTTTGGTAGGTGCTGCATAATCCACTTCAGTTTCTACATTCTCCTCTCAACTCCCTTGTTCCTCTACTACAGCAGTTTCTTCTTCCCTTTCGCTGTCATCTTCTTCAGAACTATTTCTCGTCGCTACGCTTTTTCCTGGTATAATATTTAGTCTTTGATTCTTGCGTTTTACTCTTTCCACGGTATTGTTTGTTCCATATCTTTTTCCCGGAGTATTTCACATAATGTATCATTCATTTCCTGTTCTGGATTATGAGCGATGTCTGGAATTTTATTTAAAACCTTATGGGCGTTGAAAGAGTATATTGCAGTTGCGTAAAAGCCATTTATTAGATTCCTTTTAACACCAGTTTCTTGATCTCCTGGTTTATCTTTCGTTTGAGACTGTACATCGTTCATTTTTTCTATTGCAGATTTAAGAAATTCAGGAAAAATTTCTTTGGCAATTCCAGAGGTATGGTGTCTGAGTTAGTAGGTCGTTAAAATATTTCGCCATGCTACCATAAAGGGTTTGAAAAATGCCAAATCGAGCGGCTGGCAAATGTGGGTAGAATTAGGCACTAGATAGAAAAATGAAATATCGTTTACTTGACACAAGGCCAGAACACGTTTATTACAATGGGAGCTTAAGTTGTTGCCAATATGCACTTTTTTACCTTCTACACCTTTTCCAACAGTATTTGCGAAATTATCATTTTAATTTTTGAAAGCGTCAATTGTATTTTAGTCTTAGCAAATGAATTGTAGAATATATCATTTGTATTTTCGAACAGTGAATTAGATTTGCGATCCAGTCAAATGTATTTTAGCCTAATCAAATGGATTGTGGAAAGCATCAGATGTATTTTATCCTTATCATATGGATTTTGGATAACGTCAAATGTATTTTCGAACTATCAATTGAATTTTATAAAGCATCAAATGAATTTTCGAAAGCATCATTTGTATTTTCGATGGCATTATGTTATTTCGATAATGTACTTACTTATATTCTATTGAATGTCCTTTTTTTGCTCACGAATTTATTGCCGGATAAGCGTCGGGCGTGCACCAGGTATACAATATGTATGTCTGGTAGGACGCCCGACGTTCATCTTAGGCAATGTAATATATATATTATAATTTTCTGTACATGGTTATTGTGCTAATACCAGTTAGTATAGTGTTTTCTAACAAATAAATAAATAAAATACATATCACCTTTTCGAAACTACATATGATTAAGCTGAAATACATATGATTATTTCTAAAATTAAATTTACTAATCGAAACTACTTTTGACGAAGTCTCATAATCATTTGACTATTCTCATTTACAATTGACGATATCTATAATTAAATTAATAGCTCTAAACTACATATGATATTATCTAAAATACTTTTTTTATTTCTAAAATTCAATTGATGCATTCCCAAATACTAATAACATTTCGAAACTACATTTGACGCTTTCGAATATACTGTTGGAAAAGGTGTAGTTGCTTCGCGTGTGGAAGAAATGATGAGCAGAAAAAATTTTTAAACGTTACAGCGTCCATACAACCATGAGAGGTTCTATTGAATCGACAACCCTGTGCACAGCATGGCTTGGTACAACACGGGTACCCACTAATCCCGCCTTCTTTCCATGTGTTATAGAGATGCTCGCTTTTGTATATCACATACGGCGGAAGTAGTATTCCGTCGGCAGATCCACAAATCATTATGGATGTGCAGCTCTTAGAACGATTGACTATGTTTTTCGGATACTTGACTCGCATATAAGCAAGCTTTCTACTTCCGGGATTGTCATCCACATTGATCTCGTCATAATTGAAGATGTTGCTTGGAGCAACTTTGTCTAAGGTTTCTTCCAGATTATTAAAATACGTCGTCAAAGTTTCTCTAGAAACTTTCGCTCTGGTTTTGTTGATATTTTTAAAAGCACGTTCTGAGGCCCGGTCTTTATGACGATCTAGTAGATTTAACGCCCAGTCTTTTCCGAGTAGATTAATTTAGAAGTTGTAAACTTTTTTACCCTTCTCATCAAGATTCCTTTTTGCAAGCATTCTTATCTCTAAGAGAACAAGAGGAAATCGCCAATCTGCACACTTTAAAGCTAAGTTGAGAATAGCTCTATCTTCTAAGTTCGAGAAAACTGGTTGCCCACAGGTTTTTTAACATGTTTCCCATAATATTTATTGTGCAAAGTTTCCAGTTTTCCAGATACTTGAGTCGCATATAAGCAAGCTTTCTACTTCCGGGATCGTCACCCACATTGGTCTCGTCATAATTGAAGATGTTGCTTGGAGCAACATTGTCTAAGGTTTCGTCCAGATTATTAAAATACGTCGTCAAAGTTTCTCTAGAAACTTTTCCTCTGGCTTTGTTGATATTTTCAAAAACACATTGTGAGGCCCCGTCTTTATGACAATCTAGTAGACTTAACGCCCAGTCTTTTCCGAGTACATTAATTTATAAGTTGTCAACTTTTCTACCCTTCCCATCAAGATACATTTTTGCAAGCTTCTTATCTCTAAGAAACCAAGAGGAAATCACAAATCTGCACACTTTAAAGCTAAGTTGAGAATAGCTCTATCTTCTAAGTTCGTGAAAACTGGTTGCCCACAGGTTTTTCTTAGATGTTTCCCATGATATTTATTGTGCAAAGTTTCCAGTTTTCCAGATACTTGACTCGCTTATAAGCAAGCTTTCTACTTCCGGGATCGTCACCCACATTGGTCTCGTCATAATTGAAGATGTTGCTTGGAGCAACATTGTCTAAGGTTTCTTCCAGATTATTAAGATACGTCGTCAAAGTTTCTCTAGAAACTTTCGCTCTGGCTTTGTTGATATTTTCAAAAACAAGTTGTGAGGCCCCGCCTTTATAACAATCTAGTAACTTAACGCCCAGTCTTTTCTGAGTAGATTAATTTAGAAGTTGTCAATTTTTCTACCCTTCTACGCCCAGTCTTTTCCGAGTAGATTAATTTAGAAGTTATTCACTTTTCTACCCTTCCCATCAAGATACTTTTTACAAGAATTCTTATCTCTAAGAGGCCAAGAGGAAATCCCCAATCTGCACACTTAAAAGCTGAGTTGGGAAGAACTCTTTCTTTTAAGTTCGTGAAAACTGGTTGCCCACCGGTTTTTCTTAGATGTTTCCCATGATATTTATTGGTAGATTGGTTTACGCAGAAAAACTATGGTACGGTATGTTTTAGCTTTTATTTATTCTTTATTATTTTTTAAATATATTACCTCCTAGCATTAAAACAGTATTATTGCCGAAGTATCACGCGCAAAGCGCATGCACTATACTCAAACGCACGATATTATCAAGTGCAAAATGCAAGTAGAAAATTAACAAAAACATCATCTTCCTCGTTACTAATTGACATTAGACAAATTAAATATATTTTAGAACATTCGTATGAAATTATCGAACCTATTAATGTAAAATTAAATAAAAAGCATTAATGGAAATTAGTTCGATAATTTATACAGTGACGGACAAAAGTCCGTTACAAATTTAGAACAAACCTAGAACAACCTAGAACAATCGTCAGTTTTTGGATTTTCAAAAAAAGTCGGGCTGTAAAGAACTCGTTTTTTCCGATTATCTGGGTCAACTTTGTTTTTTTTTCGAAATATTTTGGAACAATATTTAGAACAACTAGAAAAACATGGAATAGTCTCCAAAATTTAAATTTAAAAAAAGTGGCTGTGAAAAAACTCGTTTTCTTGTCTCACCAAGAAATTTATTAAATTTATACAGGGTGAGTTTTTTTTCATTATTTGTATGGGGATCTCGAAAACCATAAGAGATACACATTAGGTTAAATGGAGAAAGATTTGCATCTTTATAAGCCTCATCCAGATACGTTTTTGTCAATTTAAGAAAATGCATGGTTTACTAGATATTTGCAAAAAATATAAATTCTCCAAAACCTTTTCAGTGCTATAACACTTCTATTCTTAAAGTTAGAAAAAAACTTTTTGAATATTGTTTTTAAGAAATTCAATTTCAAACAACGACAACTTCTTAAATTTTTAATTTTGCTTAGTATTTTTGAGTTAGGAAGCAAAGTCTATTTTTTTTTAAATGGAAACTATAGTTGGCTATGACATATTCTTGTAGTGAATTTTTTTCTGCTTGCAATGATGTAAGGGTTGTAGCACTTATTTTAATAAATACCTAACTGCACAATACACTATTATTATGTTTAACAAAAATCATGTTTTGCCACAGAAAAGAAAATAAACTTATAATACACAATGTCATACAAGAAACAATAAAAACGCTAAACGAATTAATTATTAACAACACGTAACACGCTAAATTTACATTAAGTGTTCAAAATGCCCACCATTATTATCGACGCACATACGGCACCTTTTCAACACTGAGTTAATAGTTCTCCTAATTTTGCGCCGATCTAAGCTATCAAATACATTAATAACAGCTTCCAATAGCTCCTCTTGGGTTGCGTCTGATCGCACATATACGAGATCTTTTATTGCTCCAAAGACGAAGATGTGTCTTGCGATATTTCCACTTACGTAATGCTTTATTTCCCTAATATATGTATTTGGATCTATTACTCGTAAAACTATCCTGAGGCGTAAATCTGTACTAATTTTTAATATGTAAGTTATATGCAAATGCCTCTTTTCCAATAAAAGACTTATTTCTGGTAGAAATTACGAAAAACTTCTGTTATAGCATCGTTTTAGAATTAACTTTTGACTACTTTTCTTCAGTATCAGGGGACTTCTAAACGCAGGCATTTGCAAAACTTTTGAGGCCGAACATTTTCGTCATCACAATACTTCCTCATATTTTGTACAGAAAGATACAATGGCATTTTGTATAGAGTATAGTTTGTAATAATTTATCAAGACTCATTTATCTTAAGCTATAGTATACCAAAGCTTTATAGTAACATTTCCCTCTTGTATCTCACAATACAAAGCCCAAAATTTCTCTAAAGAAGGTATTCTGTTTTATTGATTATATAAGATACTTCTTGTTCTCACGATACAAAGCCCAGAATTTCTTAAAAAAAGGTATTCCGTTTTATTGCTTATGTAAGATACTTCCTTCATTATTCTTAAATTGAAAATCATTTTTTGACAAGACAATGGAACGACTACATAATATTAGTTTCACACTTTTCCGTTCATTGTTTAACATCTCGTTTCTTGTTCACACTGGAATAAAGAACAAAAACGAACGTTAGATCGATTCTTTAATGTGATAATTAGAAGATAACCACTTCTTTAATTATTTAACACATCGTAATGTATACAAATGTCCGAGTGAATTACAGTTGTAATTAACATTAGAAGGACGTGCGTTCCTTGCATGTAACAACTAAAATAAAGATAACAATCGCTTTAATCATAGTAGGTGAATATTTAAGTTACGTCTCATACGTGTAATTGATGTGACATAATTTAATTGTATTTAATAATAAAACAATTCTAATTTACAAATATAAAATCATATAATATTTAATATATTATGACTTTAGTTAGGCGTTGTGTCGCTTGTCCAAGATGGTATACCACATTCAATGAATACAATATCTAGTATTAAGAGGAGCGTTTACCTATCGAAAACTAAGGCATCGCCGTTTCGCGTTTTTTGAATTTATTTTGTAATTTTAGAATCTCAAATTTGGGTTAGTGATGCAAAAGGCATCAATTTATAATGTCAATGTCAGTTTTTGTACTAATTTATTTTCTTAAAAAAGTTATGTGTCTTAGAAATAACGACAAAAATGCATGAATTTAATTAAGGTCTACTAACTAAGGCTGATACACAAAAGAAAAGAACAACCTCCACGCGTCAGCTGCACATTTGATGAACGATATAAAAAAAAACTTTCTGTAATTATTTTTGAAGATAAAAAACATTAAATTGTAAACATTGTCACACACATTTCAGACGAGGTTTTTCCAAGCTATTGCGTCGTCTATCCCCACTTTAAGGTATCTCTACCGGTCCTAGCGAAGACGAAAATCTATCGGAATCGGTCGGCTATTCCAGACTTAAGTCAGAGTGACAGTTTGTAATTAAAAAGAAATGTCATATATACCTATAATATTCAAGTGTTTAATAATATAAGTTATGGGCAAGCGAAAATTGGCTTATTATAAAACATCAACAACATCAACAGTTCCTTAAGAACTCATTCTTTACACATTATGTTTCCCATCTATAGTATTTCTTTATATCTTGGATTGAGTTGAAATAAAACAAACAAATGTTTATGATTTACACTGTATTTAATATTTAATAACAACGACAGCTGTTTCGCTACACTGTAGCTTCTTCAGATTGACATATAATAACTACCTACATACACTTAAACTCTTATATACAGCTTGAGCGCGCGGGGTATGATCACCCGATGCCAGTCGATATTCTTCGGACGTATATTCGGAAAATTGATCTCCGCCAGCTGTGTTCGCCAGATATAGATATATTTACATCAGCTGCAAAGAGGAATGCACGTAGGTTTTTGTGTTATTTTATGGTATTTCTGTTATACTTATTTATAGTTTTTTTTACCATGAAATTTCTATTTATTTATTTTTCTCTAGACTTTTTACACAACTACATTATTATTTAATTTCATAAGGATAATCATAATTACGTTATAAGTATTACAATCTTCGCGTTATTATCGACTTAGTTATCTAAGCAATCGTCATCACTTAAAGAGAAAATTTAATTTGTTCTTTTTGTCAATCTGCGAAAAAATAATCAGATCACTATGAGTTCGAATATGAGCAGGCAATGCTAGTATGTTGTGCCCTAACTCTAATATGTATTATCGGACCACGTTTAGATGCGAGTTTACGTATACCATCGGGTGATCATACCTCGCGCGCTCTTGCTGTATATGTAGTTTTCTGTTATTAGGAATTCTTAGAAGTAATATATCAAGAACAATTTCTTGTCTAAAAGTATCGGGTCTATACAAAAAGTACATGTAACTAAATATATTGCTAACAAATGTGTGTGAAATTAGGGAAACTGTATTACTGACTGAACAGATTTAACAATGGTGATGAGTTTAGGTCTACTTGACCGTTTAATAGGTTGTCTGAATGTTTATATTTATTAATTTCTAATGTCTCTAGCAAATCTAATTTAATACTTTTATTTTCGACGTGAAGAATATCAAAATCTTTATTAAAACTGTGACTATTATCTATCAAATGATTCGCGTAAGTCGAATTATTTTTTCGGTTTATGTAAGCAGAGTAATAATCAGCGATCCGTGTTTTAAAAGCTCTTCCTGTTTGACCTATATATCCTTTAGTACATGTACCACAATTTAACCTACAGACTCCCGATTTATTGTTGTGATTAGTTTTTCCTTTATTATTTTTGATGTATTTCGCAAGGTTATTATTAGTTTTGTATGTAATGTTAGTTTTCTCTTTTTTAAGTAATTTTGTTAGTTTTATTTGGTCCTCCCCTAAGTAAGTGAAAAATTTGAACTTTTTAATTGTATTGTCTTTAGTAACTGGATAAATTTCTTACAAAGTTCTGTTGAATAATCTCTTAGAAATTAATTTATCTATTAAATTTGGGTCGTATCCATTATTATAGGCAATTTGTTTAATACTGTTATATTCTTTCCTATAGTCTGAAGTGGACATAGGTACACTAATTAATCTATGGATCATACTGTGGAGAGCTGCTAGTTTGTGTTGGTATAGATGGTTGGATTTGTTATGAATGGTTATGTCAGTATGTGATTATTTGTGGTAAATTGAAAATTGCACTTGGTTATTGACTCTTATTAACGTAAAATCTAAGAAATTGATACTATTGTTCACTTCTTTTTCTAGTGTAAACGTAATATGAGAATTAATAGAATTAATAAACTCTAAGAAATTATTCAATTGTCTGTTTGTGCCTGTGTGTCCTACCAAAATGTCGTCAACATATCTGTACCAAAATAATACGTTCTTAGTTAATATATTATTCTCAAAAATCTTACTTTCTAAATTGTCCATAAAAATTTCTGCTGAAAGATGTGATAAAGGATTTCCCATAATTAAACCACTATTGCACTTATAAAATTAATTTTTAATATTGTAATGCATCAGATGACGATATTCAACTGGCGCGGCATGCAGGTTGCATAATAATATTTCTGGATACGTACGATGGTTTGAGAAATATACGAAAACAATACGATAGAATTGACATTGGTAAGAAAAGTGAATTCACTGAATTTTGTGTAAGCTATAGTAGACTAAAAGACGTGGCACGTTGGAAAGCAAAATGGTTTTTCACCCTTTATCTGAAAAGTGGATAATGGCAAATGGGAATGGAGCCATACCGATAGTGAACGAGCTAATGGCAGCCTACGGTCATGCCACCTGGGTTACGAAACGCGCTTGCCATGTTTGATACGGAGAGAAATTTCTGCCATGGATTACCTGTCTTGAGCATCTTTATGATGTGATTGTGTTTAATAGACCATTTAAAATCACGTGAAGAGTTTGGAGCCGGTAATTTGAAACTAATCCAAAAGAAGTGTCAGACTTTCCGCAAGGTACAAATGATGATTGGAAAACGACGTCTGCTATATTCCAAAACATATGTGATCTTCTGGGCATTTAAAATACTAATACGACGCTGCTGCATTCATAATTATGTGGAATATTGCAGCTGATAAATAAAACGATGATCGTCTACTTAACCAAAGGAGCTTCCAAGCACAGAAAATATTGAAATGACAATTTACGTCCGATTCTCAAGGCGTATTAAGCACCTGTTCACAAAACCGCTGATCAGTCGTCTACAAGTGTGCTTCTGAGTAACTCCGATGAAACTGATGATATTTATGAGCAGGGCGTCACAATATGCAAAACGCCAGCGACAGAATGAAGAAAAGTTGTGGATCAATTCTGAGACAAATGGCTGCCAGGAATTTGATTTTTGATATTTGATTTGATTATATAAGTCGTGACGTCAACCAGGCTTGTTTCGAAGCAAAAAAGGGCCATACGAGATAGTAAAGCATATAAACGATGTTATATTTCTCATAAAACAAATACCCCATATCAAACCATGGGTTACGCCTTTAATTCATTGATCCATATTCTAGAGATAACAACAACAGTATTACTGATTTACACCAATTGACCATCCAAGTCATGCAGCCATTGTGTGAAGACTTGAAGAGATATTTCGACATGAGGCAAGCCTATTCGGAGTTTCTATTGGAAAACAACAAGATGAGTTTGTTGTGTCGGCGGATTATTTACTGTGATGTTCAAAACTTCAAAACGGATTATTAAAGAGTGTAAGAAAAATATGATAACATGAAAAAACTAACCTAACAAAACCGTCGGTTGAGCAAGGAAAGAGCAAAAGTTGACCTATATTTTCCAAGTTGCCAAATAATTATCTACCCAGAAGCCACTTTAAAGTGTCTTATTGAGGCTTTGTCATATACAATCAGTACAAGTTTACATATTTAAATCAATTACGTAAATCTAGCCCAAAATAAGTACATGCTAAATACATGCTAATATAATATGTTGAAAAGGAAATTTTTAAGCTAATAGGATAGAAAATTGCTTGTATGTTTTGATTTGTATCAGTTGCCGATTTGTTATTCTTGCGTAATACCTAACTCTTTACATAATTAATTTACTGTATTTCTGGATGTTAAATAAACTCTAGAGGAAGTAATAATATATGTAAATTAAACTTAATAGTTCCTGGAATTTCAAGGTAAAATACTGTAAATGATAGTTTCGATGTACTTAATCACAGTTAATGTTGGGAATGAATTGCACAAGAATCGACATCATTAATTATATTTTTTTTATTAGTTAATAAAAACACGACAAATTAGAGAAGAACTAATGAACAGTGCGTTCTAAAGGTAAAGTATGAAATTCATATTTTTTTGCGTTGTACTAACGGGTGTAATGAAAATGTTACACCTTCAGAAACCTAAACTATTTAGAATTCTTCACATAACATTTAATATGGTTTGCACTTTGTAAACTTAACATTATAAAATACTCCTAATTGTTCAATGTGAAGCAGTTTTCCTCGAACACCTTGCATAAGTCTTTCACAATATTCTATAGGAATATCACGAAGTTTAGTTCGGATCCTGTTTCTTAATTGAACTTCATTTTGTGCTTCCCAACCATTCTCGTAGATTTTCTGAGTTAATAAAGCCTATAAGGTTTCCATAGGCCTAACTTGAGGCGAGTTTGGCGGGTTATGCGCACGAGGCACGAAAGGGATGTTTTGCTCTTCCAACCATTGTCTTGTCTCCCTGGCGTAATGACTTGAAGCCAAGTCAAGCCAAAACATGATATCATCATTTAGATGATGTTTAATAATAAAATCAACCAATTTTGGCAAGCAACGTTGAATGTAATGATTGGCCGTAACTGCTTCTCCTCCTACATGCCCTATGTAACGTCAAGAAATAACTGCTTGCCTAAGAAACCACGCACTAGACTAGGATTTCTTGTGGCTATTTTGCCCTTTTTTATACTTTACTTCATCTGGAGTCTCATCCACATTTGTGTAAAAACCAGCATTATGCAGAGTTTTTGCATTGCTAAGATGAAAATACCTTTCATCATCCATAATAATTATTTTGCTTCCGGCCAAATGCTCTTGTCTCAAATTTCGACATCATAGAATTCTTTCAAGTTGAGTTGCCTTGTATTTTGGACACTTTCGTCTTTTTCTATATTTTAAATTACTTTTTATTTTTCTTGCAATGGTGGTGTTAGAAATATGGTTTTCAGCAAAGTGAAGAAGTCTTTTTTGATTTCTACTACTTTTCGGTAGGTTCTGACAGGATATACCCTCCTCACACACGAATTGTTTGATATATGGCACATCGAGAAATATTTTCATTCTCAAAAAGGGGTACAATTTGCAGTACAGGCATTTGCCAACTAAATTATAAATATGCTTTAGTAGTTTTAATTTGTAAGCCATATTGTTACAAATGAGAAGAAAAATTATATGTGTAATATATATACAATATAACCATGGTAACATATGGCCATACTTTACTCTTCAAAACTGTGTTTATGTATTCGATGAAAACGTTTTAAAATAGTCCGAAAACTTTCGTTACACTCGTTACGATAAAAATTAGAAAACTGTCAATTAGTGTCTGAAATGTCAATATTATCACGGACAAAAGAGACGTAAATTATTTATTTATTTTCATATAAATTATAAATAAAATTGATGTTAACTTTAAAATTAATTAAAACATTTCATTTGCAATTGTAATAAAATTCTCATTTATATTATGCATAAACAAATATTTAATAATAATAATAATAAGCATCGAGTGTCAGGTTTACGTTCCAGGACTGAACTTAAAGAATAATGTAATTCGAAATTGGGCAGAATAACAACAGTAATACAATATGTAATACGTAACAAGCCATACGTTATATATGTAATATTCTAATGTATACCGCATGTGTCAAATATCATTTGGTATAGGGATTCAATGTTTACGTGCGATCTATACGTATGAATGTAATACGTGGCAACGTGGTACCCCTACGGTCCGTCACCAATGCCGACAACAACCGACATCACAACGATATTCTCCGATCCCGACCCAGATTTTACATTCATACATTGGCCGTCTTATTACTGGAACGGGAAACATCAAATGGCCTCCGCGATCTACTGATCTCTCTCCAATTGATTTTTTTTGTGGGGATATTTAAAAAATATTGTTTATACCCATGAAGCTGGTAGAGCAGAAAACATAGTTGCCTTGAGAGAAAAAAGTAATTGCGGCTGCTAATTCGGTAACTGCTCACATGTTAGAAAACGTCAGAGTAAATTTCTACGACCGCCTAGGCCAATGTCTTGCAGTGCAGGGAGGAATCCTTTTTTTATTTCTTCTATTAGGGTTATTTTATTATGGTTATTTTTTAATTTCATTAGAATTACGCTTTTGTTTGTGTCATGCAGCGTGAACGCAGTTTAATAATTCTCTGCATTTACTGAAAGGAAAAAGAAAAACAAATCCTTGCAACTCGTAAATATTATTTCTGAACGCATTAGAAACACCCGAGTCGGTGGTCCAATGGTTACTGCTAACTTGTATTTGCGAGCATGTATCGGTTGTCGCGTCGCTGGTATTGGAAAGGAAAGTAGGGGTGCCACGTTGCCACGTATTGATCGCCTATGGCTAATGAAAATTGACACATGCGGTATATTATAGCGCGAGATCAAAAATTATATTGATAAAGGTTTGACATGGAATGTAAAACGTCTGTCTTAAGTTATATAATTAATTAATCTAAACATTATTATATCATTAAGATTAATTAATGATATAATTTAAGACAGACGTTTTACATTCCATGGCAAACCTTTATCAATATAATTTTTGATCTCGCGGTACAAATTTTTCCAACTCGGATTCGTCAACGTGACTAAGCTGGCTTCTCCCTCCTTACCCTCAATAACGATGTTTACAATTTACGATGTATATATGAAAGTAGTTGCATCTATTGCGACAAATGTAGACGACGTGATAAGGCGGGCGGGATTTTGCGTCGAAAGTATTTTACTTAAATTGTAAGTGCTGTGTGCAGTGGGCCGATCTATTGTTTACTTTTATTAGTTATTTGTGTTCTATTGGGTGAAAAAGTAATGTCCACAGCCGTTGCGAGATACTGTTGAAAGGTGTATAAGATTTGTAATGCATTACTGTCGTGACAAGTGAAAACCCGCGCAGTCAAACAGGTGTCATCGAATGCATATAAAGCACGTATTGCTGGCTCTGCAACTGATTGTGGACGGCGGAAATCATTTAATTCGGATCTACTTAGAGTGCAAGTAGCGTGTATGGAATACGGTGAATCAACCTAAATTTACTCATTTTGTACAATATTGTGTGTATTTAATAAGTATACTGATATGCGTGCGCCCACAGAATCCATCTTTAGAAAATATTATTTTTCCTCAATGTACGATGAAATTAAGAATTAATTTGTCAATGACTTAAACGATAATAATTTAGGTCAGTAGAGGTTAAAGGACACAATATTGCAAATGTTTTGGATGGGATGATGGACAGCAGCGACACAGGTCTACCACATCTACTTGCAACTAAAAGACTCGAAAGAAATAATGCAAACTGTGTCCACTAGGGATTTCGTACGAAGTGACAGGTCCCGTGTTGCTTGTTCGACTGGAAATATCGCTGCTGATGAGGCCGATGACGTCTGAGAGAGTCCACAAACATCGACGAAACAACGATGCACACAATTTGGCATCAGCAGGCGTTCGTTGCGTCGAATTTTGGTGAAAGACCTGAAAATATTCCCTTACAAAGTTCAAACCGTTCATCAATTGTTGCCTACTGACCGTCAAGTGAGGTTAACTTACTCCCATGCTCTGGTAAACCTGGTACAAGAAGAGGATGATTTCGTATCCAAAATCATAATGAGCGACGAAGCCTGTGTCCACTTAAGTGGTTATGTGAATAAACAAAATTTCTAGGTCACGGAGAATCCACATGAAATACACGAAAAGGCATTGCATCCCGTCAAAGTGACTCTTTGGTGTGGCATTTGCAGTGTAAAAAATATTTGGCCCTTATTTTTTTGAGGACGCCGACGGCACCACCGTAACCGCAGTGTTCCAGCAGGATGGAGCAACCGCCATATAGCTTGGGCAACGATAGAAATTTTGAAACACCAATCTCCGTGTCGTGTGATCTCCCGTTTTAACGATTTGAACTGGCCGGCTAGATCTGACGGCGCTAGACTTCTTCCTTTGGGGCTTTTTGAAATCCCGCTTTTACCACAACAAACCACAAACTTTGCAAGTCTTGAAAGCCAACACTGAAGAAGAAAATACCATTTGTAACTAGATGTTTTGCGACCAACAATTCAAAATGCCGTAAAAAGAACACAAATGTGCAACAACTCAGAAAGTGGCCATTTGACCGATATTTTTTCCAGCTTACTCTCATCAATTTTACAGCTTCAAATAAACTTTCCGTGAAAACAGAGCCTAATTTTTTTCATTTCTAACAAAATGGCATCCAGATTATTACATTACTTTTACCACACCTTGTATACAGTCACATTCAAAATTCATGTCTCCCTAATAAACTGGTATCTACGAATAGCATATCTACTTTAAAATATATTACAGTGGCTTGTGTATTCTTTTCGCCTGCGTAGTTATAAAAACACTGTGTGTTTTTATTATATGTTTATTTTCCCTTTTTAAAAGGTTGATTACTGAACGAAAATATTTGTAAATATGTGCGTATACATAATTATTGCTCCAAATTCATTTGCAAAAAATTCTAATATCATTGAAGACGCCTTTAACATAAAAGAAAAAGTATTCAATTATTAACTATATCATATCTCTGTGAAATTTATGTTATTGTTTAAAAAGTTATACAAACATACGCCAGTCTTCAAATCAATCAAAATTTAGGATTATTATCCTTTTAATAATTGCTGATTATACAGCGCCAATTGGTTAAAGATATGTAATAATACCATAAATATAAAACAAACATTTTATTCTGTAATTATATACCACAATAAACAATACAATTTCCAAAATATGTATTAAACAAAATAGCAACTTGTGTAAATAAATTAATAACTCAATAAACGAAGACTATTACTAATTTAATAAAAAAATATTTTATATGTGTGAGTTTAAGGTTTTAATATCTCGTATAAAAACCGTTGTTTTGAACGCATTCTTTTAGTCTCTCAGTCATAGAATTAACTAGATGTTCACAATATTCACGCCCAAGGCAAGTGGTCCCATACTTCCGTCACATTTCGAGGTAAATTTTCTACATTCCTTACATTTCTGTTTGCATCATCTGACCAATTGCGGACCATTAGACCCCAGAGGTGTTCAATTGGGTTAAGATCCGCCGATCGGGCAGGCCATGGTATAACATGAATTTCTTCATGATGCGCAAACCAATTTCTTATGATGTTCGCAGTATTGATGGGTGAATTGTCTTGAACATAATATATGGGACCATCAGGAAAAAAAGTACGGGCACTTGGTAGCAAAATATCTTCTAATATGGTAAGGTATCTTCGCTGGTAAATCGACGCTTAAGAGGTACTAGTTCTCCAGGCCCAGCAGCATACATCCAACCCCAAAATGCACAGCTTATTCGACCACTTCTTCGAGTAGGCTGAACATATTCGGGTTGATATCTTGTTGAATTACGCCGCCATAGAACTTTCGCAGAATCTTCAGAGGTTGAAAACATCTTTTCATCACTAAATATTACGTTATGCCAATCTCTGTATAAGTTGTCTCTCGCAAAACGTACTCTAGCTTCCGCGTGTTCGTTCGTCAATTCTATTTTTTGCGCTGGTTTTCTACACAGGAGACCTATTTTATTTAACTGGCGTTTTATTGTAACATTTAAGCAACCCAGCCCAAGTTGTTCTTTGATCTTTTCTGTTGCAGTGAAAGGATTTGTCAATACTCACTGTTCTATTTGAGCAATTTGGTGCTGACTTAAACAAGGTTTCCGGCCGGTGCGTGGCAAATTCCGAAGTGGTCTGTCTTCAACATTGTTGTTCCGGTAACGAGAAATCCAACGCTGAATTTGTCTTGTCTGTAAATGCAACAAACTAATGAACAAATGAACTGTATTTTTCTATGACATTTGCTTACCGATAAATCCACTTCATCCGCAATTTGTTGCTTAGTGTAACCAAATTACCAAAGGGCAATAATTTTACCCCTTGCTTCTAACGACGTTTCACGACGCTGATTTTCAGCCATTATTATTTGCAAATAATGATGAATATACGTTAATCACAACTATTACTTGCTTAAGGAACTTAGAAATAAGGGTGACCGGCAAACTCTTGGTTGTTGTGATAAGTAGTGAGAACTATCAAAGAATATTACCCTTACGGTAAAGAAGCGACACTCCATAAGAAAACTCAGTTTACTTTTCAACGACCTTCGGCCATTTTGAAACTACTAATTCAGTGGCGCGCCTTTCAGTCCATTGGCGTAGAACTGCCGAATATTGCCAAAATAAATTATTATCATATTTAAACAGTAGTTATTCGGCAATTATTATACGTGGATATCCAAATAATACTTTTTTAAATATTTTGTTTGGAATGTTTTGAAGAGGACAATTAAGAGACAAAATTTACAAGTAATAAACAGAATTCTTTAATAATATAGTTCATAAACAAACATATATATTTAACACCAATTATATATAACAATAAAATAATTTGATATAAAAATAACTACAACTACAAACTAGAAATAGTAATTATTTTTGTCGACTTCCCAGGTGTTTTTTTAAAATCTGCATTAGCTCTTTTGAGAGTATAAAAAAATTTTAACTTACAAAATAATTTCATTAAGTACAACCTGGGGAAGCCTTCACATGGCATTCAAAAAGGAATTTGTTCAAGCACTTTAATGAAATTTAATCCAACATTATCTGTAATTGTAAAGGTTTAAAAATGTTGCACCAAACACAATTTCTCTGATATACTCTACAAAATCCAAGGCAGGTATACATAAATTGCAAAATATTGATTTTTCTTTGGTTTCCTATGCATTTAAATGGCACATAATTGTGCCTTGCACTTAATTCCTTAATGTACCTACCATATTGTGAACATTTATTACATGTATGTTTATCCAAACACTTTTTCATAAAATATCCGCAAACATAATTTAATTTTCAGTTCAAACCTTAACTTTCTTTTTCGGGGTGTACTGAAAGACAACTTTTTATGTGTTTGAGTAGCCACAGGACTTCCTCTCGTAGTTACTCTATAAACAAAAAAGGATACAATTATTGTATGAAGGATGTTTGATTTTAAACTTACGGTGAACTAGACCAGAATGAGCAAGGTAGGCCTCAGGATTTGCTTCCTCTGTTAGTCTATTAACAAAAAAAATGCAATTCGATGAATAGTGAGTCTTCATTTTAAACTTACAATGGGCGGACATTTTCATCTGCTGGTAAGTATTGTGTTGGTTTTGCATGGCATTGTAGTCGATTCTTCAAACCATTCAGAAACATATGTGCTTCAAAATGTTTCGTGCATACTCTTGTTTGTTTTAAAAACTATTCGTCTTTCCCTATTAAATCTGGACGACTGCAGGTTTGAATCCATTCAAAACGCCTGATAAAAAGAAAAATATTGTAATAAACTTTAAGTAGGTATGTACATTAGTGCAATTCTTTGTACGAAAAAACTAATTCCATAATTTCCAAAAGAATATTACAAAAAAGATATTAATGTTTACCTGTTTATATCTCCCGGAAAGTAAAAAAAGCTTACATTTTCAAGATTTTCCACCACAACTAACCAATGATCAATACATTAACAAGTCAACAAATTTTCAATTTACTTCAAAAAACTCTACTATAATTTGTTTATACCGCACAAAACAAACAGTTGACGTCTAGCAACAGTTAACGGCCATTTTGAGAATATACATGCGCATTGGAGCGTTTTGAAAATGATATCAGAGTGTCGCTTCTTTACCGTAAGGTAATATTCTTTGGAACTATGAATTATTGTCGAGGCAGCGAGAATTGATACCCGGTGAGGCGATGAAATTAGGCGAAGTTTGTGACGTAACCTTTCCCCTTCATATCACTACAAACCTTCTCCTCTTCTCCTTTCGGCGGTTACGTCGGCAGAATGGAATTCGTGTTTACTTCTTACTTCTTTAATTAAAATAATCGTAAAAATATACCATACTTATATGATTATATGAATTTCCTAGCCTTCAGTTACTAATCTTTTCACTCAAACAAAGAATTAAATTTCGACTCGTTTCGAGATTTCGTAAGTGCTCTCCGGGAATTGTTTACATTTTAAAGTAGATATACTATTCGCGCACGCCGATATATTAGGGAGACATGAGTTCTGAATGTGACTGTACATACATTCTTTTATAACATCCACGCACACACACAAACACGTAAACGTACATTAGCATTGAGCAAATTGTCAAAATTCCTGTATTTATACGGACGCAAAATTGATGACGCATATCTTTAATTATGGCTTCTTCGTCTCTACAACGTATTTAGACACGCAAATAATAAATACAGATAAAGTATAGGAAGCGATAAACTATAATTAAATTAGAATGTCCGGGAAAAATTATCGTAAGATTGTTGAATTTAAAAATTTAAGCAAATGTAACTAAAGTATTTGATTGTTTCCTTGGGTTTCAAAATGTATATTCTGCATATAACTTCTTCTTAATTTATTCATTAAATTAATAAAATTCAATAACATTATCAGAGTTCGTATATTTACATATGTTAATAACATTAAAACAAACTTATGAATAATATGTACATTAAGAATCGAAAAACATATGTCCCAAATATGGCATTGAATGAAATCGACAGCATAAAGTCGGACTTCACATGCAACATCTATATTATATAAGTATTATAGTTTAACAATAATAATTATTATTAAAACAACTTTCACGCAATGTATTATTATCTTCATTTTGAATGTTTTAAAAAATGTTTGCACACTGAGAGGAATAAAACGGTTTATTGAACTAATTTCGAAACGTTAAATTGGAAATTGTTAATTGGTTGAAAAAAGTCTTCGACTAATTAGAATGCATTTTAAATTCATAAAATAGGAGAGTTGTAAACAGTTTTAATTTTTAGTTGTATAAAAAGTTGATCAAGCAACAAACATATTGTTATCTGAATATTTTTAGACGTTTATGAGAAAATAACAAATCTTAATACACAACGTAAATAATGGACAAACGTAAATTATATACTCTTAGTATGTTGTCGATCTAGCAGCAGGTCCTGCACACGTTAATAACACGGGTCATTCAATAAATCCCGAAAATTTGACTCTGAATAAAGGAGTCAAAGCATGCAATTTATATTAAGAATAGGTACCAAACAAAATTTAATGAACAGGAAATAGTGAAGTTAACTCAAGTTTCCGTAGGTTTTCACGGCCAATGTCATTAGCAGTATTCTACGTTTCGCTGTAACCATACTGCAGCTTTTTTAAGATCTGCTTCCAGACTGTTCCTATCCGTTCCGGATCCGTCTTAGTCAAGGCGCGCATCAAAGTGGTGTGGCGATGGCGTGGATTTGGAATGGCAAGTGATACAGGAGTGGCACGAAAGTGGTATGGCTATGGAATGGTGGTAGTATAATTGCAAAGTGGTTTAATGCGCACTGAAGTGGTGCCACGCCATTCCACTATTGTGATTATGCAGTCTCAATGTCGTAATGCGACTGGGACGATGCTTTCGAATTTGTTTAAATCGCTAAAAGTTAAACTTTTTTACGCATGAAAAAAAACACTGTTTGCAGATTACTTGAAGAAGTAGGCCCTAATAATACAGAAGAAACGAAACACACCAAATAAACATATAACAACACATAGTTCCCATTTAAAAAATGAGGTGTGGCCACCACACGACTTTCTTATACGTATGAGCGTTTCAAACTATACAATTTTAAGAATTATTTTATACAAAACTTACTCAAAATCCTATTCTAAGTACTTTCATTCTCTTAATAAATAAAAAGATATTCGAAAAAAGTGCTACTCACTAAGAGTAAAAGTCCGAATTTTGAAATTTCATATATACAAAAAATATTGCAAATCTAGTTCTAAATACTTTTGTACTCTTGATAAATATATATAGAATGCATAAATTACGACATATTTGCAAAAAATCGCTATTCGATAAGAGTAAAAGTGGTACTTCCGGTCTCAATTTTGAAATTTTTTTTATACAAAATATGTATATTTAAAATTACGTTCTAAATACTTTTATACCTGTAACGTATCTGTCTAAAAAGCATGATTTGCGAAATATTCGCAAAAAAATGATTTTTGATAGGAGTAAAAGACCTACCTCCGGTAGGAATTTCGAAAAACCTTCTTAAATAAAATTGTTCTCAATTTTAATTCTAAGTACATGTGAATTCTTTATAAATTTGTTTAAACTTAGTAGTTGACGAAATATTGGCAAAATTCGATTTTTTCACTGAAGTAAACTGCTACTTCCGGTCTACCGATTTAACTGAAAAACTAATCAGATCTCAAGAGGGAGATTATACATGTAAATACAAAATGTGGAATTGATTCTTCATCGCAGAGAATCTAACAAAGCTAAGGTACGATATTTACAGAGCCGCACAGAAGAAGTACGGAAAAGGATCTACCTGGGAATGAACGGGAATATTGCTCTTAAAATTAATTCAAAAATTCACAAATTAAAAACATGGAATGACTTTGCTAATATTTAGAATGTTTGCTACCCATTACTGTTGTGATGTTCTCTCAGTGAAAATGTATATAGCTATTTAATTTGCGGGGTGCCTTAAGCACGCACTATCTACCTGCCTGATTTTGGGTTGTAATTGCTTTGTCTATGCTGTATAGCTTATTATGTTATAATTAGTTAAATTATCTAATTTCTTATTTCAATATTCCATTTCTCTCTATCTACAGGTTATAATTGTCAAGCATTATTAGCCGCTCTGAGCGATATTATAATTAGTTAAATTATTTTATTTCTTAGTTAATATTTCATTTTTCTCTATCTATAAGTTATAATTATTATTAATAAGCATTATTAGCCACATTCTGAGCTATATTATAGTTAATTTAGATCACTTTATTTCCTATTTTAATACTTCAGTTTTTTTATCAATAAGTTATAACTATTCATCTTTTTATTCTGCCTATAAAAGTTCTATGCTCATTTGGTTTGTTCTTTGTTACTTTATTTAGTTTTTGCTGTTTGTATTTAAATTTGTTACTTTTACATTGTGTTTGCGATAAACTCTTTTCTTCTTTTACAGTTGTTATGTGATAATATTCTTCTTTTGCATTTGAGGTATAACTTCGGTTAATAGTACATATTTTCGTATATGATACAGGTGTTTTGTTTGTTAAAATATTTTATAAAATTTTGTGATAAATTTCATTTATAGTTTTTTTTAATGAAACGGCATATTGTGGTGGCACACCTGAACGTCCGCTCGCTTCTGCCGAAATTGTCTGACATAACTGAACTTTTGCATAATAACGATCTCGATGTTCTTTGTGTTTCGGAGACCTGGCTTTCTTCCTCCGTTGACACTCGGCTGTTGCTGATACCGGGATATAATTTTTTTCGGAACGATAGGGTCGGCCGTGGGGTGGTGTGGGTATATACGTACGCGAAGAGATAAGGTGTGACTGCCGCCGGGTTGACACCCTTTTCGAGCAGATATGGGTCACGGCGGACTTAGCTAATATGAAGTATGTGATTGGATGTGTGTACAAGACCCCCTTGTTGAGTAATAGGGAGTTTGTCGACGAATTGGAGTCGCTACTCACTGAGTTTGCCTTGGGGTTTGATTCCGTAGTTTGTATGGGTGATATGAATATTAATATGTTAGAACTTGAAGATAATGACGTTATTCAGTTGAATTATGCTTTTCAGTCAGCTGCTATGTCACAGTTGATCAGGGAACCTACACGTAAATCGTCTCTGCTGGATATTGTTGCTGTGTCAGACCTGGCGCCGGTTACCGATTCAGGGATAATATGCTCCTAGATCTCTGATCATGATATGGTTTACTGTAGGATATCGTTAGCGTGTCCTGTCAAAAAACCTCGTTTCTACACTTTTCGAGATTTCTCATCGTTTGTCTCTGATGATTTCAATAGGGATCTATCCAGCATACCATTTAATTATATGTTCAGTATGAATATTGAAGATAAGTTACAATTCTTTAATGAATCTATTCTGTTCCTCTTCGATATGCATGCCCCGCTAAAAACGGTAAAAATAACGAAACCCAAAGCGCCTTGGATAGGTAACTGATAATATAAAGTTGTTACAAAAATTGCGTGACAGAGCGAAGTCTAGGTTCAAAAAATCAAAGCTGGACGCTCATTGGCAGTACTACAAACAATTACGAAACTATACTACACTTGCAATTCGCAATGAGAAAAAGGCTTACTTTGAAAATGTGTTCTCTAGGAGCGATTCCAAACGTTTGTGGGGTGAATTGAGGAAGCATCGTGTGGGTGGCTCCGTGGTAAGGGAGCTGCCGGCAATTTTCTCTGACGCAGATCAAATCAATGAAGCATTCATTGATGGTGTACCACAAACCGATATTTCCCCTGATATCATCAACTTTTATGCGAGTTCAACCTGCACAGACTTCGATTCTAGCTTTAACTTTCAACTCGTAGACCAGGACACTGTTTTAAAGGTCTTCTTATCTATTAGTAGCACCGCTACGGGTGCGGTTGGTATTGGCGTTAATATGCTAAAATTAGTATTGCCCTACGTACTTCCCTATTTGACGCATATAATTGACTCATGCTTGTATTATAGTTATTTTCCCCGACAATGGAAATTAGCCGTTGTGGTGCCTCTGCCCAAGACACCAGCCCCGTCTGATGTGCGGAACCTGCGCCCAGTAAGCATACTACCTGCACTTAGTAAGATCTTGGAAAAAATCATGTGCGCTCAACTGAGGGAACATTTAGCATGTCACAATCTGATTCCGGACTGTCAGTCTGGTTTCAGGCGTGGTTATGGTTGCGTCACAAGCTTGCTGGACGTGACGGATGATATCATGCGGGCCAGAGATAAGAACGATCTGTCTATTTTAGTATTGTTGGATTTCAGTAAGGCTTTCGATACCATCAGTCACGACGTTCTCTTGGCTATATTGCACTACCTTGGTTGTGGTGATTCCTGCGCGGAACTTATACGGTCCTATTTGCGCGACAGGTACCAGATGGTTCGGTTGGGTAATCGGAAGTCCTCCCCGTTGCCTATCCACAGGGGTGTGCCTCAGGGGTCCATTTTGGGGCCTTTGCTGTTTTCAATTTATACAAGTATGTTGCCCAAGAATATTGAATTTTGCAAAACGCATATGTATGCGGATGACACACAAATGTATTTGTCTTTTCCTCCTTCCGACATGGCTGATGCCATAGACAAAATGAATGCTGATTTATCAAATATCAGTACTTATTCCCGCAGACATATATATTCCATATTTATTAACCCTAACAAAAGTTGTGTTATGTTGTTAGGAAGGGTGGGTGACGTGGAGAGGTGTGGGGGTCAGGTGAACCTTACCTTAAATGATAGCATTATCCCTGTAGTAACGCAAGCAAAAAATTTAGGCGTAATCATGGATAATTCTTTTAGATACAAGTCTTACATCTCTAAAATTATAAGCCGTGCTTACTTCAACTTAAAGATTTTATATCCTTGGAAATCAATCCTCAGTATTAAGTTGAAGAGGATTCTATGCGAATCCACGGTGCTGTCATTATTTAATTATTGCATGCCTGTTTATGGGCCCTGTTTGGATGCAAATGATGTGAGGCGAGTACAGAAAGTTCAAAATGCGTGCATGAGGTACATTTTTGATATCCGCAAGTACGACAGAATTACACACAAGCTCGAATCCTTGCGATGGGTAAATATGCAAAACCGTATTGTCTTACATTGTCTCACCTTGTTTCACAGTATCCTTTTATCTGGGTGCCCGCCGTACTTGTTGAGGAAGATCAGGTTTCGCTGCGACGTGCATAGTATTAATATAAGGAGGAAGGATGCTATTACCTTACCTAAATACAATACTAATTTCTTCAGGAGATCGTTCACTTATGTTATCTACTCACTTTACAATTCCGTGCCGGAACATTTTAAGGCGATGGGTTTGGCGGCGTTCAGGGGTGCTGTTTTTTCTTATTTGTTAAAGCATCAATAACGCTCGGTTCAGTTCGTTTCTTAAATTTCAGTGTTATAAACAGTATATATTAGGTATATTATATAATATGTATTATTTTGTTTCTTATTTTAACATGTGTAAGGGTGTTACCGAGTTTAATATATATATTTGGGCAGAGTATTAGGATTAGGATAGGTTAGGCAAGTATTGTTCTTCTTTTTCGGCTTTTGTGATTTTAAGGTTTTGGTGGAAGAACAGGGGCTGGAGAACTTCTCCAGCCATCTGAACCATGCCTTAGGATTTCAACCACATCTTTCTGTTGATATAATGTCACTATGTATATATCATGTGTGTTGAATAAAAGGGTTATAATATTTACAGCGGTTTGACCGCTATCGTGGTCACACACAGACACACACAGAGACAGGCACAGACATTTTTTAAAAACCACTTTTTCGATATCAGGGGACTTCAAAACGTAAACATATGAAAAAATCTCGAGGTTGAAAATTTTCATCATCACAATACTTCCTTATACTACGTATAAGAAAGTAAAAGTTCTTTACTTCCGCTCATAGATCGTTCTGATATAATACATTTAGTGCATTTCCTATAGAAGGTTGCTCATCTAGTATATGTATCAGCCATGAAAATAACTCCTCGGCAAGGTTTGAACTCGTCTCCTCTATTGAAGACGCATAGTGGCTACATGTCGTAGATGAATGACTTGACGTGTTCTCTACTGCAGTTAGTGCATTACTGGTTGTATAAATGCCGCAAAAGAGTGAGTTGCGTTTATATCAGTTGTAGGTTCAAGATTTGCCCGGCGAGAGTCAAAATTCACATTTTAAAAGATCGTTTCTGTCTGTCGGTCTGTCATCTTTTAACTTTGGCAGTACACTTAAGGAATAGTGTGCATCAGCGTCCTCGTATATTGAGACATTAGGCACACTGTATGATCTTTGTGTTTTTCTTTCAAAGTATTCAAAAGCCGATTTATTTATTTTATCTAAAGTAATTCGATTTTAAATGGTTTTACGTTGTTTTGTTCTGCTATCACCGAATAAATCGTGGATTACATTCGTTTTTCTACTATTTCCCGGTTGTCTTTCATTATTTTCTTGCAATGAATTGGCCTCTTTACTTGTAGTAAAATCTGTCTGGAATACATGTTGATCGTCTTCTTCGTTAAATAATACTTCTACACCATAATGCACTGTATTTTTCCTAATTTTCTTTTCCTTTTCATCTACGCAATCATCATCTGAGGAGATATCCTCAGTAATTGCATCAGATACTTGTTCCGTTGGTGGAGACATTATATTCCCTTTAGCTGGAGTGGAAAAGAAAAGTATTTTCTGCCACACGCCACTCGAGATTAAACTTGTCAAAAAGCCGTGGCGACCGAGTGGCACCACGCCACATCTATAACATCTCACCACTGCCACTCCATATCGATGCGTGCTGTCGCATCTGATTTCACTCGTTTAAAAATTGCCACATGCCATGTAGTCACCACGCCATTTCCATGCCACGTACGTACCATTTCAGTGCGCGCCTCGACTTAGATATGCACCATCATTGGCTCATAGTTGAAGCTAACGATTCGTCGATGGTAGTTTTTGGCAGCAGCCATCATTTATGTTTTCTCAAAGTTTACTTTATATCCGATATTCAGATAAACATCTGTAGCAGCCGCTGATTGTTTAGTTCTTTTCTTCGTGTATCACTTTGATATTCAATGGCTCTTTGTTCAGTTGATCTTTATGTTTATCCTACGTAGCTCTTCCCGCATTTATATATCATACGTAAACACTCTCTGCTTTAGTTCGCGGTCATTTTTCCTTGGCTCCAAGTCATGTTTAATGGTCAGTTTGGGATTCTTTGTCGTTAGGTCTTTTCAATTATTCCAGAAATGTAAGGCAAGCGGACTCTAGACGGTATTTTCCGCTGGCGACATTTCTCTTCTAGGCTTTCTCAGGGTGTTTACCTGTCTTTCCTCAGTGCTTCCTTGACGTGGCGCTTCTCTCCCTACAATTATGTTTCTACTCGATGCATTCTTACTATATGTATCGACCTGCATCGGACGGTGATGGGATGTTGCATGCAGGTACCTATTTGTATAGATTTTTTCTTCATACTGCATGCTGCAGTTTTTCGACTCAATGCGATGCGACAATACATCTAGGACTGTGGGTTTCCTTATTCTTCTTCCACAGTAAACTCTACAGATGAGTGTTGTGTGTTTATGTAATCCAAGTCCTGTAGTTTTCCCGTTTCATGTGGCCATATCGACATACCGTTTCCAACACTTAGGTTTCCATGTACTGCTATCTATAAATTTTTTTTGAAAACCTAATTTAAAACGATTTACTGGATCGCAACATCGCAATTCTGAGCTTGAGAAAAGAAGGAACATACCAAGAGCGAGTCGACCAAAAATAATATATGAACTATTGATGACTTATAAGGGGAAACATCATTAGTTCCTATTGTAAGCAGCATTAGATCACTGACCTAGGACCTCGCCAGGTAACCAGTAACGTTAATAAAAGCATATGAAGGAAAATTAAAATCATACATGAAGAACTAACAGCACTTCGTTAAGAACATCTAACGAACTTAAGAACTAATCCAGATGATATATTAGTCAACTTCGAAGTCCGATGTTTAGTAACATATCATCGAACGATGCAATAACAGTAATCAGGGATCTTAGATTGCCTACAGATACAATGTATCTATAGTCCGTCTCAACCCTATTATGCAGTACAGGTTTAATAGGGATATTGCATCTCTTATTATCTTTAGTAGTCTCTTAATAACTGTTATGTATTTAAACACTCAATTTACTTATTCAACACTTACTTTATTGAACTCTTTAAAAATACAATACATTGCCATAAGAAAAATAACGAAATGAATAATGACAC
Organism: Amphimallon solstitiale; assembly: GCA_963170755.1. NCBI lineage: Eukaryota > Metazoa > Arthropoda > Insecta > Coleoptera > Scarabaeidae > Amphimallon > Amphimallon solstitiale. The sequence goes on along the minus strand of OY720681.1, from coordinate 123,032,781 downwards.
CATGTCAACGTAACTGTGTGTAGAAGCTTGTTATTTTTGTGTCGTTGCTCACATATATATAAGTGGTCAGTGTTGCCAACTTGTATACACATACACAACACTCCTCCACCGACAAGATTAATTTATACTCAACATATAAATTATAGGTTTAATCTATCTGGTATCTTAATATTCCTTTTCGGCCTAGAACAACCAACAGCTGTGGAATCTAGAGAACAAGGTGAAATCACCCTCTCAACCGCATTGGTTGTTCCTGGTTCACAATCCTGTTTATCAATGTTTACACAAGTATAATGTCTATTTTTATTAACAAGGTTTGAACAATTTGAATTTATAATATTTTCAGTATTCATCTGAGGAGTTTTATTTATTTGATTTAAATGTCTTTTCCAAATTAAGTTTGTACCATTTACTTTACACAAGTACACTCTTAAACCTAATATTTTTACAATTTTAGCCTTAACGAAACTTTTTTTATTTAATAATCTAAAATCTCTCACATATACCTCTTCCCCTATCTTAAATGTGTCTATCCTACCCTGCTTAATAATTTTTGTTTCAATTTTAGTATTTATGTTGTCTGGTTTTAGTTTGTTAAATCTAATTCTTATTGGTCTGCTAAACATCAAATAGGAAGGTGTATTATTTATGGTACAATGTGTGCTTGTACGATAATCTAACAAATATCTTGCTAAAATGCAAGAGATTGATGCATCATTGTTTTCATGGTCATTAAAAGCTTTTGCTAACCCCATTTTTACTGATTTAACTACATTTTCAGCGGCCCCATTGCTAGCTGGATGATATGGTGCTGTTAAAGTATGTCTGATTCCATTCCGAAGACAAAAGGTGTTAAAATCATTTGAAATAAATTGCGGACCATTATCCGTGACTAATTGGTTTGGAATACCGAAACGCGCAAACATTAGCCGTAAAGTATCGATAGTAGACTTTGTAGTTGTAGATGGCATCTCTACAACTTCTGGCCAGCGACTGAAAGCGTCTATGAGAACTAAGAACATTTTATTTTGCACCGGGCCAAAAAAATCTACATGAACTCGGTCGAAAACGTGCCTAGCTGAATTATAAGATATAACAGCCGCTTTTGGTGATTCTGGTCTGACTCTATTGCATGCATCGCAACTTTTCGCTAATAATTCAATGTCGGCATCAATAGACGGCCACCAAAAATAAGATCTGGCCTTACTTTTCATTTTAACTATACCAGCATGAGCTGAGTGTAATTCTTTCAAAAGTTGATTCTGAAATTTCTTAGGTATAACTACTCGGTGTCCTAACATGATTATTTCGTTTTCAATTGTTAAATCTAATTTCCTTATAAAATATGGTTTTAGAAAATTTCTTTCTTTTGACAAATAATGCGGCCAACCGTCTCTAATATATTTAAATATATTTACTAATATGGTGTCTTTTTGAATCTCGTCTCTGATATGTTCTGCAATAATGGGCATTTCTGAATTATCTGTAACAAAATTTAGATAAGAATATTCTTTTTTGACTTTATGCTCATTTTTTAAAGGCAAACGTGATAAAAAATCGGCACTGACATTTGTCGTCCCTTTAATATATGCTATTTTAAAATCAAAACTATTTAGAAAAACAGCCCATCTCTGCAAACGACTTGCCGCCATTGCGGGAACTCCTTTTTTATCACCGAAAATATAAATTAATGGTTTATGATCGGTTTCAATTACGAATGTATGACCACACAAGTATTGATAAAATTTTTTTACTGAGAAAAATATTGCTAGAGCTTCCTTATCAATCATTGAGTATTTTAGTTCTACTGAATTTAAAGTCCTGGAAACATAGCTAATAGGTCTTTTACTTCCATCTGGAAAAACATGCGATAGCACTCCAGCCACTCCATATGAACTTGCATCGCAGGTTAATACAATAGGTAAGTCAGGATTGAAATGCACTAATATTTTCTCTGAAATCATCTCTTCTTTAATTTTTAAAAATGATTGATTACATTCCTCGTCCCAATTAAATTTAACATCTTTTGAAAGCAATTTATACAACGGTTTTAACAATGTGGATATATCTGGTACAAATCTTGCATAATAATTTACCATCCCAACAAATGACTTAACCTGAGTTACATTTTCGGGTACAGGACAGTCTAAGATAGCTTTTACTTTTGACATATTTTTTTTTAATCCGTCTTTATTAATAATGTGTCCTAAATATTTAATTTCATTTTGAAAGAAAATACATTTTTCTCGCTTTAATTTGAGTCCTGCATCAAATAACTTTTGAAAAACAGTTTTTAAATTTTCCAAGTGTTCTCTATCATTTATGCCTGTAACAACTATATCATCTAGAAAAAATACAACCCCCCTAATTCCTTGTAAAATTTTTTCCATGACATTTTGAAAAATAGCGCAAGCGGGTTTAGTTCCAAATGGTAAACGCTCCATTCTATAAATTCCTTTGTGTGTGCTCCACGCTAGTAGGTCTTTTGTAGTGTCTTCTAGTTCTAATTGGTTATAAGCATGACTTAAATCTAATTTAGAAAATTTTTCCCCGCCCTGAAGCGTTGTAAATAGTTCTTCTATTCGTGGAAGAGGATATTTAACGTCTTTCAAATAAGGATTTACGGTAATTTTATAGTCAGCACATAATCTTAATGAGCCATCTTTTTTTAAAACTGGTACTAATGGAGTACCCCAATCTGAAGTCGAAATAGGTGTAATTATGCCGGCTTTTTGCAAACGACATAACTCTTTTTCTACTTTGTCTTTATAGGCAAATGGTAAATTCCTGGGTTTACAAAATTTTGGGTTAACCTTTTCAATTAAATTTAGCTTAATTTTTTCATACCTAAAATGCCCTATTTCATCTTTAAAAAGTTCTCCATATTGACTTATTATGTCATTTATATTGTTAACAATACCTAAATCTTCCTTTTTTTCCATTGTTAATAATAAATTTTTGTTTGGTGAAACACTTAAATTAAATATGCTTAACAAATCCCGTCCTAAAAGAGGAGGACCATTTCCTTTAATTATTATAAGGTCTACTTGCTTAACAATGTCATTAATTTTTAATGGAACATGCAATATGCCTGCTGGATAAATGTTAGTGCCACTATATGTTTTTAGCGTCGTCTTGCACTCTTTTAATTTAATATTATTAAAGTTGTCTACATATGTATTATAATTAAGAGCAGATACTGCTGAACCAGTATCAATATCCATTACAAATGGAATATCCTTAATAAAAACTTTAATTTTAAAATTGTGTGTAATAATGGTGCTATTATTAATATTGAAAAAGCATTTATCGTCTAAATCTACAGAAGAATTTGATGAATCTGAATTTGTTACTTCTAAAAAATTTTGTTTCTTTTCATTGCATGCTGCAGCAATATGCCCTACTTTATTACAAATCTTACATTTATAAGTCTTATAATTACACTTACTAAAATTATGATTAGGTTTACCACATGCAAAGCATTTGAGCCTGGAATCCTTTTCCGATTTCTCCCCATTTGTCTCTTCTTTCTTCTTCCCGAACTTTAAATAAGATTCACCTTGCTTTGGTTTGTTTAGCTTTGTTTTCAATTTACTATGACCTTTCTCCATTTGAAAAACTTCTGGCCTCAAATCAGTACTCAGCTTAAGGGATGCTTCCTTTTTGACTGCCATATCTACGATATCTTGAAGACTTTTTGAACTGGGATCTTCTTCACACATCCTATCAAGTATCTTTCCTTTGCACATGCCCGTAACAAATTTGTCTTTTAGAATGAATTCTAGACTGTTACCAAATTTACAATTTACTGCTAATTTCTTAATTCTTGCGTACCAAAAATTTATACCTTCATTTGGTTTTTGTTGTGCCTCGTAAAATGTAATTCTTTCATTAAAAGTGGATATTCGCCTTGTAAACTGCTTACTTAATATTTCACATAATTCTTCGTAAGTTTTTTTGTTAGGTGTATCTGGATCACATAAATCACGAAGTGTCGTATATACTGACGAAGATAAAGTTGTAATAAGCACTGCTACTTTCTTTTCTTTTTCTATACCATTAGCAATAAAAAATTGTTCTAATTTTTCTTTGTAAATAATAAAATCGTCTACTGGATTGAATCCCGGAATATTCCCAAGTAACGCCATTTTTTCTTATTTACACACCTTGTGTTAATCAACGCCTTGTTGTTTTCCTTAATGTTTTTCGTCCTCGTCGCCAGTGTTATGTATTTAAACACTCAATTTACTTATTCAACACTTACTTTATTGAACTCTTTAAAAATACAATACATTGCCATAAGAAAAATAACGAAATGAATAATGACACCATGTCAACGTAACTGTGTGTAGAAGCTTGTTATTTTTGTGTCGTTGCTCACATATATATAAGTGGTCAGTGTTGCCAACTTGTATACACATACACAACAATAACGACATCTTTATATCCGGTTGCCTTGTTGCAAGTTCTATTATGCAAAGTATATGATGGGTATATGAGTAATCGTTGCTGTCAATTGTCAGTTTTTGCCGTAGTGTGTAAACTTTTATATTGCCTTTAATTATCTATGTATATATAATTTCTGTTAAATCGTTCTTTTTAGCAAGCATATTATCTTTTTCAAGCATTTAAAAGTAAGTATGCATACCTATATCTATAATTCTGATTAACGTGATAATCTATATACATATACATATACTTTTTACAGATTGCTACATGATATGAGTTTTGAATTTTAAAAAGTGGAACGAAAGAGTATTCTTATTGAAAGAGATGACATCATTAGGTGGAGACATCAGAAAATTCAGAGACGAAGGTATAGTTTATCATTTAATTTGTTATACTTTTATGTTCATTACGCAATTTATTATTTGCTTGTGTTTGATTGTGATTGTTTTATTTTTAGGTAGAACTATAATATATACTGATGAATCATGAGTGAATGCAGGACACTCGGTAAATAAAAAGTGGACTGACGTTACTGTTCAAAGCAGTCGACAAGCTTTTACGGAAGGACTCAGCACTGGTTTAAAATCACCAAGTGGTCTTGGGCCTCGATTTCCATTAATTCATGCTGGAGGCGAGCAAGGTTTTGTTATTGGTGCTGAATGTACATTTCTTTGTAAGAAAAATACTACTGTTGTTTATAGCGAAATGGATGCAGATACATATAGAGATTGGTTCAAGAATAAATTGCTTCCAAATATACCAGAGAACTCGGTTGTTGGTCTCGATAATGCCTCATATCACACGAGAAAATTAGAAAAGTTTCCAGCAGTAGCACGGAGAAGACCAAATTATTGAATGGCTCACTGAGAAGAATATTCCACTTGATAATGACATGTTAAAAAGAGATTTACTGGCTTGTGGTCAGAGGTTAGGTCTCAGTATGAGAGAAACAAAATTGATGAATTTGTAACGAATAAAGGGCATTATGTTCTTCGGCTTTCACCTTATCATTGTGAATTAAACCCAATTGAAATGGTGTGGGCACAAGTTAAGCACTACGTTGAAATGCACAATACGACATTCAAACAGAGATATTGAACAATTAATTGTGAAGGGTTATCAGAATGTAACAGTGAACAACTGGCGGGATTACATTGGCCACCTTGCCAACTTGCAAGATGATGTTGAAGAGTTTATAATTAACGTCACACATTCATCATCAGATCAAGATTTTTTAAGTGATGAAGAAAAATAAAACAATATGTGTACCTACTCCTTTGTATGGTCATGGTTAGTTTTTTCATAAATGTTATCATGTATTATTAACTTGTTCTTATAAATGGGAAAATATGTTTTTGCAAAATGAATTTGTGAGGAATTTGTGTCTTTAAATGTGTATAACGCAATGTAGGTTAACATATTAATATTCAATAAGACTATATAAGTCATGTAACATATTAAAAAATAAAAGTACATGTTGTGTGTGGTTATTGTGATTCTTTTCATAAATATGTATTATTTAAGTTGTTTTTATAAATAGAAAAGTTTTTTATGAAAAATAAACTTGTGATTAAGTTCGTCTTGGTCTGAATTTATAGTGGATAGTTGATTAACATGTCAATATTCAGTAACCAAGAAAATTGTATACCTTAAGTGTTTCTTTGAAATATTAATTCATTTACTCTGGCTTACTATATTCAGTTAGATTTTAAATATTTTTTTACAGAACAATCCCAAAGGATTATATTATTACAAATATTTTAACTAATCCATCTTCCCATATATTCTCCACTCTTAGTGTTTCAAATTACTATTAATTTTTTGTATGCAGTATGCATCAATTGAATGACAAACAGTCGTATAGGTTATGTTTTGATTACAAAAAATGTCAGATATTGAACCGGAACTGTAACGACATTATACAATGAGACGATTTGGCAACCATGAAATCAATTCCCATAAGACCTGTACTGCATAATAAGGTTGAGACGGACTATAGTGAAACTGTGCCTGGGCTACCTCATATATGGGATGACGGATAATATGAGTAAAAGAACGGAACAACAATCTACACTGACACTTGATGGCCAACTTATTCGTGGAAGCTTTCGAAGAAGTAGCTTTAGAGAGCAGTAAATTGAAACCTAAGTATGTCTACGGTATGTCGATGCCACCTTTGTGATTTGGTTGTATGAAAACAAAAAACTCTAGATTTCATCAAAACACAACACTCGTAACTGAGTATAAACAGGTATTACTATACAGAAGCCTAGAACAGAAACTTCGACAACGGAAGAAGGACCACTGAAGGACGACTGAGAAGGTAGGAAGAATAACAAAGAAGTTCAAAGTGGCTTTTACTACTACTACCTCAATTTAACATAACTTTCCTGGAATTAAAGACAAATTAGGAAAATGTGTAACTGTAGGAAGATCGACAGCCATTCGTCGTGAAACTACAACACAGCTCAATCCGAAAAGATTTTACTATTCTCTAATTTAGTATTTAAACCATTTAAATCCCCGTCACTTTGACGTTTTTCTGCTCCGTGAAATGAATATTTTGGTACAATTAAGTAAACATAATAAAGAAAAGGATCATAGTAGAAGTTATGGATAACATATACTTATATATACCTATATTAAAGTTAACCCGCTCAGTTAGAAATTCATAAATATCTAACCTTCATGAATTCTATAATTTATAAATTCAATATTTTTATTTACACAATAAACATAGATATATACGTCATTTCATTTGATTTTTAACTTTGAAGACATCTTTAAGAAAAAGAGTATTTAGTCAACTCATGACAATAATTAATCACTTTTCTTAGAGATGCCATTACAAATTCTTCAGAACAGACCATGTACGTTCCTACATAAGTGTCCTGAAAAGGAAATTGTTTTAAAATAACTAGAATAGCTGTATAAATAATCAATTAATTATGTTAAGTAGCAGATGTTCGCTTAAGACGTATTCCATGTATAGGACGTATTCCTAAAATGATTCTACTTGCTAAACTTGATTAATGCAAAGTATACAAATAGATATAACACAGATGAATACATGGAATCTAAAAAAATAAGGTTACCGAAGTGGAATTAAAATAATTATTTCTCTTAAAGTCACTTTCGAATACTCAACTCGTATTCTGTCTCTTCTGTTCTTTTAATAATGAGTATATAAAGTTCTAAAGAAACACTTTTTAATCACTTTCAGGATATTGTCCTGAAATTACTAAATTGTTAATTAGTATATATAGATTGAAAAAGAATGTCCTTTGTGACTAAAGAATGTATATATGTAAGAAATCGTATATACAGTGATGTGCAAATGTATGGAACCAAGTAAATATCTCTGGAGTTTCTAGAGATGTAGAAATTAAATTTGGTGGGTAGATATTACACTATATTTTGTATTTAGTTCGAATGTTTTTATCGCAATTCAACTTCCAGTTTAACCGGAAGTAATGTCAGCTTGAAATTTTTAAATAGAACACCCTGTTTATTATTTTAGTTTTGAATAGAACACTTTATTGCGAGTACAAAAATAATGGGTTCGATATGTTTTATTTCATGGCCAACCGTGATATTAACAAAAGAGTGATTTTTGTTACAATGCTAAGATCTAGTATTTTGCGAGTGTAAATCACAAATGTAACAATAACATTAAATACCAAAACTGAAATTGAGTACAACAGTACTTAAATTACTGAAAAGGGCGCTAAACATAGTAAAATAAAACATGACTACGACAAAGCGTTAGGATACCGTTAGTGTATTAAATGTTCAAACTGAGCACCATTTACCTCTTGACAGTAGGCCAGTCTATTTTTAAATGCCATTGTAACATTGGCCTTTGTTTCTGGTGGAATTCTTTGAATCTCTTGAGTTATTCTCTCAGCTAATTCTTGCAAATTATCTGGTCGATTAAAATAAACTTTGGACTTCAAAAAACCCCATAGATAATAGTCCAGTGGATTAAGGTCTGGTGATCGAGGAGGCCATTCTGTAGCACCTCTTCTTCCAATCCACCTATTAGGAAATGTCCTGTTTAAACGATCTCGAACAATGCGAGCGTAATGAGGTGGTGCCCCATCTTGCTGAAACCAGATATTATTTGGCAGTTGTCCATTTTCCTCCAGCGCCGGAATTATTTGTGCATCCAAAAGTTCTAAATACATGTTCCCGTTCAAATTTCCTTCTAAAAAGAAAGGCCCAATAATTCTGTTATTGTAAATACCGGCCCAAACGTTCAGTTTTTGAGAGTGTTGCGTATGAGCTTCTTGTACCCAGTAAGGATTATTTTGGGACCAGTAACGGCAGTTGTGTCGATTAACTGTACCGTTCAAACAAAAAGTTGCTTCATCAGAAAACACTACATTTTGTACAAAATTATCGTCACGGTTACAAATATCCATAACTGATTCACAAAATTCTAGCCGTCTGTTGAAGTCGTCGTCGGAAAGTTCTTGAACAAGGCGAATTTTGTACGGGTAATATCTTTCTCGTTTTAATATCCTCCCTACTGAACGACGGCTAATTTCGTGCATATTGGCCAGTTCAGTAGTAGACAAATTATGATTTTCCTCTAAAGATATAGCAATATTTTGAGCTACTTCTTCATTTGTAGCAGTATTTATACGTCCACTTTTTCATAAATTTCCGACGGTGCCATTTGTATTGTACCTTTGCAAAGTCTTTGTAACTATCGAACGTGTTATTTGCCTATTCGGATGAATATTGTTAAAAAGGTCACAAACTTCTTGATGCGTTCTTCTTCTGTCGCCAAATCCAATCATCATTAGTATTTCAATTCTTTCTCTTTCGCTTAAATGAGCCATTTTTGCGTTAAAACTAAAATACTACTTATTTTGACAATAACTGTCACTGCTACAATTATTACATGGACTACCAGATATTATTACATTTTCATTCAAAAATAATTTTTTCTTTGTTAATATCACGGTTGGCCATGAAATAAAACATATCGAACCCATTATTTTTGTACTCGCAATAAAGTGTTCTATTCAAAACTAAAATAATATACAGGGTGTTCTATTTCAAAATTTCAAGCTGACATTACTTCCGGTTAAACTGGAAGTTGAATTGCGATAAAAACATTCGAACTAAATACAAAATATAGTGTAATATCTACCCACCAAATTTAATTTCTACATCTCTAGAAACTCCAGAGATATTTACTTGGTTCCATACATTTGCACATCACTGTAGTATATATACAAAAAAGAGAAAAATATCGGGTAAATTCCGCTGTAGAGCAACCGTAGGCACATGTTTCTGACTCACTGGTCGTCATCAGTACGGCGTAGCCAAGGACAAAGGTGGGATAACCTTGGAGATGTAAGCTACACGGAAGACCATCAGCTCTTTTTTTATATACACTTTTCTTTTCAGTCCAATTTGTTATTTCTATCTTCATAATTCGCCATATAATAATACGCATAAATTTTTATTTTTCATTTCTAATTTCTTTTTCTGTTTTATTCCGTTAAAAGGTTACATTGTTTACTAGACAGCACACACAATCTAACTTAAGACTAAAATTTTGAAAAATAATATATTTTTTTAACTGAGAATAATTCATTTTAAAAATTTGTTATTTATATTTTTTTGAAATCCTATTAACAGACCAAATGATAATAATAATTTTGTCTCTAAAAGTAACAGTTATAAAATTCTGGATCAATAATAATATGCGAAAACAAATTTAAACTGTTTCTTGAAATGAGAGTGTAAATTGTTTTTTCCAAAAGCAATGAATTATAACAATACTGAAGTTATTAACAGATCAAGTGAAGTAAATTATCAATACAGTTTACGTCAATCTTTAACTGTAGCATTAATCATTTCAATGTATGATGTATGATTGTCTTGGAGGGTTTACCATCAATCGACTATGTCTTTTGATACAGTACTATCAAATAATTAGGTGTAGCCACCGCAAGACTTTCTTATACGTATGAGGGTTTCAAATTATAGAATTTTCAGAATTTTTTATATAAAAATTATTCAAAATCCTATAAATACCTCTATTCTCTTAATAAATCTCTATAGAATGCATACTTTGCAAGATATTCGAAAGAAAGTACTACTCGTTAAGAGTAGTACTTTCTTTCTTTATAAATGAAATTTCACATTTATACAAAAAATATTCTAAATTCAACTCTAAATACTTCTGATCGCTTGATAAATATATATAGAATGCTCAATTTACGATATTTAGCAAAAAATCGTTATTCGATAAGAGTAAAAGTAAAAGTAGTATATTCCGGTTCGAATTTTGAATTTTTTTTTAAAGAAAAGAAAATAAAGTTCTAAATACTTTTATACTCGTAACGTACCTGTCTAAAAAGCATGACTTGCAAAATATTTGATTTTCAATAAGAGTAAAAGACCTACTTCCGGTAGAAATTTCGAAAAATAATTAAATTGTTCTCAATTTTAATTTTAAGTACATATGAATTCTTTACAAATTTGTTTAAACTTACTAGTTGACGAAATATTGGCAAAATTCGATTTTCTCACTGAAGCAAACTACTATATTTCATATTTCATTTCATATTTCATATTTATTTGTCATCAAAAGCTTACATGACATGTCGGTAAAAAGTAAGATAGTAAATAACAAATCAAACAACAGTGCAAAGCCACTGATACATTAAGACAAACAACATAGAACAAAATACTTAAGGATAGACATCCAATACAATATTAAATTTCCGAATTTACCGTACAAAGTTTATAAAAATAGGTAGAATCTATTATGAAAAATTTCTAAATTATATACAGGGTGAGTTTTTTTGAATGTTTAGCATTGGGATCTCAGAAACTACTGGAGATAGAAAAACGCTTAAATGGGGAAAGATGCGCAGTTTTACGAATTTGATTTAAAACTGCTTTTGTTTCTCCGATAACTTTCATGGCTTATTAGATATTCAAAGAAAACTAAATTTTACGTTTTTCTTTAAACATGCTTGGCATCGTTAATAGTAATTTTAGAGAAAAAGTGTTCAGACAAAAGTTTTAGATAATTTTACGCCAAATAAAACTATGTAGCTAATATTTTTTTTTCGGTCGCCATTATCGAGTTATGACACAAACTTGTGTTTTTTTAAATGGAAACCATAGTTGGTTTTGACATCATTAAAAAGCTTATTTTTTGCTGATTACAATGATATAAGGTTTGATATGGTTATTTTAAAAAATAAAGAGGATATACACATTTTTATGGTTTTTATGGAAAACAATTGAATTTCGAACTGATAAAATACAAACCAAACGAAAACTTATTTTGAAATCTTATGTAGTAATAAAATGAAAACTATAAGAACTTTTATTAAGGGCACACAACATTATTAATGTTCAAAGATACCTCCATTATTATTAATACACAAATTGCATCTCTTCACAACAGAATTTGTAGCATTGCGTACTTTACGCCTACCAATGTTATTAAAAGCAACTAAGACAGCTTCTCTTAAATCGTCGATTGTTTCATATGTTCTTTTGTATACTGTGTCCTTTAGTACACCCCACAAGAAAAAATCCAAAACTGATAAATCAGGGGATCTAGCCGGCCATTCAATGGGTGCATTTCGTACTATCCATTGATTACGGAAGTTCAAATTTAAATAATTTATAACATTCAGTTGATTGTGCGGAGGCGCTCCGTTATGTTGAAACCATTGCATTGCTCGGGTTCTTAAATTTAAATTATCTAACATTTCCTCGAAATCTTGTAAAAAATTAAGATAACGATTGCCAGTTAGTGATCCATCAAAAATAAAAGGAGGAAGAACAGTTGATCCTATAACACCACCCCAAACATTAAACCCAAATTTAATTTGTGGTCTCCTATGTTCAACGTGAAGCGGATTTGTTTGAGACCATATTATGTGCTCATTGTGCCTATTAAACATTCCACAATTTGTGAAACGAAATTCATCAGTCCATAATATTTTCATTGAGCAGTGTGGATCGTTTTGACACTGATCTTTAAACCATCTACAAAAAGCTATTCGTCTGATGTTATCACCTTCATGTAAAGTTTGTGATACTGATAATTTGTAGGGACGAAATTTATGCTTCTTCAACACTCTGACAATAGTGCGTTGAGAGGAGCCCATTTCTGTTAAAATTTGTCGGGTCGATATAGATGGATTCTGAGCGACACATGCTAATATGTTTATTTCTCTATCTTCATCCATCCCTTTTTTTGATTTTGGTTTAACGAACGAACCATAATCTGCTAAATTATCCCATAATCTCTTAAAAGTAGGTAGCCACGGCTGACATCGATCAAAATAATTTTTAAAATAAACTTCAGCAGCTCTAGTAGAATTTCTCTGGCACTGAATGTAACATTCAACCATATCACGCTTTTCTACGTTAGAAAATTCCATAGCCAATGCAAACTTATGATTAACGGCCGTTCACACCGCTTATAGTTAAGTTACAATTAAATTAATTAATAGTTAATTGTCAAACAATAGTTTATTTTGAAAATTATTTTGATCGACGTCAGCCGTCGCTACCTACTTTTAAGAGATTATGGGATAATTTAGCAGATTATGGTTCGTTCGTTAAACCAAAATCAAAAAATGGGATGGATGAAGATAGAGAAATAAACATATTAGCATGTGTTGTTCAGAATCCATCTACATCGACCCGACAAATTTCAACAGAAATGGGCTCCTCTCAACGCACTATTGTCAGAGTGTTGAAGAAGCATAAAGTTCGACCCTACAAATTATCAGTATCACAAACTTTACATAAAGGTGATAACATCAGACGAATAGCTTTTTGTAGATGGTTTAAAGATCAGTGTCAAAACGATCCACACTTTTCAATGAAAATATTATGGACTGATGAATCTCGTTTCACAAATTGTGGAATGTTTAATAGACACAATGAGCACATATAGTCACAAACAAATGCACTTCACGTTGAACATAGGAGACCACAAATTAAATTTGGTGTGGTGTTATAGGATCAACTGTTCTTCTTCCTTTTATTTTTGATGGATCACTAGCTGGCAATCTTTATCTTATTTTTTTACAACAAGATTTCGAGGAAATGTTAGATAATTTAAATTTAAGAACCCGAGCAATGGTTTCAACATGACGGAGCGCCTCCGCACAATCAACTGAATGTTAGAAATTATTTAAATTTGAACTTCCGTAATCAATGGATAGGACGAAATGCACCCATTGAATGGCCGGCTAGATCCCCTGATTTATCAGTTTTGGATTTTTTCTTGTGGGGTGTACTAAAGGACACAGTATACAAAAGAACATATGAAACAATCGACGATTTAAGAGAAGCTGTCTTAGTTGCTTTTAATAACATTGGTAGGCGTAAAGTACGCAATGCTACAAATTCTGTTGTGAAGAGATGCAATTTGTGTATTAATAATAATGGAGGTATCTTTGAACATTAATAATGTTGTGTGCCCTTAATAAAAGTTCTTATAGTTTTCATTTTATTACTACATAAGATTTCAAAATAAGTTTTCGTTTGGTTTGTATTTTATCAGTTCGAAATTCAATTGTTTTCCATAAAAACCATAAAAATTTCTATATCCTCTTTATTTTTTAAAATAACCATATCAAACCTTATATCATTGTAATCAGCAAAAAATAAGCTTTTTAATGATGTCAAAACCAACTACGGTTTCCATTTAAAAAAACACAAGTTTGTGTCATAACTCGATAATGGCGAACGAAAAAAAAATATTAGCTACATAGTTTTATTTGGCGTAAAATTATCTAAAACTTTTGTCTGAACACTTTTTCTCTAAAATTACTATTAACGATGCCAAGCATGTTTAAAGAAAAACGTAAAATTTAGTTTTCTTTGAATATCTAATAAGCCATGAAAGTTATCGGAGAAACAAAAGCAGTTTTAAATCAAATTCGTAAAACTGCGCATCTTTCCCCATTTAAGCGTTTTTCTATCTCCAGTAGTTTCTGAGATCCCAATGCTAAACATTCAAAAAAACTCACCCTGTATGTAATAATCGCTGGCAGATGCTAGAGTTTTTTTGCTAGAAATTCCTGTACACTGTAAATAGTTTCTTCCATCAACATTTCCTTCATAGCCCTCTTGAATTTTTGATGACTCATCCGCTTGTAAGTGTCTGTGAGGCAATTATAGAGTGTAGCACCCAACGAACTATATTAGTAAACCATAGAAAGGCTATTTGGTGCACTAAATTTGTGACAGTGGGCGTGGCTATCCGCCATGACAGTTGAGGTCAAAATTCAAATAGATGAATCCATATTATAATTAATGAAATTATTATATTCATATTAAAAGTACACATTCTGTATTTGTGCATTGGATAGATGTTAATTAATTCCCGCTAATAACAGTGAGAGAGTTGATTGACATAAATAAGAGGTTATTTCCTTTTAAATCTACTTATTGGGTATAAATAATTCTTGAGATTTTATAGAATTCTTCATTAAATCATTAATTGCTTATTCTTCTGTTCATTAACTTCGTTATACGAAAGGAAAAAAGGACAAAGATTTTTTATAATGAGGTAAAATCAAAAGTTAAAACAATTTTTTTCTTATATATTTAAATCTTAAATACAATACTATTACAACAGTGCCTTACTTTTAGTGGCCTTTAAAAATTATAGTTTTTGTTAATTTTTGCCGTAGGGAAGTGCCAACGGCTGCCATACTATACATTTTACACATATGATGTAAACGTATTTGGATATATTTTTGAATAACAAGTTTTATTAAGTGTATATAATGGATTACATCATCATCATATAATTCAGTAAATAAATGATCATGTTCATATAATATTTTTGAATAACATACTTTTTTAAATATTTCAGTTTCTAATAATAAACATATATTTCTCTTACAATTTAATATGTCAGTTTTATAACTTACAATGACTGCCTCAGCAATTTTTAACATTTTCACAGTGTTACTAGATGGAATAATTAGTGAATGGTTTACATCTTTAATTGCAATTAGAGGATATTTGTTTTTTTCTGTTCCTAATAGTAAAATGATGCATTCAAGACATTTTAGTTTTTTTACAACTTCCCGAATAACATTCCCAGCAATATACTCTACAATTCCTTCGCAGAACAAAGACAAAGTTCTTACAGTTTTTTCAGTGTTGTGTCTTTCAAAACCTACTTCTAAAGATATATTTGTATCTTCTGAAGAAACATTCGCATTTCTTGAGGGTTCGATTTGAGCTAGCAAGCACTTTCTATATGCTGATCTAAACTGCAAAGCACTTGGATTATTATTATTTCTATGTACATTTCTAATGGTAGCAAAAAATAATTCCAAGTGATCCTGACTTAAACGTATTGTCAACAAAAATTGCAATGGGGGATTTGCACTCCATACTAAATCATTTGCAATTTGAGTAATAGACATTAAATCAATAATCAAGCCTAAAATTGGGACTTGTCTTTGTGAGTAAATAATCAGTTGCCCATCAAGTAACGTTAATTTTTTCACGTACTGTATTAAATATTCTACTTGCTTTATGATTAAAGCCTTATTTTTTAAAGATATTGCTGATTTTGTTCCTCTTGCTTGTGGATGACATGAATTTAAAATATCAAATGCTAAATTAACATTTTCACAAAATTTTACAGTAGCAGCGCAATCGTCAAATTCTTGTATCCCTAAAGTTGCACAATATTTAAATGCTTTGGCAACAGAATTGCTTAATGTTTGTGCTGCTAATGACACTTTCATCTTTTGATTTTGCCATTCTATGTGTCTCTTCCTAAGCTTGTTAGCAGCATGTAAATTTCCATTACTTTGCAATTCATTTAAAGCAACAAAGTGTGACCACTTAATTCTTCCACCTTCAGCATCAATTAGTTCCCCTTTCTCTGCTAATAAATTTCTGCATAATTTTAACATATGAGCAGCATCAAGAAGAATATATATTCGTTTTCCTTCATACATATACCATGTTGCTATAGTGTCTAATTTAAAATCTATATTCGCACCCAACTTCTTAAACATGCCTCTATTTGAGGCTGCACCATCACATATTAATGCAACAAGGGAGGCACCAGTTTCAATAATTCTTTTACTAAAAACTTTTACCAAATTTGCTTTCACATCAGCACTAACACTATTAATTAGGCTATATCCGATAGGAATTTTCCATTTTTGATTTAAAGCAACAAACATGAAAACTAATACATTTCCTGCTAGTTCTTGATTGTCTGAGTCTATTTCTCCATGACCCAAATCACAGTGTCCAACAAGTTTTTTGCCATCAAAATCTAATTTTTTCCGAATAGCCATTTCATCTAACATTAAAGTTCCTAGTAGAGGCTTATTATTTGAATCAACAAGTGATTTGATTTTATTAAAAGATTCTTCTGTGAAACCTGGACTACCATCCACATTCTGTGCCCAGTTTCTAATAGTACGTGGATGTGGTAATTTAATGAACTTTCTAATATATCTATATGCTTGTGATGAATAAAAATGTAAAGTGATAGCAAATTTTTTTACTACTTCCGGATATTCATTATTTTTGTAACCATTCTTATGGTTTAAAAGCAAATCTTTTAACACACCTTCGAAACAATTACTAATAACCAGATTACCATTTTCACACAGACGTTTTTTTAAACCACTTATTACCTTCTTCAAATTATTAATTTTAGCAGTTTTCCTCTGTACTTTCTGTTTCAGAGATCGCAACTGACGATCTTGAATTTTCAACTTATCTACTGCCTCATCGAGTTTTTTCTTTAATTTTCGAGGGCTTGTTGTGATACAATAATTATGGTCAGCTGTGATGACAAAATTGATATCGTTGACATTTCTATTGATTTCCTGTACTGTAAAAAAGGTAATATATAGATGGTGTTGTAAAATATAACTCAATTATAAGCCTACCTGTATTCGCAGTGTTTTTATTTATTACAAATTCTTCTTCACGAATGTCAATAGTCCTCTTCTTTGGGGGAGGTCTTGATACTTTTTTACATGTTTTCAATTGCGTGAAAGTAAAAATTGTAGGCAAGCTATTGGGTTGCAAACTGCGTCTATTATTATTATAACGAAAACATGTTTCTTCAAAATGAGTAGAACAAATGTAACTGAAAGCTGATGGTTTCCAATGATCCCTTTTCATAGCAATAGTCCATTTCTTTAATAATTCTTTATTCCTCAAGGGAAATCTAAAAGTATTAAATAGATACATTAATTTATTACTGTCAAAAACCAAATAAATTTATGCTTACTTGTAAAACGAAATGTTTGTACCTACTTTCCTTCTGTTGGTACAGTTAATAGCTGAACAGGCAGCAGGCATTGTACTTATAAATTTATAACAAATTCAAAAATCGGACGAAACACACAATACAAAATTCGAAGTTGACCTCAACTGTCATGGCGGCCTTTAGTTCCTACATTCACCGTTGGAAGCGCTGATTCAACAAGCAACTGCCGTTCTATGGTTTACTAATATAGTTCGTTGGTAGCACCCCAGTAATTTATACTCTGTTGTGTCATCCTCAGCCTATGGTGGGGAATAACAAATTCTTCTTTGTGTCTTGTTTCATATTTATGGAGATCCATGTTCTTGGTGAAACGTAATGAATTTCCATGCATAAACTTTAATATTGTTAAAATATAAGCACTCGTGATTGTAAGAATCTTCTCCCGCTTGAAAGCACTTCGACAAGTGTCCTGAAACCCGCGTCCACACAATACTCTTACAGCTTTTTTTTGCATGATCAGCACCCTCTCGGCATCGGCAGACATCCCCCACAAAGCGATTCCGTAGGTAGCTGTACTGTGAAAGTTGGCATAGTAAGCACATTTAGCTGCTTGATGAGTAGATATATCCTTTGTTCTTCGAATAGAATATATGGATCTGCCAAGCTTATTACAGAGAGAGTTTATGTTCTCAGACCAACTCAAAGCACCGTCAACCAATAAACCCAACAAGTTAACAGTGTCTCGACCGCATCTAGCAGTAAACACCATTGACTGTGTTTTCTCGGTGTTCAATTTGAGTTTATTTACCTCGAACCACGTTTCTGCTGTTCTCATAGCAGCTATTTTATTTGATGAAACCTCTTCCTGTGCACCTCTTATAAGTATGGATGTATCATCCGCGTATATACACACCTTACTCCTTGCGATATTTTGTGGCAAGTCATTTATATATATAATAAAAAGTAGAGGTCCCAAAATGGATCCCTGGGGTACCCCTGTATCAATTTCTCTTTGTGCAGAGAACCTCTCCTGCCACAGCACTGTTTGTCTACGATTCCTTAAATAAGAGTGCAACAAACTATGTGGAATTCCCCTGATACCATAGAACCACAACTTCTGAAGAAGTATCTCATGCGAGACGCAGTCGAAAGCCTTGCTAAGGTCGCACGCCAACAATTCAGCAGAATCCCCATCATCCACTGCACCCAATACACCATCAACAATCGATGTTAGGGCCGTTACCGTGGATCTCCCGCTTCTAAATCCATGCTGTGAGTCCGAGAATAAGTTGTTCTTTTCGAAGAAGTTCATGATTCTATTTTTTATTATAGTCTCAAAGATTTTTGAGAACACTGGTAGGATGGAAATAGGACGATAGTTATTCACGTCCTCTTTGCAATTTTTTTTGTGTATTGGGATAACTTTAGCCAATTTTAGTTCGTCAGGAAAGATTCCCCCATTCAGGCACGCATTTATAATATAAGTTAGTGGGATAGACAATTCTACAGCCAGTTCCTTCAGTATGGTTGTCGACATACCATATATATCAGTAGTTCTTTTGTTTTTTAGAGACTTGATTATTTTAGTTATTTCTTCAGGGTATGTGTTCGTGAAAAAGCATGACGTGGTGCAGCTTGGTCCATTTATGTTTAACAGGGAGGCCACACTAACGCCCTGTTGTGGAAGATCCCTTGTTAGATTTTGCCCTATAGTGACGAAATATTCATTGAATTCCTCTTCACCAATATTAATCCTGGTAGTATCTGTATTATTTTTTTGCCTTCCAGTTTCCCTCTTAATAATGTTCCAAATTGCTCGTTGTTTGTTACTTGATTTTGAAATGTATTCCTCATAATTATTCTTCTTGCTATTGTTAATTAGATCTACATAATCTTGTTTTATACTCTTGTACATTTGCAAAATGTTTGGCGCCTTTGTTACTTTATAAATGGTATTTAATGCATCCAATTCTTCCTTCATTCTTTGTAACTCTTTGGTATTCCATTTTATTCGGTTCGCATTATTTATATTTATTCTTGTTTCTTTTAGCGGTAAGCAATAATTGAAGATGTTCATAAAGTATTTATGGAACGTGCTGTACATCTCCTGTCCGTCATTAGATTGCAGGTTTTCCCACTTTTGCTGAGACACATACGTTTTCAAAGCGTGGAAGTTCTCTGTTTTTAGCTCTCTCCTATAGGAATTTCTAACAGCGCGCGTTTTTTGCCGTGCTTACTAATATCTGTTTGCAGAATTTGAGCCTTGTGATCAGAAATATGTGCTTCCAAGGTAAAAGCATTCATTATATTTTCGTCATTTGTGAATATGTTATCAATACAGCTACCGCTGTTTTTATTTTCCCTAGACGTTTCTTCCATTACAAAACCCAGATTGAAGGAGCTCCCTAACTCCAACAGCATAGATCTGGGCCTAGAGTCCTCTAAAAAGTTGATGTTGAAATCACCCGCCAGATATATAGAATCCTGTGGGAAATGACTTATAACAAAGGACAGTGCCGCACCCAGAATTTCGACAAAAATTTCCACATCACCACACGGAGGTCTGTACACGGAGATAATCACTACACCAATATTCCGAATCGTCGCAGCCGCAATTTCAACATGGTTTATTTGCGACAGTTCATTAATTTCAATAATAGCTGCCGCTGCAGTGTACATGTCCCTTGACAAAACCATTGCGCCACCACCTCTCCGGCCATCCCTATAATAGCAACTACAAACACTGTATCCATTTATTTTAAATATCTCCACTGTCTTTTTGGAAAGCCAATGTTCCGTCACGCACAGTATGTCAATATGGTTATCAACTAGAAATAATTCCAGTTGGTCAATTTTATTATTAATTGATTGCACATTTAAGTTAGCAATTGTCAAAAGATTAATGTCTTTACTTACAATGGGCCGATCCTCGGAGTGTCCCTGCGAAAATCCCCAGACTTCCGGAAAACGAACCGTCTCACCGCTGCGCCTGCAGGCCACAAACCCGGTTCATACACCCGTTTAACAAAGTCCATGGGAAATTACACTTTAAACGATGCTCGTAGTTCATCTCTCTTTAATTCTTCGCATCCAAAGTTGATTTCTGGCGCGGTTTACTACTTCCGGTCTGCCGATTTTACTGAAAACCTAATCAGTTCTCAAGAGGGAGATTGTACTAGTAAATGCAAAAGTTGGAATTAATAGCTATAGCGGTTTGACCGCTATCGTAGCCACACAGACACACTGACACACACACACACACACACACAGAGAGAGAGAGAGAGAGAGGCATTTTTTTAAAAAAACACTTTTTCGGTATCAGGGGACTTTAAAACGTGGACATATGCAAAGATCTCGATGTCGAAAATGTTCATCATCATAATACTTCCTTATACTACGTATAAGAAAATAAAAATGCTACATCTGTGGCTTCTTTTTTCAAATAGCACACGTTAGCACACATTTTCTCTGTAGGTACTTGAAGAGAAATTGGATATTGTTAGACATCGCAAATTTCTTCATAAAACTCAAATCAGTCAAAGGTGTTATTAATACAATGGGATATTCAAACCAAGCGTTCACATAAAATTTTACAGTAAAAACACAAATACCTGCAAGTGGTTACATGTCTTAAAAAATTGCTGGTTACGATACAAAAAAATCTACACAGAATAATCATTAACGTTTCGTGTCACACTTTCTCCTCTTCTAATTTGAATGATAAGCACCCAGTAAGTATACTGAGACAACGTATTTATGTTTACACTGAAATAAGCGCGGGTAATGTTGCTCCAATAATACGTGACCCATTGTTAAAATACACAAAATTAATTGTCGTAATAATTAAAATTTTAATTGGTTGTTAGAATTATGTAGTATAATTCTATACTTTAATATTTTATGTATCTCTTACTTTAATCTTTTATGTATCTCTTAATATAAACGAAGGATAAAGCGAATGTTGTGATCACCAACATTATCATTTTTTATATACATTTACGGTCCTAGCAAAAACAAATGACTGAAGAAGTATATATGCTTTTGCTATAAAATTTACAGAATACCAATTAAAAATTCTGTAAATAAGTGATTCATAAATGTTTTATGCGAAACAATACTCGGAAAAAACCTATTATAGGTAGTACTACTGACGAAAACATTGCATCTTTCAACTTTAAACCATTAAAGGTATGGGATTTATTTAAGAACTGATATTTTTCATGAGGTAAAATATAAACTTTTTTGGAAGGACTTTATCAATTCAAAAAAATATTTTTATAAATAAAGAAGACCCTTAATGTACGTAGGTACTTTAGATCGCACTACAACAATTTCAAACACCGTTTGATCGGTTAAAGGTTTAAAAGGGTGGCCTCTCTCTCCAGTGGTACTTACGCTATACTTTGTAGCCATCCTGACACGATGGAAAAGAAACTCTAGTATAGGAGTTCTACTAAGGACCATTGCATAGGTACCGTGATAAATTTTTCTGAGAATCAGAGTCTTACTGTCCAGGATGCTTTTGATACGGAATTTGTTCTCTAGACTAGCAAAATGAAAAATGTAGTTTTAAAGCAAATGTGAAGAAAACCCAATAATAGTTGATAATAATAATTTATTTGCTTATTTATTTCGTTTTATTTTAACAAATCATAGGATACGTCACATTGATAAAGCAACAAACAATTAAGTTATAAAAGTAAGACGTTGACCATTAATGTTAAACTGCTGTCTTCGTCTAACGTAAATACATTTAAAAGACAATTAAAAATATTTCTTTTGGGGGAAGCCTACTATTCATATAATGAACATTGTTGCTCTGTGCGTTGATGTACCTACTTATGTATTGTAATCACTGTATATGTTTTGTTAGTTAATAATAAGTTTGTTGTATATATATATATATATATATATATATATATATATATATATATATATTTGTATCTTTATGTTTTATCTATATCTTTTTTCCTTTTTTTTATTTCTTCTCTGACAGTTGCTCGTGTTCTGTATGAATCTTATAGCAAATAAACGATATTATTATTATTATTATAAGATGCAGCATAAGTTGATTAAGTTTCAGGATCACTTATACATTATCTAAAGGAATAGTAGTGTTTAGACAGCTCATGCTCTCCAATTTATTCTTCAATCGCTGCATGGGTAAATATTTGAAACTATTATTTATTGTATGCCTTAATAATGTAATGACGATTTCCTTCAGCAAAGGCCAATCTATAAAATGGAATTTTTAGAATATCTGTATTTCTAGTATTATTAAATAAAACACCCTATATGTGGTATTACTTTTTAAAACTACTTTCAACTTTCAATTCATATTTGAGTGCCTTTCTATTATTTAGAAATTTATTTAAACTTAGTATTTGACGAGATATTGATCAAACTGGATTTTTTCAGTGAAGTAAACTACTATGATTTCCCTGGCCAGATTATACTCGCAAATATAAAGTTTGGTATTGATAGCTTCAGTAGTTGTTTGCAAAATCACTATTTAATAATAATAATGTCTCTATTGGAACTAGAAATACAAAAATCAATGAAAAATACAAAACACAAAAATTATATTTAAGAGTCACACTCTTAGGTTCAACCAGAGCTGCTTTTCAACTTAAGCTTGAAATATAACATATATTTATTTAAAAAAAAACAAGTAATTTTGAGAAAGAAAAGATATGTATATGGTAATGCCTAATAATTTTTTCTTTAATTTTCTTTAATATACAATCACAAGGAAAATCCAGCAATAGCTGTTCTATTTTCCTTGAGCCTCGATCATGGTAAACTCAACAAAAAAAAAAACTAGTCCTAACCTAAACTTAACTAAAAATTTAACGAAAAATGTAACTAAATCAAGACAGAAATTCGGCACCGTGCAGACGAAAAATAGGGAATACATTGCAATATACAACTGAAAGTTACGAATGATTATGTGTACTTGATCAAAATTAGAAAACGAAAGGAGCATGTGTCAAATGAAGCTATCGCGACATCAACATAAACTTAAGCTCGCGTTTAAATCTCTCCAGCGGCAACAACTTGAGATGTAAAGGCAAGGCATTATACTTAGTGTAAATCTGAAACGAGAATGATCTCTGAAACAGGGATGATCTGTGCAAGGGTGGAGAAATTAATCCACGAAATCTTGTGTTAATGCTGTGCACCTCAGACCGATATCTGATTTTGTAATATAAGTATGGAGGAGACATTATCAGATGGAAGAGAGACAGAGCCAAGCACTCTCCGCGGTCATGCATGCTAAACCAGCCCGTCTCGCGAAGGTTATGGCTAACGCGATCATACTTCCTGAGGGCATGTACAACATATATACCGAACACGCATTCTGTATTTTCTGGATACGACCCTGTGTTAGCTGATCCAGGGCCCCATGATAAATTGCGGAGCAATATGTAAACCGTGACAGAACGAAAGTGTCGCAAAGACATTTTTTTTATTGACTTTTCAAGTTGATATAAGCTATTTTTATATATTTGGAAATTTGAGCTCGAAATCTGAACGTATTATCCAAATGGATCCCAAGACTCTTCACCTCATCCACCACAGGCAATTGAACGTTATTTATCGAAATATTAATGATTCTGCTAATATTCCTGCATAGGCTTTTGCAGGTCCAAACAACATAACTTGAGACTTTGAGGGATTTAAATGAAGACAATGGTTAATTGAAGATTTATATAAAGAACCAAGATCTGAAGTGATGTTAGTAGCAGCTGTACTGTACGCCAATCAGATGGGATGAAAGAGCAGTACAGTTGCGTATCATCGGCATACGTGTGTGTGTTGCAATGTTTAATGCAAGACAATAGTTTTGAGGTGTAAATGGTAAATAAAATAGGCCCAAGAACTGACCCCTGGGAAACTCCCCGCGAAACAGCAAGGTATTCCGATACACCGCCATCCAATTCGACAGCTTGTCTGCGATTAGACAGATAGTTTTGTAATAGAGTGCTTAAGTGTGAAATGATCTATAAAATTGCAATTCAGGACACCACTGCGCGCAATGAGTGTTTCATCACTTACTACGACCAAATCTAGTAGAGTGGCAGTAGTCGCAGTGAGCCTTGTTGGTTCATTGATAATCCGTTTAAAACCGATGGTGTCCAGAAAATTCATTAGATAAGCGGTAGCAGCAGTATCAACCTTAAGACAATCCATATTAAAGTCGCCACACAGGAATATGTTATTCGTAGATGGAAGAATCGAAATTATTGCGTTTTCTATGTCGTCAATGAAAAGTTTATAATTTAATTTTGGAGATTTATATGCCCCGCCCACAGCGAACTTCAAATTGTGAAACCTTAAACTGACCCATAATTGTTCAGTGTCACCGTCTGTATTGATTACTGAGTAATTACCGTATATTCCACCGTATAAGCCGCACCGGTGTATAAAACGCACCCCCGTTTTCCAGCATTATTGTTTGTATTTTCATATATTCGTTGTATAAGACGCACCTAGAATTTGTAACGGTCAGTTGTTTTGAAATCATAGACGTGAGATGTGCGCAAAAAAAGATGGCTCTTACAAAACGTTCAAAATATGAAGCAAGTTTTAAGTGTACTCTAATACAGTGCGGTAAGAAACACGGTAATCGAGCTGCTGCAAAAATGTACAACGTAAACGAATGTATGGTACGGCAATGGAGAAAAAATGAAGACAACATAAAAGAAATGCGAAAAAGCAAATTTGCATTAAGAAAGGGACAGGCCAAGTGGCTAATATTTGAAGAACACGTCAAGCAGTGGGTTTTAGAAAGTCGTAAATGGATTGATTGTAACAAGAAGCTCTGTTCGTTTGTTTGCACTAAAATGGGCAAAATGTAATAAAGAAGAAAGTGTAAATTTCGAGGCATCTCAAAGTTGGCGTGGAAGATTTATGAATAGAAACAAGCTAGTGCTTCGAGAAAAAACCAAAATTTCACAAAAATTGCCAGACAATTTACAGGAGAAGCTACGAAAGTTTCAAACATTTGTGATTCAGGCAAGAGAAGAAAGAAAATTATTTATTGTCTCAAATTGGCAATATGGATGAAACACCAGTGATGATGGACATGATCGGCAATAAAACAGTCGACCTGAAAGGAACTAAAACAATTAATATAAGGACTACTGGCAATGAAAAAAATAGGTTTACTGTTGCGTTATCTTGTCTAGCAGATGGTACAAAATTGAGGCCAATGGTAATTTTTAAAAGGAAAACCATACCGAAATTAAAATTTCCTGCTGGGGTTTTTGTTCATGTCCACGAAAAGGGATGGATGGATGGAAAAGGCATTGAGTTGTGGATAGAACATGTCTAGAAAAACCGACCCGGAGCTCTAGGAAAACCATCTCTTTTAGTTTGGGACATGTTTAGATCTCATTTAATCGAAAAAACTAAAGAAAATGTAAGACAGTGTAACACTGATATGGCCGTTATTCCTGGAGGATTGACTTCCTTGCTGCAACCATTAGATGTGTGCATAAACAAACCATTCAAAGAAAATTTACGGAAACAATGGAATATGTGGATGTTGGAGGGAGAGAAAACTTATACCAAAGGGGGTCAAATGCGTCATACTTCATTAGATATTATCTGTGAATGGATAATTAATGCATGGAAAGATATTCCAACAGATGAAGCGATCAAGTCTTTTAAAAAATGTTCAATTTCAAATAATCTCGACGGGACAGAAGATGACTTGTTGTGGTTAGATGAAGAAAAGGAAAATGATAATGGTGATATTCATCAAGATGACGTACCAGAAAATATTACAGAAGATGAGTATAATGAACTTTTTATGTCTACTGATGTGTAACTAAAAAATTGTATGATATAGTGTACCTACATGACCTATTAATAGTTGAATAGATATTAAATAAGTTCTTTGTTTTTTTTAGTGCATTCTGAAAATTTCATTTTCTATAGTCGGCATATAAGACGCAGGTGGATTTTGAGCCTATCTTTTCGGCCATAAAAGTGCGTCTTATACGCCGGAATATACGGTAAATCTTTCATGGAAATACATACAAACCCCACCCCCACGTCCAGAACGATCAGCCCTGACTAATGTGTAGCTACGAATATATAAATCAGCATCAGCAACAGAATCACCCAGCCATGTCTCAACCACCACCAGAACATCAATGCCATTACCGCGAATGAGACCAATTATATGATTAATTTTAGGAAGTAAAGAGCATAAACAGTGACAGGAAACTTCAAAATGTGGACACTTGCAAAAATACTGAAGTCAACATTTTTAATCGTCACACTTCTTTCTTACGTATCTATAGGAAAGTCAAAACGGTCACACTAATTAATTGCAGAATTGAAACATTTCCTGAGATAAAAAAGCGTAGCTATATCAATTTTATATAGGCACTTTACTTACAGTTAGATACATGGAATCGAAAACGTTGACCAGTATTATTTAATTTATCAAATTTCTACGTATTTTACTATCGATGATTACGGTAAAAGGTAATTAAATTCCAAGCTTCTCTATCGAACCAAAATAATATGGATTAGATATAAGCATATCATAAGAAATAGCCAAACCTTTCGAATAAACACATGTTCACCCGAAAAAGACTACTTATATAATATTTGTAAACACGTATATTCCAACCGTATTTATAATTTTCTGCGTTTAGCACTGCTAATTATTTAATTAGGTAAATTTTTAATTTTAAAAATATACCCAAAAAAATTTAGTACGTGTATTCCAATCTTATTATATTAATTATTGAGGCTTCTGAAAGAAAATCTTTTTGTCGTCTATTCTATCACCAACACAATTTCATATTGTATTTTTGTTTTTTAAAATAAAGGTACTTATTGATCTGTTGATGAGGAAACAAAGAGTATGTAAATTTCTATCAGAATGTGGAAACGTTTATTACGTTTCTTTTAACTATAATTATTGATAAAATTCCTAAGAGATGTCAATTATTTTTCAATATGTGACATTTAACTTTAATTTTGTTGGTAGATATTCAGCTACGGGTTTTTTAATTATCCTTTACATTATATTTTTTATTAGTCATTATATATGTATATGTACATTCCATTCCATGGGACTGGTAAATGAGTAAATATCTTTCTTTCTTAATTATTTCCTAATTACGACATATACTAAGAAGCTTCTTCAATACACCAATAATTATTTATTGCATTTTTTCGAGTTATAGTTAATTTTTCACAGCTACGTTTTAATTCCTTCTTTAAATTAATTAAATTATTATTGGATTAATTTAAATAATTTACCTGGTACAATATTGTCTGGATATTATGAGATAAAAGTTTTGCGGTAAACCTAATTAAGATTTTAATTTGGAAAATTAAAGTAAGAAAAAACATATGATTTTATTTCTCGTACTAGTATGGTTATCGCACGTACTTTACCAACATGTAAATTACCGTGTACAGTGCGTATAAAAAGTAGAGATCCTGAAAGCTAAAACCTTTATTATTATTTCTTAGAAATAGAACAAGATATAACACCAGTTTATTCGCCATGGCTTTATGTTTTCATTTTCGTTTTGTTTTGTGGTTCATAAAATTACGGGAACTCGTTAGATAAAACACGTTCAACTATTCAAGCAATGGTACTTGTTAAGGAAACTTCCTATTTTGAAATTACTGTAAAATAAAACTCAAATTTCAGTTCAAATACAAATAAAAGATCTTAAGTTATTAACAGTACTTTTATCATAAAAAAGTTAAATATTTTGTTCAAAACCCCACACTACATTTACAACCACATTAACTGATATCGCTTCTATCTTTTCTTGAATACGAATTATTTTGCGTTAATATAAAAAATACTTTTAATATGTTCGTACAAGAAAAAATGCAATAAATTCAAATCTGGAGATCGAGCTGGTCACTTAATGCTCTTTTATCAATCCATTTTACAATTACATAAGCATAAATTACAAACAAGAGTAATGTTAGTAATAGTAAATATATTAGGGTAAATACAAGAATATAAATTTAAAAGACAAAATTAAAGGTCACAAAAAGAAAAGAAAATATTATATACTGGGTGAGTCATTAGTAGCAGCTTCCTCGATTGCTCTTTTGCGTTTTAAATAAAAGAAAAAGCAATTAGTATAAGATCGATGGTTGCTTGTGGCGCATATTATAAAAATACTTTAAGCTCTGACACACTTCCGGTTTCACCGGAAATGCACGGAATTTAATTTTTTTAAATTACTCACCTTATATATTTTTGGATTTTCTGGTACTGCTTTAAATTGTCTGTTCAACTGTTTTTTCATTTTCAAAATTGAGCCAATAGTTTTTGAGTTATTAATGTTTTTTGAAAATATTTGACCAAAACACGTGTTCAGAAAAAAATCATTTTCATCAACTGTCAAACAAAGTAAATGTTAAATCCAACTATCCCAAAAGTAATAATTTTACAGAATGAAGAGCATCGCATTTCAATTTTTTAATTCCGGCAGTATTTCATTTTTGCCACTGTTGGTTAACATAGAAATAAAATAAAGGTTATGTTTACTGACATATTTGAAGATGTCTTCAAACAGTTTTGAAAATCCGTGCGTAAACAACAAAAAATTGAGAAAGCCAGGATAATTTATTTGGTGCCAATTGACAACAATGTAAACGATTCTGAAAATTTCTTTCATCTAACCCTGTGTATGAATGTACTACGGGTGAATTTCATGTTTCCCAATTATTCTGGATTCTCAAATTTGACTTACATCTATGTGACGATTAATTTTCGTAGTACTAGTATGGGGGTGTTCGACTGCACTCGCAAGTACCATAAACGTCTTATTCTCACCAGTTATTGCATTTTCCGCTCTTTCTTTCATATTCAATACTTTCTGTTCACTCAAATCGTCCACTTTATACTTTCGAAGGTTTCTGACTTCGATTGACTTCTACCAGGGATCGATGTGCATAAAGTCTGGATGCTAGCAAAGAGTATCTTTCAGATTCACCCAAAACGTCAATCATATCTATTCACTCTTCATAAGAATAATTCATTTGGATGATAACTAATAGCGATGCTTTTATAAGTTTGACATAAATGTATACCGACTTTCTTTAACAGTTGACTCAGGCAGTGAGCCGCATTCCAGCCTTTATTGGACGAATATTTGGGTGTATAGAACAGCACCCGTAGTTCCTTAATTGACCGCTAATTGCTCCTATAGTGATTATCTCAGAAATTACAAAAGATAGGTGTAGAACATTGTTAACAAGAATGTAAGAGAATAAAAAAAATGAGGTGTGGCCACCACACGACTTTCTTATACGTATGAAAGTGTTACTTCCGGTCCGAATTTTGAAATTTCATTTATACAAAAAATATTCCAAATCCAACTCTAAATACTTTTGTACTCTTCATAAATATATATAGAATGCATAATTTACGACATATTTGCAAAAAATCGCTATTCGATAAGAGTAAAAGTGGTACTTCCGGTCTGAATTTTGAAATTTTTTTATACAAAAGATATTTAAAAGTATGTTCTAAATACTTTTATACTTGTAATGTACCTGCCTAGAAAGCATGACTTGCGAGATATTCGCAAAAAATTGATTTTCGATAAGAGTAAAACACCTACTTCCGGTAGGAATTTCGAAAAACTTTATTAAAACAATTTTTCTCAAATTTAATTTTGAGTACATTTGAATTCTTTATAAATTTGTTTAAACTTAGTAATTGACGAAATATTTGCAAAATTCGATTTTTTCACCGAAGTAAACTACTACTTCCGGTCTGCCGATTCTGCTCAAAATCTAATCAGTTCTCAAGAGGGAGATTATATTCGTAAATACAAAATTTGGAATTGATACCTACAGCGGTTTGACCGCTATCGTGGTCACACACACAGACACAGACACACAGACACACAGACACACACACAGAGAGAGAGAGAGAGAGAGAGAGAGAGAGAGAGGGAGAGAGAGAGAGAGAGAGAGAGAGAGAGAGAGAGAGAGAGAGAGAGAGAGAGAGACATTTTTTAAAAACCACTTTTTTGGTATCAGGGGACCTCAAAACGTGGACATCTGCAAAAATCTCGAGGTCGAAAATTTTCATCATCACAATACTTCCTTATACTACGTATAAGAAAGTAAAAGGAACAAAATGCCTCAATAAAATACTGGGTGTTCTATTTAAGAAAAATAAGTTTTTGTTATATGAAAATTTCAGGAAGTAGGCTTTGAAAGAACAAAGTTTTTTGAGGTATTGTCCAGTGCAACTTTACCAAATGATGCAGAATTTTCTTGGCTACAAGCACCACCAAAATTAATGTTTTTACTTTTAAAAACAATGTGAAAATGATTTTTTTCTAAACACGTGTTTTGGTCAAATATTTTCAAAAAAAATTAATAACTCAAAAACTATTATATACAGGGTTTTCAAACTTAAGTCGGCACTATCGCTATCTTCGTTATTATTGGAGCTACGAAGTCGCTTAAATAGGCAAACTAGTAGTATTTTTTTCGCTCATTACGATGGTGAAAACGGAATAAAAATTGAACATCGCTTTCGCGAGTTATGTCAAAAAGTTAAATTTTTTCAAGTCGAACACCCAGTATACAATATTCTCAATCGATAGGAAATTGAATTCTGAACAAATGGTGTCCTATGACCTTTTATCCTAATGTCAAAAATGACAAAGCTATTGATGATTTTTCAAATTCGTCAAGGTGGCTGATATTTCATAAACAAAATTCGTTTGTTTCATAAATGTCATCAGAATTATGATGTCAAATTGAAGTTTTGCTAGTGAACACTTTACGTTTGTGTTTTTTGAGGAAACAATGCCTTTCACGCATTCAGAAAAATGTGATATGGTGGAATGTTATATCGTTTGTCAAAAAAATAGCCACCGAGCGCGTGAACGTTATAGTGCGTTGTTTCCTATGCGTAATTTTCCAGATAGAAGGTACTTTTTGCTTTTGTATCGTAAATTTAGATCTAATGAAAATGTGTTCAAGAAAACTAGAACCAAGAAACAATGTAGAATAAGTGAAGCAACGGAAATTAATGTGTTAGCTTACTTTGAAGCTCGTCCTAATAATTCAATTAACGATTTCATGCAAGAAAGTGAACTATGTTTGGGAACTATTCATAATATTCTCAAAAAGTATAATTTTGTGCCGTACAAGTATCGACCTACACAGACGTTGGTATCAGGAGATCAAGAAAGGCGCATCCAGTTTTGTCAGTGGTTCATTAATAAAATGAGAACCACTGATAATTTTTGGCGCTTAGTTCTTTGGAGTGACGAATCAACTTTCTCCAATAGGGGCATGTTCAACAGAAAGAACAGTCACTACTGGAGTCGCGAAAATCCGATGCTATTCCGTCCTTGTAACCCGCAGAGACGTTTTAGTATTAATGTTTTGTGCGGTCTAATGGGCTCAACAATTGTAGGCCCTATATTTTATCAGGGCGCATTAACTGGTGAGCGGTATGCCGAAATGTTAACCGCCACACTTCGCGACTTCTTGGATGATCTGACTTTAATTGATAGACAGCAGATTTACTTCCAACAAGACGGAGCTCCTCCCCATAACGTTCGCCAGGTAGATATCCTATTACACGAATTTTTTAATGACAGATATTTATCAACCAACGGCCCTATCCGTATGCCTCCTCGATCACCAGACATTACGCCGATGGATTTTTTCTTTTGGGGATATGTGAAGAGTGTGGTGTACAACAGGCAGTATGATAATTTTGACGATCTTCAGCAGAGTATCGTTCATGCTATCAATAATATTGATGGTAGAATCATTGTCAGAGCCACTAGAAGCATTTACAAGCGGGCTCAAAAATGCTTGGAGTACGAGGGAGGTGTTTTTGAGCATCTAGTTTAAGTTTTGTTGTATTTTTTAAATATTTATAGGATTTATTATTATTACTATTATGATTACGTAAAATAAACAATACTTCATTGATATTCCCCTTGCTTTTTATTTCATTGCTAATACAAAGTTACAGCTAAGACAGCCACGAATTTGAAAAGTCATCAATAGCTTTGTAATTTTTGACATTAGTATAAAAGGTCATAGAGCACATTTTGTTCAGAATTCAATTTCCTATCGATTGAGGATATTTTATACTGAGTGTTCCATTTGAAAAAATTTAACTTTTTGACATAAGTCGCGAACGCGATGTTCAATTTTTATTCCGTTTTCACCGTCGTAATGAGGGAAAAAAATCCTACTAGTTTGTCTATTTAACCGACTTCGTAGCTCCAATAATAACGAAGATAGCAATAGTGTCGACTTAAGTTTGAAAACCCGGTATACTATAGCCTAATTTTGAAAAAGAAAAAACAGTTGAACACAGAATTTAAAGCAGTCCAATAAAATCCAAGAATATATAGGGTGAGTCATTAAAAAAAATTAAGTTCCGTGCATTTCCGGTGAAACCGGAAGTGCGTGAGAGCTTAAAGTATTTTTACAACATGCGCCACAAGCAACCATGGATCTTACACTAATTGTTTTTTCTTTTATTTAAAACGCAAAAGAGCAATCGAAGAAGCGGCTACTAATGACTCACCCTGTATAGAATGCATAACTTACGACATATTTGCAAAAAATCGTTATTCGATAAGAGTAAAAGTGGTACTTCCGGTCTGAATTTTGAAATTTCTTTTATACAAAAGATATTGAAAATTATGTTTTAAATACTTTTATATTCGTAACGTACTTGTCTAAAAAGCATGACTTGCGAAATATTCGCAAAAAACTGATTTTCGATAAGAGTAAAAGACCTACTTCCGGTAGGAATTTCGAAAACCTTTTTAAATAAAATTATTTTCAATTTCAATTTTAAGTTACAGGAATTCTTTATAAATTTGTTTAAATTTAGTAGTTGACGAAATATTGTCAAAATTCGATTTTTTCGCTGAAGTAAACCGCTACTTCCGGTCTACCGATTTTACTGAAAAACTAATCAGATCTCAAGAGGGAGATTATACACGTAAATATAAATTTTGGAATTGATATCTACAGCGGTTTGACCGCTATCGTGGTCACACACACACAGAGAGAGAGAGAGACATACACAGATAGAGAGAGAGAGAGAGAGAGACAGACACACAGACATTTTTTAAAAACCACTTTTTTGGTATCAGGGGACTTCAAAACGTGGACATCTGCAAAAATCTCGAGGTCGAAAAATTTTCATCATCACAATACTTCCTTGTACTACGTATAAGAAAGTAAAAAAACTAGGTTTTACATCTATTCTAAAGTTATAAAATCCTAAGTTGCTATTATGAATCCAAATAAAAGTTTAGTGGGTATCTGTAAATGATTGACGCACTGCGATTTAGAAATTTTGATATTACTAAATCAGTAACATGGAAACGTTTTGACAATTTGAATTCAAGTAGGGGTGAAAATTATAAAACGTCAAAATCGCTAAAATGCAAGTAGCGGCCGCGTAAATCAATTACAGATACATTATATACTCATTAAGAAATATTTAGCATTACATAATTTAAACGTACACTTATCAATACGTACTAAATACGATACTTGGACGTTTTGTATTGGATACAAAAATAGATATAACAAAAATAAAATGGTATTTCTATAATCATTATATAAAACATAGGTTTACCTACATTTTAACTTGACAAAATTTATAAAACTTCTCTCTCAGCATCACATTTGAACCATTAATATGTTGTACGAAAGCTTAAAATAGTCACAAGGGGAGAGTTACCCAAGATGGGATGTTTTTTTTCTGAAAATCAATATTTCAATCAATATAAGAGACAAACTTTGTGATAACTTGTTAGAAATGCTTGATGGGCATTTCGTATACAAAAATATAAATCACAAATATATGTGTGGTCTGTGGTGTTTACCCTCGAAAATTGTATGTGTATGTTACACTCATTAAAATGCCAGCACTCTATTAAGTATCAGTATATTTCTTTACTTATATATAAGATGCAGCTGGGCTGGAAAATGCGATATATGTACGATATTATTTTTCTCTTGAGTTAATTCTTCAGACACGTTATAATCGAATACACACATATTCAAGAACACTGTGTTTTATTTTAATAGCTATTCCCAATATAACTAAACAAACATTTATTTTAAACATAAACAGTTTTTGAGTGTTAATTGAGTCACAAATAAACAAAATGTCTTAATTCCTACTTTAAAAAGCAAAGGGCCCGTCTTGGGAGACCAGCCTCTTAAGATGGATTGATGGGTTACCTAAGAAGAGACATCACACTTCTCATTCGGTGAAATATAGGTCATCCATGACTTCGCAGCCCACTCTAAACATTCATGCCAGTTATACCAGTCCTCCTCACCACTCATGTTCGTTTCTCCAAACGATGCAACTTGAATCATCAACAGTTTCATTGATTTCTTCTGTCTTTGAAAACAACTACTTTCTTGATTGCTTTGATGTTGTTCGCGGATTTTTGGGTCCGCAAGCCGCTAATTTATTTTGGTATGGTGATTCTGTCGAAATCGTAGATTTCAAGAGACTTCTAGAAGAGGCCGTCTTCTTTTGTCGTTGGTAGGGGACTGATATCAATTATTTTTATCTTAGAAGAAAGGTAGATAGCGGAAGCTCTTCTTTAGAGTCACTGTTCTGATGTTTTCCAGTTGCAGGTGAAATATTATGCACCCTTGAAGTAGAAGGAGTGGGATCTTCGTATGGATTTATATTTAGAGTAGGCGGTGGTGTTAGTCTCAAATTTTTTCTGACTAATTAATATTTTCAGGATCTTTTCGCAGTTCCGTTGTTTCTGACGCAGAAAATTCCCAGTCCTGGTATACCTAGTCATTGAATGGCCAGATCCCGCCTCTTTGAAAATCGTTTACGACAGTCTGCACGCTTGATGCTTTGCTAAAAGCTTCTCCAACACCTCCTGCGATTTGATACACTCCGAAAGTGCGATTTTTTAACCACCTAGTAATGTACATATAGAGCTCATAAATGATTTAAAATACGAAACGTCTAACGCCCGCATTTTGTGTGTGCAGTGGGGCAGAAAGCATAATAAAATGACATCATTTTCACGGCAAAAGTTTATGACGCTTAAAATTTTTGTATGCAAATTATGATCGTCCAAGATAATAAGAATTGGCCGCTGCTTCGACGGTCTAGTTTGCTCAACAAAGTATTGCATAAACTGCAAAAAGACGTCACAATCCATCCAAGCTTTGTCTTGTGGAAAAGCTGGTCTTCCAATACGTGCATTGTCCATCAGCTCAGCTTTTATTCACTTATGGGGGAAAATGAACGCCGATGCCAGAAAATTTCCGGTTGCACTCATGGAACTGACAATAGGAGTGAATGTTACTCCTCTTGCAGCACTTGTAAGTCCACCCACTTGCTTTTTACCTTTTTGAGCAAGAATGTTTGGTAATTTCTGAACGGTATTACACCGGTTCCATCGATATTTCATATTCGATCTGGAGTGAGTTTATATTTCTTATAAATAGCCTCAAGGTTTTTGAAAAAAATTCAAAATGCATTTTGTTAAAGCCAGTGGTTCTAGCATAAGATGACGCTTCGGATTTTCTTAGAGAAATATTTTTATGTCTACGCAAAAACCCGTAAATCCGTTTCTTAGAGGCCATTCTAGCATCTTTGTTGAAATTATTAGGAACATTATTGACAGTGGCAAAATCAAATACTAATCGACGAAGTTCTTTATAAGTGATCCCAAAAAATCTCATTTCCATTTTAATCGCGTTTTCTTGTTCCTCAGAGAAGACCTGCCTAAATCGTCCAAGATATATTTCATTTTCTGTTTTTTTTTTGTGACTCTTCTTTGAAATGTACTTTTCGGAACAATGTATTATTCCGCGGCATGTCGAACTTATAACCCTTTGTTGTGAGCTCTCTGAATAGCGTCTAACATGTATTGAGCAGATCATTTCCACGATCTGTTTTTCTTTTGTAGTAGTGATCTATTTTAGGCATCTGCAATTACGACATACAAAGGAGGGAATCAGCAGCTGTATTGCGTCAGAAGTTTCTCAAAATGAGACGTCCCAACATAGGAATCTATACTATGTCCCATCTTGAGAAATGTAGGGCCAATTATGAATGCCATTTAACCTAAAAATATTAACGCAACAAATGTAAAGCTATGATAAACTACACTATAAAATCTGCTCTAACTGACTGTCTTAGATAAATTAAACGTAATTTATGTTTTCGATGTCAATTTCTCTTTTGCATCCTACGACATATTTAAATATTTTTATAAGAACCGCCAAACTACCATCATTACCGGCTACGGATATTGGAACTGGTGCAACTTTTAAAATAAGTATGTCTACAGTGTGGAGTTAAGTTACAAATATTTAGATGGCGCTGTAGTGCTAAACTTCTCAATTTATTAACATGTACTTTCCTAGTCGAGGCGCGCACAAAAGTGGTGTGGCGATGGCGTGGAAGTGGCGTGGTGACAACGTGACATGTGGCAATTTTTAAACGAGTGAAATCAGATGCGACAGCGCGCATCCATATGGCGCTGTGGCAACTGATTTCACTAGTTAAAAATTTGCCACATGCCACGTTGTCACCACGCCACTTCCACGCCACGTACGTACCATTTCGGTGCGCGCCTCGACTTAGGAAACTGTGCCATCTTGGGTAACTTTCCCCTAATAAAATATAATAAATTAGAAAAAAATGAATGTGTTATACGAATTTACGTTTTTAAGATGTGAAGAAGTATCTCGTGCAAATACATAAAACCTTTGTAACAATAACTTTGGAAGTCTGCGACTTAGATTCAACTATTTTAGATTGTGAACATTTTGTCAGTTTTCTCAAAATACCTACAGAATCACGACACTTGAAGACTTCGTCTGCTTATAGCGATACCGTCAACACAAGCAGAGAGTCCAGGATGTCCTTTGTAACAACCTACGAATGGTCGTTATTCAGGACTAACCTGACGCGATTCTAACCCGGTAACTAAGATCAACATTCATATTCATTGTTCATTTATAAATGTTATATAGTGATTTGCATTATTTTGTTATGTTTATCATTATAATACTAATTTATAACGAAAATTTACAGCAATATCTATATAATACTAATCTTTTCAGCAAGACGTCCCTGTCAAATTCTCTTGCCAAGGTAGAGCTGCGGGTTACTATGCTGATGTTGACTCAGGATGTCAGGTAAAAGTATTTTTATTTTATGTTCTAAGTATCAAAATATTATTCAAGAACAGTTTTAGTTTAGGTTTACAAAAGTATTCTTAGTTTTTTTATATTGCGCTTCAACCCAACTAAGTGGCTGACAGCCCAAATGATATTTTTGTTTACTAACTTAAGGGGGCTTACGTACCGATAAACTGGCGTGAGGTAGGACGTAAGAGGATGGCGCCATATGCGCTAATGTAAATTCCGTCCATTTAAGGTATTCGTTAAAATAAAACAAACAGCAGACATTTTCTTATTATGTTTTTGCATTAAATTGAATACAAAGGATTAATTAAGGCTTCGTTGGGAGTACTTTCTTATACTTCAAATAAATTACTCCTACATTTCACTCTCAAAGTTGGCAAAAGTACAACATCATAACACAGTTTCAAAAACTTTATTTTAAAAACTAATTTCAGTCGAGCATGCATTGAGCCTTTGTTTATTTGTGTTTTAAATTTCGTTTTGATATTTCGTAAATAAAACCGGTACTATTGTTTTAACGAAACCTTGTAAAGTCCAGAATTTTCATTAGCGCATATGACGCCACCCCCTTACGTCCTAGCTCACGGCAGTTAGTCGGCACCTCTGCCTAATGTCGTAATGGATTGGGGTACCACATCTATCTTAACTAGTGGTAATTAATATACACAGTACAAAACGTAATCTTTCCCATAAAAACAAAACGCTTTTTTATTAAATTAATATACAAAAAGAAAAGAAATATTCAACGTTGAAGTTAGAAACCAATATCGTTAATACTATACAGAGAAACTGAATTTTTGAAACAAAATAATAGTAAAAACGATGTGCAGAAATACGACAAATCCTATATAACAAACAATGGCAAACATTTTAGAGGGTTTAAATAATAAAAAAGTTACATTGGAAATTCTCGTGAACTTAACAAAAGCACAGACAGTGCTAAGTGGTTTACAGTTGAAAGAGGTCATCACAAGACTCGTTAGCTTCACTTTTGTGTTTGTCATACGATAACAATCTATAAAGTACACCCATAGTACATCATTTGCACATTCGATTAAAATAGCATTTACTAAATAAAGTAAACGCACTTGTGATGTTAAGGTGTGGTGATTTCACATAATGTCCATGAGTCTATTTACTTTAATATTTTTATTTATTTGTACGCTTATTTGCATTATGTCCATATAACTCAAACAATAAACCAAAATTTATACCGAAATAATTACTGTGTTGCGGGAATATAGTAGGTATGCAGTTTTTAGAAAACGATTTAAAAGTAATCATATACAAAACCAGCTTTATGTGATTTAAGTAATTCGAAAGGCAGGAAAATATATTTAAATAGAATACCTAATTCTAAAAATACCACTGCACACACGGCCCACAAATTGATTCTAAGTTCCAGTTTTCTTAATTAAATTAATTTAAATATTAGTTTCTCACTTTGCTTATTTGTCACTGTTAATAGTTTTTAAACTCTTATTTATATATCTGATATTCTGGTCTATTTTTGAATAATATTGAATTGGTTATTTCATTTTTAGATATGTCATCATATTTAGTTCAGAATTTGTTTTTAAAGATTGGTAAGTAAGTAAATTGTACAAATTTTGAAATTAGTACACCACGTAACAATTACACCGCTGATCACTTTTATACGAGGGAATATTGAAAACTAATGTCTCCATGGCTATAACTAGATAATAATAGATATTTGGTTTACATATATTTATGAAATAATAGTATAAACTGTCCTCTACACTCTACGCACTGATATATTCACTTTTCCACATAATTGCCATTGACAGCAATACATTTACGCCAACGTAGGTACTACGAGTTTTGCATGTCCATCATGGAAAAAGTCTGAAGACTTCCCACGGTACCATTTCCGCACCTCCGTTATTACCTCTGCATCCGAAGAGAAACGCTTGCCCTTGAGATGTTCCTTAAGCTTCGGAAAGAGGAAAAAGTCGCAAGGCGCAAGATCGGGGCTGTAAGGTGGATGAGTTAAAACGTCATGAAACCCAAGCTCCTCCAGTGCTACGCGCGTTCTCTTGCTTGTGTGAGGCCGAGCGTTGTTAGGATGCAGAATTAGCACTTTGTCTGGACAAAACCTACGCAGCCGCTGCTTGAGATTTGTTAGGGTGTTAACATATCCTTCGGAATTGATAGTGCAGCCAGGTTCCAAAAATTCATTGTGAACGATGCCATCGTAATCCCAGAAAATGGTAATGACTTTCCCGGCAAATGGAAGTGCTTCTAATTTTTTCGGTTGTGGCGAACCCTTATGTTGTATGTACTCGATGGACTGACGTTTCATTTCAGGGTCGAAATGGTGCGCCCACGACTCGTCACCGGTCACAATTCTGTTGAGAAAAGCTTCACCTTCTGCTTCATATCGAGTCAAGAGTTATTCGCAAATTTGTTTCCGATTGGCTTTCATTTCATCAGTAAGCATTTGGGGAACCAACGTGCGCATACTCTTCTATACTGTAGCACATTGTAGATAACGTGATATACTCTTTCTTGTGAAATACCCACCCTGTTGGCAATATCACTTTGTTTACACCGTCGATTTTCACGAACCGTTCATTCACGAGAGCCACCTGCCTTCCACCACACGCTGACACTAGTCGGTCACTACGTGCCCGATCGTCTTCAGAAAGTCAGGATTTCTTCTAATCATTTCCAGCATCCAATTGGAAAATTCAAGACGGTTCGGAAAATCTCGCTGTAACAGTGCCTGTACTCGTTGCAGATGGTAAAGGTATAAGAGTTGTTCCTTTAAAATTCGAAATACCGTCATATGATCAACATTTAACTCGAAAGCAATCTTTCTAGTACTGCTAGTAGGTTGTTCTTCAACCAAATTAAGTACTGCTTCTTCAAGATGTGTTGTTCTAACTTCTCGATGGCGACCACAATCCTGCGTTCTTTTGTCGAATGAACCATATTCTCGTAATCGTTGATGAAGTCGGGCAAATATTCTATGCGAAGGAAGCTGCCGTTGAGGATACATTTCAGTATATCTTCTAGAAGCTTCTAACCCATTCCCCTGCGACAGACCGTAAACGTAATGCATATCAGCCATTTCCTCATTTGTGTATGCCATTTTAATAACAAGTGAATTATTAAACTAATAAATTACGAACAAAACAACGACACACAATTAAGTATTAATTCAATTTCAAAAATTTACAAACTGACATCGTGATACCACTACTAGCGGCCTACTAAATAAATTAGTTTTACATTTTCGTTTTATGACGATGTATCTCTGTAGTTGTTCGTAAAATAATTTTTTGCTGCGAACTGATTACTTTTGGGCAAAAAATTCAAGAGACATTTTTTGTTTCGAATGAAACAAGCTATTGGGAATAAATTTTTAAATGGTAAACAAATAATCAGACAAAAAGTTACATTGGAAATAAATTACATTTTTAGTGTTTGTGAGAAAAATTGTAAAACAAATTTTATGTACCCCTTTTATGGGTTTTTTTTTATATGAAAGACCCTATCTCTTTTTCGCTAAGGAATCACCCCCTGAAATGTTTTACACTTATTTTGTTACACCCTGTATATAAAATTGCAAACGTTGATGAAATAACACACCGAGATTTCTCGTTTGTGTTTGGCTGGGAATACGAGTTTGATTTAATATGTAGGGGAATATCAATGGCCCGTTTCTTGTGGTATACGTAACTACCGCACATTTATTAACGCTGACTTTGGTTCCGCTGGCATCAGTTGTTAAAACACGTAGATTGCTCTGTAGGGCTTCACAATCGTAGACTGACGAAATCCTTAAAAAAATCTTTAGGTCATCAGCATAAGCTAGGTAGATCATTAATGTAAACGTTGAAGAATAGTGGGCCCAGGCTTGATCCCTATGGGCAGTGTTGTGCATTATTAAAATTTATTGTTCTACATTCAGGCTTTTCGGAATTTAACGAGCTTCAGACTTAACGTATGAAGTATATAAATGCAAATTTCCTGTACACATCATGACTCGATGGAATTCATATTATGATGCGACAAAAGAAATTGTTAAATAAGAAGAAAATAATAAAATGGTTCCCAAAGGTGAAACTCCAAAGACTAAAACACATTGAGTTCCAATTCATTGAAGAGTACTGCAGTGTGATGGAGCTACTAGCTTGTTAGATAGATTGCAAGGGGAATTAGAATATTTTCTGGGTTTTGTTGCTCCAACTTTATTCATTCACCGCATCAATTTGATTGAGAGCTCATCTATTGCTTACTGAAGTGCTTTGAAAGTGGCCATAATCATACGGATTGAACAGAGAGATTTCAACACTTGTTTGTCATGGAAACCTACCCAGCCAAAAGTAAAGCTTTCATTCTGTCAGCAATGAGTCAGCCCAAATTTAACACCATATGGGTTCCTGAGAGACTTGTAGATTACTGTAAAGAAATATTCACAAATAAATTTACTTTTTGGCTTCACAGTGACGATATTCTTTTTATGTCGCTTTCTGCCAATCGACAAGGGTCCGAAAAGAAGAGACGAAGTGTGAACACTTCACAAGTTGATTGTTATTATAATTTGTAAAAAAAGAAGAACTAAAAATGTTACATGCATACCCAACTATTAAAAAAATATTCTTTAAATATAACAAGACGCTACCATCTTCAGCACCGGTCGAAAGACGGGTGCCGAAATCCTACTTACACGCAAATCCGACTTGAAATCACCCCCTAAGACATTAATAATAGTATATAAACATAAAAATGTATATTAAATTTGTTCATATTTAAAGTTGTGTATTACCTATACCAAAAAATCACATCCTCATCCTACCTATATCAATTGATACCTAAACCGCGTTCTAAATTCTAAAATAAAATTCTGAGGATTTCACTATATTATCTATTGAATTATCTAGATAAATTATACTTTATATGTCATCTTTATCTAGATAATGATTTGCAAAATCATCTTTTATCTGTATCTAGATAATAATTTTCGAAATTATCTGTTATCTTATCTAGATAAAACAATGGTTATCTGTGTACAACACTGCCTGTGGGACACCTGAAGAAGCTGTGAAAGTGTTATAATGAAATCCATTGTAGTAAACGTAATTGGAACGATTGTCCAGATAAGTGGCAATCAGATTAATGACAGGTGAAGTAAGACCCAGCGAACTCAGCTTTGAAACAAGTATTGTGTGATCAATAGTATCGAACGCCTTGCGAAGTCTGTGTCCCGAACATCGGCCAGCTCTTGAGAGTTGATACCAGAACTGACAAATTGTGTTATTTCGACCAAGTTAGAGATTGTTGATCTGTTGATCGATGTAAACCCATGTTGCTGTGGAGAAATGTGTGACCTTATATATGCATAGAGCTTAGAATACAGCAAATGTTCAAATACCTTGGAACTACCTGACAATAAGCTAATTGGTCTATAGTTCGAGATATCATGTTTATTACCCCTCTTAAAAACAGGATTAGTTTTACTTATTTTCCAGATTTCGGTAAAAGTTGATGTCCGGAGAGAAAGGTTAAAGGTCATAGACAACGGAAAGCATAAAACAGATGCGCAAATCCCTAAGCAAAAAATTGGGCAATTCATCATAACCTGAGGTAAAGTCAGCTTTAAGGTGTTTCAAGCAGTAAGAGTTTCACTTGTCGAAAGGGACTCCATAACGAAGATGCTAGAGCAAACACGGGCATCAGATGAGGCAAAAATAGAACGTGGTTGATAACACTTCAGAAAATGTTTTAACGAGAGCATCTACAATTTCTACCGGAGCAGTAAGCGCCTCCTCACCATGTCTTAACGTGCCGGGAATTCTTGACTTTCCCGTTC
Source organism: Amphimallon solstitiale (assembly GCA_963170755.1). Lineage (NCBI taxonomy): Eukaryota > Metazoa > Arthropoda > Insecta > Coleoptera > Scarabaeidae > Amphimallon > Amphimallon solstitiale. The sequence continues at coordinate 122,989,018 of OY720681.1, read as the reverse complement.
TTCGACCAACAAAGTCCCAAAACGCCTTGGGGTTTTTAAATATGTTGCTCTCCAATATGGGAAAACAAATAGAGTATTGTAGTCGCTTCAATGAAAATTTGGCATAAAAGTGGCAGAATTTTGAAGTTGCTTTGTCTACAGCTTAATGTTGAAGAATATTTCTATAAAATATTTATATGTAGTTTGAAAACATGAGGCATGCCTAGCTACGCAACATATAAAAATTTTAAGTGAATTAAATACATCTTTATCAAATACAAAGGAAAATATCGAGCCTAGAAATCCTTAGTGATATAACTGAGAAAATGATTCACATAATAAACGATGAATTCAAATCACAGGTTTTTCTCCCAACAGTGTTGAAATGTAATAATAAATAATGCAAGCACAATATAACGGTTTATTGGAATGCACACCATAACCAAGAAATTGACAAATAAATAATTAAGTAGAAACTGAATTTTGGTTGATTTAATGTCTGTATGGTAATTTCAAAGACATAAAATATTATGGTCAAATACTTGTATTTTTCTTATAACAGTACGTTTATTAACTACTCTTTTTATTTGTGCTTTTCATATCGACGAGAATTTTGAGCAAAATGTTATCTGCGTAGTAGAATTCTTTTACAGCGTCGTCATCGAGACCGACACTTTTTTGACGTTATTCTCGAGATAGGCGAGTTTCGAAAAACTGTAATTTAACAATTTTTTGCATAACTAATCCGATACGTAACATGCTCTATTACCTATTTTAGATTATTATTAGGGAGCGGAATCGAGCGAGCTTAACTCCACTACCGTGAAAAGAAATAATGTAAACTGCGTGTTGTTTACATTATATCTGAATAGGACTAATTCATAGGGCGAACTGTAACATCTGTTTACTCTAGAGAATCAGAGAAAAAACTGCCATAAAATAAGGAATTTTATGAATAAAATCCTTTCTTCATCGGCGTAGGTACAAGGGTGACGAGTTTTTAAAATTTATTATATTTACCTTATATTTCGCAATATAATATGTATGTTTCAATAACATACGCGTACATTTTTAGTTATCATTTATTTAGATCTAGAACGTTGTTTATGTTACTTTTTCTGAGATAAAAATTAATTGTCAGTGATTCCGAAATTTATTGCAAAGTCTGTAAAATATCGTCACTTAGCTTTGCTAAAACATACACAGAAATAGTTTTCATGCAGAGAATTTCGATAGTTTACAAAATTTCGTTACATGTTTAAATGACGATGCTCGAAGTATTTCTGAGTGCAAGGAACTAACACAAATCCCAAATTTAAAAAATCAGTTGTTATTCCTTCAGGAACACTTTGGAAATTTGCCTAAACTAATGACATATTTTGAAAATCGAATCTCAAATTAAAAAATGAGGTGTGGCCACCACACGACTTTCTTATACGTATGAGCGTTTCAAACTATAATATATTTTTTTTTACACAAAAATTATTCAAAATCCTATTCTAAGTACTTCTGTTCTCTTAATAAATCGCTATAGAAAGCATACTTAGCAAGATATTCGAAAAAAGGACTACTCCCTAAAAGTAAAAGTGTTACTTCCGGTCCGAATTTTGAAATTTCATATATTCAAAAAATATTGCAAATCTAGCACTAAATACTTTTGTATTCTGGATAAATACATATAGAATGCATAATTTACGACATATTCGCAAAAAATCGCTATTCGATAAGAGTAAAAGTGATAATTCCGGTCTGAATTTTGAAATTGTTTTTATGCAAAAGATATTGAAAATTACGTTTTAAATACTTTTATACCCGTAACGTACCTGTCTAAAAAGCATGACATGCGAAATATTCGCAAAAAACTGATTTTCGATAGGAGTAAAAGACCTACTTCCGGAGCAGCTTCGAAAAACTTTTTAAATAAAATTGTTCTCAATTTTAATTTCAAGTACATATGAATTCTATATAAATTTGTTTAAATTTAGTAGTTGACGAAATATTGGCAAAATTTAATTTTTTCACTGAAGTAAACTGCTACTTCCGGTCTACCGATTTTACTGAAAAACTACTCAGATCTCAAGAGGGAGATTAGACACGTAAATACAAAATTTGGAATTGATATCTACAGCGGTTATCGTGGTCACATAGAGACACACAGACATTTTTAAAAAACATCTTTTTCGGTATCAGGGGACTTCAAAACCTGGACATCTGCAAAAATCTCGAGATCGAAAATTTCACAATACTTCCTTATACTACGTATAAGAAAGTAAAAATGGATTAACCACATTAGATGTGGCTATTAATAATTCCAAGTGACTTAGACGCAGTTTTTAATAGAAATCCAGGTTTAATAACATTGCGGCAATTGTGTATGCTAATGTAGAAGGGACGTTTTCTATCTACAAGGATGTACTTAATTCAAAGAGAACAAGTCTTACAGAAGAGAAAATGAACAAATAGTAGGGTATTTTGTATTTTATAATCACCAGCCACTTGTTATTCAATTATATAAATAAAATTAAAACCTCTTTAAAAATACATTTCAATAGCGCGCCCATGGGCGATGAGTCATGATTCGCTCGATTCCGCTCCCTAATTATTATACACGTCCCCACTTTTTTTCTACCACTCTCTATAGCATTAATAACGGACACTTTATCGGCCAATGTAAGAACTTTTTGTTTACAACCGGACATTTTAAAATTCAAATTTCCAACCGCAACAAACGCAAAACGGCACAAAAATTACATGAAGAATTTCTTTGTCCTGGTCTGTATAGGGTACGGTGCATAGACAACGCGGTTTTTAATCAGTGCTACTGAAGATGACAACATAGTTGCCGAAATACGTATATAGTTTTTGTGCTTTAGTGTGGTAAAGGTTTTTTTAGTGTTTTTGTTTAGTATCAAGCCACAGACTTCAAGTTTAGTTTATTAACATTGTCGTATCTAGAACTGATATTAGTAGCAGCCAGCGAATAGAATAAATTTTTTTCATTGAAAAGATGGGAACTGGAAAACAAGAAATACATTACTATTCATATTGTAATATTTGTAGTCATAATTGCAATGAAAGGATTGCTATCATTGCAAAAATAATTAAATTGCTTACTTTTAAAGTATAACCGTATGTTCTCGTTTATTAGAATTTAAAATTCTATATTGCTTTTGATTTTTAATTTAGCGAAACAAATACTTTTATGTATGGTTCGAAATTTCATGCTTGTTATTTGGTTGCAATTATGAATAACATATTAGTTTTAGGAGCTGCACGAAAAGTGTGATTGACAAGTCTCAGAGTAGCGATATTCGTGCATCTTGGTCAATTTATGTTTTTATTATTATTATAATTATGATTTTTTATTATCGTTTCAATAAATATTAAGAGCGTACTTTTGAATAATAAACAAGAGGTGCGGGTGAAGGTCGTGTCATTAACGTCTACATGTTAGTGGGTTGACTGATGTGCGTGCTGATGTGATGGTCGTGCAATTTAAAAAGAAATGATAATAGGGCATTATCACGGATAACGCACGGACATTCGTAAGCGAATTCTTCTAATAAATAATCAGCTACAAGTAAAGTGGATGCAGGGTAAAACTTTTATTATCATTAAATAATAGTATTATGTATTGCTTATCAAAAAATACTTCTTTTCAAAAATACATTCACAAATTAAGATCAAAATTTTTAAATTAAAATTGGGTAACGCACGGACAAATATTGGAAATAAAATTTTGCACTTGTCAGATAAATCTGAAACTCTGCTAATTGAGAATTGATACGACCATCATATACTGATGTAGTTATCTAAAATTAATTTATCCAAACTGTAAATACTCCGGTTAGTTATAAAAAACTACTACAAATGAATTAAACGTTTGAAATATAGGATAACTCACGGATAAAAAATGTAACGCACGGACACGTACAATTCATAACTTATTTAATGTAACTAACATCAGAATATTGGAACAATAAAAAGTGAAATTATCATTTCTTGCCTCTTCCAGTGTACTGTTTTGCTTGGGATTTCAAATGAAGAACTTTTCTGCCGTCCGAAGTTCATTCCTCATACACTTCATACATATTGTTTCCCATACGATCAATACGTTGAAATCTATGAATCCCTTGAATTTGAACAACGTCTTTTCAAAATTCTTTCAGCATAGCTTTATTCATTTCAATAACTTCTTTTCTTGTATATATGATGTTAATATTTGGACAAACTTTTTCTGCTATTGAAGCCATATCTTTAGCGGTTTGAACTATCGTGCCGGCCCTTGTTTTTCTCCAAACAGCACCTTTTACACCTATACCGTCAACAACCCCCTTCTCGTGGCTTGTTGCGAAAAAATTCCAGACAAATTTAATTCTATACTTCTCTTCAAATAACTTTAAACTGGACATTGTATACCGCTGCTTGAATTCAGATGCTGCCCCATCTGAGAATATCTCAATTTTTTCGATGTTGGTAAATGCTGTTATAAGTTGTTGAAAAATAGAGCCCAAAAATACATACACACTCACTTTATCGTGTTCTAATGAGTCAGATATTATTGGAAAACTTTTTGATTCTCCCTGGTTAATCCAAGCATAATCCGTAAAAACTGTGCACTTCCTACTTCATTTTGTAATTTAAAATCCACTTGCAACAGAATATTAATTCCATTAACTTGATGTTTTAGTTGTTCAAAATATTTAGATTGTTCACGTTTAATGTATGTATGTATCAAACATGGTCGTAATAGGGTTGAACTTCTTGAAAGCATACAACTAAAGTACAGCTTTTCACTGTCTTTGACATCCTTGGATTTGCTTCCCATTGATACGAAGTCACATTTATAGAATTTGCATTTATCACCCCATTAAGAAGAGGATCTAATATATTTACTTTATTTTTGCAGTGGCTGCAGTTTCCAGTCATACACATTTTATTGTCTTGATGGCAAACGACACAAGATATAAAGTCTCTGTGCATTGTAGGTACACCAATGTAAGGTCTCAAAGATACTAACAGTAGTTGTATATTTTCATGATAGTTGCATACACAAATGTTATGCGGTAACAAAATGTGAATAAACGTCTACTTATGTTGGTTTTAAATAATAGAATTTCGTAGCACCAATTCTCAAATCAGGAAATTCAGACACAAACAGATTGTGTCTCTTACAGACATACGAAGAAACCTTTTTTGTATGTACTTTTTTTCACTCTCATCATATTTATTGATAATTTTCAAAATTATTCTGTCTTTCTTTGCCGACTGCTAAGAAATATCATCACGTAAATAGTACTTCATAATTTCTGTCTCAGCATCTTTGGTAACAACAGACTTCCTTTGTCTTGCTTCTTTTTCTACAAAATGCAGACCTTTTTGATGCGCTAATTCCATAATAACTGCTCGACTCTTAAAACTGGAAGACTCGTTCGAGCTTTTCGTACTGCTTTTCCCAGAATCTGCATACTTTTGGTTTGTTCGTCACCTCGCCTTTTATTTCTTTTTTCGTTCAGATTCTTTTAACTTATGCTGTTTATAAATTGTAATATTGCTTTTGATTCTATTTCTGTACTCTTGCATTCTCTTCCGATTCTTCTACATCCGCAAATCCTGCAAGTTTGCGTTTTTCTCGATATCTTTTTTGGTTTTCTTACAATATCGCCCCATTTCAAAAAAAAATTCACTGTCCTCTACTATCCGCAAGAGCTTATAACAAGAATTTTTCACGCTATAATCCGCTGAACAAATTGTTTAGACACTACAATGATTTGCCACAGTTCTCTATAACTGACATTTTACAAGAGCCAATACCTACTGAACAGTATTTTAATAATAATAATAATAATAATAATCTTTATTACCCAACAGGCCAGTGCCCAATAACAGGATAATTATAATTTATGCGTGTATACAATTAAATACAATGTAATATAAAATTAACTAAAATCCTCAATATGAATATAAAAAAAGAAAAAAAGAAAAATATATGTACATATAATATATAATATTCAACAACGCAGTAATGTTCATCCATATTTAAGCGAAACATCCTCAAACAGTCCATTGCCCAGACGGGATAACGTATAAATTGGTGCACTTTCATTATGTTTGTCCGTGCAAATGGTACCCATAAAGTGCATCCATATCTTGTGTTAAATGGCGGGACAAGAAAGGACAACCGCTCAAGTAGTAATGGACAATCAATTTTATTGGACAGGAGCTTATATAAAAACTTTCCACACAGAGTATCTCTCCGGCCGGACAAAGAAGTCATGTCATGACGTGTTAGTAGCTCTTCCTGTGATGTGCCCCTCTCTGGATAAATTCCATCATGTTTAAAAGACAGAAACTTCAAGAATTTTCTGTGTATGCGATCCAAAGGTAAGGTATCACAGGCATATATGGGATACCAAATTAAGGCGGCATATTCTATTTTACTCACAACATATGCAGAGTATAATGACTTAAGCAGTGACATATCTCTGAAGTACTTAGAAATCCGCATGATGAAACCAAGGAGTTTGAAGGCTTCTGAGCATATGCTTGAAATGTGTGATTTGAAAGTAAGGCTTGAGTCAAATAATACTCCCAAATCTTTAACTTCTGGTACCATTTTTATGTTAGTGTCGTTAATGAAGTACGCAGATGAACTATTAAGGAAACCACGAGTATACGAAACTACGCAACATTTGTTTACATTTAGCTTGAGTTTATTAGAGTCACACTATTCAACTAGCACATCTAAGTTGTGTTGGAGTTTATTTATATCATCCAACGTTGAGACCTCTGAGTATAGTTTAATGTCATACGCGTATCCAAGAAGAGGGCAATCCATCTTGAGCAAATTGATAAATAAAATGAATAATAATGGACCCAGATTTGATCCCTGTGGCACTCCTGATGTGAGAACGAAGTCATTTGATGAGTAGCCGTTGTAAGTTACATAGCATCTCCTCTGATGCAGATAAGATGTAAGTAGAGAAACACAGGAGGGAGAGAAACCCAGAGAACTGATTTTGGATATTAAAATTATATGATCAATCATGTCAAATGCTTTCGACAGGTCCGTATATATAACATCAACCTGTCCACGTTTGTCTAGAGTTTCGCAGATAAACTGAGATATCGTAGCCAGGTTCGTAACCGTAAAACGACCCGATATAAATCCATGCTGGTTGGGTGCAATAAAAGAAACTGTATGATTATAGATGCCAATATACAGTACTCGCTCAAATATCTTTGCAAAATTTGATAATATGGAAATAGGTCTGTAATTAGACAGAGATGTGCGGGAACGATTCTAGTATTCTTCCAAACTTGAGGGAAAACAGATGCCGTGATGGATATATTGATAATTATTCTCAAAGGCAATGCTAAAATGTATCTACAATCACGAATCAAGAAACTGGGTAACAAGTCATGTCCTGCTGCCTGTTTATTAGGAATATTAGCCATTAATTTAAGTAACTCATCCTCAGTTACCGGTAGGAAGCGATAAGGTAGGGGATTATAGACCATTCCAGTATATGTAGTGTCACTGGCAACAGCGTACACTGATGAAAAATAATGTGCAAAAACATTAACAATTTCATTCGGGTCAGAAAAATCGTTGCCATCATCATCATGAAGGCGACCTGGTATCCTAGTAGAGCGACGTTTAGCACGCAAAAAACTCCACAGATTAGAGGGAGATGTTTTTATTTTGTTTGTTCTCTGTAAATGGCCGTTCGTTATCCATAAAAAATTATGAACAATGATAACCGAAAGATGGTGTGGCATATACTACATAAAAGTAACGCTATTTTAACGTTATTAACGAAAAATCACAGCATTGTGATCAAAGGTTTTGACTGTACTGAGAAAAACATATTAATGCGGATAACACACGGACACATTTTATCGTCTTATCATGTACTAGATCTTTTGGGACAATAAAAACTAAACATTTTTTTGCTTTGCTTTGAACTTCATTTACAAATAATTGATCTTAGAAAAAAATACTCTGTAGTTGTAAATGTAAAACGGTTTAGTATTTATCTGGTGGTGAAACAACAAAAAGAGTATTTAAATTAAATGGCACCTGTTGAGTTACTTTCAGAACACAAATGATAAAACCAAATATTGTAATAATTTTAAAGATATGACTGTTTTATAAGAAACCAGAAACTTCAAGCTATTTTTTCATATCATATTTCACAGAAATCGACTTCTTTATAAAAATATTGTCCGGTAGTGTTTTAGGTGAAAATGCCCAATAAGTATATCAGAGGATGCTAAATTGTAATATACCTATGCCATGATCAGAAATTCTAATAAAGAAAATTGAATTAAATTAATTTCGTTAGGAAGTTCAAATTTAAAAACAGCCTTTGTACTGAATTTAAATCTTTAACAAAGTCATACTCACTACTACTTTTCCTTGTTAATTATTGACAAATGTTTTGTATTATTAAATATCACAATAAAAAGAAAAAGTATCTATTACCAACACACAGTTTCTTTCTGTTACAGATTTATCACATGTGCGACGGCTTGGGTCGTCAATTCAGCTACTCTTGCCCAAATACGACACTATTCCAGCAAAGAATGTTGATTTGCGATCATTGGTATATGGTTAATTGTAGTAGGTCTGAAACTGATTATGCAGCAAACTTGTTAATAGGTCAGCAGAAGCCATTTGTTGAGGACTCAGACATAAATCCCTACCATAGAACTCCAAGACCAGACTTGCTTTCGCAAACAGAGTTCGATAACGTTTATAGGAATGGACGAGCTCAAAATCATGCCGATTTAAATTTAGTAGGAATCAATTCTGATTACGATCAAAACAATGGATCATCAAAAGTGACTGAAAGACCTGCCTATCACCTACCCAGTCATTGGTCTACTGAATATTCAAGAGATGAAGTAACTTCGCCTACTCCAAGTATTCTTCAAAAAATATTTGAAACTCAGGAAACTTCTATTTCGCCAACCCTAAATACTCGACCACCAAATTTAAGACAAGAAAGCAAAGAAAGTGAAAACAGACATATTTCTGGTTTTGCACAAAGTTTTGCTCAAAGTTTTACTCAAAGTTCAAGTATAAATTCTCAATCTCAAATAGAATCATTTAGTAGTTCTAATATTAAAATTCCAGTAGGTCTTGCGATTCCAATTCCCAAAGCTGACAAATACAATTCTAACAATTTAGATAAAATAAAGAACATCAATGCCTTTCCAAAAAAAGAAATTGCAATCAATTTCAAATCAGCTTTCAGGGCAACCACACCCGTTTTCCCTACAAAAAATGAACTTGGTACTACAGAAGCACCTGTTGATGATATTCTTATAGCACCAGAAACGAAGAATGCTGATATCATGCCGGATACATCAGTTAATTTCAAATCGCTGTTTAAAGCAACAACACCTGTTTTCCCCACAAAGGAGGAGCTTGTTACAACGGAATCATCTTTTAATGGCATTCTAACGGCTCCTGATTCAGATAATCAAAAGGAAGATACGAATTCTATTATAGAAAATGCAATACTAATAAATTTTAGCTCTCTATTTAAGGCTACAACACCAGTTTTTCCGACTAAAGAAGAACTTGTTACTACGGAATCACCAGTGAATGATCTCCAACCACCAATTTCAGATAGCCAGTACACATTTTCAACGGACGCGTCTCTAGATTCAGTTGTCCCTTTGAATTTCGATATTCAAACACCATCAAATATACTTCAATTGCCAAAATTACAGTATGATAAGGCAATTGAAGAAAATATCACTGAACAAAATAAATATGACGTAAAAAGTAACAAAAATAAAAGTAAACAAGTAAATCGGTTAAGTAACGAAAAAGTTCTAAAAGATTTAAGAAAAATGTTTTCCATACCAGATTATGAATTTCCTTTAGATTCAGCGTCGAGACCAAACTATGATCACTCTTTAGATTCATTTCAAGTAAACCCTTTTCTTATCGACATTAAACAGAGAGAGCATGCTTCTGATCGATAATAACAACAATCGTAATAAACTGAGCGATAACCAAATAAAAGATGTGGAAACAATACAATGTGTGTCTTATACGTTTATTTTATGCCAGATTCTAATTTAATTATAATATATACTATCTATTTACCAACAAGAAACACCTTGTATATTTCCACAAACATAAATAAATCGGTCATATGTATACAAATACAATGTACATACGCATGTATAAATATGATGATTAAGACATATTGTATATACATTTCAAGCACTGCAGTAAAACCTCTGTTAATCGAAACAGGGGGAGGGGGGAGAAAATATTGAAATGTCATTTATAAAGGTTAAGAATCGTTTTTTGAATTTCTTCAATGCTCAATAGCGCATGTATATACTGCAAGTATACAGTAGGACCTAGTACTTTTTGAAAACGTCTTCCACTTTCTTCTGCTGTTTCTTTTCCTATCGTTTGCTAGACGCTGCATCACGGTACCGTTTCATTAGCAGCACGTTAGCAGGCTTTGCTTCGTGACATGTTTCGACAAATCGTAATGCTACCTGAATATATAAAAAAATTCTGAAAAAATTCATATTGAAGGCAGTCTAATTTTACCAATCCATACTATATTTAAAACTCTTATCTCCAAGGCATTGAATATCTTGTCCGCGGTGTCATGGCTGGTGTTTTCCGCTACGTCATCTTCTTCGTCGTTTGTTGCATTGTTGTGTGTTTCATGGAGTACCATGTCAATAATGTCTTGGTCATTGAAATCTAGTTCGGAGTCATCACCATTTAGCCATTCACTTATTTCACAACTGTTAATCTCTTCACATGATGGTAATAGTACAATTAGGTCTGCAGGGTTTTCGTCTTCTCAGTGTCATCCTTAATTAGAATCCCGCCAAACCGTTTATTCCAACATTCCAGGATTGATGATTTTATTTTCTCCCAGAATTGAGCTCACCAATATACCACATTTTTCATGCTGATACTTTCAGGACTTCAGGAACACTTTTTGATTCGTTTGTCTCTTGCAACATGTACCTAAAAAATAACAACCGATAGTGCCTCTTGAAGCGTTATATTACATCTTGGTCTGGGGGCTGAATCACACTTGTGACATTGGCGGGTAAAAGCTTAACAATAATGTACAGACTCTGTGGGTGTACAGGTGCATTATCGATTAACAACACTGCTTTTCTAGTTAGACTTTCAGACTTCAAAAAAGACTCAACTCTGTGGAAAAATTCATCTCTAAACTATTCGGTGAACAAGGCAGTAAAGATCCAGGAACTTTTTTGGTTATGGTAAAAGACGGGAAGAACGTTTGCCAAAATATCTTTTAAAGGCTTGGGTTTTTAGATTTTATACAGGGTGGGGCACCTCATTCCCGTCGGTTTATATACGAAAAGTGGTAATATGAGCATGCATCAAAAATGCCTAACAAGAAAATCATGAAGATCTGCCACAATGATAAAATGGCCACACGGCCATTATGGTTCACTCAGAACAGAGAGAAGAGAGTTACATTATTAAGACCAGGTATTTAAGAAAAAGCCAAAATGTTACCCGAAGTGATAAGCGAGGAAGATAAAGTGAATGATAAAGCTAGTGCAGGGTGGCTAGAAAAGTGGTAAAATAGGTAGGACGTACGTACAGTAAATTTCTTGTGAAAAAGTTATCTGCCAATGTCGATTCTGCAGACATTTTCAAATCCAAAATGGGCGAATTTCTGCAAGGATGCAGTAAACATCAGATTTTCAATACTAATGAGATAGGTTTGATGTTTTTAAATGTTGCCCAAAAAATCACTTGCTTCAGGAAATGAAAAGAGGACACCTGGGCACAAAATGAACAAAAAAAGAGTGGCAGTTTTGCTTTGATGTAAAGCTTCTGGAACTCACTGAATGTAGCCTAAGCACATATACAGGGTGGGGCACCTCATTTCCGTCGGTTTATATACGAAAAGCGGTAATATGTTTTATTTTTATTTTTATTAAAGGTTGTGTAGGTTCATTAGGGGCACGTTTTAAAATTATTTTGAAAGTGATCCAAAAAAATTTGGCACACCAAAGTTATGAAAATTTAAATGGAACACCATGTATATTATGGGATATTTTGATGCTATAGGCTAAATTAAGGCCACTGACTGTTATATTCCCTATACCTAACTCAACCTCTTTTCGAGATATTTCACTATTTTTGAAAATGTAGATCAAAATTTCAGAGACATTGCTGTCTTCCATATTTGAGCGAATTATTTTAAATTGTATTTAATGTATACTCAAAGCATCAGACTCTAAGATAAGCTAAAGTTGATATCTAAAAATTATACAGGGTATTTAAAAACTACATTTGTGTTTTGACTAACATTAACGGCAAATAACTTTCTTATTTTAAATGGAACACCCTGTATTTATTGCAATATTTATATTCTAATTTTAATTGTTTTTAAAACTGTATTAGGGTTTCCTATACCTATCTCTTATAATTTTTTGGTAATTTAGGATTTTCAATTCTAATTTCTTGCAAAATATTTTTCAAAATGCTAATATTTATTAACCTATTGGGTTGATTGGTTTTATTTCACATTAATTAAAAGGCGTCATAACAAGGTAAATAAAAAATACATACTTTATTAAACAACCAACAAACTTAAATTGTAAAAGAAAACTAATGTTTGTGCTCGAAATGATGTTCATCTGTTTCAATGCATAATCGAATTCTCTCTTAAAAGGACTGTTTAACTCTTGTTAAAATATTTGGTGTTATAGAACGAAACGCTATTCTTATTCGTTCTCTTATATCGTCGGGTGTGGTTGGTGGTGTATCATAAATGATATTTTTGACATATCCCCATTAGAAAAAATCGGGACTCGTTAAGTCTGGGGATCTTGCTGGCCAATTCTGTGGACCGCCGCGTCCTATCCACCTATTGGGATATTGCCTAACCAATTAATTTCTTACATTTACTTGAAAATGCGCTGGCGCACCGTCTAGTTGTAACCACATCCTTTGACGAATTTTAAGTGGTATATTTTCCAAAAGTACAGGCAAATTATCTCTTAAAAATCGAAGAAACATGGCGCCGTTTAAGTGACCATCAAAAAAGAACGGACCTACTACTTGCGTTCCAATTATTCCACCCCATACATTGACACACCATCTGTGTTGCCTATCAATAGTTCTAAAAGAATGGGGATTTTCGTCACTGTAGTAATGAAAATTATGTTTATTAACTAATCCGTTATTGTGGAATGATGACTCATCCGAAAAAAGTACAAAATCGAAGAAATTTTCATCTTCACTAAACTTTTCTAAAACCCATAAACAAAATACGAGTCGTCTATCGTAATCTTCTTCCAAAAGTGCTTGGTGTAATTGAATACGATACGGGAAGAAGTTGTGCCTTTTTATAATTCTTCCGATGCTCCGTCTGCTTATTCCACTGGCTTCACATATCTTTCGCTGACTTGTATGCGGATTTTCTGCCAGAGATCCGATAACAACAAAATCATTTTCTTCATTTCCCGTAATTGGTCTTTGCCGTTCTGGTTTCTGATAACGCACACTTCCTGTTCTTCGGAAAACTTGCAATAAATTTTCTAATGACCGCCTGTCAGGATATTTTTGAGCATAAACTCTTGATGCTAGCAATCAATTTTCGCCACACTCTCCGATTACTAAAATTATATCCACCTTTTCGTTTTCAGAGTAGGTTCTCATTTTAAATAATTAAAATTATTTAAACGACGTCGAATAGCGTTGATGTCTTAACTAATATGTACTGTCACTGTCAAATAATTTATCTGTTTGAAGTATTAATAACAGCGGCAAAGCCTACTTTTGGAAAAAATTGCAAGAAATTAGTGTTTGAAATTGAATGAATGAATGAAATGATGTTCCATTTAAAATAAGAAAGTTATTTGCCTTTAATGTTAGTCAAAACACAAATGTAGTTTTTAAACACCCTGTATAATTTTTAGATATCAACTTTAGCTTACCTTAGAGTCTAATGCTTTGAGCATACATTAAAAACAATTTAAAATAATTCGCTCAAATATGGAAGACAGCAATGTCTCTGAAATTTTGATCTACATTTTCAAAAATAGTGAAATATCTCGAAAAGAGGTTGAGTTAGGTATAAGGCATATAACAGTAAGTGGCCTTAATTTAGCCTATAGTATCAAAATATCTCATAATATACATGGTGTTCCATTTAAATTTTCATAACTTTGGTGTGCCAAATTTTTTTGGATCACTCTGTATATTTCAAAATAATTTTAAAACGTGCCCCTAATGAACCTACACAACCCTTAATAAAAATAAAAATAAAACATATTACCGCTTTTCGTATATAAACCGACGGAAATGAGGTGCCCCACCCTGTATATGTGCTTAGGCTACATTCAGTGAGTTCCAGAAGCTTTACATCAAAGCAAAACTGCCACTCTTTTTTTGTTCATTTTGTGCCCAGGTGTCCTCTTTTCATTTCCTGAAGCAAGTGATTTTTTGGGCAACATTTAAAAACATCAAACCTATCTCATTTGTATTGAAAATCTGCATCCTTGCAGAAATTCGCCCATTTTGGATTTGAAAATGTCTGCAGAATCGACATTGGCAGATAACTTTTTCCCAAAAAATTTACTGTACGTACGTCCTACCTATTTTTCCACTTTTCTAGCCACCCTGCACTAGCTTTATTATTCACTTTATCTTCCTCGCTTATCACTTCGGGTAACATTTTGGCTTTTTCTTAAATACCTGGTTTTAATAATGTAACTCTCTTCTCTCTGTTCTGAGTGAACCATAATGGCCGTGTGGCAGGTCTTCATGATTTTTTTGTTAGGCATTTTTGATGCATGCTCTTCAAACCTATTTTTCTTTTTTACCCAGTCACCAAAATCGGCAGCCACAGCACGCAAAATCTCGCTATTTTTAATGGTTTTTTAACGACCTCTAACTTATCTTCCGCATTAACATAACGCACAATAAAAAAATCACTCAAATGTTTAATCACCACCGCTCGAACAGATACTGTATTACCGCGCAAGCGATATCAACAAAGAAGAGAGCCAAAGTGATCTATATTGGCACGTACTGTGGCAGTCAATGCGCACGCATTTCGTTAGTCATGAATTTCATCAATTTTTTTCCGATCGTATCGGTTAAACGGTACTTCGGTTTAAAGTGTTTCGGATAACGGAGGTTCTACTGTATTTCACACTTTAAAATATGCCCTATATCACATTAGAAGAATCAAGTCAAAGCGTTATGCTCCTTTGGGCAACCAATTATAAAACACCCAGTTTTTAGGAAAACCATTGGAACTTAATATTTTAAAATTCGGTACCTATCATGCATTCTACTCACTAGTGCCATAAGATGCTTATTATAGGCTGGGTGATTGTATGGAACAAGACAGTAATGCCAATTTCACTGTATTAATGTACAATAAAACTGTATTTATTTAAATTAAATCGTTTTAATACTACTACCTATATTTACCTTTCCAAAGTTAATAAATCCTATTTGTGTTAACTCTTGCCCGTATATAGTAAAGTCGCTATTATTATCACAACAATATTTGTCACAACATTAAAAATTTCAATAAAATTGAATTATTTTGTATGAAAATGTAATATTATAAGATAATTTTAAATCCAATGGAGATCCGATCATAGAATAACATGAATGTTTGAAATTTAAAGAAATATTATGATTTTTTTAAAAATAATATTGGTTATTAAATACCAAAAAATATGTTCATTTAGACATCAGGTTTATCGTATCACAATAGTATATTAAGTATGGAGAACGGTAAGGGATGTTTACCGTTCGAAGACAATTGTTTGGAGGAGGAGCGAAGCGACGACTCCAATTATTGTCTGAGAACGGTAAACCTTACCGTTCGACATGCTTTTATAACGTTTTTTGCGCGATCAAAACTAAATTTCAATTCATTTCACTACACGGAATTATCGAAAATACTTGACAATAATTAATTAATTGGAATAGGCTATTATAAAAACAAAACAGTTTCCATGACGTTTTTTCAAACATTCTGTTTTACAATTAGCGTCGTGTCACTTCAGTTTGTGTTTTCCGTGAAGTAATTGAAATCAGAGAAGAAATTATGACCGATTCCGACTCAGACATTGAAAACTATTTTGATAGTGACTTGGATGGGCTGCCGGGTGTTCCGCCGTTTTGTGATGACAGGTAATATGATTGGAACTTGTTTTTATTTATTCACATGAATTTCCATAGCCTAATTGATTATACAAAATAAAACTTTATAGGAATTGATACATTTTCCAAAATAACTCTGAAACATAAGACGTTTAGTTATAGGGAAGTAAATACATACTGTCCCTAATTTTGAACGTGCAATCCAATGAAGTTAAAAAAAATGTAGGTTGCTATTTAATAATTACAAGATATTGATATTTTCTGGATGAAATGTTTAACATGGTTTTCTGATCACCCCGTATTATTTTGAAAAGTTTATAATACCGAATTTGAAGCAGTATACTTTCCAAAATGATTACCTAAAATTTTAAATATGTGCATGCATTCAATTATTGAGAATGTTGTTATGAGTAATAGTCTGCTGCTGTCAATTTTTTTACAAAAATTGAAATACTTCAAAAATGGCTAACTTTAGAGGTAAAGTTTATCAGACGAACTACCCTTAAAATTAAGTTGGAAATACGAATCAATCATAAAAAATGGGGTATTCCATTTAAAATAAGGAAGTTGATATCCATTTCCGGTGTAACCGGAAGAAGCAAAAATTCAAAACTATTCTAAATCGAGAGAGCTTAAGGCAAAACTAATATTTGCGAAATTTCAAAACTCAAATCTTATTAGTTATCTATATTGTTCTAATGAAATCTCGTCGTGGTATACCCTGTATATTCTGTGAAATTTAATTCAAATTCTTGTAAATGTCGTGGTATCTTCATTTTATTTATATTTCATAAGTTATATTCCTTGTTTCTGTCATATTCTTCTTGTTCATGTGTATCTCCATTTACTTCTTTCATTTCAGTTATTGTTTCACCTTGATTTTCTATGTTTTCTATATCTTGTGTTTTTATCTACATTCCTTGGCATTCTTATTTTATTGTTTTCATTGAAAATTACATTTCTGGATACTTTTATTTCATTGGTCTTTGGATTATTAGGAAATTAGGTTCTAATTTCTTTCTTAGTTTAACGGGTTTATGTAAGTATGCCTCACATTCATATGTTTTAACGTGTTGTAGATTTGGTTTCTTACCAAACCATTTCTCGTACGGTGTTGAGCCTTTTGTTTGTATTGTTGGTGTCCTATTCAGTAGGTATGTACACTGTTGCTCTGGCTGATTCAACGATAAGCGGTTGTCCCTTTCACAACGACCATTTTGTTGTGGTGTAAATACCAGTTGTTTCTAATACTATTCCATTCTCAATAAATAGTTCATTCATTCTTCTGTTTACAAATTCTATTCCATTATCAACACGTACTCTTTTCACGTTATGATTAAACTCTGTGCTGCACATTTTTATAAATTCACGAAATCGATCATATACTACGTGAGCATTTTGAACTGTCCTGGGTTGGCAACAAAAAAGTCCCAGTATTATCAAAAACTAGGAAATATTTACTTCCATGAATTGCCCATACTAAATTTCCATGACAAATGTTAAAATCATAACCTATTGAAGTGTCTTGTACTTTTTAGCTGTGTTTTTATTGTTTTCATTGTTTTATTGTCTCTTTTCTGTCTTTTTCAAGACAATACCTGGTATACCATGCCTTTTACGGTACAACAGGATACTTTTATTGTAATGTCGCACTTTCGCACTGGAATCATTAATTGGAATCGTGTTTTCAACAATTTATAATAGAATATGAAAATCTAGAAACACACATTCACTCGTCATCGCAATAGAGTGATTGAGAGGTTTAGCGAGACGGGAAGTGTTTGTAAACGTAAACCTGAAAAAGGCCAACAGTGTTACCTGAAGATGTTGTCGCAGATATTAGGCAGCGAATGAAAGTTAGTCCCACTAAATCTGTACGAAAGCTATCTGCTCAAACTGGTAAAAAGATCTCATTAACCTAAATGTAATTTGTTATGCAGCCTTATGTATTTAAATTGTAGGTATTTCCTATGGAAGTGCTTGTAAGGCACTGAAAACAAACTTACATATTGCCGTGGTATCTTGCATATTAATAAGATGATAGCAATAGTATTAAGATTTAATTTAAGTGTATAAAATATGAAAGAAGCAATAATAATAAGTTTATAGTAGTTAAAGGAATTTAACATGAGTATGTTGGGTTGCATACACTTTTATGCAGACATAAAAATTGAATTTATATTTACAATTTAAATAAGTACTAAAATAAAACACGAGATAGAATTTAAGATGTATATATATATTTCTTTTATAGAAAAGAGAAACAAGATGTATGGTTTGTGTACAATGAAAAACAACCTGACTTTATAAAATGTGTGAGAATTCGATATGCACGAGAGAAAAATAATTGAATAATTATGTAAACTTGAGAACGTGCATGAGGTAATAAAATTTATTAAATAAATCATACAAAAAGAATAAATATTTACCTTAATTTATGACTAGATAAGTAAATAAATAAAAAAAGGATATAAATAAAAATATTCTGAGACATCAGTAGTAGTGTTTTTTTATAAACGACAGCTGGTAATAATAGAATACATTCAGGAATTTGTATATGTAATATCATGTTTCATAAACAGTAGAGAGGTTCTTGTACGGTTCTCGATAACCTACAAAATAAAAAGAAAATATAATGTAAACTTGGTTTGTAGTTTATTACAGATAGACATATCACCGTTGGAGAAGTCTTGGATAGAAGGAGGCTACGAAGGGGCAAATCAAGTGGACCATGGTGGTGCAAGTAATCTTATTAAAAGGATACCTGTTGTTTGCAATGTTTTTCCTATATTGCCGAAAGCTGGAAAAAGAACAAAAATAAGAATTGTACTAGCCAATGGAAAGAATAAATTTATAGACAAATATAAAGAAGAGTTATATTAAAACAAGTATACCTACGTTGGAGAAACGCTGTACAATTTATAGGAAGTTTGTAAGTTGTAAACAGACAATTCTTGGGGTGTTGACCTTTTGCGGTGAAGAACTGTCAAAAAGACAACGAGTGCGTGTGTGTGTGTATGTTCAAAACATTACGGCAACTTAAAAGCCAGGAGCACTGAAGATGCAGGGTGACAACTTAAATGGTAGTTTCAGAAGATGGCGTTGAAAACGGTCACATGTCTCTTCCGGAGATATAAATTGAAGACAAGAATCGACACGATTCATTCATTGACTTTTATTTGATTCATTAACAAGCATTCTTTGACTTTCATTCGTTAACATACATTCATTAATATTAATTCATTTATTATACACAGTTATATAAATCGTAGGGTTAGATACACCACGATTTATATTTATTTCTTTTGTATTAGCGTGTTAATTTTATTTTCATTCAAGTTTCACTTATTTTATTTTCTTTGTTTAATTGTTTCTGTGTAATCTTTTGTAAAAAATAATGGAGATGCAAATGACCGAATTTGAAAAGTTTTTCAACGATTCAAAGTAAGTTAGAGGCAAAGACTTATCAATGTGGCTATACGAGTATTGAAATATATCGTGCGAACGTATATTCAGTATAACGTTATGCAACAGGGATAATAAATATTTTCCTGAGATAGTAATAAGCATTCTTTAATTTCAAGTTTAAAAGAGATGAAATAATTAATGGTGTTGAGTGTTAAGAGGATATAGCGTGCAAATGTATATTTTCTGGCACAGTATTTGGCATCATTAATAGTTATAATAAAATTTTGATTATGAATTAATGATTTGAGATTAGATTTTTTTGAAATAAGGAAGATGTTTCTGGGTAGCGGACTCTGAAATGCTAGCTATAACGCGTGCGAATGGTTATAGATAGTAATCAGATTCGAGCTTTTCTCCAAACATTGACCATAAAATAAACAATATACAAAAGTCAATTGGATTTATTTGTTGACAAACAGGAAAATATTTTAGAGTTTTATTTAATAAAGTATAGGAAAATATATTCGTATCATAAAGAAATGTTACAACCTAGAACAAGGTACAAACATTTTCTTATAATTATGTTTCTTTTTAAATAAATATAGTGAATACAATATAGCGATGCTATATTTATTTGTATGTAATAAATATTAAATAAATTCGACAATTATGTGTTATATGATTTCTGGTTTTTCATTTTAAATAAGCTATAACCTTATCCCAATCTTAAATAAAAACAAGAGATTACACGAGAGGGAAGAAATTCAGATACACTGAAGAATTCATGAATACTTATAAAGTACGTGCTGTTAAAAATAAATAAAATACACATCAGGATAATAAAAATTATCATCATTTTAATTATTTATGTTGCTGAAACAGCACACAACATAATTTATTTGGCAAGGCCTAATGTATGGCAATAATACTATTATCATATTCAAATAATTATGTTGCCACAGCAATATGTACCCATATAAAGTTTCTGTACTACATTTACGGCCGAATCACTTTGAGCAAAGATTGAATTATTGCAATTGGTTTACTGAAATATTACAAGATGAAGACTTGAATCGCACTTTCTTTTTTGATGAAGCCTGGACCCATTTGTCGGGGTATATCAACTCAAATTACCGTACCTGCTCGACAGAGAATCCGCATGTTTTTGTTGAAAATACTCTCCATCCTATCAAAGTCGGTATTTGGGTTGCAATGTCGAAGACACGGATTATTGGACCAATTTTTTTCCATGATACAATTAACGCAGTACGATACCGAGAACAAATATTGGAACCTTTCATTAACGGTCTTCACGAAGATGAATTGACCCTGGGGTACTTCCAATAAAACGGGGCAACTGCACATACTGCACAACAAACTATTAATTACTTGCAAGGAAACTATGGTGACCGATTGATTAGTGGAAATCGATGACCAGACAATTCTCTTAATTTAACCCCACTGGACTTTTTTCTCTTTGGCCATCTAAAAAATAAAGTGTTTCAGAACAGACTGCACAATCTCGATGAACTTGAAGAGGCAATTAGAATAGAATTGCAAAATATCACACCAGAAAGTGTTCAATAATATGAGAAGACGTGTCAATCTATGCATTGAGAATAACGGTGGACATTTCGAACAACTTTTGTAAAATGTATTCATTTTTTGAAATAATTATGAGATTATGTTTTACAATAATAAAATTGTAACGTATTTATTATTGTTTATGATAAAAAATAAAGTGCAATTACTATATTTCTCCAAAAATTCTTTCAGTTAATTCAACTTAAAACTATACCTATATCATTAACATTGTTAACAACCTCATGTACGAAAGAAGCGCGTAATTTCTTTAATTCGATTTTTTTCCTATTATTATTAATTTATCTATTTTAGTCATGTAATACATTTTCGCGCCTAAAGAATTACTCATCGCTTTCTTTCCTACATCAACAACTTTGGCTTTACGACAGGAGAGATTTCTAAAATAAAAATTGCTTTGTTAAGATCACGTTCCAACGGTCATTTCCCAGAAGGACATCCCTAACCGTTTACCTACAAATGAAGCCTTTTCGCTTATTTTAAACACGAAATACTTAGCATTGCAATTTCTTAATTATTAATTTCCGCGCGATCTAATTATCAGACGACAACAGATCCCACGTCATGATGTTCCTTAATCGCTCTTTTGTTTCCCATTCGAAGCCTATTACTCTCAGATCAAAAATTTATTTATAGTTATTCAGTAATTTGTTCTTATTTAATTGTTTTAATATAACGTGTCATGTATTTCTTAATCGCCCCTTTCCAATCGCATTAGATACCCATAACCTGCTATAGAAAACACCTTATTGTGACTAACCTTCATAATGTCTTTGTTACCTGAAAGGTAGATGCCGTAATCCTCAAACAAATTACCTCGAGTCAGGTGTCATTCTTTTCTATATTTAACAACGAATCTCATTATGATGTTTGTTTTCCGATCATGATTTGTTGCTCCGCGAATTACGTTTTTCTCGATTCTCTTAAAACAGTTCGCGCCCTTACCATCCCCACTCTGCCGTTTTCGATACTGTTTCTCCTGCTTCTAACCACGGACTATATAAATCACGATCCGTAAAAAAATCGCTCTCTCATCTCTTAACTCTCATCTCTCTTACTTCTCGTACTCAAACGGGCCCTACAGTCTTACATCGCTTAAGTCGCGTTCTTCGCAGTTCCGGTCAAGTGTTGTTTCTTTAGTGCCTCCAGTGTATTTAGATCAACATAAAGTCTACATCGATTACAGTCCGCGACCCTCTTCGCCTGTTCGATTAATCGTTCGCGTACTGTCAGACTCACTTCTGATTCGCCGATTAATTCAGACCGTCTGGCCTTCCGGAACCCCAACAGCGAGACGCCACAAAAGTAAAGTATTCCACATCCTTATTTATTATTTTGTTTATTAATTATTTTTCTTTTCAATTCGCTACATTAAATTTTACTTTATACATTCTCAAAATATATCTAAAAAAATCACGTCTTGAGATTAACGTTCCCTCAAACCCCGTATTGATATACCTTTCGTTCCTTTCTCTCTCTTCCTTCCTCTCACTCACTCCCAAACGTGAATTAAATACTTTTGTTTGTAATAATTTATTAAAGAACTTTAGGACACTCTTGTTGTTTTATTTCCCTTAATTTTTTTCTTTATGTCCTAATTACATTTTTTTTACAGGAAAATAAATATATTAACATTACATTTGTTTTATTTTCTTATCATATATTTTGTGTTTCTTTCTGTTACGTAATTCACCATTAGAGCTAGCTAATACGGCCCATTTAAAATATAATAACATTTATCAAGAAAAATATAAATAGTAAACCTAACCACAAACTAAATACATAAACATGTTGCCAATTACACTGTGTTTCATATTAAAAACAGTTTGGCCAAGCCAGGACAGTTCAAAATGCTCACTTTGTACAACACTTTTATGTTTAATGAATCTTACTTCACGATATCCAGTACAATCGTCTTTAAGCAAAAGAAAATAGTTCGCTCCACCCAGACTATTCGCTCATTGGTCCACAGTAGTCGACACATGTCACTATATATTAGTCAGAGATATAGAGAGGGGAGGATGCTCTTACAAATGCGCGGAAGATAGAATGATTGCAAATGATGATGTGCGCCATTTTGACCCAGGGTTGTCAAAAAGCACCAATCATAGGCATTTATGAAAGAACGAATTTTCAAACAAAAAATGAGAAAGGAATGTGGAAAGAAACGTTTGGGTGATTTGTTTATGCATTTAAACCGCAAAGTAATCGCGTTTTGCTTATTTTGTTAAACATTTATTTATTGTATTTTACATAGTTTATTGTTTATTATTAACATTCTTAAAAAATAGTCCTTTTTAGAAGGCGAATATTCCCTTTATGAAGGTATTTTGTCACTTTCATTAGCTTTCATTTTGTAATCGCTAATATTTTATAGTATGGTGGTAGCGCTTTACTGGGTCCTTCAAAAAATCGTAAAGGAAAACGTATAAGGTTTGGACAAAGGCAAATGGCTTATAATGTGTATTTTAAGCATAAATATATAGTATGTCTAAAACAACTATTGTCAATCAAACAGCAGACAAAGTGGGTAGTAGTAAGAATATTAAGGAAAAACAATAACTTTGATGAAGTACAAAAAAATCATTTCGACGACATGTGCTTCCATTTTTCTTGAGGAATGAGTTACCAAATTGTAGAAAAATATGAGTTAATATATATGTACATATTCTGTGAGTTATCGTATAAATTATATATGAGTATTTTGATTCTGTTATTAATACCTATGGTGGCTTATGGCCAATAATACATGTTACTATCATTAAAAGGGGGTGTGAATATCCTTACAAGGTGCCACTTGTTATATTTTTAAAAATGATGTTAGTTTTAAAAATGCTGTATTAGCTAGCTCTAATGGTGAAGCACGTAAAAGAAAGAAACACAAAATATATAATAAGAAAATAAAACAAATGTAGGATTATTATATTTATTTTCCTGTAAAAGAATTTTTATTAGTACATAAAAGAAGAGATAAAAAAAAATTAAGGAAAATAAAACAACAAGAGTGTCCTTAAGTTCTTTGATTAATTATTACTAAATAAAACACAATAACACAAATATTGGTTCACGTAAGGAGTAGGTGAGATAGAAAGGGCGAGAGTGAGAGGGAACGAGTGGGTCGTTAGAATGATCGTCGGTTAAGGCAGGTATTATCGGTCGAAGTTAAGGGGGTCGATAATCTCAACCGTAAATGATTTTTAGATATATTTTGAGAATGTATAAAGTAAAATTTAATGTAGCGGTTGTAAGAGAAAATTAAGAATTAAAGTAATAGATAAGGATGAAGAATACTTTACTTTTGTGATGTCTTTGTTGTCCTCGGGTCCCGTAAGTCTGGGGTCGAAGCGTAGATTAATCGGCGAAACAGAATAGGGGATCTGACAAAGTACGCGAACGGATTAATCGAGCCAGCGAAGGAATCGCGGCACTATAACTTGACTTTGTTATGTTGAAGTACTAGGGGCACTAAAACAAACGTGACTTAGAACTGGGAGGGACGCGAACTTGGAACGATGTAAAGCTGTAGATGCGTAAGAGGGAAAAAATTAAGAGAGCGCTTTTTTCTTCGATCGTGATTTATATAGGCCGTGGTTAGAAGCAGGAGAGTGGGAGTGGTAAGGCGCGAACTGTTTTTAAGAGAATAAGAGAACATAATTCGCGGGACAATCAATCAATAAATACAGGGAAAAAACATTATAATCAGATTCGTTATTAAATATAGAAAAGAATGACACCTGACTCGAGGTAGTTTGTCTAAGAAATTACTGCAGGTATGTACGTTTGTGGGGCACCTACATAACAGGTAGTAGAATACATTACGAAAGATGAGTCACAATAGGGTTCTTTCTATAGCAAGTTATGGGTATTTAATGCGATTGTAAAGCAGTGATGAAGAAATACATTACACCTTATATTAAGACAATTCAATAAGAACAAATATTGAATAACTCGTAAACCTTTGATCGGAGAGTTTTAAGCTTCGAATGGGAAACAAAATAGCGATTAAGTAACATCATGACGTGGGGTCTGTTGTCGTCTGATAATTAGATCGCGAGTAAATTAATAATTAAGAAACTGCAATGTTAAGTATTTTGTGTTCAAAATAGACGAAAAGGCTTCATCTAGGTAAACGGTTAGGGATGACCTTCTGAGAAAGGACCGTTCCAACGTGACCTTAACAAAGCAATTTTTAGTTTGAAATTTCTCCTATCGTAAAAAGCCAAAGTTGTTGATGTACGGAAGAAGCGATGAGTAATTCTTTAGGCGCGAAAATGTATTACATGACTAAAACAGATAAATTAATAATAATAGAAAAAAAATCGAACAAAAGAAATTACGCGCTTCTTTTGTACATGAGGTTGTTAACAATGTCAAAGGAAAGGTTGAATAACTTTTACCAAGAGGAATTTTTGCTAAAAGCAGTACCTATAATAAAATCTGAATGACTGGAGCTTGCAAAAAAACAACCTTTCATTTATCTTTATTTAGTGTTAATGTGATAGTATGAAAAAAAGGTTGTTCTGCTTTGCATTGTAATTTAAA
Source organism: Amphimallon solstitiale (assembly GCA_963170755.1). Taxonomy (NCBI): domain Eukaryota; kingdom Metazoa; phylum Arthropoda; class Insecta; order Coleoptera; family Scarabaeidae; genus Amphimallon; species Amphimallon solstitiale. The sequence goes on along the minus strand of OY720681.1, from coordinate 122,963,319 downwards.
CCTCATCGAATTTGATGGGTTCAAGTTAAACATCATGTCACTTCCAATAAGAATTCATTTAAATTAGACACAGAGTTCAGAATTTGTTGTTAGGATTAAACATGGTTGATGCTGATTTTATCATGTCATGATGGAAGAAGAAAATGTGTAGGGGAATGTGTCCTAAAATGACATAGCATGTAAAATGACATAGTGCTATTTATTTTGAAACTACAGGTGCCATCTAGCGAAAAGGTAATGTTCTGTCGAGCTAAAGCCGTCCTAACTTGGTATTAGAAATCTATTTTGTTTGTCGCTGCGACAGGCAGCAGCTAACCTTACAAAAGTGTTTTACTGGCGGGAGAAAGTTTTAACTTGGTATAGTGCAAGTGTGTTTTTAGTTTTTATTGAGAATTTGTGTACTTCTTGAGGCGAAATTACTACTGCGTGTAAGTGTAAGCGTATACTACAGATGCACATTAGCAAAATTGTGATTCATCATCAGCTAAAAAAATCAGGTACGGACAAAGGACTTTGTGTCATGGCGTGTAAAACGACATACCCATGCATAAAGATAAAATGGCATACTATGTCATTTTACAATCATGTATCTGAAATTAATTTGCATTCACTAATATAATTATCTTGCTTTTTATAGCTTCACAATGGTGGGTAACCGTCTAAGGACCTCAACCAGACAAACGTGGAATGAAGGGGCAATGTTAAATGCGATTGATGCTGTAAAAAATGGTGAGACGGGAGGGCTGAAAGCAGCCAAACTTTTCAACGTCCCTCAGGCAACACTAAGAAGAAGAGCTAATGATGTCAATAAGAAAGCCAAAGGCTGTGCGAAGGTGCTGGGACGATTTTCATCAACATTTAATGAAGCAGAAGAGAAAGAGCTTGTCGGGCACACATTGTTATTGGAATCCAGATTATTTGGGTTAACTACCAAAGAAATTGCAAAGCAACTTGCATTTGAATTTGCCACTAGATATGGTATTCCAAACAGGTTCAAAGATCGCAGCGCTGGACGTGAATGGTTAAGAGGTTTTCGTATGCGACATCCTGAAATATCCTTAAGACAGTCGGAAGCTGAGTCTGCTGCTAGAGCAGCAGCCTTTAACAGGCCGCAAATTCAAAAATTTTTTGATACGTTGGAAATGACGCTGGAATACGAGAAAATTGATGTTCATCACATTTATAATATGGATGAAAGTGGTCTGTCGACAGTGCAGAGACCCCCCAAAATTTTCGCAAAGACCGGAAGAAAGCAAGTTGGATCTCTAACCAGCGCTGAAAGAGGTCAGCATGTTACATGTGTCTGCTGCATGAATGCTATAGGTAATTTTGTGCCGCCAGCTCTGATCCTCCCTAGAAAAAATAGAAAAGAGGAACTTCTAGATGCCTTACCTCCAGGATCCTTGGGCTTGTTTCACGAAACAGGATGGATGACCGGAGATACTTTCGTTTTGTGGTTGGAGCATTTTCAGAATATTGTTAATGCATCTCTTGAATCAAAAGTTCTCTTACTTTTGGATGGGCACTCCAGTCATAAATCTCTAAAGGCTCTGACTTTTGCAAAAAACAATGGAATTGTCATGATGTGCTTCCCCGCGCACTGCACGCATCGTATTCAGCCGCTTGATGTGTCTTTCTTTGGTCCCTTGAAGACTTTCTACAATCAGGAATGCGCACTCTGATTGAAAAACCATCCAGGGCGAGTCATCACACAGAATAAAATTGGGGGCCTATTTACTTCTGCTTATGGAAAAGCAGCAACAATAAAAAACGCTACAAGCGGATTTTTAAAAACGGGCATTTGCCCATTTAACTCACATATTTTTCCAGACGAGTTTTTTGAACCAGCGGTGACCACAGAGAGATTGTTGGAGCCAAGCGGTATAGAAAAAGAAATATGTAGTCAATCTGATATCAGTCAGTAATGACATAGAGGGAAATGAGGACGTGGAACAAGCGGTGCAATCAGAACAAGATCAAATTGACGGCAGAAATAGCATCAAAGAAAATACGCTTCCAAAAAAAAAAGAATCACTCTGCAGGACATTTCTGCAGTGCCCGAAATAACAGAAATTAGAAAAAGGAAGACAAGGCAAGCAATAACTGGTGTTTTAACAACTACTCCAAATTTGGCGGAACTTAAGGAAAAAGAAGAAAAGAAAAGACGCCGAGAAAGCAAAGAAAACCTTCGTCAATGTAAAAAAAAAGTTTTTGGTCATCCAAGTTCCACTACGCAAACAGAAGATGATGAAGAAGAAGAAGATCCTTTCGCAGCCGAAGACAATGAACAAGAAGTGGCCTGCCTTTATTGTAACGATTTGTTTGCAAATTCACGGTCTAGGGAACCGTGGATTAGTTGCATGAATTGCATGAAGTGGGCACATACTGAATGTGCCGGAGTGTCTCCGAAGATAAAAAAATTCATTTGCGAAATTTGCAAGGATTGATTTTTTTTTTAGTTTTTTAAATTCTCTTTATTTTCTGTATTTTTTATCAGTTGTTCTGGGCATTTTCCAGAATTTATTCTGTTTTTTTAATGTTTCTAGATTTCCTATACCATTTGTTTTAAGCACATGTCATTTTACACCCATAGGTGTGCGTCATTTTACAATATACCTGGTTGTAAAATGACATAGTTTAAATTCGAAAAACTTTTTACGTTTTCGGTAGAGATGAAATAATTTTGCTCCAATTTATCAATAAAGTTTATTGAGACAAACGTGTCATATTTTTTACAGCTTGACATTTTGAATGGTCTTAGCAAAAACGAGTCGTCAGTAAAAAGTATGTCATTTTAGGACACCTTCCCCTAAGGTACTGAAATATTGTTAACAATATACGATCTTGAAAACATGTAATTTTAATGATTAACATTCATGTTTTGACATTAGGTTGGTGAAAATAACAGTAGTGTAAAATTGCAAGAGTTAATTTTAGTGTTTTTTTTTAACTTATTGTAATATCAATTAGAAATGTACTTTTTACTCTCTTCATGCTTTCTGTTATTCAGCGTAATGTTTTGTGAAATAAAAATACTTGTTCATGTTTACAAGTTTTTATTAATAAAAATATGAAATGATGCTTATTGCTTTTATTATAGATATTAAAGATATTTCTTTTGAGGTATTAAACACTTTATCTTTACACTGCAATTAAATACTTCCGGCATATATCCATATACAATAGCTGCAATAATCTACAACAATAAAGGTAAGAGTTTAGATTTTTCATAGTTCGTGCTGTGCCATAAAGCTTCTTTTTTGATTTTGCTTGACTTCTTTTCCAAGCTTCATATTTTCTTTTATATTTACCAGGAGATACCATAAAAATAAATTGATTTTGTTTTACATAATACTTCTTAAATACAATATAAAAACTTATGCAAAATTATGAAGTCTTTGTCTTGTCAACTTTGCCTTTTTTTCCTGCAGCTCGTGTCAGAACAAGTCTCAAATCAGAAATATTCTGAAAAGTGTGCTATTAAAGTGCGATAATCATTTTAATTAATTCATTACATTTTAGTGCTCTCAATTTCCTATCTAATCTTGGACTAATGGGTCATGTATTTTAAGCATCCAATCCGATCAAGCTCTCTCCTTTTCAGAACTTAATGAAGGCACTTCATGTGTTCCTGCTAACGATCCATCAGTGAGATTTTAATTAATTTATTACATTTTAGTGCTCTCAATTTCCTATCTAATCTTGGACTAATGGGATCATGTATTTTAGGCATCCAATCCGATCAAGCTCTCTCCTTTTCAGAACTTAATGAAGGCACTTCATGTGTTCCTGCTAACGATCCATCAGTGAGATTTTAATTAATTTATTACATTTTAGTGCTCTCAATTTCCTATATAATCTTGGACTAATGGGATCATGTATTTTAAGCATCCAATCCGATCAAGCTCTCTCCTTTTCAGAACTTAATGAAGGCACTTCATATGTTCCTGCTAACGATCCATCAGTGAGATTTTGTCCACTAACACCAGCAAAACTAATACTTGAAACTTCATCTACAGTAGATGTTTCCAGTATTATTTTCAAAGATGCTACAGCATTGTTACACAATCGAAATCGCTGGTGTTCCATTGGCACATATTCTTCATCTCTGAAATGTTCTAAACAAACATATTTATTCTCTGACCATAGCCAATCAGTTGCTATATTCAAAGCTTTCAAGCATATCCGTAAAAAGGCACCTTCTGAAAATCTGAAATAATTTTGATATTTGAACAAATTTAAAATGATCTTGCCATCAAACCTGTGAAAACTTTATCCTTCAGGTTTAAACCTCTTAATATTGGGACAGCTTTTAGCACTGCACGACATGTTTATATGGATATTTATGTATTTAATACCTAAAAGATTTATACAATAATGAAACCACACACTTGAGTACATGAAACAAATATTACTTCCACAGCTACTTTTTCCACACGATTCACCAGAAACAAGTATGTCTGAGAACTACATTTAAAAGTCAAAAACAAGATCACAATAGTTCAGTAATACACCACAAAAACAAACATAACCCAGATGAACATAAACAAAACCACTCATGACATCCTGGGTCAAAATAGCGGCGATCATTGCGTCGCGTAAAAATTAGATGCGCAGTGGTTCAAGAGCATTCTCGCCTCTCTATATCTCTAATATTAGTTCACCGGGCTTTGTTTGTTGTCTTTCGTTTGCCGCGTATTTTAAACGATGCTGCTTACCATAAACACAAGCTTCACAAAAGAAATCTTCCCTTTTTGTTATCTTAATTCAGTCTGCTAAGTCTTTTGAGTTCTTTTAAATATGTTGTGTTTATATGTCTCAGTCGCTCGTGCCACAGTTTCAAATATCCATCACTAACTATGTTGGCTACTGGATTGGTGTCTTTCACTCTGATTAATACTTTATACAAGTGTTTTCATCACGAATAGCACTGGCTACTAATTTATTATTTTCAAAAACTTCTGCTTTTGTACCGTCTTTTATAATTGAAAATCCCTTTTTGGTAATTACTCTTTCTGAAAATAGATTCCTTTTCAGACCTGGTACATACCAAACATCTTCAATTCTACCATCCAACCAACTGCCATTTACCAATTCCTCGATTTTGATCGTTCCACTATCCTTTACTTCAAGTTTTTCATTATTACCAAGTTTTACAGTCAAATCATTAATTACGTTGATATGAGAGAAATAGTTTTTGTTCGTTGTCATATGTTTAGATGCACCGCTGCCCATAATCCATTCATCTTCAATTTTTGTTACGAACGCTGTATTTTCCATAGCTACTCCAGTATTAATAAAAGCATTACCCTGTTTGTTGCATTTGTCAAGTTTATTTGTTTTCTTTGGGAGTCGACAGTCTTTTACGAAATGTCCTTTCTTTCCACAATTGTAGAATGCAAATTTGGATTTTGACTTTTTATTGCATTGTTCTTTCATACCTTGTGAACTCGTAGTTGCTAATGCATTTTCTGTTACAACATTATGTGCTAGATTTCTTTTTTCATTAGTAGTCTAGCCATTAAATTCTCTATGTTTTGCTTCGTCTCATCCAGTGACAACCATGCCTGTGGGAAAGGCCAATATTTTGAAGGTAATGAGCTTAAAATCTTCGTAATAATAGCTATATCACTTATTGTATCTCCGGATTCTCTAATCTGTTTTGCTAGATTCGCTATTTTAGAAATGTGCTGTGCAATTGAATCAGTTGGTTCCATTTTGTATTAATAAAATTGCTCTTGTGTCAACATTTTATTCGTTTCTGTTTTCATTTCATAGATTGAGTCTAATTTATCCATTATTTCTTTCGAAGTTTTACAATTCTCTATTAGACAAATCTGTGAAAATTCCATATGTGCTGTTAAAATACACATTGCTAAAGCATCTTGCTTGTTCCATTTTCTAACTCGTTCATGTTCTCTGATGTTTCCGCTGGTGCCTTTTTCTTTCCGTTTGCAACATCCAATAGTCCTTTGGCTCGCATGGCACATTTTACTCGAAACTTCCACTGTTGATAGTTTTTCCCATTGAACTTGCCAATCTGTACAAAATTTCCTATTGCATCACTCATGTTGCTCGTTTCGAAGTGAGCTATTTTTTTATAAGGAATAAACACGTAGTAGTTCTCTTCCAAAAAACTGTCCGACAAACAACTTCTGCTACGTGTTTTCTTTTCTTTGGTTGTGATCTGGGCCCATAACCTGTTTCTTTTGTTTAAGAAGAGCTTATTTAAATGTTAAGAAAAGTAACACTCAAAGATGAAACTTATATGTACTATATTTTTGGCAAAACAAAACACGTTTTCTTGTACACACCATTTTCTTTCTTATTAATTATATACTACTCTGCTGCTATCTACATGCTTTAGTTACAAGAGGCGCAAGATTCAATTTCCTCAATAGTGTTTAGAGCTCGAGTTGGAGTAATTTCGGTGTGTAAAAAAATTAAAATTCGGACCGGAAGTAAATACTCTTATGAAATAACAGTTTTCTGCAAATATCTCGCAAATTTTGCTTTCTAAACAGATTTATTAATAATCCAGAAGTATTTAAAGTTAAAGTTTGAGCAATTTTAATTTATAAACGATTTCAAAATTAGAACCGGAAATAATACTTTTACTCTTATGGAATAGCAGTTTTTTGCAAATATTTCTCAAATTATGTTTCTATAGAGATTTATTAAGAGTATAAAAGTATTTTGAGCTTGATTTAGTATAATTGCTATATACACAAATTTTCAAAATTCGGACTAGAAGTAATACTGTTTACTCAGAGGTATATTTTAAAGAATACAGAATTTAAAGTTTAATTTGGAATAACTTCTGCACACACATTTCTAAACCCACATACGTATAAGAAAGTCGTGTGGTGCCCACACCTCAGTTTCTATGTCGTGGAAATATGCGTTTGCCTATATGAATTACTGTCACAAAGTAAATGCGTTACTTTGTTTTATTCCAATTCAATTGTTGGTTTTTAGGGAGTTTGTGATGTAATTTAGGGGGCTTTGGGGCACTATTCAGAGCCTTCAGGGGACTTTGTCTGTAGTGGGTTGGTAACAGAGGACAAGCCCCCAATTTATGTAGAGGTTTTGATTGTGCAAAGCAGTAAGGACCTTATTATACATAGCCACTCCAGAGGCGAACGCGTGCTACAATAGACGCCCGGGGACGCCACAAGAAGCGAGGGTAGGTGTCTGGAGTACGACAGACGCCACCTCTTGCCATAGCTGTAGCCCAGTATAATAAGCTCCAGTAGCGACTGGTGAGTTCGTTTAGGTGGGACAAGTACATAGTCAAATTGATTTTAACTGTTTATATAATATTTAACAAATTCATTATAATTTAGTGATGTTTGATAAATAAAGACAATGTAGTTTGATATGTGTTCCGTATAGCAAACGTCTTGCTTCTCACTCTTCTTGCCGACTTACTTGATTCAACTTCTTCACTTCGACTGAATCCCCACGCTTCTAGGGGTCGCCTCTTCCCGAGTGGCTGTCGACGGATGCCGATCGGTAATGGAGACTAGGGCACACTAGACGAAGCACATCACCCAGAAAATCGCGTAACAGAGTAATGAGAGTGAGTAGTGAGACCAGTGAGAAAATTCGTAAAGAAACTCAGCCTTTTTAAAGTAGTCTGAGGGATAAAGGAGTAGACTGGTAGGTCCTGACCAATGGCAAAAGAAAAAGTAGCATTAACGTGACATTAATGATAATGATTCGATATAATTCACGAGTCGACATTAAATGAAACCATACTCAGACTGTTCACATGACGTAGATGAAAATAATATGTAACAATAGATAAATTCAGGTACAGGGTGACTAGAGGAGGCTAAAGGTAGGCACCGGCGTACTACATGGCATATTTAGTGTTGTAGTGATCTTTACCAGCCTAGCAAGGGAATTAATCAAATAATATAGTTCCTTGCCTTGCCCGTCTTGACAAAAGAATATCTCTTTGAGACAATTTCTTACAAAAACTTTGTCTTGTGCATGGTCTGTTTTTAAAATAGACTTCAAAAGAAAATATTTTAAAATAATAACTCATAAAAACGTCTAATGCAAATGTAATAAAGGCTATAGATAAATCTTGATCCCATAATACTGCGTGCTGATAAATAATCGTGATCAACAAAATCAAATTGCTTGATATCACTGACCTGTATAATATAAATGGATGAGCAAATAGCATGTTACAAATTGTGAACAAATACGAACTGCGCACGGGGCTAACGCTCATGCGCAGTAACATAAAATAAAGGTGCTAATTTGAAATGCCTAAAATCTTTGGAAAGTATGTAACAGAACAAGAACTTTAAAATTAAAATCTGCATGTGAGGAATTGGAAATGTTTATTTATTAAGGGAAATTTAAAAATATATTCAAAAAACCATACATTCATTTTAAAATATTTATTGGTTATAAAAAAGTATTACATTGGAGGGCTTATTTCTTAGAAGTTCCCCACGTTCTACTTCCGTTTGTTTCTTTGCAATGCTATATCAGTGGATTTTCGTATAACATCGCACAACATGCTAAAATCAAAAGAGAAACGTAATTTTCATGTAAAATAGATGAATCAAACATATGTGTATCTTGTATCTAAGGATACTAACAAGGTAATAGAAATTGAACGTACAAATAGGTCACAAAAACACTGCCTCTGCAGGAAGTTTATTGTTGTTTTGTACAAGAGTATGGCGTACTTGGACTTCAACTATTTTACATATTTCGGTGACATCTTGTGAAGGACTACCATGATTTCTTCTGTTCAAAATATGAACACTAGTATTATCAACAGATATTTGTGAGATTTCTTCTAGTATGGACACACATTTAACACACTTAACAATGCGCTTTAATTGTTTGACAACAAAACCACAAATAACATTTTCGTATAACAATGTCAGTGATGGTATGTAGGGAATTCTATAATTTGATCCTTTTCAATGTCTTCCGCATTTTCATTAATAAAAATACTCCAAAAATATAAACAAAAACTAGTCTATTGAAATCGGCGTTCGGAACTTTAATGATTTCGATTTCACATTCGAATGTCAATAGACCAGGGACTGCGCATACTCGTAAGCCCTGAGTTAAGTATTCAATTTGGCATAAACATTTTACGCGCATCCTATCGCATTGATCATCCATTTATATTATACAAGTCAGTGCTTGAGATGCACGCTACAATTCTTTTTTGATTCAAAGCCATTAATCTATTAACAAAGTGGCTTAGAGAAGTAACTTTAATTTAAAAAGAATTAAAACAAATATATACGACTTTGGAAAATTTTATTACATATAATAACTTATCGGTATGTAACCCGCCAGCCTGCAACATTTTTACCCTCTCCGTACTCCACTAGACTTCACTTTGTCTACAAACCGACATTATTCTCTCTTTATATATCTTATGCTGTGTTTACACGGTCAAATAAATTCATGAAGTTTTTGACCTTGAATTTATTGGAGCGTCCAACCGCTCAACTTGCCGTCAAATTTTTCTTGTCAAATAAATTCACGAATAAATTGTCAAATTAGAACTTGCTCTAATTTTTCGTCAATTTTCTAGGGAAATATAGTAACATTTTAGTTTAAAATACATGCCAACTTTCGCATTGTGAACCTTCTGCCCCGTGAATAATTTTTTTATTATAAATGATTGATAAAGGTAGTAAAATCAGTCGCATTTGTAAAGAAATATTAATGTTCCAATAAATAATATGCAACTATTGCTACTCTATACAAACGTTGCAGAGGACCGACAAAAAATCAATTGTGAGAACTGAATAATTTCATTTAGCAAATAATTATTTTAATGATCATGTTCAAGTCTCACAAAAAAAGATATTTGATATGTATCAAGTACATACATATAAAAATATTCGGATATGCTTCTGTATCCATCAGCAAGCTATAAGTCTATATTTTGCATATATAATCGCGTATTATTAACCCATACAAATATCAGATTAACAAGTTCCGCGTAACCTCCAAATTGATAAATAAAAACAAAAACATTTAAAGGTTGCAAGAAAACAAATGTCACTATTTGATGGTTGGTACTAATGGATATCGTCAATAAAATATTGGATGAATGTTTGCGTTTACACGGTCCAATAAATTGATGAATAAATTCATGAATTTCTTCGTGAATAAATTCGTCAATTTATTCATGAATTTATTTGCATTACTTACACTAAAAAACAGGCGTGTTTTAATTTCAGCGTTGCATGCAATAAACTACTAAGCCTAACACACAATCCAACATGTGCTTCACACGACAATCCACGATCAACAGTAAAACCCAAGAACCTACTAATCACTCAAAATGTAACACGGTAACGTTGTTACAATTCAACTTTAATCCATGTATTCCTAACACAAGTGGACTCGCTCCCCGCACGCGACAGCTCCGACAAATTGTTTAACGATATCAAGGTAGACGTCCAACAGCATATTGCACTACGTTATTACCTAGAAGACTGAGGCGAAGATCACTAACGAACAGTAAAAACAAAAGTTGTCCCAGCACGGAACTTGTGGGACACCTGTGCTCTTGTCACTGGACAGCTAAAGAAATGAACTTACCGTTGTGAAGTAGTTATAGAAATAATGGTCGCATTCAACAGACAAAATAGTTGCGCAACTATTCACTGATCATGCCCAGAAGACGTTGACTCACACTGAACATGTTGTGGAACGACCGCCATTTTAGCGAGCGGAAAAATTCTGCGCTCACTAAGTGAACGTATTCTGATTCATACCGCATGTGTCAAATATCATTAGGATTCAATGTTTACGTGCGATCTATACGTATGCATCTAATACGTGGCAACGTGGTACAGGGGTACCACGTTGCCGGCATTGGTGACGGACTGTCCCTACAGTCCGTCACCAACCGACATCACAACGATTTTCTCCGATCTTCCCACTACTCCCCACCAGATTTTACATTCAATGTTTAGCTGCGAACACGTTGCTGTCTGCATTCAGTAAAATTAATTTATAATGAGTCTCTATACACCCGCTGAAAAACTTCAGATAGTAAAATGGTTCTGTGGTAATAACTCTGCAACAACGTGCATAAATATGTTTGAGCTGACTTTTGCAGACCATCCTGTACCTTGCAAACAAACAATTTATAATATTATTAATACATTTGAAAAATGTTTCTGTCTGAATAACTGCACGAAATGCAAACCAAGAGAGATATCCCCACAAAAAATTGAGGAAAGTGAACGGCGGGATGTATTAGTTTGCAGTATTGTGGAAATATACAACACGATATCAACTAGAAGTGCTGCCGAGAATTTGGGTATAAGTAACAAAAATGTTTCACGTATTTGGAAACGTAATGGTTTGAAATGTTTTAAGTATTCGAAAACCCAAGAAATATTTATTTTTTTATATATTTTTGTCAATCCGTTATGGATAAAATACATCGAGACGACAATTTCGTTAGAAGTATTTGCTTCGCCGATGAGTCAACTTTTCTATTGCACGGTAAGCACAATCCCTATTCTTCGATATTGGGCTACGGAAAATGAACACCGGCATTTTGCAAACCGCACCCAATATCCTCAAAAAGTAAACGTTTGGGAAGGTATTTTAGGTGATCATTTGATAGGACCGTTTTTTATTGATGGTATATTAAATGCCGACAAGTACCTCGTATTATTGCAAAATCAAATACTTCCCGCCATTCAAAACACTGGAATAAATCAGGAAATCGTTTGGTTTCAACATGATGGCTGTCCAGCACAGGGTAAAGGAATTTCTAGGGAATACTTTCCCTGACCGTCTTATTACTGGAACGGGAAACATCAAATGGCCTCCACGATTTCCTGATCTCTTTCCAAATGATTTTTTTGTGGGGATATTTAAAAAATATTGTTTATACCCATGAAACTGGTAGAGCAGAAAACATAATTGCCGTGAGAGAAAAAATAATTGAGGCTGCTAATTCAGTAACTGCTCACATGTTAGAAAACGTAAAAGTAAATTTCTACGACCGCCTAGGGCAGTGTCTTGCTGTGCAGGGAGGAATTTTTGAGCCCCTTGTGTAGTTTATTATTATATTCAGAATCCTTTTTTATTCATTTTATTAGGGTTATTTTTTTATTTTATTATGGTTATTTTTTATTTTATTATGGTTGTTTTTTAATTTTATTAGAATTATGCTTTTGTTTGTGTCATGCAGCGTGAACGCAGCTTAATAATTCTCTGCATTTACTGAAAGAAAAAAGAAAAACAAATCCTTGCAACTCGTAAATATTATTTCTGAACGCATTACAAACACCCAAGTTGGTGGTCCAATAGTTACTGCTAACTTGTATTTGCGAGCATGTATCGGTAGTCGCTGGCATTGGAAAGGAAAGTAGGGGTGCTACGTTGTCACGTATTGTATGCATTGATCGCCTATGGCTAATGAAAATTGACACATGCGGTATACGCATTAACGCGTTCCAACACCAACGTAACACAAAATTTTGAGAAAGTTACTAGAAAAGTAAAACAAACTAAATTGTACTGGTGGTGTCTCCCACACGCGGCATCCAATATTTTATCAAACCTTGCTCCGTATTAATACTAAAATGAAATTAATTTTTGAACACAAGTTTACTTACTTATTTAACAAAAATTTATTGATGAATAAAAAGATCTTTGAATAATCATCGCTGGGGAAATTATGATAGCCATAGGAGAAAAAATTAATGAAAGGTCAAAAGTTTAAGGGAAATATACCTTTGGTTAAATTGTAAAGATAATTATTATTGTGTTCTAGGATGTTAAATATGCGTACGATATGTAGAAATAAATTTATTATATTAGACTTACACTAAATACATTGCCGAAATATAATGCAGAAACAATTTATTATTATGTATTGTTTATTACATTTGGCAGCAATGAAAAGTACCAGATGAAAGACGATCACATAAGGGAGAACGATCCTGTCCAGCAAACACTCAACTTTTGTATGGAAAAGAGTTGGAGCGAGAATGGTTTCCGATCCGCCTACTGAATGCGACCAATGACAAAAAATAGAATATTGAACAAGGGATAAATTATTATCAATGTATTCATTTTACATCCTAACACAACTCTTATTTGTTTTGAATGATTTGTTGAATCTATAAACGTATATAAAGACTTAGGCCAGGTCAATCCAACACGTGCTTGAAACAGCTAGTGAGAGCTCTAGGGACACAATTACATTTCCTAATATCTAAAGTGCGATAGAGATAGCTTATAGCACATTAAGGCTGGGGAACTCGGTATGGTAAAAGTTTAACACACTACAAAAAGAAATGGTAGAAGTTAGGAAAAAATTGTTGATAGCATTGTACGGAGAATTGTTGAATGTATTATTATACCTGCTATTTTAAAAAAAATAACAGTTCGTTTACTCTAAAATTTTATTTTCCAACTCACATATGGTGGCATATATAAGCAAATAAAATGGCAGGTATACTAAAGATTATAGTATAGATAACAATATCGAAAGAAAAAATCAAATCGGTTGTGTATTTTTTAAATGCAGTTGTTTAAACAAAAACAAGAATTATAGTTCACCAATTTTAAAACAGATGTCGACGCCGGTAATATATGCAAGTACTAGAATTTGTTTAGCAAAATCGTATTCTACTGCGTGACCGATGTTGATATAAATATAGATTGCGTCAAGGACACAAACATAAAATAACATAACATATGTACATTATACACATAGTATATATGAATACCACTGGATTTGAAGAATTTCTTTTTGGAAAACGCAAACCAAATTATACATAATGTAAATACTCTTTAGTTTCTTTTTCGTATGTTATTTTATTTTTATACCACTTATACATTCGTCTACTGAATGAATGAGTAGATTATAGTCATTCAAGTTATTCTGAATTTTGCATTCTAACAACCAGAGACATCTAGCGACTTAAAAACATTTGTGTTTCGAGTTCCCCAGCCTTAAATGGCTATCCAAATATGTATTTACAACTAAAAAAAAACTTGTTTTTCAAACCGTAATTATTTATTTACAAGTACAAAGATAGTCAGGTCTTGATCTTTTGTATAATGTATACATGCATCCAAATGTATAACTTAAATCCAATTTACTTAAAATAGTTAAATATTTAATATCGAATTCATGCTTCTTCTTATAAAGCGCTTATCTGAAGAGCGACAATTTTCTTCCTTTATGTATTTTGCCCATACTATCAAGGAAGCCGGCCTGAACATAATCAAGTGATGGCATTTTCCGTAAATCCCCACGTGCAGCTATAGACGGCTGTGATGATAGTAGGCGATTTACAACGTTTACAATATCCTTCTTCGTTATGTTCGCTATAAAAAAAGAAGATAGTATGAACCTGACAATTCTAAAATATTGGTCATATAAATTTCATAAAATACGATAAATAAACTCGGTATAGTTTGTACTTTCTTATACGGAGTATAAGGAAGTATTGTGATGAAAATTTTCGACCTCGAGATTTTTACAGATGTCCAAGTTTTGTAGTCCCCCGATACCGAAAAAGTGGTATTTAAAAAATATCTCCCTCTTGAGATCTGATAAGTTTTTCAGTTAAATCGGCAGACCGGAAGTAGTAGTTTACTTCAGTGAAAAAATCGAATTTTGTCAATATTTCGTCGACTACTAAGTTTAAACAAATGTATAAAGAATTCATATGTACTCAAAATTAAAATTGAGAATAATTTTATTTATAAAGTTTTTCGAAATTCCTACCGGAAGTAGGTCTTTTACTCTTATCGAAAATCAGTTTTTTGCGAATATTTCGCAAGTCATGCTTTTTAGACAAGTACGTTTCGAGTATAAAAGTATTTAAAACATAATTTTCAATATCTTTTGTATAAAAAAAATTTCAAAATTCAGACCGGAAGTACCACTTTTACTCTTATCGTATAGCGATTTTTTGCAAATATGTCGTAAGTTATGCATTCTTTATACAGGGTCCGCCATCCGTCTGGGATTGTCATATTACGGCTTTAATATTGCAAAATTCGAAAAGTTATGTAATGTAGGTGGTAGCCGACTAGTAGGAGCACAAAATAAAATTATTGGTAATTATACAAAGTGTTCAGGAAAGGAGTGTGATGTCAAAGTTGTATTTTTTTAAATGGAACACCCGGTATATTATGTGATTTTTGAATTGCGCAATTAAAAATATTGGGATTTCATATGGGATTGTATTGACCTAAAGCTTACGTTTTGGGAGTTATGGACGCATCAATTGGAAAAAATGCCATAATCTAGCAGGATGTGGATTGGTTAGTATAGTGTTTAGAAATATCGTGCTTATCATGAAGTTTTCCACGTTAGTATACTTTTATTCCGAGGTATTAATTTTAAGCTACATCGATCTGTTATACAGGCTGTTCACCATACGCGAATACTAATTTTTCTCAATTTTTTCAAATGGAACACCCTGTATATTATTACCAATTGTTAATAAGGGCACTTCTAGCTTTCATTTGATATAAGGGTATGGCTGTCTAACTCCAATAATTTTCAAGAAACATCGAATTAACGTTTGAAATTTAACATCTTTAATAACATTTTGTAGAAATTATTTTACATCTACTCATACATTGATATTGCACTACGAAAATGAGCACAAAGTAATATCAAAAATGGAAATTTACAACAAATGTTCAAAAACTCGGCCATCATTTGCTATGCAAATGTCAAGTCTTCGAATAAACGATATCCTAACATGTTCCAAAATTTCAGGAGAAATATTTCTAAATGCTTGAGAAATTCTAATTTGCATATTTTCGGCTGTTGTTGGTGCTACTGAGTAAACCTGTTGTTTTATGTGTCCCCACAGAAAAAAGTCTAACGGAGTTAGATCAGGAGACCTAGCAGGCCATGAGATAGGACCTCCTCGCCCTATCCATCTTTCAGGAAGCCACTCTTGCAAATAATTCCTGACTGCTTGATGATAATGTGCTGGCGCACCGTCCTGCTGTAGGTACATCTGTTGCCTAGTTGCTAAATCAACATCGTCCAAAAGCAGCGGAAGTTCATTTCTTAAAAATTCTAAGTATCTTTCGCCAGTCAATTTACCATTTAAAAAATACGGTCCTATAACATGTGATCCTAGTATGCCTCCCCAAACATTTAATGACCACTGATGTTGATGATCAATGTATCTAACCCAGTGGGGATTTTTGGTGGCATAATAATGTATATTGTGCCTGTTAAGTGAACCATTGTGTCGAAATGACGCTTCATCACTAAACAGAATACAGTCTAACATTTCTGGGCGGATTTGGAGCCTTTGTCTCATTTCTTGGCAAAATCCTAGTCTATGCTCGAAGTCATCTTCATTTAACTGCTGATGAAGTTCCATATGATAAGGATGAAAATTGTATTTTTTCAGTATTCTTCTAACTGATGTTTCACTAATTCCCGTATCTAAACTGATATTACTCACACTCGCATGGGGATTTTCTTCTACGGATAACAGCACAGATAATTTATTATCTTCATTAGAAATTAGAGGATGTGTGAATACCTTTTTAGGATACGCAACGCTACCTCTAGCATCGAACCTTTCTTTTAGTTTTTCAAATGCCGTTGGCTTAGGTTTACGTAAATTCCGATAACGTTGCGCGTACAACCTATTTGCTAATAAACAGTTACCAGAACATTCTCCCAAAATGTATACCATATTTATCATTTCCGGAACGGAAAAATTCATCTTTAATCACAAAATTATGACAGCAATGACAGACTAGCTGCGCACAAGGAAAAAGTCAAACTCTTTTGTTCAATTTTATTTGAACTAGCCATGCCTACATGAGTTTTTATACAATACGTATTTATTCGTATGTGTATTTTTGTTGTTAAAGACAGAGAGCAACTGTGGCCACAGGCTTCCTTCTGGGCAGTTGGATAATAAAGAAAGATCATTACGTTAAGGCCACTAAAAACTTTGTGCTTATTTTCGTAGTGCAATATCAATGTACGAGTAGATGTAAATAATTTCTACAAAATGCTAGGTATTAAAAATGTTAAATTTCAAACGTTAATTCGATGTTTCTTGAAAATTATTGGAGTTAGACAGCCATACCCCTATATCAAATGAAAGCTAGAAGTGCCCTTATTAACAATTGGTAATAATATACAGGGTGTTCCATTTGAAAAAATTGAGAAAAATTAGTATTCGCGTATGGTGAACACCCTGTATAACAGATCGATGTAGCTTAAAATTAATACCTCGGAATAAAAGTATACTAACGTGGAAAACTTCATGATAAGCACGATATTTCTAAACACTATACTAACCAATCCACATCCTGCTAGATTATGGCATTTTTTCCAATTGATGCGTCCATAACTCCCAAAACGTAAGCTTTAGGTCAATACAATCCCATATGAAATCCCAATATTTTTAATTGCGCAATTCAAAAATCACATAATATACCGGGTGTTCCATTTAAAAAAATACAACTTTGACGACATCACACTCCTTTCCTGAACACTTTGTATAATTACCAATAATTTTATTTTGTGCTCCTACTAGTCGGCTACCACCTACATTACACAACTTTTCGAATTTTGCAATATTAAAGCCGTAATATGACAATCCCAGACGGATGGCGGACCCTGTATATTTATCAAGAGTACGAAAGTATTTAGAACTGGATTTGCAATATTTTTTGTATATATGAAATTTCAAAATTCGGACCGGAAGTAGCACTTTTACTCTTAGCGAGTAGCACTTTTTTGATAATATCTTGCAAAGTATTCATTCTATAGAGATTTATTAAGAGAATAGAAGTACTTAGAATAAGATTTTGAATAATTTTTGTATAAAAAAATTCTTAAAATTCTATAATTTGAAACGCTCATACGTATAAGAAAGTCGTGTGGTGGTCACACTTCATTTTTGTATTTGTCAAACCGCTTTACTTTTAGGTCACGTGTCAAAAGTCCATCTTACTGATATAGGTATTATTTAGACGGAAGTTACCACTTTAAGGCAGGTCAGTTATTGGTCAAATTGATTTCTTTAGTGCTTTTATAATGGTGAATTGTGTGACTTGTGGCCGTTATAAAATGACAAGAACGAAGAATCTCACTTTTTCTCTTCACCGGTAAAGTTAATTTCAAATGGGCATTCAACATACGCAATAATAATTTTGAAAGTGGGTGTTTTGAGTAACTTATCATATATCTGACATGTTTAATTATGTGTTCAGTGGCGTAACGATCATATCCTATGCATGTTTTTTTTGTTTTCTTTAATACAGTTAGAATAAATGTTACTATATTAAAAAGAATGAAAGGACTGAAAAAATAATGCACTCACGATATTTCGTTAATTATTATTGGACGAAGAACCTATTTTAAATGATTATCGAGAACATACGAACTCTATACAAAATATTTATGCACGCCTATGCACTGCGGCGGCCATATTGAGTTACCACTTTGGACAAATATTATTTTTAACGAGACTCTCTCCTGTTCTATTCTTTCCTCGTAGTGTTAAGGTGAATAAACTATAGTAACCGATATGCGCCAATAAATAGAAATAACCTAAAAGTTGAGATATTCAAAATTTTACCTGTCAAATATTATAACCCACAAAAACAATGTCAAAACTGAATTATACTTCTTGAGCTATTTTTAAGTATGATTTCAATTATACAATAATGTAAACATAAATTCATTTGATTGTGGTTTCCTTGGCCACCGTAAGTAAATGTGTTTTCAATTGTTTTTTTATACGTGTTTCTTAGAAAAAGATGCCTACAAAATTCTGTTTCATGAAGTGTAATTATTGACGATGGTGTATAATTTGAGTTAGTGTTTGAGCTATTTCCATAGTTGATAGGATTGTTGAGATACGACGTTTCGGTAGATATTCTACTGCAGTCTTCAGGGCAGCTCTGTGAAGGACTGCTTTTTGCAAAAAAAAAAAAATGAAAACTTGTGAAATGAAGACTTAAATATCTTCTCTGGCTCAAATTTTAACATGGTGTTCAAACCTTAAATATGTTGTATATTTGTGGAGATCATCTGTGAGTGCTGGCGATGTATTCTTGGCTCAGAAACGAGTAATATGGTGCATGGTTGTTGTTAGACACGATATGTTGTATGGTCTACACAACATAACCATGCAATTGTATTTGGTGAGCATTATGCCTTCGAACAATTTATTGTCAAACATTTTATATAATTAGTGTGCTTTGTAAAATGCACAAGAATATAAAAAATTCAGTGTGTAATTGCATATTTATGAATAGAACATTTGCAAACAAAACAAGTATTCCAGTAACATTATTTGAAATAAAGTATTATAATAAAAGGTGAGAAGTAGTACTTAAAAATAACTACTTTATAGTACCAGTTCAGACCACAGGTTAGTTAGTATTAAGTAATTATTTTCTTCATGATTTCAGCACGGTATATGTATTAATTAATAAGAAATATTCATATTGAGGCTAGTACATATTTTCACTGAAACTATCCCATCCGTATTCTGATAAAAAGACCAAAGATACCTCACTGAACATTTCTTAATGTAGTATATACAATAATTAAAGCAAAATGTTAATATTATTGGCTTTTGTATATTATATATGTTAATAACCTACAATATCTAAGCAGCTTACCAATGTTATCTATAAAGTACTGTGGCCTCTTTCTATGTCCTGTGGCTAAGACCTGCCTGCCAATATCTTCAAATATAACTGGTCGAGATTCAAGATTCATAAGTAACATACTTTGCAACTGTGTTTTTGCTCTCTGGAATAGATTTTAAAAAAATAAGCGAACATACATTACAGAATTATCAATGAAAAACCTTACTGTAAGTTCTTGATCAGTAATATTGGAGGCCATTCCTACTAACTCTTTCACTATTACTTCCACCATGTCACGTAAATGATTTGGTGGTGCACTAGCATGTATACAAAACAGACCAGTATCAGAATATGCATGATTATAAGCGGTTGCACTGTACATCCAGTGATATCTAAATGAAAATTTATTACTGTCATATAATTATCTACAATATATATTTCAAATACCTATTAAGAACATTGGTATAGAGCCGGGTGTACATCCCTTTTCCTGGACCTCCTGCACTAAAAGAACCTCCACCACCCATCATCATGTTTAACACACACATAGCTATAAAATCAGGATCATGATGTGAACAACTTTCTAATCCAACCATTATATGACACAAAACAGGCAAGCCAGCTGATGCAAACTGAGGAATATCACACTCTTCCTATTTCAAATGAGTAAGATCAATGTTACATAAAAATCTCCAAGTAGGTACATGTCTAATTCATAATTTACCTGCTCTATGCCACCAGTATACTGGGCTATACTTTCATCAATGGTCAAATTCTTTGGAGGAATAAATAAACCTTGTTTTGATTCCCATATAGGCTTTTCATTTACAAAATATTTTTCAGCAATATCAACTAATCTGTTATGTTCAACTCCTACACCAGCAATTACCATTCGTCTTGGAGTATAATGTTGATTTAAAAATGCAAATAACATATTTTGATCAATTTTGCTAATATTGCTTTTTGGACATAGCTTTGGTAATCCAAGTGTGTTGTCTCTATATGCCGCCTGCAACAATTCCAAATATTAAATCATGGACAGATGTTTATATATCAATTGAATTTTACTGCATGTATCATATCCATTAAGAGCGTTTCTTGTTCTGGTCTCATATTCAAAGTGTCCAATTCAAACTGTATAGCTTGCCTAGCATATTCTAATTCCTCTAGTGTAATCCTTGGCCGTAATATCACTTCACTCAGCAATTGCATTGTATCTTCCAAGCCTTTGGTATATACAGATGCAGCATAAATACATGTGTCTCGGGAAGCCTGACTATCACAAATACCACCATGCTTTTCTAATTTATTTAACATTTTGTCTTTATCTTCAAATTGAGCAGTACTCTATAAAACAACATTTTTAACTTTATATATATATATATAGATCTATCTTATATATTTACATGAAAAGCTAGTTTCTCTAGAAAATGTGATATTCCACTTGGATATGCAACTTCATATCTTGAACCAGAGTCAATAACAACTAAAAAACTGATAATATAATAAAATGAATAGAATTTTAAAAAAATGAGACACTTCTTTTCACTTGAACTAATATTCTGTTGCTATAATTTCATAAAACTCTGTTTAATTTAGATATTCCACAACTGTAGTAAACAAACAAATATTAGAAACAAGCTCACATTCATTGTGTCCGCTATTCTTAACTTAATGTAATACCTCCAACTGTACAAAATTCTCCAAATCTATTTTCTGATGCCACTGTTAGGCCATTAGATAATTTTGTGACATTTGTATGTTGATTTTCCTCTGTATATGATGCATACACAGGCCTTGGTAAACCATGTACTGGTTGATCCATGGAAGGCATATCAGTTACTTTCTTGTTTGAGGGTCTATTTACTGTATCGTCCCAATCTGAATAATTTTTGGATAGTATCTTTTGTGACTGCCATAATCTGATTGAAAATTATATTGGAGGTTATGATAACCAAAATATAACTTTACTTACTGTTGTTTTCTGTTTCCAATATGTCTGAAGCTTTTCCAAACTCTAAAAACCATTATTAATTTGATGAGTACTTGTGTGTATTAATTTAGTTTGCAAAAATATTATTATACAATTTTGACATATTACTTAAAAGATATTAGAAACAACGGTCATTGTTGCCAACCACTTAGCAATACGCAATCTTCCATACAAAAAAACACCATAAAACCCTATGTGATAAAGTCATGGGCATTGATTATATATAAGGAGACTAGCTGTCCATCAATCTCTTCGAGCTTGAATCGCCTTTCGCGTCCGCTTACAGTTTTATTACAGTTCGCTGTAAAACGCCAAAAAAAATCATTTTTGATTCTCTAAACTTTTGGCACACCTTGTATAGACGTATATCTTTGTCCACGAAGTACTGTCACGGTCACAGGTGGAACGACAATTTAAAGCATCTTAACGTCAGTCTGACTTTTCGTTGTTGGAGTTTGAAATTTAGATGCTATTTAGCGTAATACTAAGACTTGACACTAAAAGATTCATAGTTTTATTAGTTTTACACAATGAAAGGACTAAATCATTATTGAAAATGTAATATCAGATTTATTTTAATTTTGCATAATTTAACCTGCCAATTATCATGGCCCGCAAACATACTTTTGACATACCCTTTGAGCTTTGTTATAATGCAAATTTGTGAACAATGCATGCCCATTACACAGAAGAATCAAGTTTTAAATAAAATGTTGTTATAGAATAAGTATGACTTATTACTTTTATTTATAATAGTGAATTTATAACTGGCCTCCATATTAATAATTAGTTTCATTTGTCTGCTCTGAAATTGTTCCTGTCAAAGTGAGTTTGCAGTGACATTGAGTCGTCGCCTGTAGATCGTGCTCTGGCTATGTCGGTTGCTGAGACGATCCTATTATAATTTCAATATTTAGTAGTGACGCTGGTAGTTGAACTAAAAACAATAACCAAAAATAATACTGACCGACGTTGGAATATCTGTGTAAACATTTTGCTTACACACACTGTAAAAAGAATATAATTTGTAATTGTTGGATCATTTTGTGATTTTTATTAAGTATTTAAGGAAAAATAACACAAAAAGGTAGTTCATGATTACAACCAATCCATCGAAATAAGAGCCACCAGCCTGGGACACGATCATCATCAACCATCATCAGAATGTTTGATTAACAATTTGATTTAGTGGTGTATTTTCAAACATATCGCATTAAATGATTGAACGCTGCCCATTCTTCAAACTTTCTACTGACAATCAAACTATTTAGTAGAAGTAATTGTTGAATTAGACTGGAATATTTACTTTAGTAAATTGAATAGTTACAAAACCATTATCATTACATTGGAATTTGATTCGTCTGTCACCTAGTAATAATAATATAAATCATATTTTAAGGTAATTGTCTAATACCGTGCCGTCAAATACTTTCCGCATTAGAGTAGGCTGTTTTTGAAGTTTTTAAGTAATCAATGTTGGTGTACATGCTAATTTTTTGAAAACTTCAAATTCTGACAGTTGTCATACTTAAATTCAAATTATAGACGCCTATTATTATTTATATGACATAACCAAACTATTAAAATTATGCATTGTCACCAACCATTAAAAAAAAAGCATGGCCGTCTCTAATGCGGAGAGTAGGTATTTGAAGGCACGGTATATAGGCAAAACTAAAATGGATCTGATAGCACTTTTCTCATTAATATTTTAGTCATTTCGCTGTATAAAATTTGTAATTTCATATCTTTTTGTGTCAAGGTCTACAATAAATATCGATGAAGCTTAAAAACATGAACCATGAAATATCAGACAGATGTCAGGGTGTTTAACCTTTTTTTTTGAAATAATTGTCATCATGAAAGCAGTTCAGATTAAATTTCATCACGAACTGAAATCGATTGATCGTTTTGACGTTTTATAACCTGCAATTAAATTTTTGTGAAATTGCCAACATTAATCAAAAGTCAGATGGACTTTTTCTGACAATTCTGACGTTTCCTGTAACATTTAAGCCACCTAACGTGAATGTTGAGTTGACCAACATTTCGCGTATGCTCTAGTTAAATATATCGGTGTTAAAATAATAATAGATGAGTAAAGATGGCTACACCCTTTAACTGTTACTTAATTTTAGTTTAATAATATACTATGTTCACCAATTTTGATCAGCATGATGTATTCGTTTCTTTGAATTACAATTAACGTAGGGCTTACGGGACAATAGTCAATAGAAATAAATTTATATGACGTTCGTTGCAAATAATCAAGCTCATCAGTGCTCCATAATGTTTGTCATAAAATGTCGATATAAGTCATCAAGTGCTGATTATTCAATTTACTCTTTCCACCTTTTTTCTTTTTTTTTTTTAGGACACATTAATTTAATAGAATACTTGCTCTTTTTGTTATTCCATGAAACTCTTCGAGTTTGAATTGCTTCTTTGGAACGTGACTACTGCCAGTCGCAGAGGCACTTGAATTTTAACGGTTATAAATTTTCTTTTAATTAGTTTATGAATGAAGATGCAAATTAAATGAAATATCTCTAGAAATTAATTATACATTATTGTGGCATCTATAATTATAGACAAATGGATTTATTAACTAAAAAATTTCCCATAAAATGTTTAACATTTCTATAGAATTTACTGAAAGCTGATTACTTGGAACATTTCGTTGACATTCAAGTTTGATATAATGCGTGTGCACCTAGTCTAAGTTGAATGTAAGTAGGCCGAACAGGTAAACCTAAGATGGTTGTATGATCAAGATTTGTTGTATCATATATAAATTTCTTTGTTTTTTAAATTTGGTAGTACTCTAACTTTATTTGTCTCAAGTTTTATGATAAACGTTGCCCATACGTTAAATTTTCTTGCAAACTGTCATGTTGGTGACAGTTCGATCTATTGCGAGAATGAATTGTCAAATTGAATGTCACTGTAGACATACCGTGCCTTCAATTAATTTTTTTTGGAATAACCTACGATTTCAATATTAATTTGAAAACACTGTGGAACTTTTCAATAAATTGACTTAACTATGACAGTAGCCAAAATGAAAAACATTACTATAGCACAGTATTCCCAAATTAATATTGATATCATAAGCTACTCTAAATTTAAATTAAAGACGCAGTATGTATATTTGTATGTAGAAAGATGACAGAGATGTGTCCAAGACATTAAAGATACGATAAATGACCGATACAATAGTAATAATAATAATAATTGATGATAATTGATGAGCAAGTGCTCTTTTAAGATTTTGATTTGAGTGGTTTTCCATCTGGTTATAGAAACTGAGCGCTCTTTCCTTGATGTAGTCAATAATGGTTGGGGTATTTGTTTCATTCATTATTTGATTATTTCTCATATACCATGGAGCATTTAGTATCATTCTAAGACTGGTGTTTTTTGATGTTGGTCTTGCACATATGCACCCATGCATATGTGAATATTGGACCTAATACTTGTTTGTAAAGTAGAATTTTGTTGTTCGTGTTCAGCTGGCTTCTTCTGCCTATAAGAGGCCATAGTTGACATCTTGTTTGTTTGGTTTTGGTTATCGTTTTTGCTATGTGTGTGTTATAATTGAGCTTTATATCCAGGTATATTCCCAGGTATTTAATTTCTCTACTCCATGGTATAGTGTTGTTGTTGATGGTTATTTCGTTGCCTGTTGTTTTCAGATTCCTTTGAAAGATTATTGCTTGGGATTTGTCTTCGTTTATTGTTGTCCTCCATTGTTTGAACCATTTTATCGTGTTGTCTAGGTGCGTTTGGAGTTCCTGTACCGCGTTCGTCGGACATCTTGATGTTGAGAGCAGTGCCGAATCATCTGCAAAGGTGGCCGTATTTAAGTATCTTGTAGGATTTGATACTGGTATGTCTGCTGTAAATATTGTATATAGGTGAGGTGACAGGCATGAGCCCTGGGGGACTCCCGCTGTTGGATGTTTTATTGAGGAAAGTGTGTTCTGGATGCTAACTTGAAAGCAGCGTCCTTAGAGAAAACTGTTCGTGATTTTTATGACGTGTGTTGGGTAATTGTGTATTATCATTTTATATATGAGTCCCTGCCTCCAGACTTTATCAAATGCCTTTGCTATGTCGAGAAATACAGCTGCCGTCACTTGATTTTTATTGAATCCGTCTTGGATAGTCTCAGTGACTCTTGAAAGTTGTGTTATCGTTGAATGTTCTTCTCTAAAAACCCATGTTGATCTTCTGGTATTATGTCTTGATTATCAGAGTGGTACTTTATCTTCTGTAGGATTATTTTTTCTATCACTTTGCTAATGGATGGTAACAGGCTTATGGGCTTGTAGCTGCTTGGTATTGTTTTTGGTTTTCCTGGTTTAGGTATAACTATTACTTTGGCATGTTTCCATATCTTTGGGAATGTTTGGAGTCTGATAACGGAGTTTGCTATTGCTAGAATTGACATTATTGCTTTTGGGGGGAGGTTTTGTAGTGATCTGTTGGTGATGTTGTCTATACCAGGAGCTTTTTTGGTATTTAATGCTTTAAGGATTGCTTTTAGGTTCTCGGCTGTGACTGGGTCGTTGCTAGGGGAGTGGGGTTCACGTATTTCTCTGCTTACTACTTTGTGAATCTGCACTACGTGTTGCATGTCTACTTCATCCAAGTTCGGAGTGAATTGCTCTTCTAGTGATTCCGCTAGAGCTTCTGCTTTTTCTTCTGCTGTGACTTGTGTGGAGTTATTGAATTGAAGTGGTGGGATTTGTATTTGTTCTCTTTTGATTGCCTTGATTATTTTCCATGTCTTAGAGGGCTCTGCACCTATTTCTTCGAGTGTTCTTTGCCATTCTACATTTTTCGGTTCCAGTAATTTCTTATTATGTACTTGATGTTGAAGGTTGTTTAGTATAGTTTTGTCTTCTCCTAGCTCTGTTCTTTTCCTTTATTAGTTCTTTAATATGATGTGGTAGACTACCTGATTTATATATCCTTTCTATTTTGATGGTGTTATTTTCAACAGCGTTTGTTATTTTATCTTGTAGTGATTTTATGGTCTGTTCTAATTCTGCAGTGTTTTGTATTTTAGGAACTGCAGTGATGGTTTGTTCTAGTTCTGTTTTGTAGCCGGCCCAGTCTGTCTTGAAGGTGTGATATGTTCTTTCGGTTATGTCTTCGTTCCAAGTTATTATAATTGGAATGTGATCAGAGCTCATGACACTTTCAGTTTCTATCTTTATGGTTTTGTTAATGTTTTTACTGATTGCTAAGTCTAATTGTCTAATTGTGTGCATCTAGCCCAAGGTGAACGTCGACAGACCAAAACAAAAAAAAACCAAGACGGTTCGGCAATGAAATGTTGTTTCATGTTATTCGTTCTATAAAATTGGTAGTACCATGCCTTGTGTCAAGTTTACGATAAAAATAGTGTATACTTCAAATTTTTTGACAGACTGTCATCGTGACACTTATACGACAATAAAAAGTTGATGTTTAACCAAATTGTCGTTCCACCTGTCATCGTGACAATACTTCGTTGTTGTGTATTCGTTCACACATAAACTTGTGAGAACGAAATGTCAGACTGAGAGTGCTTAACAACATTGTCTTTCCAATTGTCAAATGAAATTAACAACATAACATGATGAACTTTAACAAAACATGCTTTAAACTTACAGGTCATTGAGAGAATTAATTAATTTTCATATTACGCTTTAATAGTTGTATATATATGTACTTTGTAAAACCCAATCAAAAATCTTGCTGGCTCCTAATACCATTTAACCGAAAATGTACTTCTGATTAGTTTGTGCCAACCCGCATAGTCGCGTACTTTAAATGCTTACTTTTATAACTGAATTGATAAACGAAATTACATAAATGCTTATGGGAATTTTACATATTTGATGTATTTATGTTATTTTGAAGTGTTTCGGACACATCTGACAAATAAAGAAAACTCAGATGATTCTTTATTTAGGCTTGCTTCGGTACTTCTTTCGCGAGAAGTGACGACATTTCGATTTGTGTTTAATATATCTTAATAAAATATAGAAAGATCGTTATATTTGTCACTGTACTTACGTGCGATAATACACTTTAAGTTTATTTTATCATATCCGTCGGCATTGTTCCTATATTCATAAATAGAAAAGAAATAGTAACAATTGATAATAATAACACTAATACGTATCTGAAAGGTACCACTTTCCCTTCATAATCCCTTTATTTGTCGGCCTTCTGACATTTAAACTTGACAACCGATCGATAAACGTGAATAGATAGTCATTATGTGTTGTGTATTACACGACTGGTGCTTTCCGCTAATTTTGACGTTTCCCGGCAAATGCCATATCGCGAACTCAAACTGATTTGACGGTTTTGATAATTTATAACCTGAAATTGAATTTTTCGTGCGTTTAACTTAACCTTATCCGAAGTTTGATGTGTCACGGTCATCTGTATCGATCCACCGCCATTTTAAAATCGAACCTAGTCCATATTTTTTATTTTACACGTAGGCCTTATGGCAAAATACTATGATTCATACTCTTTTTCTGCACGTTCTAAAATTTTCAAAAACTCCTTTCGGGCCCTCGTTCTCTCTTCGGAGACGTGAAAAATGGCCTAAGGCACGTGGGACCGTGGTCCCCGTCGCGTGACACTTTCGTTCCCACCGTAGATGCGCCAGGTTCTCAGAAAACTGTCTCCCCAATTCGTCAATTTTGGGGTATAGCTTTGCCGTTTTAATCGTTCGTGTTAAAAAGAGCGAGACAATTGGCTTTTAGTATATATAATATATCAACGCAATAAGAAAATCGGCTACGCTTAAAACTCAGTTTCGGGATGAGGCCGCTTAAAGTCGCTAGTGTTCCTACATCCCAATATATATATGTATATCAAATTGAAAAGGTAGAACATCCAGTAAAATCAAAGATTATAAACCTACAAAGGATTGCTCATTCCCTATGCTGTAACGTTAGCATATCCCCCCTCACGGCGCGCACTGCGGTGACGTCACAACTGGACCATGCTCTTCAAATCGTAACGTTTCCAGTGTTTTTAGTACATAGGCGTGTGTTGCACGTGCCAAATTAATGAGATTGTTTTGCTTTATTTTATGATTTAAATCTATATTTCGCGATTGACTTTGTGTTTTTATTGTGTTAGTAATAAAACCACTCTTTATTAAAATTTTCAATTAATTTAATTTTATTGATAGGTAGTGAAAACCACGTGAAAACATAAGCGCTATGCCGGGTCGTAGATGCGCCGTATTTGGTTGCAACAATAGCAGAGTTGTAACCAAAGCAAAAAATGAAAGTGTCATTTACCATGAATTTCCTCGCGCAAATAATTTGGTCTCCACAACTATAAAAAAAGAATGGATTCGACGATGCCAAAGAGCCGATAAATTCAATCCCAACACAAGCCAAATTTGTTCTGTGCACTTTACGTCTAATGATTACGAAAGGGATTTACAGAATGAACTATTAGGTAAATATAAAAAAAATACATATTAAGAATGGCATTACAGATTACTTAATTTAGGATTACCAGTAAGAAGAAAACTGAAGAAGACAGCAGTCCCAACAGTAAATTTACCTCTTGAAAAGAAAGAAAAAAATCAGACACAACAAATACAAAGAAGCGAAAGACTTTTAAAGAGACAGAAGCAAAAAGAAGTTGAGGATATTTTGAAAACTAGTATACCATCTGATATTAACCCCCAGGCTTCAACTTCACAGGTTTGTGATGAGCATCTCTCTCAAGAAATAATGTCAAGAACATCTGAAGAAAAGCGTTCACATGAAATAAAATATGACAATAATGAATTACTGACAAAATATAATGAACTTGAAAAGCAACATAAGCTATTGAAGAACAGCAGTGGGAAAAAAATAAAATTATTGAATGACCAATTACGCCATTACAAAAGTAAATGTCAACAACTGTGCCAAAATAAGAAAGAAGAAACAGACGCTGTAAAAAAAATGTTTACCAAAAATCAAATGAACATGTTATTAAATAGGAGGAAACGAGTCAACTGGACTTCCGAAGAAGCTGCATCAGCTTTTACTCTACGGTATTATAGTAAGAAGGCATATCTGTATGTTAAAGATAAACTTCACTTTCCCCTTCCTGGTTTATCTTCTCTCAGAAGATGGGCAAGTAAATTGAAGATTACTAATGGAATTTTAACAAGCGTTTTGGAATTTATGCAATTAGCAGGAGAATCCATGAATGATTTTGAAAAAACAGTAGTGTTATGTTTTGATGAAGTAAAAGTACAAAATATCGTAGAATATGACGTTGGAAATGATAGAATTTTGGGTCCACATAATTATATGCAGTGTATTATGGCACGGGGCTTGTTTTCAAATTGGAAACAGCCTATTTTTCTTGATTTTGATCAGAGAATGACTTCGAATATTTTATTCTCTATTATAGACAAATTGTCTGAAAAGGGTTTTAAAGTGGTAGCAATAGTTAGTGACTGCGGCAGTACAAATGTTGGTTTATGGAAAGACTTAGGAATAGACATTAACAACACATCTTTCAAACATCCCGCTACCAACAGAGATATATTTGTCTTTGCAGATATTCCACATCTCCTGAAATTAATTAGAAATTGGTTACTGGATACCGGCTTTCAATTAAAAGATGGAAGTTTGATAAATAAGAATCCATTGGAGGAACTATTGAAAGTGACAGACACAGAACTCAATGTCTGTTACAAAATTTCAAAAAAACACTTGGAATGCAATGGACCTCAAAGACAGAATGTTCGTTTGGCTGCGGAATTGTTATCAGAAACGACTGCAAAAGCTCTTGCTCGTTATAAACCAGGTAATGATCCTCTTCTTGCTGTAAATGTAGCTACTTTCATTAGCGATATAAACCAATGGTTTGACATATTTAATAGTTACGCACCTCGTAATAAATTAGCGTCCAAAAATGCTTTTGGAATCAATTTAGAAAGTCAGGTAGCACATTTGGACAAAATTATCGATTTAATAGAAAATATGAAACCCATTGGTAAAACAAGTATACAGACATTTCAAAAAGGAATAATTATATCTACAAAATCATTAAAAGGTCTTTTTAATTCAATGAAAGAAGAATTTAATGCTGCCTATATATGCACACACAGACTAAACCAGGACTGTTTAGAAAACTTTTTTTTCCAACTAAGAAGTAGAGGAGGAGCAGATGATCATCCATCGCCGTTAAATGCACTGTACAGAATTCGTATGATTATTTTAGGGAAGAACCCTGGCATTCTTAGTAGCCATGTGAATACTGAAGAGGCGGAGCCTCAGGAATATTTATCAGCAAAAGTCTTTGAACAAGCTGAGATAGCATTAAATCCTTCAGATAATAATTTAGTCGAAATTAACTTATCTATATCCTCTTCTTCTTCAACTTCTTCCAACGATTCAAGTAATTTAGAGACTGCCAACGATGCTCTAGAGTATATTGCTGGATATATCGCAAAGAAATTCAAAGATAAATATCCTGATCTGGGCGATTATACACACCAATTATTACTCACGGAACATCAGTATAATTTACCCTCATGGGTTGAACACTTATCGTATGGAGGCTTAATTAAACCTAAGAGGTCATGGCTCCAAAAAGTAAAAAAAATGAATAAATATTTTCTCAAGTACCATGGACCTCAACTTGAGAAAAAACACTCGGTTACCAAACAGCTGAGTAACTTTATTTATCAGAAGGAAAACATCCCTTTAGATTTAGTTCAAAATTTTATAAAACTTAGAACAATTATTAAAATAAATTATGAAAATATTAAGCAAGAAGAAAAAAAAATCAAAAACAGAAAAAGAAAAATTGTGGCTTCTGAAAGAAAGACCGCAAAGAAATTTAAAAAAATTGTCTCTTAAGTTTAGTTAAAATTTAAATAAAAATTTAGTTTTTATTTTATCCATTTTTTTACCAGTACCCAAGATTTACTGAAAATACTGATTAATTATTTTAATAATCTACTATTTATTTTAAATATTGCAATGCTATGAAATCTGTGAAAAGCGTAAGACATTATATTTCAACTATTTCGTAGGTCCGGTGACTACGTCACTGCCGAGTATGACCGATCACGTCCGAAGCTGATTGAGCAATCCTTTGTAGGTTTATAATCTTTGAGTAAAATGCTGCCTATAATTATACTTTTCAACGCTAGATGACAGAACTATCGTAAGTAGGTATAATAGAAAAATATTTTTTTAATTTTCTGGGCGCCAACGAAGCCAGTGTAGTTGAATTTGCATATTTTCTTTTCAAACGAAAAATATGGCTGGTAATAAGTGTCAGTATTTTAAATGTGAGAACAACCGAAGAACTGTTCCGAATCTAAGTATGTTCTCATTTCCTGTGCAAGATTTGGAACGTGTAAAGCAATGGATATTAAATTCAGGTAAGTTTCATATTTAATATCAAATATTTACCTTTTGGGTTTAATAATAAATATACTCATCTTACTGCAGGAAGAAATTTTACCCTTTATAGACAGCGGAAATTAGACAGACACAGAAATAACACTAACAATAATAATAACCATAATTGTCCTTATTTTAAATATATAAGTACATATATTTTCTTCATTGTCTATTACTCTATTATTTACTAATTTGAATTATAAAATATATTCCGAAATCTGTTAACTGCTGTCATTACAAAATAGATATATTCCCAGAAATAAAATTATTTGAAATTATGTATTAGAGATACATCCATATCAGAATTCAAGGAAAAAGCCTAAGCATATTTGAAACCAGATGGGCTAGAACAGAAACAGCTATTGATAAGTGTGTTTACATAATATATCAGTTAAGGGCCTCTAATTTTTAACATCCATGAAATACCTACCTTGTCTCTTTAAGGTTAGAAAGAGATAACAGAACTGGAATTTTGCGTTAATATTTTCATTATTTATTACCCTAATAATTATGAAGAGCTGAGGGATTTTGCGGGGTGCCAGGATAGTATTCAGGTAAACGCACGAATATAATGACCTTGTTTCGATCGGTGATGCATGCGTGATTTTATTGCTTTACATGCATTCCCTATTTATATCACTTAGGTATGTCAGTTATGTCGTTATAAAGTTTATATTTAGAGAAATACTAAGCAAAAAAAATTAAATTCTTAACATACATAACATAATTTTCTACAAAAAAGACAATTTCTCGGTCGTACGTATATTTTAGTAACTATGTGTACATTTTAAAAAAGAAGTCTATGCCTACATGTTTATACAAAAAATAAATAAAATTTGAGTTTATAATTAAATAATATATTCAGGTGAACGTATTTTCTACATAATTTAAATTGCACTGAAAAATAAAACAATCCTTATATTAAGTAGAAACACCATAAAAAGATCTATTGACAAAGCACAATGTCGCCTATTCATACATTTATACATAAACTCGATGCCGCTCTAGTACATAATGTATTATGTTTACATAATACATTATGTACTAGAGCGGCATGTATTATGTTTACATAATACATTATGTACTAGAGCGGCATCGAGTTTATGTATAAATGTATGAATAGGCGACATTGTGCTTTGTCGATAGATCTTTTTATGGTGTTTCTGCTGAATATAAGGATTGTTTTATTTTTCAGTGCAATTTAAATTATGTAGAAAATACGTTCACCTGAATATATTATTTAATTATAAACTCAAATTTTATTTATTTTTTGTATAAACATGTAGGCATAGACTTCTTTTTTAAAATGTACACATAGTTACTAAAATATACGTACTACCGAGAAATTGTCTTTTTTTTTGTAAAAAATTATGTTATGTATGTTAAGAATTTAATTTTTTTTGCTTAGTATTTCTCTAAATATAAACTTTATAACGACATAACTGACATACCTAAGTGATATAAATAGCGAATGCATGTAAAGCAATAAAATCGCGCATGCATCACCGATCGAAACAAGGTCATTATATTCGTGCGTTTACCTGAATACTATCCTGGCACCCCGCAAAATCCCTCAGCTCGAATTATGATGTACTTATATTTAAATATTTAAAGTTCTCCTTTATATTGCCCTAATTTTAAGAACAGTATTTTACACATAGGTAGGTATCTCTATATGCAGATAATAAGGATATATGTATGTTGACATACATATGTTAACTCACTAAGCCATAAATTTTTATTTATAGGTAGTACATACATATATAATTTCAAATATCTTTTACATTTAAATGACAGAGTTTAAACAATTTTTTATTCAGGATTATTATATTAACTTAGACCTATATATACAGTGTGTCCCGGATTGACCTAACTATACCCCTAAAATCTTTTATTTCTTATTTTTTGAGAAAGTCATTCTTCATAAAGAGTTTCGCTTGTTCTGAAAAGTCGATAGCTATAACCAGAATGTCGGTATAACGTAAAGGATGTTTAAAAATTAAGGAAACGTAAAATTATATCAAGAGTAAAGTACTAGTTATTTGAGATAAAATTAAAAATCGCAACCCTCAACTTTCTGTGCTAATTTGCAAGGTTTCTGAATATTGTGTTTATCATTGTATAAAAAATTACCAATACTAACACAACAAGACTTTCAAAAAAATGTTGGTATAAGATCAAGTTAATTAATAAATTACATTATTTTGTAAAGCAAAAGGTATTAAACAAACAAGTATTAATGATGATAGAGTACGGATTTTTCACATAATAAACATTTTAATTAATAATTATAGTTAATAAAGTAATAAAATACTATTTAAGTGAAAATTGGTATTAATTCATCTCCAAATCTATAAATGTAAATTTCTTTGGTTTATAGGAAACTCTTCCTTAGCCACCACACCCCTGGAAGACCTAAAAAGGTATCAAATTTGCCAAAGACATTTCGAGAGTGACAGTTTTGTTAATCAAATACTGAAGAATCGTTTAACAAAATCAGCAGTTCCCCAACCATACGATTCTAAAAGAAAACGGGAAATATCTGAGCCGCAACCAGGCCCGTCTAAAATTATAACAACGTATGAAAGAAAAATACGAAGCGATGAAAATATAACTTTGGAAGAAGACGAAGGGGAAGAAGAGGTAGAATTAATGGATGAATCAGCGGATATGGATTGGCTGCGTGATATCACAAATCTTCCTGTTGCAGAAGTTTCAACTATATCTGGAAGAAATACATCTCGTGAAAAAAAATTAAAGAGCAATATTAAGAGTCAAAGTAAATTGCTTTTACGAAAACGAGCACAAATATCCAAATTAAAAAAAAAAGTGAGATTCTCAAATTTACATCATCAACTGAATACATATTTATTTAAAAAACAATGTAGCAAAACATTAGTGAATATGCAATTAGGACAAAATAGTGTAAGAAAGTGGCCATTAGATCAGAAAAATTTTGCGTTGGCATTATATTATAAATCACCCACAGCGTATAAGTTCTTGTTTGAAAAAATTGTACTACCAGCACCTAGTACAATAAAACGATGGATTAGTGGGTCTAGCTTTTTACCAGGACTTAGCCAAAAGCTCTTTTGGCAAATTAGCAGAAAGATAGAAAGTTGGAGCATTGTAGAGAGAGCTTGCGTGATAAGCTTCGATGAAATGTCACTTAAGGAAATAAGTGAATACAACAAACATCTGGATCTTATAGAAGGTTTTGAGGATTTGGGACATCTTGGAAGAACTAGCCGACCAGCAAGGTATGCGTTAGTCTTTCTTGCTAGAGGGTTGTTTTCAAGATGGAAGTTGTCACTGGCATACTTCCTTAGTCATTCTGGCGTGCCTGCAAACAAGCTTGTAGTACTACTGCAAGATATAATAGAAAGATGTTTAGAGAATGGATTACTCCCTTATGCAACAGTTTGCGATCAAGGTGCTTCGAATCAAAGCACTTACAAAAAATTGGGAGTGACTGAGAAAAAGCCCTTCTTTAATATTCAAAATCACCCCATTGTAGCTGTCTATGATGTGCCACATCTAATAAAGAATTTTCGCAATAATCTACTAAAGGCCGATTTTATTATTTCAAATAACACCGTTATTAGTTTTCAAGATATACGTAAAGCCTATGATATTGACAGCACAAAACCTTGCAGAGCAATGCCAAAAATCACGGAAAAACATATAAATCCTAAAGGATTTCAAAAAATGTCAGTGAAGTTAGCTACACAAATTTTCAGTCACTCCGTGGCAAGTTGTATTCGGACTTGTGTAGCAACAGGAGAACTAAGATCAAATACATCTTTACACACTGCAAATTTTATATCTACGATAAATAATCTTTTTGATACACTCAATAGCAGCACATTTCATGATCCTAACCCATACAAATGTAGTTTACATCATAGCCATCCGCTAGTAAGAACAACATTAGAAGAAAGTTTAGTCTTTATTCAAAATTTAAAAAAAAATAACCAAACAAGAGCACCATCAAGACCACCATGTTTTGATGGACTCCTACAAACAATTCGAGGAATATTAATGTTGTATGACAGTGAAACAACCAAACATCCTGATGCATATATTCTTACTAGAAAAACCAACCAGGATGTTATTGAGAATTTATTTTCCATTTTCCGTCAAAAAGGAGGATACAACCCTAATCCAAGCGCGCGAACATTCAGAACCACTTTCCGTTCATATGCAATAAATTCTCTTTTAACACCTTCGGAGGCATCAAACTGTGAACATCAATCAAGAGAAATAGAGACTGAAATAGATCTATTGGAGCCAATTTCTTTAGATTCTACAGCGCAAGAAATACTGCACTCTTCCAGTAGCTTCTCCACATCTTCTTGTGATATTTTATCAGGAGGGACTGTTGAAACACCTACAAAAACCGAAACTACATTACAAGAATGCAGTATTACATATTTCGCCGGCTACCTGGCTAGAACATCGTTTGAGCAATCAAAATGTAAAATTTGCTACCACTCTTTTGTTGATACTACCTCTACACTTTCCAATAAAAATGAATTACTCATATTAAATAAAATGTATGGATATATTGAAGAAGGTGCATTTAGTTTATTAGCACCAACAGATCAGCTATGTGAAGCAATTAAATTGACTTTAGATACATTTGAAAAATATTTTGATTGTACAAAACATAAGAAGAAACTACGCAAAAGGATATTAAACAAAGTTACAAGAAATCTGGAAAGAACATCGTTTTTAACTGACGAACCTTGTAAACAACATAAGGTGCAACTATTAGAACGTTGCATAACATGTGTCATTTTTAAGAGATGTAAATTTACTTCTTCTAAGCATGTAATTGGCAAAGAAAGCTTGAAATTAAAAAAGGTGAAGAATCTATAAATTATTTGTTATTTCTATTGATTTCTGTGCTATTTATTATAAAAAAATCTATGTAAAAAATCAAATAAAGTAATTTCAAGCATGTCTCTTGTTTTATCCTTAATAATATGTAAAATTATACATTTGGAATAAATCAATTTTTGTAAAACATTGGAAAGTACCTGAGTACCTATGTATGTAATGTAACACCTATGTCAAACAGATTTTCTATTAACTGTAATAAATATTTTCACTTCCTAATACATACAGACAGAAAGCATCCCTCTAAATAGCGAACGCGATATACTTAATGAATAATAGAGTAAATCACCCCTATACAGTAAGCACACGAATAGTTTTAATTATGGCCAGAAAATAAGAAAGTAAGGCAGGAATTAAATAACAAATAAAACAAAGATAGTTCAGATTCAGATAGATAAATATACTGAGTTGTCCAACAATAGCCAACCTACTTACACTTTACAAACGGCTAACTTAGAATTCACTGGCTCAATTCCAATACACAGAGATTATCTTATTCCTGCGATTATATTAGCGATCCTAATTAAAACATTTCGTTTACATTTCTTCAATAATTGTTTTGATAGAACACATCATTATAGATACATTCATTATCTATTTTAATAACATTCATCATATCCTTGTTTATATAAGTATATTATAAAAACAGGGATCATATACACACACATTGAACAAAAACTGAGAAAAAATATTGTGCATTTGCATGGTCATCGAAATCTTAATATGTTTTTATTGAAACTTAAAATACCTTATGGGGCTTGTGTAGGAACTTATTAAGTCACTAAAGGTAGGAAAATAAGAATTTTGGTCTTCAATATATTGCACATACAGACGTATGTATATATTTAGAAAGCATGACAAGTCAAAACAAATAATAAAAATATCACAATATATATCTAAAACAATTATGTGAGGTGAGAAAAGCAGGAAATACTGTTTCTTTCATTTATTTCAAGCAACTTCCCTATTTATATTCATTTTCCGTAATAATACAAAGGAGCATTTAGAAAAAAAAATAGAGGATGATTTTTTGGCCCTATATTATGTCGATTTATACAAATGTAAACAAAGTGTCAAATCAGTAGGATTTATTACATATTTACAAAGCAGGCTGTGAACCAAGTTTTAGTACGTCCAATAAATACCAGAAAGCGCTAAATCTACAATTCCCAAATTGTGGGAAAAACTGCATAAGATGGTAATTTCTACAGTGACTTGATATATAACAGTGGCGACACACAACATTTGGCCGCCATCTTGTGTCGAAAATTACGTAGAGGCAAATGTGAATTTGGGATAAAATGTTAATTTTAACATATATTCAGTTTATTATAATTAATAAGTACTTAGTTATTATTAGTACATGAAATAGCTAAGCATTTGAAATAGTGTAGCTACTTATTTTAGAAAATTTGGGAGAAGGAAACATTCAAAAATTCATTTCTTTTATATGTAAATTTAAAAACTTGTTATAAAAAATGAATTACATGGGTACATATTTATCTACATTTTCTATAACTCAGAAACTTCTATTTAACAATATATGTCTTAAGTTCTCATTTGAAAGCTTCAACTCATTACTACAATATCTGAACATTAAATTAACAAAATACATACATTCTTGATTCAACTTGGGTAGAATTTACTAAAGAACATCAAATTATAATAGCATACAGCTCAATGCGCAGCAGCTGATTTGCTAGCATATATATTTTTAACACTTTTAATTTCCTTTTTAATTCTTAACATAAAATTAATAAATCTTACAAATATTTTTTTACGCATATTGTGGCAATTTAAAATATGCTGCGTGTTAATCACTTGGAACTGACTAATGTAAAATTGCAGAAGATTTATATTTTGATTTATTACGGCATCATAATGTTTACGAAATATGTTTTCCATTTGTACAAATAAATCAAAAGTACTGTTATTACAAAAAAAATAGAGATCTTTCTTTGAAGCATTTAATGCGCGTAAACTTAGCACATTAACTGGGTTGTTTTAATGCAGATATATGATCATCATTAAAGACTGATTTCATTAATTTAGCATTTTCCTCAGTTCCATTCTGCTCATCCATCTTTTTAAGTTTATATTGTAAAGTTCCAACTTGTCGTCTTAAATTCTTGATAACATTTCTATATCGGTGGTGTTTTGCATGTAACTTTCTCACTTGTGTTCTATAATGAAGAAATAAGTCTTGTAATGGGCTGCTATCTCTTGTTGCATCTTCAACTGTTCATTCCGCTTTATCACGTAAGCTAAATATTGAAATATAAATATAAAATATATGATCAATACTAGTTTACTATGTATTTATATATACCTAGTTTCTCCTTTTATAGATTGTACATCAAAGTTGGTTGATTTTGGGTCAGAATCGCAAGACATAGGCAACTGTTTTTTTCCGAAGTATATGGGGCAGTTACTCTTTTTGCTGGTGGTTTCCTATGTATAACAGGTTTTTTGTGAGCAAATATTGTTGGCATTGCATTACATCTTAATTTTCTTGTCCCATCAACCCTCACTTTTTCCCACACATCAGCTTCAAAATGTGTTTCACATAACACACTATAGTCAGTCGGTTTCTAATTACCACGATGCATGTTTGCAGCCCACTCTTTCCTTCTTTCTGGATCGTTTGGAAATCGTTTCATAATGAAATCATTTTCTGAAGAATTAGAGCAACTAACTGCAGCACACTGCACAACCATTGCAATATCTAAAATATAAGGTTATATCACTAAATATTAAATTACTAATTCTAATGCCATTTAAACTTTTAAAACTTTACTGTCTATGTATATTATATTTATATTTACCTTATTTTAATGTAATAAGTCAAATAATATTTTATTTATCAATAATGTCAATTAACTGTCAAATAACTGAAGATAATAGGAATTCTAAGAAAAAAAAAGTGGAAATAATTATACCGGTGATTACACAAATAATAAAACGAAAGTTTTTAAACTTATTTGAAGAGTACGATAAAAATATACTTGATTATATGACTTATCCAAATAAAAATACGTTCAAAACGCCAGAAACTTTGACACTCGACTCATCATGGCGGATTTTTCATCAACCAATAGAAAATAGGCCCAGGCGCTGTCGCCACTGTTATATATCAAGTCACTGTAGTAATTTCTGGTTTGCTCCGACATCTATTGAGAATATTTACAATTTTTGTGAAAAAGTGCTCGTTGATATATCTCCTTATATATAATCAATGGTCATGGGTTGGTAAGTGGCTTGCAAGGTCCGTTAACTACCGCGCGATCATTTAAATTCTAAATTAGAGCAGGCTGTGAAATTTAAATTAAGTTGGTATGTAAGTACTAATTTGCAATTTGAATTGTCAAAGTGACGTTTTAAAATGTTAATTAATCAATAATTGACATTCTGGACAACCTAATAAAAAAAATCTCGCTTGCTATAATTTAGATTAATTGAAATTTGCGGTTATGTTATACTTTGTGACATTTGTGAATCTTATGTGTAATCGATTTAAATTTAATGGAAATGAAAGCATTACAAGATAAATTAGTTTTATTGTGAATTACAAAAGGTGTTCAAAGTGTTCTCCCCCTGTTGCAATGCAACTGTTAACCCTCCGTTTCATATTTTCAAAAGCATTTGCCAACATCTGAACGGTTATAGCGTTACATGCATTAGAAATTGCCTCTTGTAGTTCTTCAAGATTTTGTGGGTTATTTTTGTAAACTGTGTTTTTCAAATACGAATAAATGAAATAATCAAGAATCGTTAAGTCCGGACTGCGAGGCGGAAATTCAATGACTCGATTATCATAAAACTCGCGAATTCGAGCCATACTTTCCCATGTTTTGTGAGCTGTTGCATTGTCCTGTTGGAAATACCCATGTAAAAGTTCGTCATCATGAAGATTTTGTAAAAACGGTTCAAGCAAATTATTTCGATATCTCTCAGCAATTATCGTTCCTTCAAAAAACACAGGTCTAAATATACGCC
The DNA here is from genome assembly GCA_963170755.1 of Amphimallon solstitiale. Lineage (NCBI taxonomy): Eukaryota > Metazoa > Arthropoda > Insecta > Coleoptera > Scarabaeidae > Amphimallon > Amphimallon solstitiale. The sequence goes on along the minus strand of OY720681.1, from coordinate 122,922,348 downwards.
TTCTAGAAACCGCTAGCCAAACACCAATTTTCTGCGGATGGAGAGGCGATTGAATAAACTCATGAGGATTCTCCGAAGACCAAATACGCATATTTTGTTCGTTCATATAGCCGGATAGGTGAAACCATGCTTCGTCAGAAAAAAATGTTAAATCCAAAGTGTTGTTGTTATTTAAATTATTCAACAACCACTGACAGTATTCTATTCGTACAGGAAAATCTCGAGGGAATAGTTCTTGAACGACGTTAATCTTAAGGTGCCAGGCCACAATGAGAATATCTCATGAGATTTTTGTCTCACGCAATAAAAATCGCTTCAATTTCATTGTGGAAACGGTCGAAAGACCAATGAAATTGGAGTTATCCTGCGATTTTTATTGCATGAGACAAAAATCTCATGTGATATTCTCATTGTGGATTTGCACCTTTATAGGGATAAAGATTTAAATTTTCTTTTAAAATTTTTTGACAAGTTCCATATGAAAGGTTTATTTCTTGGGCTAATCTGCGAAGAGATTTTTTGGGAGACTGTTCCATTCTTTCTGCAACATCTGCCACAGTCTCAGGAGTCCTTTTTTTGGGTGCGCAACTACCAGCTTTCCTACCTACAGTTCCAACATTACGAAATTTCGCCACACATGTGTAAATTTCTTGGACTAATTTTTGGTAATCCGCAGGAAAATTAGGGAAGGCATTTTGAAAATCATTGATGCAGTGCGGTACTGAATATGTCCATTCACCATTCTCTTGTCGTTCGGCGTTTTTAAAATAACTTTCAGTAAGAAAAATCTTATGTTCTAAATCAAACATTTTGAAACGTCACTTTGACAATTCAAATTGTAAATTAGTACTTACCTATATACCAACTTAATTTAAATTTCACAAACTGCTCTAATTTTGAATTTAAATGATCGCGCGGTATATAGTTAACGGACCTTGCGTCGCTTGGGCATTTAAACTTAGTGAATGTAGCGCCATCTATGGAGTGTGGAAGAGAAGGAGAACGATCGCCTTGTTGTGAAAATGGGCAATATGTTGATGCTTGACGTTGGTGGCGCTTGCATCGCTGTTTAGGCCAGAATTTAAAATTTTGAATGGTTACAACGTTAGAAATATTAATAAATATGTAATATGAAATTCAATAAAAATCAGCTCCATTGTGTACTCCCGGCTTACTTCTGTACCCTATTCCTTTCTTATCTAAAGTAATGTGTGCAACATTGTGATATTCAATGAAATAAATAACTTCCTTTATACGTACAACTTTCGTAAGTACAGTTGTAATTAATAATACAATTCGTAATAGTTTCAAAAGTTAATATCAGTAAAATGAAGCAAATTAATGACAAGAAAAGTTTATTATTATTATAGGAAATTTACGAGTTGTAAAATGAATAATGGTTTGATTTATTTGAAAAAAAATTATGTCATGTTGGACTTGCCATCAGAATTTGTAGCTGTACATTTCTAAATTAACAATATACATTGACAAAAAATATTTCTTGTAGTAAAATTTATTTAATTAAACAGATTCAATGAACTTGCTCAGCTTTTGTCTTATGTTGATAAAATATAATAATAATAATTATAAATTTCTGACGACAATAATGCTGGAATATTTTCAGAATTAGAATCAGGACTGACAGACATGTCGGGCTTCACAGTTTATATTATTTTACACCACTTTTAATTGCAGCGTAATTGTAGTAAAGTCTTAAGCATTTATTTAAGAAATTTCGTTACATAATTCAATATTGGCAACCACTAAGGATGCGACTGGCAAATAATAATTTTACTAATGCTTTCTTGAAAATGCGGTAATTTTGTATTTAGTAGTGGAAAGCTATTATGAAATAGGTAGCGTTTAAATTAAAAAATATGTATAAGTCTCTGGATGGAAATAAAACATAAACAATTAGATATTTATTTATTTATAAAATGTAGTTTTACATATTTGTTTTATATTAATTTGGCTGCCTTTCTTTTCTCTTTTCTTTGGCTTTTTTCAATACTATTCGTTTTATTCACTGTTTTACAAAGAAAGTGCATTCGCATAATTAAATAAAATCGAACTACTTTCTGTGTTAAGATGACACTGTGTTTATGACACCCAATCAAAGAAAGCTCTTTACAATTTAACAAACATTCTGTTATTTGAAACAAAGTGTCCTTATTCACTCCTTTACTAACAGCACCTAAGACTATCTCTTCTAATTGCTTAGTTAAGGAAAACAATGTCCCAGAAGGATGCATTAGGCCTCCTTTATTTTTAATATCTATTAATCTGTGCCTTTCTGGATGGCTTACATTTTCAGGTAATTTTAAGGAGTCTAAACATCCCTGGCATACTTGGCTTTTTCCATTCTCTTTAAATTCAATAAATTTGCTAATTTTCTTCCCGACATAACCAGCTAGATATGTCATAATGTAATCAGATACACTAGATTTACAATACATATGCTCTGATAAAATTAACACAGAATGTTCCAGTAGTTCTAAATTCTTCCCCTTATCTATAATTGTGTCCACCTGTGCCACCCACTGTTCTTTTCTTTCCTGTGTATCTTCAATATCACGGACTGTTAAAAGTACTTCCAATATCTCTTTTCCCTCAATATTACTTCCCTTAACTGGCTTTACTAGGGAGTAGGTTGTTGCCAGCCGATACATTTGTAGAAATAATGTAGAATCAGGGTGATCATTGGACCCGCAAACATTTCTCATTAGACCAAAAAACCGCTACAAAATAAAAATTTAAGTTCCGAAATTAAGAAGAATTTTTTTATTAAGACACACCTCCAAAGCATCTTGATTCAAGCGAGCAGTCATTAAATATCTATAATCACATTTGCTTATTAAAAATTCACATAGTTCCATTGTCGCTTTTAAAGAAATGGCCATTCCATAACTTGTTGAATTGGATATAAAGTAGTACTTATTGTTTTTTGCCTCTCTTTCCCATACTTCCAAAAATTCAGAGAAGTCCTTAATTGCCTGAAAATTCCATTTTCTGAGTAGTTTGTATCAAAAACAATTGTATTAAGTATTTACCTGCCAGTGTTTATTTTTTAAATTTAAGCTTCCACAAGGAGTTCTAGAATCCATTGCAGTTATCAAATTCTTTATGATTTTACAAAATATCTGCGTTCCTTTAGAATCTTTTAAATCATCTGCATAATTTTGTAAGAGTTCCAAGGACTCTGATACATCAAAAAACTATGAAAGAAAATTATGTAAATATAATAGATTAGTCAAACATTATTATAATTATTGAACCTGGTAGGCCAATGGTACATTCATTTTTTGAAAATATTTTGGCATCAGATGGTCTTCTGTTAATTTATAATTAATTTGTATATGAAAAGGCCCCTCATTTTCTATAGCAAGTAATGTACGCCAGTGCTTTAATTTGAGAATACCACAAGGTGTCTGAAAATGTTAAGATATTATGAATATGTACATATAGTAAAATATACACTTGTTTTACCCAAGTTTCATCATGTTTAATCAAAAAATTTCGGAGATTTTTTATTAAATGGGGGAAATCTGATATAAACCACAATTTACGGGAAGAATCTCTTATGTGTTCAACACTACAGTTTGAACTGTCATTGTTCAAGCCAAATTTGCTCCACATATTTCGATTCCATGTAGCACCATCTGACACTATTCCATCCACATATAGTCCTGCATTTTCTGTGAGTAGGATAGCCTCGGCTAGAATTTGGTGTAAAACAGTACCACTTGCACAACCTTTGCTTAAAAAGCAACCTAGAGATTGAACCCATTTGCCTTGAAAAGGTTGATACATTAATACCAAGGCGTGATCTCCTTTTGCGTTTTTTTGGTGATGGGGTGTGTACTTCCCCAGATTTGTAAAGCCCTGTATTTCTAGTGTATTTTTATTGAACGAAATTCCTTTTGAGAGTTTCATTTCGTCAACTAATAATACTCCTAACCACAAAAGTAAAATTAAATGCAATAAAATAAGCAATTATATATATATACCTCTTTTTCCTTGGGATGACATGTGTGCCACTTTTTTCTTAATTATCTCAAATGTGTGATTCTGAAAACCATAGGTTCCTTTTATATTTCTCAAGTATGTATTTAAGGTATCAACACAAGGCAAAGGTAATATATTATGATGTCGAATATGCTCATATGCTTTTCTACTCTTTATTCTTAATAGGAGGCATTCATATATCCACTGAGTAGTATAGCGCAAATTTTTTGAATTATTCACTTTAGAAAAATTGATGCATGTTCGCACAGCTTCCTGTTGGGCTTCAGGTAAGTGTTTTATAGACTTTTCCACTGCTTCATATTGAACTTTTGCACATTTTTGCATCATTTTATGCACTTGAGTCCTTAATTTCACTACCTTAATAAAAAAAAATGTTATTAAAAAAGATAATGCTGCTTTTGCTTATTGTTCTTTATCCTCACCTTAGATTTAAGTCTTAAGTTCTTTCTAACAACGTTTCTCAACTGTCCTTTTAATTGGTTCATATTATTACAGTTCTTTTCACTTTTTATATCAATCCGTTTATTAATCTGCATTAAATGCTTTCTATATTTTTTACACATCAAGCATCTACTCGGAAATTGTGAATTGTATTTTGAAGGTATAGAATAAAAAGTACAGTTCTCTGCTCTAAAAAATAATAGATATTTTATATTATAAATAATTAAAAACATTATATCATGCCATTTACCTAATTGTTTCATTGGCTCCAAGGCAGGGTTTCAATTCTTCTACCTTTTGCAGTATATTCCCAACATCAACATAGTTGTTAACTTGTTCAAGTTCATTTATAAACACTTGAGTCTCATATACATAAACCTAAAAAAATAATCGGTGTACAATATGCATTTCCTTTTTGAAAATGTAAATTTACCTTTATTTCTTTATGTCCAAATAAAATTACTCTTTTATTTATTTTAGATAAATCATCCTCCCAACATGTGAAGCAGAATACATTTTTTATTTTACATGATGACCAATATGATGTAGGTAGTTTTATCGTGTCTATGTCAAAATGCAGAAAATCATTTTCAAGGAAACTTGTTTCAAAAGTTTCTTGTGTTGTGGCATTTTCATGTATATTAGATCTCTTTTTTTTAAGTGTGAGAATTGGGTTTCTAGGTGCAGGTGCTTTTCTTTTTTGGACTACAACATTTGCATAATATTTTGGATAATTATTGAAAATTGAAGGAATTGCTCCAAATTTCAGATTTGGAGTGCCTCTCTTCAATTTAAAAACTGAACCATCTGGCATATGTGTAACATATTCTCTTTCAATATCATCATCTTTAAAATGCAATTCACAAACCACGTTGGTTTTTTCCATTCGTTTGTCAATTCGCCTAATAACTGCTTCCCAGTTCTTCAACATTTCGTTCTTGGGTAAGAAATCAATGTATATACATTATAATGTATAATATAATAATAGATATTAAATGTATACTTACAGAGGGAGGGCGAAACACACTGGGATTTTTTATTCCATGTTTACGGTTATAAGCTTTTAAATTACCGTTGCCGGTGGTACATCCCGGTACAAAGCAATTGGCAGACATCCTACAAATTTTAAATAATAATAAACAAAGTTACTATGATATTTTGACTAAAAAATATACCTACTCTATTCTATAAATCTCTACCAAAAATTCATTTAAGAAATGTCAAATAATTGCAACTAACAACATTGGCCTAGTTGGGAACACTAGCGCCACCATTCGAACTAAAATCCAGGCATCAAATTCCTGCCCATTTTTACAAGTTATATTCCGTAAGCGATCGTTCTCCTTCTCTTCCACACTCCATAGCGCCATCAAACGGTTGGCTGTGCGTAACTTTTGCCCAAATATGCCAACAGATGGGTTCCTTGTTAGTTGTTTACCAGAACTACCAGAAGAGTTGTTTATGTTTGCAGTCAGTGTTGCGATATCTTGGGAATTTTCCCTAGATCTACGGAATTTTATGTTCATTTCGGGAAAGAGGGAATTTTAATATAAATCTAGGGAAATCTACGTTTTTATTTTAAAATTATTAATTACCGGAAAATTTATTACAACCGTTTGTATTTATGCTACCTATATTGTCACAATTCATTTTAAAAGGTTTTAAACTTAAACCACTGATTACATACTTGATTTTTTTTAAGAGTAGTATGGCATCTTATGACAAGTAGAAAATTTAAAGGTTAACAACATTTGCACACATTCCGAATCGGTGCTCTATCGGTTTTTGCAAATCGATCAAATGACTACAGTATAATAAAATATGGTGAATCTCTTGGAAAAAGTTCCGTTAAGACAGCTTTTACTTTCTTATACGTACTATAAGGAAGTATTGTGATGATGAAAATTTTCGACGTCGAGATTTTTGCAGATGTCAGCGTTTTGAGGTCCCCTGATACCAAGAAACTGGTGTTTAAAAAATGTCTGTGTGTCTGTCTGTCTGTCTGTGACCACGATAGCGGCCAAACCGCTACAAACATCATTTCCAAACTTTGTTTTTACGAATATAATCTCCCTATTGAGTACTGATTAGATTTTGAGCAAAATCAGCAGACCGGAAGTAGTAGTTTACTTCAGTGAAAAAATCGAATTTTGCAAATATTTCGCCAATTACTAAGTTTAAACAAATTTATAAAGAATTCAAATGTACTCAAAATTAAATTTGAGAAAAATTGTATTAATAAAGTTTTTTCGAAATTCCTACCGGAAGTAGGTCTTTTACTCTTATCGAAAATCAGTTTTTTGCGAATATCTCGCAAGTCATGCTTTCTAGGCAGGTACATTACGAGTATAAAAGAATTTAGAACGTACTTCTAAATATCTTTTGTATAAAAAAAATTCAAAATTCGGACCGGAAGTAACACTTTTACTCTTACCGAATAACGATTTTTTGCAAATATGTTGGAAATTATGCATTCTATATATATCTATGAAGAGTACAAAAGTATTTAGAGTTGGATTTGGAATATTTTTTGTATAAATGAAATTTCATAATGCGGACCGGAAGTAACACTTTCATAGGTATAAGAAAGTCGTGTGGTGGCCACACCTTATTTATTTATATTATTTTTCACATTTGAAATCAACCTTTCGTGGAGTGAATCGTTGTGAACGTATAATGTGTATATATAGGACGTAAATATTTGAATTTTGTAATTCATTAAAAGTTTAGATTTATCGGGTCGTTTACTAAGTTGCACCTTTCTAACTACAGCTTAGTTATAACTCTTTAATATAAGCAGATATAAATACAAAATTACCGAGGTTTAGTTTATGATTCTTATTTTCAAGTTTTGGCCGTTTCTTATTTATTAAGGAATTTTTTTTGAATGAAAAATATATGACGAGATTTGAAATGAATTTTGTAATTGTTCAATACTAAAAAATATCATCCATATTTTGTATTTTGCTTAATATATTAGGTGTCTTTGAAACGTAGATGGAAAATATTAAAAATAGGCTATATAATTCAATAAAAACAAATCTAAAATATAGTGCAGGCAAGTTCATGCAGAACAGAGAAAACATAACCCATAATTCGTGCCTTTCAGGTCCTGTATTTTTATTTTTCAGTTAATAATTAATGTTTTTGAATAAAAAAAAAATGGATTTGGAGAATGGAATTAAGCTTTCTGAAAATTTAATACTTAAGAATATATATTTAAAATTATACATTTCTAGGCAGTTCAAGGCAATTTAGGGAAATCTAGGGAAATTTTAACAAAAATTCGAGGGAAATAAAAAGAAATCATCTCGCAACCCTGTTTGCAGTTGCACATTGCATCAACTGCCATCAACCACAACGTCCACAACTGCGCCACCTAATTGTTAACATTTATTTTTGTTCGAATGTGGTTGTGTATTTTGTTAGCTTTCACTGTTATTTAGTTTTTACCTTCTGTATTTGTTATAAGGACAAAGAAAGTAAGATTGAAAGTAATACGTTCATTTTGTTTGTGTTTTTTTTTATTAGAAGTAAGGATAAACATCTCTAATACATATCACTTTTATAAGTAAGTGCCATCGGCTGCATAGAAAAGTGGCACAGGAAAAAAAATACCTGAATATTTGAAATTTTTAGTTGTGTAAGAATTCTGTCAAGTAACATGGAAACTGGGCAGCTCGGGTGTGAGCTTGGGGTCCTGGGTTCTAAATAAAACTTTAAAGCAAACAAAACAGTTATTTATAAATAGACGGAACAAAAGGAAATTCAAATGAAATGTAAATAAATTATCATCATGCAGGCTAGTTCGAATTATAGCTTTTTGAATCTTGTTCATTTGTGGCATATTATCCTGACAATATATGACAGATATAAATGACATTAAATATAATTTTGACATGTCACAGCCAAAATCAACTTAAAACCAACTGTATCAGTTTTGTATGCAGCCGATGGTACACATCTTATTATTTTTCAGTTTGCTGCAAGTTATGTACTCGTTTTGATTTATTGTTGCAATATGAAACGAAAAGTAGATTATAGCCCTTTTTCTTTAAGAGAACCTCTAGAGCTCCATAGGGGATAAATTGATTTAAAATTCCTGTATCTGATTCATTGTAATACAATTAATGCTCCCAATATATTGTCTTTTGCACAAAAAATAATTATATTTTAAACATATGTCAACTATACTTTCTGGAGACACATGCAAAATGTAATACCTTTATAGTGGACCATTTTTGCTAAAATTGAATTTTGGTTGAGTATTTTATGTAATAAAAATATGTACATTTCTCAGAAAGAAAATGTTATACACACATTTATAATAAGTTTTTATGTGTCTTGACTAAGCATTCAAAATAAAAGATAAAATGAGTATATATATACTATGTACCTGTTACCATACATTTTTATATTGTATTATTTATTTTGTACATATGTATTCTATATTATTATTGTATGTTGTATATTGTTATTGAATAAATTTATTTTATTAAAAATGTCTTGTAAATAATATACCGCATGTGTAAAATCATATTGGGGATAGGATATATGTATACTAGGCACACCGGCAACAACGCCCAATCGTGTGTAGTCATGGTACAAGGTAACAAGGTATGCTTTTGCGCATCTCTGGATGACGCCCATTCGACCTCTAGTTCTACCAATTCAATAAAGTTGTGAATTCACAGGACTATTTCAATAAAGTCCTTTTTAACAGAAATACAATACAACACAGTAAGAAAATAAAAGCACAATTCTAATTAAACATTAATTCTTAGTAAATTATTATATAAATTTATTAAGAACGGAATTCTAATGAAAATAAAAAATTGCTCTAAACAATACTAAAAAATAAAATGTTATTGCATATGTTAAAAAATGCCTCCTTGAGCAGCAAGGCATTGTCCGAGCCTATCATAAAAATTTTCTCGCACATTACGAATCACATCGACTGTTACGGATTCAAAAGCCTCTATGATTAGCCTTCTCAAAATATCTAAGTTTTCTAGCCTGCCAACTTGTACACTGTATATTTTATTTTTGATGTATCCCCACAAAAAGAAATCATTTGGCGATAGATCAGGAGATCGCAGAGGCCAACGAATGTTTCCTGTTCCACTAACGAGACGATCAGGAAAAGTATTAATTAAAAAATGCTTTACTCTGACCGCATTATGTGCAGGGCAACCGTCCTGTTGGAACCAAATAATATCCCGATCTATGCTGGTATTATCAATACCGGAAAGTATCTGATTCTGTAGCATATCGAGGTATTTGTCCACATTTAACGCACCATCAATAAAAAATGGACTAAGCAAATGGTCACTCAAAATACCTGCCCAGACATTCAATTTCTGGGGATATTGGGTGTGTCTAACAAAATATCTGTGCTGATTTTCCCGAGCCCAATATCGAACAACAGAAGGATTGTGCTTTCCATTTAATGGAAATAACGATTCATCTGTGAATACAATATTTGCGATGAAATTCTCATTTTCATTTGTCTTTTCCATTCCGGTTTTACAAAACTCCATTCTTCTAAAATTGTCATCGAGAAATATTTCTTGCGTTTTCGAATATTTGAAACATTTTAATTTATTTCGCTTCCATATGTTCGCGACGGTTTTATTACTCACATCCAATTCCTCAGCAACACTTCTGGTAGATAGCGTATCCTCTACTTCGAGAGTGCTACAAATCATTATATTTCGCTCTTCATCTCGTTCCTCAGCTTTTAATGGATTTACCTCTCTAGGATTACACTTTGTGCAATTATTTAAACAAAGACCTTTTCAAAGCTATTCAAAATATCTAATATGCTTTGCTCACAGGGTACGGGTCTGTCTGCAAATATTTGCGGAAATCCTTTGCAGAATGACCACTATAGTACCATTTAATAATTTGCAGTTTTTCTTCTGGTGTGTAGCGAGGCATTGTTACCATTGACCCCTCCTCTCACAAACACAGAACGACGCTGTTCGACACGATCTCCAGATACAATTTTAGTTGTTAAAGGGAGTCTTGGAAAATGCTTTCTGTCAGTCACTTCTGTCAGTGAGTTCAGTCAGTGACTTCTGTCAGATTGTCAAGTGACATTTTTTTCGATAAATGCGCATCATCCAGAGATGCGCAAAAGCATACCTTGTTTCCTTGTACCATGACTACAGTCACGATTGGGCGTTGTTGCCGGTGTGCCTGTATTCATATATCCTATCCCCAATATAATTTTACACATGCGGTATAGGTTTACCATTATTTCTTTGACGAATATTTTTGAATTTTTCTTTACTATTAATTTTACTCCTAAGAATTATAATTGTATTTTCTGTCGTGCAATATAGGACTAAAATTAATAACTAGAGATCTATTACCCATGTGTAACATTTTTCAAAATTCGCAGGTGTGCATTGCAATCTTAAAACACCCGCGAAATTCGAAAACTGTTGCATAGGTACAGTTCTGTGCAATAAACTGGCGTACACTTATTATACGATTATGTAAATATGACTTTTGTTTGAATATCTGTCATGTATGACAAATTGAATTGACGCTATAATTCAATTTGTCATACTCACGTCATACTTAACGTAAGCCATTTTCACAATGGCAAAATAATGTCAAAATTAGCAATAAGACGTGTACGCCATTTTATTGCACAGAACTGTACATCTTTAATATTTTATAAGTATAAATTAAAAAAAAAACCCGCGTGTAGAGAAATGCCGAATATAGCAAAGTTACACACCATTTACGCACAGCCAGAATATAGATGGCTCTAATTTTTGGACACAATTTCTGTTTATTAAGTTGCCTTTCTCGAGTAAGTTTTTTGTGGATAAAGTTGGAGAAAGTGCAAATTTTCAGTTAGTAGTGGCCATATACAGATTGTCGTAGTTAAAAGTTAATATGCATCTTCAAATACACACACATAAACATGTACCTATGTATAAGACCGGTGGTGTGGGGAGATAGTGGGGAGATCGAGAGCGGGGACAACACATTCGTTCCGTAACTTTAGAGCGTGAACGTACATACAGTATCTGAGCAATCTCGCAAATATTAATACCGCTGAAGGAAATAGAGCGATTGATTTGGATGGCTTAAGAGAACAAATTCTGAACGCCATACAAATGATTACTCCTGAAATGCTATCGAATGTACGAAATGGGTTTTATAATCGTTTAGGGTACTGCTTGATGCAAGAGGGACAGACATTTGAACATCTTCAACATTAAATTTTGTATAGTTCATTTAATATTTTGTTTCGTTTTAAATGTGAGAATTTTATTTAATTTTTTTTATAAGAATTTTATTTTAGTTACAAATTTTATAGAGTTTTGTTTCAGTTCAATGTTAATACATCAGTTACCAAAATATTATACAAAAGCCGTAAAGAGCGTAGCAATTCCTTAAAGCAAACGTCTACACACTAACTTTCAACGCTTTGCACTAAAGCCTCGGTACCCCGGTGCAGCCCCGGTGTCCCGATATGAACTGATCTGTACTCCCCTACTATCGTACCCCTCCAATTCATGTTTGCATGCACTTGTGTGCGTGTTTGTGTTTCCCTATATCTACTTTTATTTCAGTCAAACGGTATATAATACTACTATATTGCGTGTGTTGTATCTTGATAATGTGTAATTTTTCGTCCCAACTAAGAGAGATAGAATTGGCCGCCTTGCGTGTTCTGCGCATGCGTCGACTAAAATTGTCCATTTTGAATTTTTTGAAATGACAGATAAACAGAAAACATAATTATAACCTCTGATTTAAATTGACATCTATAACTATATATTACTGAAAGCATACGCAAGGTTGTTTTTTTTTATTGAATTCAGTTTTGTGCAAGTTTAGTTCATCGGTGAATTTGTAGAATTACCCAGAAAATACGCGGTAGAATAAATAAACGATATGAAGCCTGATTCCAGTGAATTATTAACAGAAAAACTTGTGAAGTTATAGCTTCTGAGTTGATTTATACGTGCTTACTGGAATATGTGAAATTATATTATTAATGTAAATACCGATCGTTTCATTTTGATTAACAGAAAAGATTTTGAACAGAAAAACTTGTGATCTTACAACTAATACATTGATTTGTACGTGTTTATTAGTATATGTGAAATTATATTATTAAATGTAAATACCGATCGTTTCATTTCGTCTTATTGAAAAGATTTTGAACGGAAAATCTTGTGTAGGTACATTGATTTGTGTATGCTTATTGGTGTATGTGAAATTATTGAATATAAATACTGCTTCTTTCATTTTGATTTACAGAAAACGCATAAATTAATGTTTTGCATACACAATCGAATACATTTAGGTATGTTATATAAGACAGATTGTATTATATTTCAACATATAGTTTTGCTATGTATTTTAAGCTTAAGAATGCAAATAAAATTACTTAAATTACTGTATTTAGTATTTTGGCTATATATAAGAATAAAACATCTACTTTATATTTGTCTACGTACCTACATTATTCAATATAATGTCGCATAATCAACAATGTAAAGAACTAATTAAATTCCTGTTGTGTTCCTTTATTTAATTGTGTGTCGAGATGTACACTGAAACATGAATGTTTTAGAAAAAGTTGTGGAATTAATCAGCATTACATTTTTGTGATTGAATATAATTTTTATTGTTGTTAACTTTTTTTTTTAATTTAGAATGATTAAACCATTCATGAAAATAAAAACGTGATGAAGCCTAATTTACGCCCATATGGTAGCAAAGAATATAAACAAACAATTACTCTGATACACTTGAATTTCTGTAGTGTATCTAATAGCACATTAATAATCAATACATTTTTCTTGATGTCTATGTCTCATAGACTGAGATGAGTAGAAATGAGACTTGCAAATAATTTATATTATTGCTTGTAAAAAACGTATGTTGATGTTGTATTTGATTCAATAATTACATCAAAGTATAATTTCTACTTACGAAGTAAAAAATTAAATTTTATTTTATTTATGTTCGCAAATTTATTTTGTTTATACTTTCTTGGAATTAAAAAACAAAAAATTATTATGAAATATAAATATTTGTATGAATTAATAGATACATACAAATTTATAAAATGATAAAAAAGATTTAGAGAATGTAACAGTATCAGAAAAACAGGAATACCGTTTGATGCCGTGCCTACCTTGCCGTTCATAACACTGCAGTATTTACTTCCACAATGTTGGGAAAAGTTCAGAAGAACTCATCACACATTGTCTTGGCAAATTCCAAAATGAATATTATCTTTATACTGTACCATCTACAAGTTGTTTTAAACTAAAACTTATTTTATTGTAAATTTAAATATAAAATACATTTTATATGTGCTTGATTATAATTTAGTGACAGAAATTACGATACATATTCAGCAAAGTACAAATTAAAAAAAATCACCACTATCTTATAAATAATGTGTTCATCCTTCAAGTTATTTTCACAATCAGTGATGCAATATAGCATAAATTCCAATAACCGGCCCAAAATACCCAATTTCGGCATATTATTATCTCATATCATATGGGATCTGTGGATTCCGTGGTGGACATATCAAAATTCTTCAACTTTCTATGAACACATGTATGTTCTATTAGACATATACCAAAAAAATTAGAAGGTCATGGCAAAAAGATGGGTGTGCAACTCTGTAAGGTTTAATAAAAGCCTATTTATTACATATAAGCAATTCAAATATTTTAATATGTAACATAGTAATACAATTACCTAATTCAAGTACAATTTACTGTGTTATTTGCGTACATTTTTCCGATGTAGATGACAGTAATTCTAGAATACAAGAATACCACATTATCTAATTCTTTATTATTCTTGCATATTGAGTTGAATAATTTTAGTTCTGTTATTATACCACAAATTATTGTACCTATAGAGGTGTTTTTCTTTCTATCTTCAAAGAAACACAATTGCAATGCAATTGAACTGACTGCGAGTTTTAGTTAATTAGTTTACAATTTTTACTATAACATAACCACAATTCGTACAATTTTTGACAAATATATTTCTGCGGTATGATCGTTTGTTTGTCTATGATTTGCCCATGATGCCACGACGATATTTCTTCATTCATTAAGGGAAATTAAATTATTTTTCCACATTTAACAAGGCACAATTATTAATTATAAAGAGGTTTGTCGATTTTAAAACTATTTATGCTTGTTTGACGATTTACAAACTTTAATCAAATATTTATAGTAATAAATCTATGTGATAAACAAACAGACCTAAACTTGAAAGATTATTTATAACGCATGCGCAGTTTGGACAATGCGACTCAAACGGCATAGCACGATATGTTTTATTTCACAATGTTGGAGCGAAGTTTTCCTTGTCTACACGCGATATAGTAGTATTATATATATGGGGCCCGATTCTCGAGTCGAGAGAACAGAGATTTCGAGAGAACAATGGAGGGGATTCTCTTGATATGTTAGAAATCGTATTCTTGAACTTGAGAGAACGATCCCTTCTCTCAACAGTTGGGAGAATATACATCTATCGGTTCAAGTCAAGCGAACATATTAAAAGTTAAGAGAAGCATGAGCATGTCGACTTAAATTTTGTACATGTGACAGCGATCAATGTTGATGATACAGAAGAGTTGAGAAGAGTAATATAGGTTATATGGTATATCTAGTCGGCAGTACAGTAGAATAGGTATACTATACGTGCATTAAATTATCACACATTTTTGGAGTACCATCATATTGATACAGGTCACAACTTCAGCCTAGAAAATGTTAGTTTAGTTAAACAAAGCAACAATAGAAACTTAGATATGTTAAATTAAATAAAAATTATCTCCTGAATAATGATATTTCTCCCCTTAATAACAAACTGTTATCTTGTATACCGACATCGATTAACACTTAAGACAGTCTTGAAATATGTATTAAACTTTTGAGTAATATCTTATTTAGAATTGTTAATCCATAATCCTGTCACTGTTAAATTAACCCGTTGTCTTTCTTAGAAATATTTTGTATTTCCCATTGAACTAATTCACAGAATGATATATTGTTAATATTCGTTGTAATTTTGCTTTCATCGTTTTTCAACTACCTTTAAAATTGTTGTGTATAACATGTATTTTTATTATAAAATGTCTGGTAGATAATAGGTTTAAATAATTATATATTAAACTTTTCATTAATATCCTATTTAGAATTGTAATCCGTAATTCTGTCACCGTTAGTTTTACCCGTTTTACTTTCTTATACGTAGTATAAGGAAGTATTGTGATGATGAAAATTTTCGACCTCGAGATTTTTGCAGATGTCCACGTTTTGAGGTCCCCTGATACCGAAAAAGTGGTTTTTAAAAAATGTCTGTCTGTGTGTCTGTGTGTCTGTGTGTCTGTGTGTGACCACGATAGCGATCAAACCGCTGTAGATATCAATTCCAAATTTTGTATTTACGTGTACAATCTCCCTCTTGAGATCTGATTAGTTTTTCAGTAAAATCGGTAGACCGGAAGTAGCAGTTTACTTCAGTGAAAAAATCGAATTTTGCCAATATTTCGTCAATTACTAAGTTTAAACAAATTTATAAAGAATTGAAATGTACTCAAAATTAAATTTGAGACAAATTATCTTAAAAAAGTTTTTCGAAATTCCAACCGGAAGTAGGTTTTTACTCTTATCGAAAATCAGTTTTTTGCGAATATCTCGCAAGTCATGCTTTCTAGGCAGGTACATTAAGAGTATAAAAGTATTTAAATTATAATTTTAAATATCTTTTGTATAAAAAAAATTTCAAAATTCGGACCGGAAGTACCACTTTTACTCTTACCGAATATCGATTTTTTGCAGATATGTCGTAAATTATGCATTCTATATATATTTATTAAGAGTATAAAAGTATTTATAGTTAAATTTGCAATATTTTTTTGTGTACATGAAATTTCAAAATTCGGACCTGAAGTGGCACTTTTACTCTTAGCGAGTAGCATTTTTTTCGAATATCTTGCAAAGTATGCATTCTATAGCGATTTATTAAGAGGATGAAAGTACTTAGAATAGAATTTTGAATAAGTTTTGTATAAAAAAAATTTTAAAATTGTATAGTTTGAAACGTTCATACGTATAAGAAAGTCGTGTGGTGGCCACACCTCATTTTTTTGTGATGATGAAAATTTTCGACCTCGAGATTTTTGCAGATGTCCACGTTTTGAGGTCCCCTAATACCAAAAAAGTGTTTTTTAAATGTCTGTATGTCTCTGTGTGTGTGTGTGTGTGTGTCTGTCTGTGTGTGTGTGACCACGATAGCGGTCAAACCGCTGTAGATATCAATTCCAAATTTTGTATTTACGAATATAATCTCCCTCTTGAGAACTGATTAGATTTTGAGCAAAATCGGCAGACCGGAAGTAGTAGTTTACTTCAGTGAAAAAATCGAATTTTGCAAATATTTCATCAATTACTAAGTTTAAACAAATTTATAAAGAATTCAAATATACTCAAAATTAAATTTGAGAAAAATTGTTTTAATAAAGTTTTTCGAAATTCCTACCGGAAGTAGGTCTTTTACTCTTATCGAAAATCAGTTTTTTGCGAATATCTCGCAAGTCATGCTTTCTAGGCAGGTACATTACGAGTATAAAAGTATTTAGAACATACTTTTAAATATCTTTTGTATAAAAAAAATTTCAAAATTCAGCCCGGAAGTACCACTTTTACTCTTATCGAATAGCGATTTTTTGCATATATGTCGTAAATTATACATTCTATATATATTTATGAAGAATACAAAAGTATTTAGAGTTGGATTTGGAATATTTTTTGTATAAATGAAATTTCAAAATTCGGACCGGAAGTAACACTTTCATACGTATAAGAAAGTCGTGTGGTGGCCACACCTCATTTTTTCTCATTAATATTTTGTTTTTCCCATTGAACTAATTCTCAGAATTTTATACTGTTAATATTCGTTGTAATTTTGCATTAATCGTTTTTTCACCCTACCTTTAAAATTTGTCTGTATAACATGTATTTTTCTTATTATAAAATGTCTCGTCGGTAATATGTTTAAATAGTTATTAATCTAATTTTGTGAAAAAGGTGTTTTATTTCATTTTATTATTTTTATTACTTATGTTATATTATTTCTACATGTATGATATGTAGAAAACAATGTTCACATTTCGATGTTTAGTCTAACACTTTCCGGAAATCCAACTGATATAACCGATAAACCCTTTCAACATTACACACGCTATTTAAAAGAAATTGTTTTCGTATTACATATTACCTAATATACACTGTTCTATATAAGAATTGTCCTAATCCGCCTTCATTTGCAACCTGGCAACATTGCACTGCTATTTCCTACACGTTCGACACACATCCCTACCTAAAACCAGCTATTCTTGAAGTTAGGAGAACGAGGGATGGGAGTGTGATCTATCACTTCTCTCAATAGAACGTTCACTTCTCTTAAGTTCGAGAATCGGGCCCATGGTAGTGGCAAACTGTTACTGTGAGAGGTTAGTCACAGTGAAAAGAAGCAGCTATTTTTGTCACTTTATATTCTTTAAAACACTTGCGTCTAGCGGTTCACCGCAGCATCGAACCCGTACACAAACGACAACCGATCGTCTTTGGCGGCTAAATTCGAATACGAAATTCAATGCGATATAATTATCACAGTGGTTGTAGTTTTTAAAGGTAATTAGAAAGTTAAATATATCATCATTTGCAAAAGAAAAGAAAGATATTTATTGTAGGGTTGAAAATAAGCTTTGTATACTTTTATTAATTTGATTTATCGTTATTATCGGTTAACAAAATATTTATAGACATTTTTCAGTTTCCATTGTGGTAGGTTTTTTGAACGAAGTTGTTTTCTTGCCCTTTTTCTTTTGGTGGACCTTAGTATTCTCACTGCAGTACTATCTTTTCGTTGTGAACAATCTGCTTTGAACAACATGGCAACACTTTTTTTTTAAGTGGTCTGCAGCAGCCGATGTAGGTGGAAGAGCATCAACAATGTTTTCAATTATGTCCAATTTTTCAGAAGACATGTCGCCATTAAGTATTTCTTTATATTTAAAACTTCATCTAAAATATCATCTAATGGAATTTTAGCAGCAATTTTCATGTTAAATTTGGCTTTCTGTTACAGTGAGCTGTAAGTGCCCTATGTCAGTTACATGACCAACATGACTTTCCAGATAAAGCAAAAAGCATTAATCTTATTAGTTCCTTGGGTCTTAATATGCCTTTCAGCTTTCCCCTGTGGCACATATAATACTGGTGAAAATAAAATACGATAATTTTAAGTTTCAAAATAAATTTAATAGTAATTCCACTACAATATTGTTTCGTCACACAGTAACTTCATCAGGTGAATGAATGACTGATATTTTTACAAATGTACAAGATATATATACTAAGCCTAAGATTACAAATTTAAAGAAAGTAAGGGGGAGTTACATATATCTGTAAGGTCATTTAATGCTAATCCTAATTTATTGTACCTAGAAATTTCTAGAGACTCAAGTAAATCTAGTTTTTTACTTTTTTCTTGTATATGCAAGATTTTATAATAATTATTAAAATTATGATTGTTTTCTATACAATGATTAGCAAATGTAGAATCTGATTTCCTATCTCTATAACTTCTTTGATGTTCAGATATCCGTTGAGTAAAGGTTCGTCCTGTTTGGCCAATGTATGACATATTACACTCACATGTTAATTTATAGACACCTGAACCAAGTTTTTTGTCCGATTTGTCATTATTGTTTTTTAAAAATCTTTCAACTGTATTATTAGTAGTTAGTACATTTCTAAAAATATCAGTCATTCATCCACCTGATGAAGTCACTGTGTGACGAAACAATATTGTAGTGGAATTACTATTAAATTTATTTTGAAACTTAAAATTATCGTATTTTATTTTCACCAGTGTTATGGAGTTTCAAGAAGTGTCTCCCTTATCAATTAATTATTTGCACATATAATAGTTGCCAGAACGATGACACACACATTTTTTTGTAACATGGGATTTAAATGATACTATTTTTCCTATAACAAATTTTGAATCTGTTTCGTTTTCTGTTTTCACTGCAATTTCTTTTAATGAAATTAATAACTACTTACTCTTCCAACGGGTTAAAATTTTCAATCGAATCAAAAGTGAGATTTTTTTATACTAATTTAATTTCATACACATTCTTAAAATGTTGTAGTAGGTTTTTTCTATGCAGACCATAGTATTCTCAAAGTGGCCGATTTTTTGCATCTCTATCCGTTTTGAGGTTACTTCCATCGGCATTTCCATGACTTATTTTTGTTTCTGTTGTATTTTGAATATTATGCGTTTTGAAATATCGGCGCAAACTTTGTCTCTCTTTTTGATACAATTTTGTCAGTACTATACTATATTAATTAAAACCTCAAAACTGACAAAATTATAAGTATCAAAAAGAAACAATAGCTCAGTAATAGTCACTTTTAAAGTATTAACGTCTTACATGTTTTTGATGTGAAATTTAATAAGAAATTCAAAAATGAAATAACATACAGGGTGTTCCATTTGAAAAAATTGACTTTTTTGCAAAAACTAACAAAAGCATATCAAAAAACGACAATAACTCTGTAATAGTCACTTTTAAAGTAATAACGTTTTACATGTTTCTGACATGAAATTTAATAAACAATTCAAAAATGAACTGATATACAGGTGTCCCATTTAAAAAAATTGACTTTTATACAAAAACGTGTCATCTAACTTTAATCCAGTTTCCTGCACATGCAGTTAGTAACTGTAAAAAAATAAAACATGCTTCTATTAGGACCTCTTATTGTAAACAATATTACAAAAAATTTTATCTATCTAATACGTCGTTTTCGAGAAATATAATTTTATACAAACATTGAATTTTTCAGAAAAATGGGAATAAGTCAAAAACTTTACACTTTAGGCCTATACTATCTTATAACTTTTTGACTGAAAATTATACGGGGAATTCAAAAATGCAATAATATATAGGATGTTCCATTTAAAAAACTATAACTATGGTTAGCCACCAAGTTATGGAACACTCTGTATAATACAAAATATTTTTATAATGTGCCCCTAATGAACAGCTACCACATGAAAAAAACCGCTTCGAAATATCTTTACTCGTAAAGGCACAATCGGCCATACCCGCATAGTTGATTTACCCTGTATATTATAGTTTTAACTATATCATGCCTAAAATAGGTAACATTCTGCAAGTGTCATATAAATATAAATATATATACATATGTATGCATCCACACACAGGTAAATAGCAATACCTAGCCATTGAGAAGCAGGTCACGCTTCAGCCTCATCCGGAAACAGTCGACCGATTAAGTTTTATAATGATGAGGTACTTATACTACTTATGTCATTGTAACTTGAATAAATGTCGTAAGAAAAAGATCTTTTGAAGAGGGATACGACAAGTTATTCAAAATATTCATTTTATAAATTATGATTGGTCAATATTGCCATAACTGACCTGCCTTCAAGTGGTAACTCCGTCTAAATAATACCTATTCCCCCACCAGTTCATTATCTCTTCTGTTCTATTCTTTCCTCGTAGTAAGTAACTGTATAAAATCAATGCACTACAAAACAGACAATAGCCAAATTCCATTTGATATAAAATACAGCCAAGCATGCGTAAAAATCACATTCACTTCAAACAAGCAATCAAGTTTTGAGTATTTTGTACATTATAAATGTGGATTTTGACATTACACTTGCAAATACGTTAAACACTATCAGTGAAATTGTTACTTGTTTTATTTGTAAAAGCAAGTTGTTTGACACTAACAAATAGTGGCAAATAAAAAGTCATAATCAAACCGACTTAACGGTCTCTTCAGTACCGAAAATGTATTCGAGAAAGCATCAATTCTACAGGTAGATCCATATTTCTGCAGGATAACAAATTCGTTTTGACTAAATTAATTATTTCTATAATGCTTGTAATTTGTTTTTGGTAATTTTAACTTCTATATCTAAGGGTACAATTTAATTGATTATTATTATTCTTCATAAAAGGTTAAATGCATTTAATTTTTTACATTAAATGCATTTAACCTTTTATTAAGTATTTCATAATAATCAATTAAATTGTACCCTTTTTAGATATAGAAGTTAAAATTACCAAAAACAAATTACAAGCATTAAAATAATTAAATATCATTTACTTAAATTTATTCATTGCCTAAGCGTTGATTGAAGGAATATATAAAGATGCGCAACGCTATAGTAAAATAGCGTGTCTTTCCTGGCCTAATATGTATGGGATTAATTTACCAGTAGTACAGTAATCAGTGGCGTAACGGGGGAGGGGGGGGGGTTAAACCCCCCTCATTGTAAAAAAAGAAAAAAAAAATTGGGTCATTAAGTACTTCTTAATTTTAAAAGTTTTGACAAATATATTATTTTAACACACTCTCATGGATACAAATAGTAACACTATCAGTACTGACAAATGCGTAAGAAAAACTGGTTCGAAAAATGGACGATTGTAGCATATCTTTGAAGTGACCCCCATGGTTGAGGTGACTAAAGGACTATTTACACACGTCAGTGCCGTATCAGTACCGTGCCAGTTCAGTATCAATGTTATCCGTGGTCGATCAGTGATGTCAATGCACACTCGTCCGTAGTATATAAACAGTGCTTGCAGTGAAACTTGCAAAATACTAACATTCTAATGAGTGAAATGCTGCTTCAACCTTCAGAAGAAATGTGGAAAACTATCGCTGATGGCTTTAGTACAATTTGGAATTTCCCTAATTGATTGGGTGCGATAGATGGGAAACATTTTACAATTCAAGCTCCCCCAAATAGCAGATCCCAATTTTTTAATTACAAGAAAAACTTTTCTGTTGTGTTACTGGCACTTGTTGATGCACATTACAACTTTATAGCTATTGATGTTAGTGCTTATGGCAAGAATAGTGATTGGGGTATTTTTGCAAAATCTAATCTGGGGAAAGCCCTTCAAAACAATACTTTATCTGTACCACATCATGCAACATTACCAGGCATAGACACTGAGGCTCCTCATGTGATAGTTGGTGATGAGGCATTCCCTCTAAAAACTTATCTGATGCGCCCGTATCCAGGAAGCGGATTGAGCGATTCTAAGCGCAATTTCAACTATCGTTTAAGCAGAGCCCGAAGGACTGTTGAAAATTCTTTTGGTATTTTAATTCAAAAATTTAGAATATTTACGAGGCGAATCCAGGCCAAACCCGAAAATGTAGATAATATAATTTTGGCAGCCTGCATTCTACATAACTTCATAAAAAAATATGATACAAGCACATATACCAAAATCCAAATGCAAACTTGAATGTTATTCGGCAGAGAAACCGACAAAATCTACCTATGCAAGGGGGAAATGCCACTAATGCCGCATTTGTTGTAAGAGAATTGTTTACTAACTACTTTGTATCAGATATTGGCGTGCCTTGGCAAGATGAAAAAAATTGAGAAACAGTTATCTTATAACTTATTTAATTAATAACATCTTAACTTTTTAAATTTAACAATAAAGTAACAACTTATCTTTATCTTCCAGTTTCAATTCCTTTCCTATATTTCCCCAAATATTGTTTTTAAAACCGGTATCCATTTATTTTGTATTTGACAAATCGTACAATTCTGGACAATCCCGTACTAATTCAATTAATTTTTCATCCATTTTTTATTTCTCTTGAAGCAACCAGAAAATCCCGTTAGCACTTCAGTGAAAATGTCGTAAAATATCGTTGCCGATCTATTTGAATTTCACGTCACGGATACTGCAGCGGCACTGACCCTAAAAGACGGTACTTTGTCGGACTGGTGTGAACAGGTTAGTTTGAAACAAACGCAACGATATTTTATTTTTCACTGACACTGATACTGAACTGGCACGGTACTGATACGGCACTGACGTGTGTAAATAGTCCTTAACTGTCACAAATTCCCAAATTGTTCTCGTAATTTCTCCCTAATCTGCCGGACCAAAATTACCTGGCCCCTGGCTGTTGAGTTGAAGTAACATTTTAAAAATGGGTATTCATGGCAAGAATAAGATTTCTGGAAAAACATAAAAGGTAGAATGAAAAGATTACGTAACAACAGGGTAAATATAATGATTATATATTTTTTCAATTTGACTCACAATATTTGCCTTAGTTTTAGTCGTTGTTACAAGTTTTTTTCAGAATCAGAGGTCTGTAAACTTTAAGTAACTTTTTTATTTCTTTAAATACATTATTTCTATGCAAGTAATATAAAATACTGGACACAAGCACATCCAAAATCTAGTACACAAATATACATATATACATTTATACGTGAACGTATACGCATATATATAATGCAATGCGATACACGGGATACACAACATACACCGTTCATTACTAGCAATCGACGTACAGACACGTGTTTCGGCCATAAAGGCCTCTTCAGTGCATGTAAGGGATGGTGCATTGAGAAGCCGTCGCTTTCAGTGTCGCGCTTGGTTGGCAGATGTCGCTGTGATATTTTCACGGACATTTGTCGATGTTTGCCGTCATATATAGCGATCCAAATATTTGTTCGATGCCAGCAGTCCCTTACGTGCACAGAAGAGGCCTTTAAGGCCGAAACACGTATCTGTACGTCGATTGCTAGTAATGAACGGTGTATGTTATGCATCCCATTGAATTACATATATGCATATACGTTCACGTATAAATGTATAGATGTATATTTGTGTACTAGATTTTGGATGTGCTTATGTCCAGTATTTTATATTACTTTGCATTGTGATATTGTGATGCCACGTTTTGGCTCGTGTAGGGATGCACATTTAACATACAGGTTTTCTCGTAGGCGCATGGCGCATTGAGAAGCCGTCGCTTTCAGTGTCGCGCTTGGTTGGCAGATGTGGTTGTGATATTCTCACGGACATTTGTCGATGTTAGTCGTCATATATAGCGATCCAAATATTTGTTCATTGCTATGACCATTCTGTTGCATTTCGTGTAACAGAGAACATGCTTCTTTTGCCAGCTCCCCAACTTATATCTTGTCTTTTAAACTACAAAGCCAAAACTGCACGACAGTGCAATCGTTCGAGACAGAACGTTCCACCACTCCAACTCTATCAGGAGATAGAGAATTTCCTAAAAGTAAGAGGGAAGTGGCGTTCGCGCCCGGTCCACCGGACATGTCCGGAACTCCGGAGCACATGGACGAGGGGGAGGGGGATGCAGGTCACGATAGAAGGGTGCTGAAGCGCACCCTTCCTCACGACGATTCCTTCACGGAATCTTCCGAGGAAGAGGGCTCCACCACCAACACCGTTAGGGATACAGAAACCGAAACAGACTACCAGCCAACAGAAGACTCCAACGACGGCTTCATCACCGTCGAAGGCAAGCGAGATATAGAAGCGAAGAAATCCAGGAACAGTGAGGACACGCGCACTGGACAGACCGCGCCCTTCATCTAGGCGCACCGCCCACAACACCAACCCCGGACCCAGCTCCAGGAACGAGTGCGGATCCGGTCCCTAAGACCCCCAGAGCGGCAGCCCCACCCAGGGTGTTTATTTACGAGACTGATTTCATCGGCCTCGTGAAGGAACCCCAACGGAGAGGGTTAACCACCCACGTTACCTTCAAGGTCGACCATATCTGCGTCAAACCAGTTGACGTAGAAGCATCAGTAGCAAGGAAGCTACTGACTACCTACCTGGTGGAGCAAAAGGTACAATATTATACATACCAAGTTTCCAGCTCAAGACTGATGAAGGCTGTGGTGACGTACCTGTCGCCCAACATGCCCACCGGAGTCTTCGAGAAGGCCCTGAAAGAATAAGGTGTAGACATTCAGAGGGTTGCTAATTTCAAAAACAGAGATAAGCAATCAACCTCTGTCCACATGGTGACAGTTACCAAAACGCAGCTGGAGAGGCTGTATCAGTCACCAACGTAGTTGGGCTGAGGGTGACGAACGTGCCATACAAGGCGCGCCCGGGCATTGCTCAGTGCCACGGCTGCCAACGATACGGCCACTCCTCTGAGTGTTGCACACTTTGCCTGAGGTGCGCAAGATGTAGCGGGAAGCACACCACCGCGTCGTGCAGACACGAAACAGTAGGAATTAAGTGTTCCAACTGCCATGGGGAATATCCAGCAAGCTACCGAGGGTGCACAACGTACCAGAGATTCCTTGCGGTCGGTAAACCAGGAGGTCCTGCAACTCAGGTGAGTAAACCCACTCCAGCAGCTCCGGAGAAGACCACCAAGGCATACTCAGCTCTACCTACAAGATCCTGGGCCCCCAGCAAGCTCGCCATAACTGGAGTGTCGTTCGCTCAGAAGGTGCCCCCCCCCAAACTCAACCCCAAAACTGCCAACGTACCTGTATGCGCATCGCGCACAGCAGATGACGTTAACCAACCCTTACCTGTTACAGATTTACTATCACTGTTTAAGGAATTCCAGGACATCGTCCGGAAAGTCGCTACCGTTTACATCAAAACTGTGGAAAACTCCATGGAAGAGCTGTGCCTCCTCATGGAATTGGCCCGTGAAGTCTTCCAACAATGAACCACACCCGCGTCAGGAGTCTGAGAGTAGGAGTGGAATGCACAAGGAATCACCAGCAAGAAAGCCGAGCTGACACTATTCCTGACGGAGAAGAGGATAGATATAGCGCTTATCTCCGAAACGTGGCTGAAACCGAAGGTAAAATTTAATATCGCTAACTACAATGTTCACAGGACAGACAGACACCCAGAAGTGCGTGGCGGGGTTGCAGTCATCATCAAGAGGTCGATCAGCCACTCACAGATCATCCTACCAACACTAACCGTGGAAGCACTGCCATTGTCATCCACAGGGATAGCAAAAGGGTAGTTTTCGTAGCCTGTCCCACAACCCACAACTCGCAGTCCGGTTAGCACAAGCACAGCTGGACAGGATCAAAGCCTTCTATGAAACTTGGGGTAAGAAGATCAACCCTAGGAAGTCCCAGGCGATCATGTTCACTGCAGACACCTAGAACCCCCTCCGAAGCCGAAAATCGCTGGAGAGGAGATCAACTGGAGCGGGTCCATAGAGTACTTAGGGGTAACACTTGACAGGAAACTAACCTTCTGTACACATGCAGAGAAAACCAATAAGAAGGCACAAGGAAGGATGTGCCAACTGTTCCCCCTCTTGCGGAGCCAGCGACTGTCGGTGAAGGCGGATGTTAGACTGTATAAGACATACATCCGACCGATCCTGACATACGCCAGCCCAGTATGGGGCACGATGTCCTACACAAACTTCTCCAGCCAACTGGAAGTGATGCAGAACAACTGCCTGAGACTGGCAACAAAGTCCCCCAGAGCAACACCCATGGGAGCCCTCAGAACAACAGCGGAAGTCGAGGAGCTTAACGCACATATTAACAAACTAAACAAAACGTTTTTCCAGAAAGCGCAACTGTCTACCAACACAGAACTCGAGAAAGCGACCGTAACCAAAGAAAAAGGACGCACCAAAAGAAAAACCACCACGGAGGCACTCAGACACCTGAAGTTAGGCATTAATTGAAGTGGACATAACTAACATTCTTCTCAGCAACACAAAACCAAACCAAAAAACCCAAAAACTCCCAAATACGACCGCTCCAAACACATAAAAGACATTTACCAACATTCACCGAAACTCCGAGCAAAATCCGGCTACGACGGTCTTGGTCAAGAATTCACATCGCAGTCGGACTTTTACATACACACTTAATATAGCGAGATATACATATATTTCGCATATACATCAGTACACAAAATAATTCATTTTCCGCAAACTACGGGATATTCCGGGTAGGTCGCACCATCGTCAGTTTGTTAACACGTACACCAGTCATCTATATCATAATCAATTAAATTTAACCACAACAATTGTTAATAACATTCATTTAAACATTCAGAAGAAAAATTGAAAATACAAAACACATAACATCGAACACACACATACATTTATACAAATATTTTGTACTCGGCATGGGAGTCCGGGAAGACTGATTTCCTCAACAAACATACACGACAAGGAGGACGCTACCTCAGCGTGGAACTTATAAACACGGCTTCCTAGAGGAGCCCGCGATACAGTCACGGTTCATTGCTTGCAGTCCCTTACGTGCACTGAGGACGACTTTAAGGCAGAAACACGTGTCTGTACATCGATTACTAGTAATGAACGCTATATGTTGTGTATCCCATTGCATTACATACATATATGCATATACGTTCACGTATAAACGTATACCGCATGTGTAAAATCATATCCGCGATAGGATATATGTATACTAGGCACACCGTCTACAACGCCCAATCGTGGCCGTAGTCATGGTACAAGGAAACAAGGTAGTAAATTATTATATAAATTTATTAAGAACGGAATTCTAATGAAAATAAAAAATATACTCTAAACAATACTACAAAATAAAATGTTATTGCATAGTTTCAAAAATGCCTCCTTCAGAAGCAAGGCATTGTCAGAGCCTATCATAAAACATTTCTCGCACATTACGAATCACATCCACTGTTACGGATTCAAAAGCCTCTATGATTAGCCTTCTCAAAGTATCTAAGTTTTCTAACCTGCCAACTTGTGCAATGTATATTTTATTTTTGATGTATCCCCACAAAAAGAAATCATTTGGCGACAGATCAGGGATCGCGGAGGCCAACGAATGTTTCCTGTTCCACTAATGAGACGATCAGGAAAAGTATTCATTAAAAAATGCTTTACTCTGACCGAATTATGTGCAGGACAACCGTCCTGTTGGAACCAAATAATATCCCGATCTATTCCTGTATTATCAATAGCGGGAAGTATCTGATTCTGTAGCATATCGAGGTACTTGTCCGCATTTAACGTACCATCAATAAAAAATGGACCAAGGAAATGGTCACTTAAAATACCTGCCGAGACATTCACTTTCTGGGGATATTGGGTGTGTTTAACAAAATATCTGTGCTGATTTTCCCGAGCCCAATATCGACCAACAGAAGGATTGTGCTTTCTATTTAATGGAAATGACGATTCATCTGTGAATACAATATTTGCAATGAAATTCTCATTTTCATTTGCCTTTTCCATTACGGTTTCACAAAAGTCCATTCTTCTAAAATTGTCATCAAGAAATATTTCTTGCGTTTTCGAGTATTTGAAACATTTTAATTTATTTCGCTTCCATATGTTCGCGACGGATTTATTACTCACGCCCAACTCCTCAGCAACACTTCTGGTAGATAGCGTATCCTCTACTTCGACAGTGCTACAAATCATTATATCCCGCTCTCCTCGTTCCTAAGCTTTTAGTGGATTGACTTCTCTAGGATTACACTTTGTGCAATTATTTAAACAAAGACATTTTTCAAAGCTATTCAAAATATGTAATATGCTTTGCAAGTAAAAATTGAAATAAATTCAAATTGAGTTCAAAACAGTTTTATTCAAGTCACAACAATTGTTTCACCCTACAGGGCTTCATAAGGTGATGAATATTATAATACAAAATATTTGTAGACGTTCTTATTTATGTCTTTTCCTAAATGAAGAGGGGGGAGTTTGTGACATTAGGTTAAGAGCGGGAGTAACTTATATCTTTAATGTAATATTTAATATATATAGACATAACAATATGATTAATAATATTAAAAATTTTTGAAAACTGATTGGTTACTGTTATTATAAAATTAAACAATTTATAAATATATATATAACTATAAGAATTATTAAGTTGATTTTAAATATTTAAATTTAACAACGGTGAATTATTCACTTCTAGTTGGTCATTTAAAATAAGGTTTAATTTGTTTAATTTATTTATTTCTAGGTTTTCTAATAAATTTAATTTTTTACTCTTGTCTTGTATATGTAGTATGTCAAACTTGTTATTGAATTTATGTTTTTGTTCAATACAGTGGTTTGCATATGTGGAATCTGTTTTTTGTAATTTATAACTTCTTTCATGTTCTTTTATGCGTGTGGAAAAGGATGTACCAGTTTGTCCGATATAAGCTTTTCCACACTCGCAATTTACTCAAAAAAAAGATTTCTTTTGACACTTCAATTTTTTTTAATTGAAACACACATTTTTTATTTTATTTTCGAAATATACGTAAAATTTCAATTACATTTCATGTATTATAACCTAAGTCTAAGTTAAGTTACCTTATTTCTTTTCATTTAAACTGTACATATTAGGAGTAAAACATAATCAAATTTACTGAAACTGTAATAGTTATTTATGTAACAAGTCAGTAAAGTGATACTTTACCGAACGAGTCTGGTTTACGAGCCAAGCGAGTGAAGCGAGCGCGGCGAGTAACAGACGAGTTCGGTAAAGGTACTTTACTGACGTGGTGCATACAAAATTTTATCGCCAACCGTTAAAATTGTTAATTTAAGAAATAAAGATATAATAACTTTTGACAGTTTATGACAGTGACAAACGATTTATTTTTAAAAGTCATCAGTCATGCTACGCTGACAGATATTAGCGGCAGG
Source organism: Amphimallon solstitiale (assembly GCA_963170755.1). NCBI lineage: Eukaryota > Metazoa > Arthropoda > Insecta > Coleoptera > Scarabaeidae > Amphimallon > Amphimallon solstitiale. Next base: position 122,892,298 of record OY720681.1, on the reverse strand, counting down.
TAAAGTACTTTATTGTACAGTACGATAAAGTGTTTCTTTACCTCCGCAAAACGCTATGGTAACGCATCACTTTACTGACGGTTGGCGATAAACATTTAAACATTAATACCATTTTTATCTGTTACCTAGGTTATTTAACATTGACGTTGAAGTTCATTCCCTGTCAAAAGTATTTAAACATTTGTATAAAAGTTCTAATAAAAGTAGTTTTTTTTAACTGTAAAATGGAACGAGTAAATGAAAGGGAGCGCATAGAAATACTAATGATGATTGGCTATGGAGATAGGATGCGTACCCAACTGGAAGTTTCTGAACTGTTCAACAATAAATACCCAAACAGAGCGCCTATATCTCAATCAATTATTAGTAAAATTGAAAAAAAATATAGGGATTTGGGGCATGTGAGAGATAATTATGTAAAAGGCCGGCCCACTATCTCAGAAGATGTGCAGTTGAATGTGCTATTATCCGTTGAAGAGAACAACCATAAAGTTAGTCGCGATATTGCTGACGAGAACAAAATTAGTCAAGGATCTGTATTAAACTATTTACATAAAAATAAATGGCATCCTTATAAAGTTCAGTTAGTTCATGAACTAAATGAGGACGATACAGATAGAAGAATGCAATTTTGTGGAATAATGATGGAGAGATGTATTGATGATCCTCAATTTTCACGAAGAATTGTGTTCTCGGATGAAGCAACGTTTTGCCTAAACGGAACCGTGAATAAACAAAATTTCCGTTATTGGGCTACAGAAAACCCGCATTGGATTATGGAGTGTCACACACAATACCCTCAAAAAGTAAATGTTTGGGCTGGGATTATTGGAAACAGAATTTTGGGTCCCTTCTTCTTTGACGGCACTTTGACTGGAGAAAGATATCTAGAATTTCTAGAATTCGATTTGATACCTGCGCTTGCTGTAGTGTATCCAAATCCAGAAGATCCTGACATTCCCAATGATAGCTTATGGTATCAACAGGATGGAGCACTAGCCCATTTTACTCGCCCGGTGCGTGAATATTTAGATAGTGTTTTTCCTGGAAGGTGGATTGGTCGACGGGGCCCAATAGAATGGCCGGCCAGATCCCCTGATTTGACCCCGTTAGACTATTATCTGTGGGGCTACCTAAAATCTAAAGTGTATATCAACAGACCGAACAATATTGACGAACTTAAATCCCGAATAAGACAAGAAATGAAACTGATAGAACCTCAAATAGTGCACAATGTTTTGCACGAATTCGAAGATCGCCTCGGATATTGCCAGGATGTTGGTGGTGGCCAATTTCAGCATTTATTAAATTAATATTTCACAATTTAAGTAGTAGGGTACTTATACCGATTCTGGGACACCTCCTCCCCCTCTCACCCAGCTCCCCCTCACCCCCCTCGCCCTAGTGGCGCCCTCTGCCAACCCAACTGATGTGGCGCCCCCTCGCGGTCGCCAACCCAACTAAAAATTACAGATTTCATCATTACCAACCCAACTAAAATTACAGATTTCATCATTACCAACCCAATGTGGCGCCCCCTCGCGGCCTCCAACCCAACTAAAAATTGCAGATTTCATCATTACCAACCCAACTAAAAATTGCAGATTTCATCATTACCAACCCAACTAAAAATTGCAGATTTCATCATTACCAACCCAACTAAAAATTGCGGATTTCATCATTACCAACCCAATGTGGCGCCCTCTGACGGCCACTAACCAAACTAAGAAATGGCAGATTTCATCATTACCAACCCAATGTGACGCCCTCTCACAGCCACTAACCAAGAAGTGGCATCTCTCATGATTACCATAATGCAGCATCCTCTCACGGTCACTAGCCAAACTAAGGTGACGTCAGACAAAATGGCGGACCATCAAGATGCTCTTTGTTTCTAGAGAATTCCCGAATAAATTACCAGGCTTGCTATCGCGCTTCTCAACGTATTTTAAACAGGTCTAAACATGTTTCCAGCGGAAACCGCAACGGCTGTCTGCTTCTGTGATAGCCGCATGCGCCGAAAATATATCCCTGATGGATACTAGCCCAACTAAATATTAAATATATAAGAATTTCGAATGTAATATCATCAGTATCAATTGCAAAGCTGTGTAGCACCTTCTATATAGTATAATGGCGGTGCAATACGAGAAATTTGATAACTTTTTGTCTGCTAATGGTATTGAAATACCTATCATAGTGCGAGATTGGTTATTATCCTCGGAATTGAATCAAAGCGAGTGTTTATTCATAGCGGCATTCGCATATCAAAACATGCAATATTTCGATATCGATGAATTAATGAACGTTTTGGAATATTGTAACCCAAATATGACCCAACTTAAAAAGTGGTACATTTATAGTGAGTATGAATATATACGTGAACCTGATTTAGATCTTCATGCAGAAATTTGTGTTTTCGACATAGAAACATCAACTATACTGACTTTAAATAAGAATATACCGAAGATGTTAATGAGTTGGTATCCTCAATATAATCATCCTGAATTGGACTATAATGACGAGCTGGCCGTGACTGGTGGTGGATATGTAATATATGCCAGTCAGAAGCGTTTCGCAAGTAGCTAACATGTACAGACCCGCCTAAACATGTCTAGACTTGCTGGAAATACATCAGTCGACAATGTCCGTTGAAAGCAGGCGGAGGGTTCTTAGACAGAAGAAAGACTTGTTGAACATTAGAATTATGAGGTTTATATCCGAAATTGAGAAAATCAAATCCGATTTAGTGATGTATGCGTTGGTGACAAATATTAGTAAAATAAAGCTATAAAATGGAGAATATGGAAAAATATATGATTAGGTCTTTTGTTGTACACTTTATATAATTTTATAAATAAATATATGTAATATACATTATTAAATAAAGAGAATATAACATCCAACATTTTTTCCTTAAAATACCCCTTTTAGATATATATAAAGTGCATCTCACTTAAAGAAATGCGTAGACATAGAAGTAGTATTTTTTTAATGTTAGTATATAAGAATAATGTTTTGCAGCTGAACGTTTATACCTTCTCACGATTAAAAACTTCTTATATTGCTTTATACAGGATGTTGGGATACGGATATGTAATTAACCTTAAATAAAAAATGCGTGCATGTATAGAATTAATACTTTTTATTTTTATATAATCATAATATACAGTTTTAATGAAATTACAAAACATTATCTTCATCAATCCAACTATTATGTGAATTATCGAACCCTAACCATTTTACATACGCTTTTCCGTCCTTTACACGTAATACTTTTTCAATCAGATATACATCTTTATGTTTAGTTTTCTGTAATTCATGTTCGTAGAAACAGCCCAAAATCGGATCTCCATTCATATCTTCCAGCATATATGTTGGCGGATTTGTAGCATTAGCTTTAATAATCTTGAACAATTCACTACCCCAGTTCCTGAGATAGCCTTTCGAGAAAACACTTTTGAATTTACTTATCCGCACGATGTCACCAACTTTATATTTCCGCTTCACAGCTGTTTGCACATCATTGTAGATAGTAGAAAGCAGGAGCTTCTCATTCTTTTTAGTCACATCGCAAGGTCGCATTTTAATTGTTCGATGCTTTGTTTTATTATACGTATCAGTCACGGAGGGTAAAATATCTATCCACTTATAGCTACCTCTCATTGTAAATTCCTTATATAATCTACCCTTTAGCGTACGAATAACACGTTCGGCAATAGACGCTTTCATTGTACTATATGTTGAATAATGGTTTATACCATATTTCTTCATGAGATTTTGAAATCGAGTATTATAAAACTCTTTACCATTGTCGGACTGTATATTTTTCGGCTGTCGAGTGTCTTGTAGAATGCCTTCCATAGCATTACATACATCCAGACCGGTTTTCGATTTAAGGGGTTGAGTCCATAAAAATTTCGAGAAACAGTCTATAACCACAAGTATATATCTATACCCGCCATTCTCTCGTGCATGAGGTATAAATTCGGCCAAGTCAATCTGCCAAACATCATCAAACCCTCTAATAATGAAGCGACGTCTGGGAAAGAATCTACGAGCCGGCCTATGCAGCTCATCAACTAAATGACGCTTAATACTATTCATAATTAACAATTATTGTTCAGCGTTTTAATACATCATGTAGGTAGAACAATGCGATGGTAAATGAATTAAAATTATGTTTCGTCTCTATGGTCTTGCGAGCGGTCGGGGTGACAGTGGGGGTGGGGAATTCCCTCATTTCTTTTCAAGTTTTTTTCTTATAGCTTCTAGTTTAGCATTGAGTTTAGCCTCAATTCTACTCTCAACACTTTTTTCCATTCGATACAGCTTTTGATTAGTTTCAGCTTGTAGAGTATTTGCGCTAACTTCGACAATCCCTTTGATTGTATCCAAGTTAACGCCCTTATTTAAATTATTTTTCAGTGCAAGTATTTCACCATCCAAATCCTTCTTAATTTTTTCAATCTTCTTACTAACTTCAGAATTTGTAGCATGGTTTTTTCTTAAAACATCAAATTTAGCATCAATCTTCTTCTCAACACTAGCTTGCATCTGGTTTAATTTTCCATTAATCGACTGTTGCACATTATTTACACTAACATTAACAATACCCTTAAATATATCCAAATTAACAGTTTTATTTAAATTAGTTTTAAATGCATTCAAGTTCTCATCCAATTCCCTCTTAATTTTATCGATCTTGTCACTAACCCAGGTGTTTGTTGCGAGATTGTTCCTTAAATTGTCTAGTTCATTTTCGATTCTATTCTCAACAGCAGTTTGCATATGATGTATGATATCACTAATATCCTCAGCCACTTTGGAATTCGAGGCGTCTATTTTTATTTGAATATCACTCACCACATTATCAATCCTTAGATCTATTACGCCAAGTATTCTAGATAGGTGACGCTTATTAACAGAATCTTGATCGTGTATAGGATCTGCTACACGACAAATACGTTTACCGCCAATATCAACATCACCTCCCTCTGTTAATGGTAGAGATGGTTTTTGACGTTTAACGCTAGCTTTACCGATGCTAAGATATCGGCCAAATTTGTCTACACTCATGATGATACTGAGGAAAAGAATGATAGTATTAAATATTTATTCAATTACGCCGCATTCTCTAAGCTCCTCGATGATCGACTGCATTTCATTATGGGTACTTTCATTGCCAGAATCCCGAGAGGCCTTCAAAAGTTTAAGACGATCCACGAGCTCGTTTATGTCGTCCCAATAGACGTATTGATATCTATCATGGGTGTTGGAAACAAGCATGCTGCCTATATCTCCGCCAGACCATGTTTCTGAAGTCGAACTGGAATATTTAGCAAGAAGAGGTTTTATTATTTCACGCCATTTGTGGCCTTTAGTCCCCCTCAAGTGATTTTTGGGTTGGAACAGTTTGCGATGCACATTGGTTTCGTGTAAAATATCATAGTAATGTGATAAATCCTCCTCATTATATCTACTTGGGTTAGTTTTAAATATTAATTCATAAAGACCACGAGAACCCGTAAACAGCTTATTATTGATTATTATGTCTTTACCATCTAGATATAATGTATGCCCACCCAATTTCAATCTATTTGTTTCGGGTTCGAATGTAACACCATACGTTGTATCATATACATTGCTTGTATCTTGAAAAAGACCTCGCACAAACTCTCTCGGTAAAGGATTAAGATCTCCATAAAACATGTTATGTGAATGCGGATCCTCTTCCACCAATGGATTAGACTGCTCATCGAATGGATTAATCGAAGAGCTCTTTTCTACCTCTTGTTTTTTTATCAGCTTTCCTCTATTTTTCAAAGTGTTTGTAATATTCATTATGGGCTCCTTAATTGTTTGTGTTTCCTGTTTTATTGTTGTGTTCAAACCTTCTAGGTTCTCAGTAATGGGCTTAAACATTTTTCGTATTAAATAATCTTCATCGGAACGATTAAGCTTCAATTGCATATACTTATTCCTAATAACTTTACTTGCCTTAATAATATCACGCTTCAATTTCTCATAATCCATTTTTCTACTATTAACTGCCTGCCTGCGCATGATTATTTGCAGACAGATATATATTAACTGAATAAAATGAATAATTCACCAGCATATATAGCAATCAAAACCCTTCCTATAACGACCATTATGCAAATCACTATCCTTGTCTATCACCAGGAATCCGTATTTATCTTTCCAACACTCACCACAAACCGATTTAAACCGCTCAAATGACATGTCAACTCCAACATGATCGTTGTAAATATGTTGTAGATTTGTATTATCCTGCTTAAATAATACCAAAAAATTAGCATTATCCCTAACTAGCTGTTTCGGAATACTAGTATAAGTTTGACATAAATAAAAGCTATCAACACACTTATGTCTACCCATGCAAAAATATTTTCTAATATTGTTTTGCTTATCGCACGCCACATCGTCAAAAATGAATATCGAATTTCTCTCAGCATCCATGGGGTCTATTATATCATCATTCTCCTTACAAGGAAAATATTTCACATCTTTAACATTATTTAAAACATTCTCCAACAGCTTATATTTAGCTTGATATAAAGACTTGGAATAAATGTATACGTTTACGAACTTGAGACCATTTTCATTGAATAATAACGATAGCATGAGATTTGTTTTCCCAGAGTTTGATGCACCGCAAAGTAGCGCTCTAATGGAGTTCGGTAGTAGGCTGCTATGTTTCCGAAATTTGCCCTTTTCATCAACGTCCAAATCCAAGTTGATTATTTCAAGGGCATCCTTCTGCTTCACAAGTCTCATGGTGAATGAATTATATATAAATTGTTGGATGTTTATAAAGCTAATTCATTTCGATGCTAACTTTTAAAGAGGGCGGAGGTGTCGTGAACTCGATAATCAACAAGTTGCCTATAGAGCTTCACCTGCCAGGTGGGTACATGTATTGTGGTCCTGGTACAAAGCTCCAGAAACGTTTAGCACGAGGTGATCCCGGCATTAATCCATTGGATGCGGCTTGTCGGGAACACGATATCGCATATTCACAACATAAAGATTTAAAAGATCGACACGAGGCAGATTTGATATTGCAAGAAAAAGCTTGGAATCGTGTAAAGTCAGCAGACGCAAGTGTTGGTGAAAAGACAGCAGCCTGGTTGGTGACTAACGCAATGAAGACCAAAAGAAAATTTGGTATGGGCTTAAACAAAAAAACTTTTAAAAAAATAGTGTGCGCCAATGTTAAGAAGACTCTTAAGCGATTCGGGGGTGATATTAAACAGGGTGCTAAATCATCATTGGCAGCAGCTAAGGTTGCAATCAAAGAGGCTGGAGGTCGAAAACATATTAAAACCCCCAGAATAATCCCCATACCGAAAGTTGGAGGCGTATTGCCACTCATACCAATAGTCGCCGGGCTAAGCGCTCTCGGCTCACTGGCAGGCGGTGTAAGTGGTATAACACAAGCAGTACTCAAAGCGAAAGCGGCTCGAAGTCAATTACGGGAAGCTGAAAGGCATAATAAAACTATGGAAGCTATCGCATTAAAAGGTAAAGGATTATATCTGAAGCCATATAAGCGAGGCTTAGGTTTATATCTAAAACCATCAAAAAACTAATAAGTCGACTGCCTCAAAGAGCATTAACCGATCATGATATTTTGAAATATGCGAAATATATTCACCATTTTAGAGGTGTATTTATGAGGGATACTCTACCAAAATCACCCAACAAAAATGAAAGTGCAGTCGTTAATTTGGATAGCATTAAAGGATCGGGAACACATTGGGTCTGTTATAAGAAGAGAGGTTCTAATATATACTATTATGATTCGTTTGGCAATTTAAAGCCTCCACCGGAATTGATAGAATATTTTAATAGAAAGGGACCTAATAAAATAATGTATAATCATAAACGATACCAAAATTTCAATACATTCAATTGTGGTCACTTATGCTTAGAATTCCTACTAAATAATATATAATCGTATGTTCATATATCAATATATTAGTCATGTCGTACACTTTCACCCTGAAAGGCACAAAATCAGTGCTTTCTGTTGATTATTATCCGCCTATTGAATTGAATCCCCACTATGAATATGTTCTGGGTCTAATAGGATTTAATAGCTACAATTCGATTCCCAACATTGTAGAGGGCTGTAACAAATTTTATTATGATAATGACAAAGTTATTACAATTCCCACAGGATCTTATGAGATAAGTGATATCGCCGATTTCTTGATGAATGCGATGCCTAGAGGTGCAATATCCCTCAAACCAAACAACAATACAATAAAGTGTGAAATTAAAAGCAAATATGAAATAAATTTTGGACCTAGAGACTCTATAGGAAGCATATTAGGTTTTAGTGGGAAGCTATTACCAGCCGATCAAAAACATGAATCGGATTTACCTGTCAATATTATAAAAGTGTCGACAATAAGAATTGAGTGCAATATCACAACATCAGCCTACAACGATAGTCGTTTATCCCACACGCTCTACGAATTTTCTCCACAAGTTGAAGCTGGGTTTTCGATTAATATAGCGCCCGAGCATATAATATATCTACCAATTAATTCTAAGCGTATCGATAATATCACATTAACACTGCTCGATCAAGATGGTGATGCCGTAAACTTTAGAGGCGAGCAAATCATTGTTAGATTAGAATTAAAAAGAGTTTCATAATGGGCCTTTCATTTCGTAAACGTTATATAACTTCCTCACCCCCACAACGGAAGATCACTTCAACATCTAAACTCAAGCAGTTAACATCGGCCAATATAATATTTTTACAATCGTTAGGCTTTCGAGTAAAAAATGGAGGAAAAGCTATCAATATTTGAAGGTGTGCATTTTGACGAAGTTATAACGAAAGAAGAGTATCACACATATTATCCGAGAACACACAATTTCAACTTAAATGATGAAGTTCGCATAAGTATTCAAAATCAAGATATATACACACTACCTTCCGAGAGTTATATATACATAGAGGGGAAATTTAAACCTGATGATAATGGTACGGGTCTACCTGAATTAACAAACAATGCATACGCTTTTTTGTTTGATCAGATTCGATATGAGCTTAATGGTGTAGAAATCGATCGCGCAATGAAGCCAGGAATCAGTTCTACGATGAAAGCATTAGTTTCATATAATGAAGATGAAAGTCGAATGTTGTCGATTGCTGGGTGGGGACCATTCGCACAGCGGCAAGCGACACTCTCCAATAACAAGTTCAACGCATGCCTTCCATTGAGCATGCTTTTAGGCTTCTGTTCCGATTACAGGAGGGTTATTATTAACGTCAGTCAAGAATTAGTCCTAATTAGAAGTAAAACGGATGAAAACTGCTATCAAAACAAGACCGCTGATGGTACAAAAAAGGCCTCAATCGAGATTGAAAAGATTGAATGGCGGGTGCCACATGTAAGCGTAAATGATCAGACACGCTTAAAGTTCTTAAACACCCTTAAAACCAATAAACCGATATATTTAACATTTCGTAAATGGGAATTATATGAGCTTCCAGCTTTGCGTGCAACGAAAACTGACATTTGGCCTGTTAAAACTAGCACTAATCTGGAGAAGCCCAGATATGCTATTATAGCGTTTCAACGCAACAGAAAAGATAATTTTCAGCAAGATGCATCAAGCTTTGATCACGCTTCAATCACAAATATTAAATTGCATTTAAATTCAGAATATTACCCATATAGCGATATGAATATAGATATGAGTAAAAAACTATATGCCCAAGCATATCTAATGTACACAAAATTTCAATCGAGCTATTATGGAAGCACTCGGGGACCTCTCATGAGCTACGAGAAGTTCCACGATTCAGCACTTTACGTAATAGATTGTTCGAAGCAGAATGAGAGCTTAAAATCATCCACCGTCGATGTTAAGCTTGAGATGCAGTGCCAGGAGACGTTTAGCGAGGACACCTCTTGTTTATTGTTAATTTTACAAGATTGTGTCGTTGAATATAGTGCACTGACAGGTACTGTTAAGAAAATTATATAACATTCAGTCAATCGCGAGACATCATGGCTAAAAGAGGTGCAATTGACACTCGAGATCAACTTCAATCATTCCTTATTATAGACATACAAGGTTATGCGATTCAACATTTCGATCCAAAAGAGATGAGCATAAGTGACGGAGAAAGGAGCATCCATTTTTTATTTAAACCTAGCATTGAATTCCATCTATTATCGAAGAAAGATCAGAGGACCGTTCGATGGCTTGAAAATAATTATTTAAATATAGAATACTCTACTGGTTATGTATATTTTAAGGATATTATTAACTTGTTAAAAAATATCTGTAACTCATATAATAGAGTGTATGTTAAAGGACATCAAAAAAAGGAGCTACTTAAGCAATATGTTGATATTGACATAATTAACTTGGAATATTTTAATGATGTACCAAAGCTTATTAAAAATGTCAATCATTGTTTTTATCATAATAATAAAACTAATGAAGAATGTATATGCACGCAAAATAATATTATAACTCTATGCAATTATCTAAAAAATAAAGAATTATTTTAACCTTATTATTTTTATTTCAATCCACCTATACATATTAATACTAATATAGCAAAAATAGTATACGTATAAACATGTCTATACATGTATAAAAGGCCCGCCGAGACGGCACCAATCCGAGGTAGGTATGTAAGCGAGAGATTTTTTATACATTAATTAACCATCGCCTGCCCTAAAAAGGGCCACCCGGACGACCTCCATTCGATGCAGGTATGCAACGTTAAAAATTTAAGTGCATTCCTTAGAACACGGCTAGAGCGTGGGATCGGAATGCAGCAACTCTTAATTATATCCGTTCACACGGATATACGTATGCGTGGGGAAAAAAGGGTCGTCGCAGCTGTACATAGACCACACACACTCACCCATGGGAACAGAATGCAGCCGCGCTTAATTGCATCTGCCCGCATACGTATATATGTATATATATGTATGCGCGGGAAAAAAAGGGTTTTCTCTAATTGATCAACATATCAATTGGTGTGGGAACCTGACGCAGATGGATGTATACGTCACGAATGAGTATCTATATATGCGTAGATCGACATCTTTAATTTCATTATAATCAGTATCTTCGAACAGTCAACATCGTTTTTAGTGCTTGTTTGTGTTTTACTACAAGGTATTTAGAAAGCCTAATTTATATAATATTAACTCGCAATATTTTACATTAGTTTTAAAATTTTATGCGACTTTTAAAAATTGTTTTTTCTCAATTATAAGGTTATTTTTTTAAATAATTTAATGGTATATATTTTATTAATATTTTATTAATATTTTATTTTTATATACAATTATCCAGGGTGCTTCAAAGTATTTTATTCGTATTTAGTAGCTTCTTTATATTGTTTTTTCCTTCTTTTTTCAATTTTTATAAGGTTTTAACGGGTTTTATCAATAAATTTTCAATAATACAAGTATTTTTTAGTTAAATATAAGCTGATCATAGTTTTTCTACTACTCTAAAATTTTATGGGACTTTTAAAAATTGTTTTTTCTCAATTATAAGGTTATTTTTTAAATAATTTAATGATATATATTTTATTAATATTTTATTAATATTTTATTTTTATATACAATTATCCAGGGTGCTTCAAAGTATTTTATTTGTATTTAGTAGCTTCTTTATATTGCTTTTCGTTCTTTTTTTTTAATTTTTATAAGGTTTTAAAGGGTTTTATCAATAAATTTTCAATAATACAAGTATTTTTTAGTTAAATATACGCTGATCATAGTTTTTCTACTACTCTAAAATTTTATAGGACTTTTTAAAAATTGTTTTTATCAATTATAAGGCTGTTTTTAATAATTTAATGGTGTATATTTTATTAATATTTTATTGAATATTATTTTTATATACAATTATCCAGGGTGCTTCAAAGTATTTTATTTGTATTTAGTAGCTTCTTTATATTGTTTTTTTTTTTTTTTTTTAATTTTTAGGTGCGTAAATTTATATTATTAAATTGATTATTTTATAAGGTTTTATCAATAAATTCTCAATAATACAGGTATTTTTTAGTTAAATATATGCGGATCATAGTTTTTCTACCACTCTAAAATTTTATAGAACTTTTAAAAATTGTTTTTCTCAATTATAAGGCTAGCGAATCAGTCAAATAAATTAGCAATTTAGATATATTAAAAATTGGGTTTCAATAGCTTTTTTATTCTTTTAAATTTATTATATTAATTATTTTTAATTTGTTTTTCATAGAATGAATTGCATCATTTGCGGAAAATCCTTCACCCGGCGCGACAACATGAAGCGGCATGTGAATACCCTCCACCGCAATTTTGTTTGCGGCATTTGTGGAGAGGGTGTGGATACATGTGAGCATGTTGCGGGACCACCTAAGAAGGTGGCCAAAGTAGATGTTACACCATCCACAAGTTCTAATAGACCTGTGGATGCTGCGCCATCTACCAGTCGAGATGCGCCTCAGAGAAGCTGTTGTGGGTTGATGTTCCCTAATAATTCTCTGTATAGGGGGCATCTTCGCACACAGCAGCATTTGAATAATAATACATTTATGCTGCCGGATGGAGTGTTCAAAATTAATTCCTCATTTAAAAGCCGGGTCGCGAGTTACAAAATTTTAGGTGATGAGAGTGCTGACATCACAAATTTTTTATCGAATTTGAAAATGAAAGTGTGCGGCCTGATTAACGATGTTCTAGCCAAGGTCGTATCGGGTATTAAGGTACAGTTAGAGCTATTTGCTCATTATGCTAAAACCGTAGCTGATGAGGAAATAGTCGACTTAAAGTCCTTCAATACTCGGTACGTCATTGTCACCGGGTCTTCAGACTTAGAGGACGTTTTTGATCAGGCTGCTGCCATCATAAAATCGAAAGCTGAAGAGTTTTCGGATAGGGGGAGCAATTGGACACTTAAGATGGTCTCGCATTTAGAGGTTAACATCAACAGCTACCAACCTCTTGGGGGATCATCTTATTTGGAACTACCGCCCTCTATCCGAAACAGGAAAGCATGCATCAATATTAAGAACTCGGACGATGCATGCTTGTGTTGGTCGATTGTAGCAGCACTCCACCCGGCAAACATACATGCAGAGAGAGTTAGTAATTATCCTCATTACTCCAGCGTCCTAAATTTAGAAGGTATTCAATTCCCGGTTAAAATTAAAGATATTTCAAAAATTGAGAATATGAACAATTTAAGTATTAACGTTTACGGTTTGGCTATTAATGATGAAACAAAAAATCATGAGGTGGTGGGGCCAATTCATTTCACGAAAAACAGAAAAGATATCCACATCAATTTACTACTAATTGATGATGGAAAAAGAGCCCATTATGTTTTAATTAAAAATCTGTCCAGGCTAGTCTCATCTCAAATAAGCAAATATGGTCATGAAGCTCACATCTGTGATGGGTGTTTAATTAATTTCAGCACCATCGAAAAATTAAACGCCCATCAACAACACGATTGCAACCATGTGTATACGGTACTACCCTCAACCGACGCGCGTAAAACAAAATTTGGAGACATGCTGCCCGAAAACATTTTACGTTTCGATAGTCATCATAAGAAAATGTCCGTTCCGTTCGTCGTTTATGCGGATTTTGAAAGTATTCTCCAACCGATTCACACATGCAGCCGTGATCCAGCTAGTTCGTATACGAATAAAACATTCAAACACGTTCCATATAGTTTTGCATATCAAATTGTATGTTCGTTTGATGCAAAGTTGAATAAATTTGTCACGTATGCCGGTTTAGATTGCTCAACGGTGTTTGTCCAAAAATTGATAGAAGATGTTAAGCTAATCTATGAAAATTATTTAAAGACTATCGTGCCGATGAAAACTTTAAATAATAGCGAGCGAAAATTATATAATGAGGCCGTGATTTGCCACATTTGTGAGCTGTCTCTCAACGGAGATAGAGTGAGAGATCACTGCCACATTACGGGAGCGTTTCGAGGGGCCGCTCATTCTAATTGTAATCTAAACTTCAAAATTCCGAAATTTGTCCCTATCTATTTTCACAATTTGAGCGGGTATGATAGCCATCTATTTTTAAGAGATTTGGCACAACAAAATTTAGATATTGACGTAATTCCTATTAATAAAGAAAGATATATCAGTTTCAGCGCGAAAGTTTTGGTTGGTGACTACACAGATAAAAAATCGGGCGAGAAAAAAAATGTTTATATAAAACTACGGTTTTTAGATAGTTTTCGATTCATGGCGTCTTCTATCGATAAGCTTGCACAAAATTTGAGCCCGCAAGACTTTGTCAATGTTAGGCGGGCGTTTCCACTAGATTCACATTTCCATTTAATTAGAAAGAAGGGTGTATTCCCCTATCAATACATAGATACCTTTGGGCGATTGAACGAATCGACCTTACCGGCAAAACGCGATTTTTTTAATTCATTAACGAATGTTGATATTTCGGATGTTGAATATCAACATGCGCAAATTGTATGGGATACGTTTGGATGTCAAAATTTATTAGAGTACTCAAACTTATATTTAAAATCAGACGTTTTACTTTTGGCAGATATTTTTGAAAATTTCAGGAAGATTTGTCGGGATACATACAGTCTGGATCCGGCTCAATATTACACCAGCCCGGGCTTGTCTTGGGATGCTATGTTGAAGCACACCAAAATTGAGCTGGAGCTACTCATAGACATCGACATGCATCATTTTGTTAAGCAGAGTATCAGGGGTGGGTTGTGTCAGGTATCATTGCGGCACGCTACGGCAAATAATAAGTATATGCCTAATTATGATGCGAGTGCTCCTAGCTCGTATTTAGCTTATTGGGACGCGAACAATTTGTACGGGTGGGCAATGTCGCAGTATCTACCATTCGGTGGGTTCAGTTGGGCTAGTCAGGATGAAATTGACAATCTAAATATATCTGGGGTCGCTGATGATTCGCCGATTGGCTATTTTTTGGAGGTTGATGTCACGTACCCTGTAACTTTGCACGATGAGCATAACGACCTACCTTTTCTGCCCGAAAACATGGTGCCTCCCACGTCTAAATTTCAGTATAAAAAGTTGATCGCGAATTTACAGAACAAAGAGAAATATGTCATACACTATCAAACGTTAAAGCAAGCATTACATTTCGGCCTTAAAATCACCAAAATTCACCGCGTTTTAAAATTCAACCAGTCAAACTGGCTTCAAACTTATATCGACCTAAACACCAGCCTACGTCAGCACGCTAGGAACGATTTTGAAAAGGACTTCTACAAGCTTATGAACAACTCCGTATATGGTAAAACCATGGAGAATGTTGATAAGCGAGTGGAAGTCAAATTGGTCACACGTTGGGAGGACCATGGCAAAAGTCGCGGGGCTGGTAGTTTAATCGCGAAACCGAATTTTAAAAGTGTTAGTATTTTTTCCGAAAACTTTGTGGCTGTCCAGATGGGGAAGCTGAAAGTCGTATATAATAAACCTATTTATATCGGCTTCTCCGTCTTGGAGCTATCAAAGCACCTGATGTATGACTTTTTCCACAATTTTTTGAGACGCGTGTATGCAGAAAAGGTCCGTCTGTGTTATATGGATACGGATAGTTTTATCTTAAAAGTAGAAACAGACGATATATACAGCGACATGAAAAAAAATATATCAAAATTCGATACATCGAACTTTTCGGCAAATAATGTCTACAGCATAGCACCTCAAAACAAGGCTGTTTTAGGTTTATTTAAAGACGAAAATGCGGGTAATATAATGTGTGAATTTGTCGGATTGCGCGCAAAAATGTATGCCTTAGAGGTTGAGGGTAGGGAGATTAAAAAGGTTAAGGGTGTTAAAAAGAACGTTGTGCGGGATGAGATTAGTCTGGCAGATTACAAGCACTGTTTATTGAACAATGATAATTTATTCAGAGAGCAAAATCTTTTTCAAATCAAACTACATGAGATTTATACCGTCAAGCAAAATAAATTGAGCCTATCACCTCACGATGATAAACGTCGGATTGATGAGGATGGCATTCATACTCTCGCCTGGGGGCATTATAAAATCGACTCACCAGCTCCTTAGATGGTCGCTGCACATGCCTCGGGTGCAGCTGCTCTACCGCCTCAAATTGGGTAAGTACCCCCACCCTTTTTTGTTTGCTTCTCACTGTAATTTTCTCCCACTAAATCAGTATTAGTTTGTTTGCATTCGAGTTCACACATATTCTTTAACCTCTAAGATTAAAATGGAAGCTAGTAAGAATACCAAATTATTATGTACATAAACTTATATCTATATATTTTTTAATTCTTTTCAGAAACTTATAATGAATTTATTGACGATTCACTTAAAATGATTGATGATAATATCGTTAAGGAAAAACAACTGATTGGGCAGTCATCATACTTCCTCAACAAATGCGGTTCGAAATGGGTGAATATCGGCCTTAGTCCGGCTGCTGGATTCGTGCCCATCATCCAGATTCGATCACCTGCAAGCTGCGTATTCTTCACATTGGACGAGTGGGAAGAATTTTGTAAGACGGAGGGTTGCAGTCCGAATCATCAAATTCGAACGTCAACATTTAGAGATACTAGCGTAATTGTATTAAGCAGTCGCAATCAGCAACTGGTATTGTCCTCCGATACCTATAGCAATTTGTTTAATTTGCGACTGCTCATTAAGAGTAAATTAGAATTTTTAGTAAATAGTAATTTCATAACATTTTATAAAATGATATTAACCGCCTGCATGGCATTAACTGGAGATTTATATACGAATGTATCAAAATTACTTGTTGATCATTGTAATTCATTTAACGCTTTCCTTATGATGGAAGTGCTACATATTAGTTATAATTCGCTTTATTATGACTTTGAGGTCATGAAACTTGTAGATAATGTTAATTTAAAATAATATTGTTAATTTATGAATAATAATAAATAAATTGTTTTCTTAAAAATATATTGTTTGTTTTATTTTATTTTATAAGTGGGATATACATTTCAAGCATGCGGCTATCACAGAAGCAGACAGCCGTTGCGGTTTCCGCTGGAAACATGTTTAGACCTGTTTGAAGTACATTGAGAAGCGCGATAGCAAGCCTGGTAATTTATTCAGGAATTCTCTAGAAACAAAGACCATCTTGATGGTCCGCCATTTTGTCTGACGTCACCTTAGTTTGGCTAGTGACCGTAAGAGGATGCTGCATTATGGTAATCATGAGAGATGCCATTTCTTGGTTAGTGGCTGTGAGAGGGCGTCACATTGGGTTGGTAATGATGAAATCTGCCATTTCTTAGTTTGGTTAGTGGCCGTCAGAGGGCGCCACATTGGGTTGGTAATGATGAAATCTGCAATTTTAGTTGGGTTGGTAATGATGAAATCTGCAATTTTAGTTGGGTTGGCGACCGCGAGGGGGCGCCACATCACTTGGGTTGGTAATGATGAAATCTGTAATTTTAGTTGGGTTGGTAATGATGAAATCTGTAATTTTTAGTTGGGTTGGCGACCGCGAGGGGGCGCCACATCAGTTGGGTTGGCAGAGGGCGCCACTAGGGCGAGGGGGGTGAGGGGGAGCTGGGTGAGAGGGGGAGGAGGTGTCCCAGAATCGGTATAAGTACCCTACTAATTTAATTACGAATCATTGAGACATTTATTATTTAGAATTAAATAATTTTTTTTTTAAATTACATTGATTATTTTAGAAAAGAACTTAACTTAGACTTAGGTTATAATACATGAAATGTAATTGAAATTTTACGTATATTTCGAAAATAAAATAAAAAATGGGTGTTTCAATTAAAAAAATTGAAGTGTCAAATGAAATCTTTTTTTTGAGTCAGCCTGTATAAACAAAAATTAGTTTAAAAAATGCCCATCTAAAAATAAAAATTGACGGGTCCCAGTGTTTTTTAAAAAAATTAAAGGTTGAATTTTAAATGAATTTATTCCAACCTTTTTGCGCTCACTGTATAAGTCACAGAGGCAAATTTTGATAAGTAAGTTTGGGGAACTATAGGATAAATTTCGGATATGATTTTTGATTTTTGTTTTTTATGAAGGAGATTATTTATTAATTCTTTTGAATAACCATTATTCTGAGCTATGGTGTAAATTCTATCTAATTCTTTATCAAAATTAATCTTATTCATAGGAACATGGATTAATTTATATAACATTGAGTGAAAAGCAGCAAGTTTATGACTAATCGGGTGGAAAGAGTTAGAATGTATCGTAATATCTGTGTGGGTGGGTTTATGGTAAATAGCGAATTCGTGTGTATCAGTAATATGTGATATTTGAAGGTCTAGAAAATTAATTGTTTTATTTTCTTCTAATTCTATTAACACTTTGCATGACAATATTAAATTCACCATAGAATTAGAAGAAAATAAAACAATTAATTTTCTAGACCCACCCATACAGATATTACGATATCACACAGATATTACGATACATTCTAACTCTTTCCACCCGATTAGTCATAAACTTGCTGCTTTTCACTCAATGTTATATAAATTAATCCATGTTCCTATGAATAAGATTAATTTTGATAAAGAATTAGATAGAATTTACACCATAGCTCAGAATAATGGTTATTCAAAAGAATTAATAAATAATCTCCTTCATAAAAAACAAAAATCAAAAATCATATCCGAAATTTATCCTATAGTTCCCCAAACTTACTTATCAAAATTTGCCTCTGTGACTTATACCGTGTGGCCGCCGTTCATAGCGCGATGCATGTATTAGTAACTACTGGTCGACTATAAATGGGCGTGCCAACTTGAATTGCCACACCGACAGCGGGCGTATAAGTTATACGTATAAATGTATTCGTAGGCAAATCAAGTGAAGAGCAGTGTAATAGGTAATGCGTTCCCGTTGTAAGTAATTATTTGTAGTTGTTTGAAGCATCAGATAATCACTGATAATATGTCAGTGAAGTAACTCATCACAGCTTCATAAACAACATAAAAGAGCAAAAATAAATAATAAATAACTCCTAGACTTTAAAATAAAAAAAACTTCTTAACTAAAATAATATTTTTCAACAAATATTATAATCTAAAAACTCAACTATAATAAAATACTGATACATAAAATATTTACTTCTTAAAACAGAATTGTAATTCAACATTGCAATTAACCTGTAATTAGCTAAAAAAATGTTATTCTTAAGCAATAATAAAACTCGAACTGACGCCCATATGTGGAAGCGACTGCCCGACTACACCGTATAAATGTCGATTTTTTGGACAAATACGAGTGCATCATAGGCAAAGGCGAAATACTAGCTCTGTTGTAATCCAGTATAACACTGCGTCTACTTGTTTACCGTTCTAATACACAGGCATCTCTATCTGTTTCGCTTACTCTACAGGTATCGCGATAATGCAGACGCACGCGGTCTTATGGTATAGGTACACCTTGCATAAAAATAAAAACATATTTACAAAAAACAACAAACACATTAATTTCATTTGGTACAAACAACAAACTACAGAATCACATTAAAAATAATAAAGATAAAACTGACAAAAATTTAAAATCTGGGGTCTATAAGTTAAATTGCGAGTGTGGAAAAGCTTATATCGGACAAACTGGTACATCCTTTTCCACACGCATAAAAGAACATGAAAGAAGTTATAAATTACAAAAAACAGATTCCACATATGCAAACCACTGTATTGAACAAAAACATAAATTCAATAACAAGTTTGACATACTACATATACAAGACAAGAGTAAAAAATTAAATTTATTAGAAAACCTAGAAATAAATAAATTAAACAAATTAAACCTTATTTTAAATGACCAACTAGAAGTGAATAATTCACCGTTGTTAAATTTAAATATTTAAAATCAACTTAATAATTCTTATAGTTATATATATATTTATAAATTGTTTAATTTTATAATAACAGTAACCAATCAGTTTTCAAAAATTTTTAATATTATTAATCATATTGTTATGTCTATACCGATAGAACCACCGGCCATCTGCCTATAGGGAATTGTATGCAGTACACATTTATATGTACATATACCTATGTATCTAGTCCTACCGTTTATCAGAAGCGTTGTCTATGCCGACGCTAGGGATCGACAGTCAACCGCGTCAGTCGTGTCTTGACTGCGGTGGAGTATACTCATAGTTGGTCGAACTTGCAAAAATACGCAAATTCTTGCTGTCTGCATCTTTAGGGTTTAGAATTATTTAGAGCTCAGTATTTTTTTCTGTTTTTTTACCGATATTCATTTACGTATTTACTATGCCGTTAGTTTATAGTAAAGAAGAAAAAATAAATATTATTAAATGGTATTACTCATCTCAAGGAGGTACGCAAGAAGTGATTGGTCGTTTTGTTTTTTCGTTTCCTGATCGTCCAGTTCCCTGCCGTCGGACGATACTAGATATCATACATCGTTTTGAAAAGTCGGGCTGCATTAATGGATGTTCGAAATGCTATCAGAGTAATTTCCATCCTATTTCGGAGGAAAGAATAGAGAAGGAAGTCAGTGTATGCGCCTTTGTAGAATCAAGTGAGCCCTGCTCTAGCCGCCAAATTTCTGAACAATTAGGTATTCCAAAAACCACAGTTAGGCGTATATTACACAAAAAGAAATATAAGTGTTATAAGGTTAGAAAAAATCAAGAAATATTCCCAGATGACCAGTTTAGACGTCTCGAATTTTGTGAGGCTATTAGAGAAAAATGTGATAATGATGATAATTTTACACGAAATATTTTGTTCACTGACGAATCAACATTTTCCCTTCACAAACGCCATAATCCATCTGCCGTTCGCTACTGGTCTCAGAAAAACAAACATTTGAGCAGGGATGTCAACACTCAATATCCACAGAAACTAAATGTCTGGGCAGGAATCTTAGGGGATCACATCATAGGGCCATTTTTCCTAAACGGAACATTAAATGCGCAGTCATATTTACAATTACTGCAAAATCATATTGTTCCTGCAGTGCGTGACCTTGCTGTAAACTTTAATGATATTTGGTTTCAGCAAGATGGCTGCCCAGCTCATAATGCCAGAATAGTACAAGAATGTCTTTCATTGCATTTTCCACATACCATTAGCACTAGAGGTAATATTTCTTGGCCGCCTAGATCCCCTGACTTAACGCCATGTGATTTTTTCCTTTGGGGATATTTGAATGAAACCATTTATGTACACCAGAATGAAAGACCCCGCACATTAGATGATTTACGAATGCGAATTACACAACTCTGTAATAGTATTTCACCTGTAACTCTCTCTAATGTACGTAGAGAATTTTACAACAGACTGGGCTACTGTGAGGCAAACAATGGAGGCTTGTTTGAAAGAGATATTTATTAGCCTCTAGAATTCTATTTTATTTTCTCTAGAATTTTTTTTGTTTGACATCAATTATTACTTTTTGAACGTTTTTTAATTTCTCCATGTTGCTTCCTTTTTAGAATTATTTTTCTTATTTTCTCTTGGTTTAGTAATTTGCAATTTAATTTTATTTAACTAGGTACATTCAGAATCACTAGTTACTACTTCTTTGGAATCTCAAACCTTCGTTTTCATTACAAATCTACTACTAATATTTCTACAACACGAAACATTATGCCGATGATTGATTCTTACAAATATCTACGAAATGAAATGGCAATATCTGTGTCATATTTAAAGATTAAATATGCTTTATCGACGGATGTGTATTTATTTCTTTTTACGCCACAAATTATTATTGCCGGTACGTAGATATACGTAGGCGTATATAAATGTGTACTGCATACAATTCCCTATAGGCAGATGGCCGGTGGTTCTATCTGTATATATTAAATATTACATTAAAGATATAAGTTACTCCCGCTCTTAACCTAATGTCACAAACTCCCCCCTCTTCATTTAGGAAAAGACATAAATAAGAACGTCTACAAATATTTTGTATTATAATATTCATCACCTGATGAAGCCCTAGTAGGGTGAAACAATTGTTACTTTCTTATACGTAGTATAAGGAAGTATTGTGATGATGAAAATTTTCGACCTCGAGATTTTTGCAGATGTCCACGTTTTGAGGTCCCCTGATACCAAAAAAGTGGTTTTTAAAAAATGTCTGTGTGTCTCTGTGTGTGTGTGTCTGTGTGTGTGTGACCACGATAGCGGTCAAACCGCTGTAGATATCAATTCCAAATTTTGTATTTACGTGTATAATCCGCCTCTTGAGAACTGATTAGATTTTGAGCAAAATCGGCAGACCGGAAGTAGTAGTTTACTTCAGTGAAAAAATCGAAATTTGCAAATATTTCGTCAATTACTAAGTTTAAACAAATTTATAAAGAATTCATATTTACTTAGAATTAAGTTTGAAACAAATTGTCTTAAAAAAGTTTTTCGAAATTCCAACCGGAAGTAGGTCTTTTACTCTTATCGAAAATCAGTTTTTTGCGAATATCTCGCAAGTCATGCTTTTAAGACAAATTAATTTTCAAACATCATTTTCAATATCTTTTATAAAAAAAAAATTTCAAAATTCAGACCGGAAGTACCACTTTTACTCTTATCGAATAGCGATTTTTTGCAAATATGTCGTAAGTTATGCATTCTATATATATTTATCAAGAGTACAAAAGTATTTAGAGTTAGATATGGAATAATTTTTGTATAAATGAAATTTCAAAATTCGGACCGGAAGTACACTTTCATACGTATAAGAAAGTCGTGTGGTGACCACACCTCTTTGTGAATTGAATAAAACTGTTTTGAACTCAATTTGAATTTATTTCAATTTTTACTTGTAAATTATGGAGTTTCAACACGTATCTCCGTCTTCAATCAATTATTTAATATGCTTTGCTCACAGAGTACGGGTCTGTCTGCAAATATTTGCGGAAATAAATTTATGCAATCCTTTGCTGAATGACCACTATAGTACCATTTAATAATTTGCAGTTTTTCTTCTGGTGTGTAGCGAGGCATTGTTACCATTGACCCCTCCTCTCACAAACACAGAACGACGCTGTTCGACACTATCTCCAGATACAATTTTAGTTGTTAAAGGGAGTCTTGGAAAGTGCATTCTGTCAGTTACTTCTGTCAGTGAGTTCAGTCAGTGACTTCTGTCAGAGTTGTCAAGTGACATTTTTTTTCGATAAATGCGCGTTATCCAGAGATGCGCAAAAGGATACATTGTTTCCTTGTAATATGACTACGGCCACGATTGGGCGTTGTTGCCGGTGTGCCTAGTATACATATACCCTATCCCCAATATGATTTTACACATGCGGTATATGTATATTTGTGTACATTATTTTTATGCTTTTTAGGTCAGATCACATAGTATCAGGCATTGAGCCCACTGTTTGCGATGAAGTAAATGGCTAGCTGCAGATGGAAGACACAAATAATCTCCTGGAATTGAGCATTGTCAAAGAAGATCGAAAGCAGCAAGATGGTGGATTAAAGGGCAGGTGTGCCGTGGTGTACAATATTTTTTAACGAGATTAAAAAACTTAAAGCAATCTCTAAATACCTTTATACTCATAATGTATTTTCTTAGAAAGCATGATTTGCAAGATATTCGCAAAATTCGCCAAAACTGATTTTCGATAAGAGTCAAAGGCCTGTTTCCAGTAGGAATTTTGAGAATCTTTTTTAATAAAATTTTACCCAAATTCACTCTGAGTACCTACATTTGAATTCTTTATAAATTTGTTTAAACTTAGTGGTTGACAAAATATTGGTAAGATTCGATTTTTTACTGAAGTAAATTGCTACTTCCGGTATACCGATTTTACTGTAAATGTAATCAAATCTTAAGAGGGAGATTATACTCGTAAATACTAAATTTGGAATTGATAGTTTTAGACGCTTGACCGCGATAGGGTCACAGACAGACAGACACGCGTACATACAAATATTTTTTAAAATCCTCTATTTTGGTATCAGGTACCTTCAACTTGAGTCTCTGTTACTTATACAGTTTATTAAGTCAAATTCAAACTTAAATTAAAATGTTTTATGTCAATAAATTGCTATTAACTCCTGTATTCTAGCGTGTCGCGTCCTAGTGCCAAAATAAATTTCTTTTGCCGGCAATTTTGTGATTTGTTTTATATCACTCGATTTCTCAATACAGACACTAAGTTTTTTGTGACCTGTTTCTTGCCGTCTGTATATTTTTATACGTATATATTTTTATGGCGTTGATGTTTATGAGTAATTTTTTTGGCTCTTAGAGCCTTACTACGATTCCACTCATATACGCTAAGAATACAATTATCATTTAATTCTAAGTAGCGTACGTGCTGTTATGTGCTTTATAAAATAGATAAGCAATTACATTTTCTTTAAGTTTAAGATGCTTTTTAGAATAGTAAGTTAGTCGTTACGTATACATTTAATGTATTGTAATAAATTAATGTCCTTTTTAAAAAAGCATTGTTTTATTTGAAAAAATTAAGTGGCGCAGTCAGTAGGATTAACGAAAAGTGAATATAAAAAGTCGTGTGTTTCAACACTTTATTTCGCGAAACCTAAAATCCGAAAATTATCGCAATTTTCGACAAAAATCAGATTGTGCAGTGATCTGAAAGACCAGGAATCCAGGACAACATCGCCTAGGTCTTCCAGCAGGAATCGAAAAACAAACATCGCCGACGATTACCAAACCGATCGGAGGACAACATGGCTGAAGTTCGACCCCTAGGTTAAGAAGACGAAAGAAAAGCAAAGGAAATGAAACAAATTTTGATTTTACGGGAAGTACTATTTTATTGTTTATCATTACTATTAGCATAGTGGTATATGTCAGTTGACGGCAACGATCTAGAAGAAATAATTCAACAAATTTTAAATATTTCGATAAGTGACATGGCGCATCCGACAATATCTATGCGGGATCATTTAGAAACGCTCCCTAGTTTTAATGGTGATCCGCTACATATTTCTACTTTTATTTCCTGTTGCGAATCTTTTTTATAAAGCGTTGCAAAAGAAAACGACACCGCATACAACAGTTTTTTTTTGAGGAATTTTAGATAAAGTATCAGGCAAAGCCGCACAGATCGTATCAGTCCGTAATGTTCAATCTTGGGACAAATTAAAAGAATTATTAATTAACACCTTCAGCGATAGAAGAAATGAAACTACTTTAATTATAGAATTGCAGAGGTTAGAACAGTATACGAATGAAACTCCTTCAGCATTTGGTGAACGTTGTTTAAACTTATGTAACTTATTAGTTGCTCGAATTAACATGCATGAGAAAAATATTACTGTAAGAGATAATAAGATAGAATTATATCGCGATTTGGCGCTGAAATCATTTATTAACGGGTTAAGAGAACCAACGCGTTTAATAATGCAATGTAGAAATCCAACAAAACTAGAAGATGCATTGAATTTTGCACAAGAACAGGAGAATGTAAATTATAAAAGACAAAAGACGCCTATGCCTTTCAGTAAGCCAATTATACCCAAAATATCTCAAACATTACAACGCCCACATTTTTCCAACATTATAAATCGACCACAATATCCAATACGTTCAGTCCAATCATTTCCTTCCACACAATCCCAACCTCAACAAAATAATTTTCTTCAACGATCATTTTACCCCCAACAAACACAATTTTTCCCACAACGTCAGCAGTCATTTCCACAAAAACCTCTATTTAATAATTTTAAATCACTTTCACAAATAACAAGAAATACTGTCAAATCAAATCTACTAAAACCAACACCGATGGATTGGTCAAGTTCACCATCAGGACTCACGAGTAGAGCGAATCTTAATTACCAACATATTTACCAACCAACATATAATACACAGGAATTATTCTATCAAGATACACCCGACTATCAAGAACCATACACATACCAAGATCATGTCCAGTATCCTAATTATGAAGATTGGGAAAATTATCAAGAAAACGTCACAGGTTATGAAAACGAACCTTCCACCGAAGAAACGGATTTCCAAACACAAACACAAGAAGTAAATTTTCGTATAACAGCCTCGGAAACAACAACGAAATAGTAGAAATTAACGTTACTAGTTCTGTATCTCAAAACTTCCTTACATTATGCTACCTGAAACAAATTCAAAGTTCTTGCTAGACACCGGATCTACAAAATCATTAATTTCGTCACATTTAGCTTCATCTTATTATCCGCACCTCGTACAAGCAGATAATTTTATTATTCAATCGGCTCATCACGCAATTCAGCATAATCATAGTATAATAAAACCTACTTCACAAATTTTTCAGGACAGTTTAGAACACAAATTTTATGTATTCGATTTTAATCCAAATTATGATGGCTTAATAGGTCTAGATCTACTTCGAAAATTTGAGGCAGAAATAGATTTGAAAAATAATGTGTTAGTGACAAGCAACACGAAAATTCCGATTTATATAGACAATCAGGTTAAGAATAAAGCGAAAAAATTATAATTCCCGCAAGAACAGAAAAATTAGTAAAGTTACCCGTAAATGTTAATTTAGGACATAAATTTTCTCCATATACAAAATTACAGTCAAATTTAGAAAAACCTGCATCCGTAGTGAATGTACATAATGCTGAATGTTATACTACTATTATTAATTCATCTTACCAAGATCAATAAGTTAATTTTCACGAACCAATAGAAGTCGACGATTTCAATGAATTTTCTTCAATAACAGAAGAAATCTTAGTAAGACTGAAATAAACGAAAACTTAAGTAAACTTCGCCTTGATCACATGAATAAAGAAGGAAAAGAAACTATAAAATCTCTTTGCTGTGAATACAAAGACATAGTTTATAATGATAAAATCCCTTGATATTTAATTATGCGATTAAACACCAAATTAAGTTAAAAGAAAACACTTTCCATTTATTTACAAAATCTTATTCGATACCCGCTAATACACACAGCGGAAGTTCAAAGACAGTATCATCTATGTTAGAACAAAATATTATTCGATCTAGAACAAAACACTTTCACCCTTATCTTATATAGTTGAAAATAACACTAAATAATGAAATAATTTCAAACGCTGAAGTATTATCTAACTGTTTTAGTGATTACTTTACAAACATTACCTGCGGCCTGTCTCAAGGACAATCAAATGAATGTAATATGGAAATATCAATGAATGATCTGACGCTGTTCTTAAATCCCGTTCATGAGATTGAAGTAGCGAGAGCAATTATTCAATTAAAATCAAGTGTCTCTACAGGTTATGATGAGATTTCCTCTCTAATTATCAAAAAAATGCATAAACAGTATTACTACTCCGCTTACTTTTATTATAAATAATTCCTTGAGTTCTGGTGTATTTCCGAATGACTTGAAGCTTGCAAAATTAATACCTATCCATAAGAAAGGAGATGAAAATCTGATGCAAAACTACAGGCCTATCTCATTACTTTCTATATTCTCTAAGGTTATCGAGAGGATAGTTGCCGATAAGTTGTTATCATTTCTGAACAGATGTAATATCTTGAATGAGAATCAATATGGATTTAGAAAGGGACGCTCCACAATGCATGCAATAGTTGAACTACAAAACAATGTCTACAGAAACATCGATGTGGGCAATGAATGTTTGGCTATTTTTTTAGATCTGAGTAAGGCTTTCGATTGTGTTAACCACAAACGGTTGCTGGCAAAGTTATACAGGTATGGTGTAAGGGGAACACCCTTACAATGGTTTAGGAGCTATCTGGAAGGCCGAAGGCACTATGTGCAGGTCGGTTCGTATCGATCGCGAGAGCAGCCTGTTACTTCTGGGGTTCCTCAGGGATCCGTGCTCGGCCCGCTATTGTATATAGTATATGTAAATGACGTGCCCTCCAAAAATGCTATATTATTTGCCGATGACACAACGATATTTGTAGCCTGCGATAGGAAGGATAATGTGGCGGCACCAGCGAACGAAGAACTGCGGAACCTGGAGCTATATTTCAATGATAATGATTTGCATCTAAACTAATGTAAAACAACATTTATCAATTTTAACGTATCAAACAGAGAAAAGAATTATAGTTACCTAATTAAAACTAGTGAAGCTAGTATTACTCAAAAAGGCACGGCAAAATTTTTAGGGAGACCCATATCGACGGCCTATGCAAGAGGCTGGGATCCGTGTGTTTTGCACTAAAACAGTTGAAGCTGTCAGTAAATTTAGATATTTTAAAAAGGTACTACTATGCAAGTTTTCACTCTTTAGTATCGTACGGTACATTGGCATGGGGCTCCTCAAGTGAGAGTGTGAGGGTCTTCAGGTTACAAAAAAGAGCAATACGGAACATGGTGGGTGTAAGTGCGGGGACGTCATGTAAAGGTTACTTCACTAGGTTAAATATTATGACGGTTCCCTGTATCTTTATTTACCAATTATTAACTTACGCCAAGCAAAATCTGTTCGAATTTATGAAGGTTGGTGATCACCATGAATATGCGGGGTGATGCTTTGGAGGTGCCCAGACACAGACTATCGATTTATAAAAAAAGCCCACAGTATTTAATGATAACTGCCTACAATAGAATCTCCAAAAATTTAAAGAGTCTACCGATGGAAAAATTTAAAGTAGAGTTAAAAAAGTCACTGATTGCTAGATGCTATTACTCTTTCAGTGACTTTGAAAATGACAGGCAGATCTTAGATTTGCATATCTAAATTGTTTGTTAGTGATTGTTGTATTCATTTTTATTTTTATTTTTTACATGTTGTACGGTATTGCATTGGTTAGTGCTTATGCTTGTATCATATTTGTATTGTTTGACTGTTTATATTTACATTTACACTATTTTGACTTGTTCTATACCATTTTTTGTGGTCAACTGAACGAATAAATATTATTATTATTATCTATACAGACGAAAATCCAAATTATACACCGCCCTTTGCAGTGGCTTTTTTCATTGAAGCATTCGAAATTAGCCCGCCGGAGATTAAAATTAGGAGAATTTTACTACGACATAATTTAGAAAAAAGGAAAATACAACACGAAAGCAGACGCTCTGTCTAGAATCGAAATTCATCCTTTAGACACACAATCACTAATGGTAAACATCGATGAAGATGAATTCAACGAACTCTTAAGCGATACAACCAATAGACGATTATCGGCTGAAGAAATCGATGACATTCTAAGAGAATTAGACAGGGAGAACGATGTTTTAGATACAATTAATTCGAATATAGCAGATCCATCTTCGCCGCCTACAAGTATTCCGATTCAAGAAGAAGCAATTAACAACAAGCCGTACCAAATTCATGTAAAAACAGTGTATATAGATCCACAACCTGTTAAGTTCACAATCAAAGAAGGTAAAACATAAATAATATAACGTTCGATACAGAAGAAATGTACAAGAAATTCTGTGCAAAAAACATTGCGATATTTGGAGAACAAGGACCCGAAATTATCAGATGTACTAAGGAACTACGAACAGTAGATAACGTAGAAGAAAGAAAAGATTTAATAAAATTACATCACGAAGGAAAAACAAATCATCGGGGATCAACAGAGACAACATCTTATTTACAAAGAAGATATTCCTGGAAAAATATGGAAACAGACGTTAGAAACTATATAAACAACTGCGAAATTTGTAAAAGGACTAAATACGATAGAAATCCTCCAAAATCACCCCTAAACCTAACCGAAACATTTGAAAGACCTTTCGAAAAAATCCATATCTATACCTTTTCAATACAAAATACTGATTTCCTTACCATAGTTGACGCATTTACAAAAATAGGTCAGGCTTATCATATTAAAGGCAAAACAGCAATAGAAATTCTAGATAAACTGTTAAATTTCTTTTGTCATTACTCAATATCTAAATCAATTACTATGGATAATGGTACAGAATTTGTTAATCGAACAATTACAAGTCTTTTGCACGATCATAAATCGAACGGTATAGTAGAACAATTCTACAGTACATTATTAGAACATTTAGGAATCCTTCTTCGAGAAAAAGACGAACCATTTGTAAATTTAATGAAATATGCGCTAAATGCATATAATAATAGTATACACGCAACAACAAAGTACACGTCTTTTGAGATACTATTCGGATACACAGCAAATTTAGACCCATTTGATATACATTACGAATCAGAATTTTACGAACATTATGTCGATTTACACAAAGAAAGAATGAAAAGATTATATAATACTATTAAAGAGAAAACAAGTGCACGTAAAGAACATATAATAGAAAAGCGAAATGAAAATTTACCAAAATCACCATTCAAAATAGGCCAACACGTTTACGTCAAGCAAGCTAAGAGAAGTAAATTGGCAAATAAATATACCGGCCCTTTTGAACTAATTGAGATAAGATCGAATCATACATGTATTATAAAAAATATTAAAACACAATCAGAAAATATAGTACATTCAAATCGATTAAAACAACCGCCTGTTGTAGGTGCCTCATCCACTTCGGATTAACGGAAATGGCATCAGAAACGGAAATCCCGGATTACTACCGCATGAATTAGGTATCGCCAAGGTAAAAAACAATACTTGGACATTAGTTAAGGGTATTAATATAGAAGAAATAATTAAGGAATATGAATCGTTTTGTTACGCAGCTACTAAATTAAATCAATCGTTTTACCAAGAAGAGACAGAAAAATGGTATATAAAAGAAATGCATAATTCCCAGTATATAATAACACATTTAAGACAAGAAATTGATAAATTAATCGAACAGGTTATTCCACAATACAGGGTTCAAAGAAGAGGAATTTTAAATGGACTTGGGACAGCAATTAAATTAATTACGGGAAACATGGACAACAAGACGCAGAAAAGATCGATCTCCATCTTCAAGAATTACAAAAATCAAATAAAAAGAACGCACAATTTTTAAAAGAATATGTATCGCTAACAAAACACGCTATTACCTCGTTCAACAATACAGTGGCAAATTTGAAACATAATCAACTAATCATCCAAAGTAGAATAATACAAATTGGAAAGATAATCACAGAATCGAAGAAATATCAAGAATCAAGGTACGATTACATTACCATATCTATAGTGTATTCTCAATTAACAAATAGTTTAATGATGATAGCCCGAATACTGTCTGATATCAGATGATCTTTAGTATTTGCTAGATTAAATACAATGTATCCTTCTATTATTGAGCCGCATTTACTACTTCACGACCTCTCTTCAATTACACTAGGCAACAAATTTTCGAAAAGTTCATGCTTCCAAGCTGAAAATTGTCATTTCTTAATGAATTCAATGTGCTGAACACGAAAATGACTAAGAAAAAGCTGAATTGGCTACGGGTTTTCTGTTATATGTACGCATATTTTAGAAAAAGTGTACTTATGTCAATATTATAATACATGGTAAGAAAACATTAGTCTGCTTCCGGCTTTCGACTTCTTTTGGCCTGCCGTTTGTAGTGGACTTGTGGAGCATCTCTACTGATTGTCCAACAATAGTCAGCTAGCATTGACGTAGACCATTTGCCTTGGTACCGTTGCTCCATGGTGGCAATGTCCTGATGAAAGCGTTCGCCGTGCTCATCGCTGACCTGCCCGCAGTTATCAGGAAAGAAATCTAAGTGGGAATCAAGAAAGTGGATCTTTAAGGACATATTGCAGCCGAATTCATGAAACAAAGCCAACATATCCTCAACCAGACACTTGTAATTTTCTGCCTTGTCATTCCTCAGGAAGTTTGCTGCCACTTGATAGAATGCATCCCAAACCTGTTTTTCTTTACCTTGAAGAAGTTCCTCAAACTTGGGGTCTCGGAAGAGCTGTCTAATTTGAGGCCCCACAAAGATGCCCTCTTTAATTTTGGCTTCACTGAGTCGAGGGAATTTGTCATGCAGGTACTTGAATGCTGGTGCATTCTTATCCATGGCTTTTACCAAGTTTTTGACAAGACCGAGTTTGATGTGTAAAGGAGGAATGATGATTTTGTGTGGCTGTGCCAATGGTGGGTGCTGTACATTCGTTTCTCCAGGCTTAAAAAATGCTCTCGGAGGCCAGTCTTTCTTGATGTAGTGCAAATCGATTGCTCTGCTGTCCCACAGACAAAGAAAACAGCAGTACTTTGTATATCCCTGCTGCAAACCCATCAACAGAGATACTACCTTCAGGTCAGAACATATCTGCCAGCCATACTTGCTGTAGTTAATCGTCTCCAGTAGCTGCTTTAGATTGCCGTAAGTCTCCTTCATGTAGACCGCATGTGCAATAGGTATGGATGGAAGCTGGTTCCCATTATTCAACAAAACCGCCTTTAGGCTCAGTTTTGAAGCGTCTATAAACAGCCGCCATTCGTGGGGATCATGTGCAATACCGAGAGCTTGTAGTAGACCATCAATATCGCAGCAGAACACAAGGCTTTCTTCTTTCTTAAAGAAAGATTCGAAGAGCTGATGGCGAGTGCGAAATGAAGTCACTCGGACATTCTGTTCCAGAAGATTCCACTGTCGAAATCTTGAGGCCAGTATCTCCGCTTTGCTTTTCGACAGATCCAAATCGCGAACAAGATCGTTCATTTCATCCTGGGTAATTTTATGTGGTGCAGATGTTTCGTCAAAGCACGAAAAGTCATCATCCTTACTGCCACGTTGAGGAGAACTCGCCGACGCATGGCCATCCTCATCGTCTGAACTGATAGAAAAATCTGTAGGAGGTTCTGGAATTGGGAGTCCTTCGCCATGAGAGACAGGTCGCAGAGCAGATGGTATGTTAGGGTATTCAACTGTCCACTTCTTCTTCTTGGTGATGCCTCCAGAAGCTGGTCGTACCATACAGAAATAACAGTCGTCAACGTGATTGGTGGGCTCCCTCCAAATCATGGGCACAGCAAATGGCATTGCCTTTCTTTTGCCATTAAGCCACTGTGAAAGATTTACGGCACAAGTGCGGCAGCATACGTGTGGGGCCCAGTCTTTGTCCTGGTCGCCTATCTTGCAACCAAAATACAAATGATACGCTTTCTTAACTGTTGCACTGATGTTCTTTTTCTGTGCAGCAAATGTCACTTCTCCGCAAATATAACAGAAGTTATTTGCACTATTAACACAGTTACGAGGCATCACTTATTTCCATGTTATCTGGATAACACTGGGTTTTCGCTTCGAGCACGTACTTGTACGCTGGAAACAATTTTAGGTTTTTATCTGTAATACATTTTCTAAAGTACTCATACTGTTGTGTAGTTAAATCTAGATCTAATAACAATGCAAGTGCACAGATATCTTTTCTTCTATTAAATTCTTATGAAGCCCATCCAAGGTTTCTGTCGGCATAGAGCGTAACTGTTCAATAATGGCAGCATGTTTAGATTTTCCAATTGATTTTAGGCCTTGTATATAGAAATGGTGAATATGATCCAACCCAGATTCCTGAAATAGTCTAATGGCTTGTCTGTGCTTGCTTCTGGCAGATGATAATTCATAATCTTTGCACGGTCTTCCTCGTTTACTTGCATGTGATGTAGATGGGGCCTCCTCTTCATCGAATTGTATACGAAAATCGTCATTGAGCCACTCAGCATATCTTGTCAAAAATATGTCTTTAGATCTGCCAGCCTTATTCCATCGCTGTTTGAATTCTGGCAACAAATTTTTTTGAATTCTTGCAACAGTACAGGTGTTATTTGCTTCAGTTAAACCAGGAAACCTTTCTTTGATGTACATATGCACTGTACTTATGTGCTTTCCATGTTCTATTAAACGAACACATAACTCGCGTTTATTAATATTTATATAACTAATGTTTTCTATTTAAGTTGTTTTAATATGAAGAAAGATGTTGAAAACAATGTAATACAGGTTTCTACAAAACTAACATTTGTATCTTTTGTGCTAGCTTTTATACTTAGTACTTACCACAAGAATATCACAAAATGTATTTTGGTGCAAATAGAAAAATAATGATTCAATAGATTCGGCCTTTACTTGATGTAAATCCATATTCCAAAAGAAATAAAAAACACAAACACTTGGTTCAGATTTACACTATATTTAATTAAAAAACACAACAGCTGTTTCGCTACACTGTAGCTTTTTCAAGTGGTAACAAATTCTAAATTATTACAATTCGAGAACAACTCTATTATATATAGAAAAATATAATGACAACATTAACAGATAACTATAAAATATTTACAAGGGGTAATTTAAATGTGTTTACTTAAAGAGGACAGTTTTCTTAATTATACGGCAGTTTACGAAATGGACCTGCATTATTACTGAAGCAATTAGGAAAAACCTAAGAACTGGAAAGATATAGATTTAACAAAGGCGATTGATTCAGATTTACTTTCTCGTTTAATAAATTGTCTGAATATTTCAATTTGTTAATTTCCATACATTCAAGTAAATCTAATTTTCTACTTTTGTTTTGTACATGGAGAATGTCAAATTTATTGTTAAAACAATGGTCGTATTCAATTAAATGATTCGCATAAGCTGAGTCGTTGTTTTTATTAGTGTAAGCTGACAAATGATTAGCTATCCTTTTTTTAAAAGCTCTACCAGTCTGACCTATATATTTCTTAGTAAGACCTATATATTTCTTAGTAAGAAATATATAGGTCAGACTGGTAGAGCTTTTAAAAAAAGGATGGCTAAACATTTGTCAGCTTACACTAATAAAAACAACGACTCAGCTTATGCGAATCATTTAATTGAATACGACCATTGTTTTAACAATAAATTTGACATTCTCCATGTACAAAACAAAAGTAGAAAATTAGATTTACTTGAATGTATGGAAATTAACAAATTGAAATATTCAGACAATTTATTAAACGAGAAAGTAAATCTGAATCAATCGCCTTTGTTAAATCTATATCTTTCCAGTTCTTAGGTTTTTCCTAATTGCTTCAGTAATAATGCAGGTCCATTTCGTAAACTGCCGTATAATTAAGAAAACTGTCCTCTTTAAGTAAACACATTTAAATTACCCCTTGTAAATATTTTATAGTTATCTGTTAATGTTGTCATTATATTTTTCTATATATAATAGAGTTGTTCTCGAATTGTAATAATTTAGAATTTGTTACCACTTGAAAAAGCTACAGTGTAGCGAAACAGCTGTTGTGTTTTTTAATTAAATATAGTGTAAATCTGAACCAAGTGTTTGTGTTTTTTATTTCTATTAAAAATAATGATGATTCTAGAAATTTGCGGTGTTGTGATTGTTTTTATTATGCCTGTAACAAACACGGATTTGGTTAATAACGATATTTTCTACCTTATCAACTACTAATATATTTTGATACTATAAATATGCGGCATATGCCATAAATAAAAATATCAGATAGGTACCTATTATCTATCTTTACGTGTACGCCACATGCAATAACAACATTTAAGCAGGAATATTTATATTTAATATATTTTTAGAATTTTATAATCTTTATAATGTATGTACCTTAGAGGGCACATATAGAATTTTATTTTATTCATGTAATTAAAAACATATATTGTAAGTATTTACGCTATGCATTAGAAAATCATAATATGCAAGCGCGCTCCTGTTCCCAATTTTTTAATTTTCACATAGAAATGCAGCGAAATGCAGTATGAGTTTTAGTACATTTTATAGACAAATATATTAGCTTCCAAATGCAGTAAATAGCTTGACCCGGGCAAACCCGGCGAGTAGTTAAAAGTTTAGTTAAAGTAGTTATTATCTAATTTTCAGCACAGGTATGAAAAAACGATTCTACAAAGGAAACTAATGTATTTTTTAATTAGGAAGTTATAGGTCTGGAAAGTAGATGAAACACTCGTTCTACTGATATATAACACATTAGTAAATATTGATAAAGTATTAGCTTATTTCACTACACATTCAATGCACGCGCGTATGCCTTTCTCGGGAATAATCGGAACGCTCAACTTTAAGGCACTGTAAAACAATAGCGGAAGCTTCAAACAAAAAGCAAATTTGGTAAATAATACTTTAGTATGTACACTTTACTATAGTAACAATTTCGAACATCAATGATGACATCGCCAAAATGCATTTTTGGCAAATCTCTATATGGACTGAAACCACTGTGGACCGTGGTGGTCACTGAATTGACCCATTCGTACCTATCCACTTATTCCAAAACATTTCGCTCAAAAAATTTTGTACTTCGCCATGATTATGCGCTGGTGCTCTCTCTATCTTGTTGAAAATGTATATGTTGCCGAGTAGCCAGTCCAGGTTATCATAAAATATTCCTAAATGTGTACATATGCACAATGCTTGTTTAATATTTGCTGTTTTTTTGTATTGGATGTATTGTATTAGACAAAACGGTGATGTCTTCGAATATATAGGTATTATAATAAATATACATAATACACAATGCTTGTTTAATATTTACTGGTTTTTTTTATCACAGCCATCTTGATTTTATTGATATTAATTGTTGTACAAACTAGTGGATAACTGCCACAACTTTCATTTTTTGTCAATAATGTATGAAAGCTTTCTTTTTTAAAATAATTTCTTCTTTCAATATATGCAAAAATATACTGGGTGTTCCATTTAAAAAAAAGTCACTTTTGTAAATAGCGCGAAAATTAATAGTTCAACTGTCTTTTCGGTTCTGCCATCATTGTTCACCATAAAAGTACTACTACTTTGCTAATTTAACCGATACTGTAGCTTCATTAATAACAGAGTTAGTAATAGTGCCGACTTAATTTATAACACGCTGTATATAACAATAACAGTTTTAGTGGGTTCACTATATTACCATTTACATTACTTGGTTTTAAGTATTAAAATTATGTTTAAATATTATCTGCCTTATTAATAGATACAGCTAGTAGCCAATTAAATTGTATAGTAGGATTACCCAACAGATGCAGTAGCAACAGCGCACGAGAAATGCGTCACTTAAACGTCATACGTAAAATAGCGCTTACTATTGGTTCGTTTGCAAGGACGCCCACAATAGAATAAATTTAGTATTGTGTTTTGACAGTTTCAATTTTGCATTATTATTATTTTATTCTTTCTCAGTTTCTTTGCTTAATATCTAACAACAAGTATTTCTGAATACTACTGTACATTGTTTTTGTGACAAACGTAAGTAAGCGCATGAAATATAACATCAGAAGATGATTTTGAAATATCTACTTTATAGGCTATAAACTCAATCCTACGTTTAATCACCTGTGGTATCAGTCTGCCCCTTCGCGTAACATTATGAAGAAGTCACCTCCTAAGAAGAGGCTCTCCAAACATTTTACAGTAGAGGACAAGGAAAGGTTTTTGAATATATACAAAACCTTACAAGAACAGCCAGGTACTTCGAAAATAGATAACATTGCAACTACAGCAACAGCAGCAGGTAAATATTAATGTTATTTTTTGAATAATAAAGTCTCATTTTGGTGATTTATATTCAGGAATATCAGAACGTAGTGTTTACAAGGTTTTGCAAGAATATAGTGCTGAGCATAAATTTCAATCACCAAAGAAATACCAGAGGAAAAAGGCCATACTGGACAACGTTGATGATGTAATGAGGTATAGCATTCGAGGAATTATTCATTCCTTTTTTATAAAAATGAACCTCAACTATACAGAAAATTCTTATGGTGATAAATGAAAGAGACGATTTACCAAACTTTAAAATTTCAACTCTCAGAAAATTAATAAGAGAACTGAACTTTCGGTAAAGTATAATGAAAATGTTTGTTTCTTTTTATAAACAGTTTTGCATTAGTAGTTATCAGAAGAGGAATCGTAATAGTATTCTAAAAGAAAAAATGATATTATTACTTGGAGGAGACAATACTTACGTAAAATAAGAAAATATCGTGAAGATGGAATACCGATATATTACTTAGACGAAACATGGGTGAACGCTGGGCACACAGTTAAGAAAGTGTGAGCAGACACATCAGTGCTTACTGCGAGACAAGCATTTATAGATGGTTTGTCCCCAGGCCTTAAAAATCCTTCCGGAAAAGGGAAAAGGTTAATTATATTACACATAGGTTCTGACGAGGGATTTGAAGAAGATGGCTTGCTACTTTTTGAATCTAAAAATACAGGTGATTACCACGAAGACATGAATGCGGAGAGATTTGAAGAGTGGCTTCAACATATTCTGCCCAATTTGAAAGAAAATGCAGTGATTGTTTTGGATAACGCACCATA
This sequence comes from Amphimallon solstitiale, assembly GCA_963170755.1. Taxonomy (NCBI): domain Eukaryota; kingdom Metazoa; phylum Arthropoda; class Insecta; order Coleoptera; family Scarabaeidae; genus Amphimallon; species Amphimallon solstitiale. The sequence goes on along the minus strand of OY720681.1, from coordinate 122,854,105 downwards.
TCACAGTCGCAAAATAAATAAACCACCTACAACAAACAATCTCAAAGCTGAAATTCAACAATGGCTTGTCAATCAAAACATATCATATGAAGATGACATGGTGAAGGCAGAATTATTTGCATTAGTTAAGGAAAATATGACCGGCCTTGCGAAATATGCCGTAGATGAGATAATTGAAGCATCAAATAGAAAGGTATTGCGGCTACCTCCATACCATTGTGAATTAAATCCGATAGAGTTGATATGGGCACAAGTAAAGGGGTATGTTGCTAGACACCATGTATCATTCAAACTAGAAGATGTAAAGGAATTATTTCAACAAGGTGTGTTCAATATTTCATGTGAAAATTGGAACAACGCAATTAAACATGTGGTTAATGTGGAAAACAAAATGTGGGAACTTGATAATTTAATGGATTGTCAAGAAGACTCATTAATCATAACAGGTGATGATTCCACTACATCTTCATCAAGTGACGACTAATTATTAGTGAGACTAGTTTGATGCTGTTTTATTTAATATGCTCTTTTTGTAAATCACTGCTTTCTTATACTTTATTTTTCATATGTAAATTCATCTATTGATGAATAAACACATTTTCTTTGTATCATGTAAGTAATCATAGAAATTTAAAATACTGGGGTGTCTCTAAAAGGTGCGGAAAAAACGCTACCACACATTTCTGAGGGCAAAATATGACGATCTAACCCAACTTACCTCAGTCCAAAAGTGGATGCTTTCGGAGGTACAGAGTGTCAAAAGTTCAATTTGGTTTTAGTTTTTTATAAATAATTTCTGTAATAATTGGTATATTGTCACAATATTTGGGTAGGGGGGGGGTTTCGTGGGGTAAAAAATTTAAATCTGCTCTCATTTTCATTGCAAAATGTAGAGGGCGCCACCTGCGGCATATTGTATCCATTTAAAACGTAATAACTTTTTTGAGACACACTGTATTTAACTTTCAAATAAAAATTCTTATTCTCCAATGTTTTTTACCTAGAAAAGGTATACCTGGTAGGGGTTTATTGGAGCAGCCGCTTATGAGTAATCTGGATATAAAAAATTCATTCCGTATATGGACACATATGCTTCTGTAATTTGGGTGTTATTCTTGTGGCAATTCAATGCAATGGTGCATCCACTTTTGGACTGAGGTAAGTTGGGTTAGATCGCCCTCAGAAATGTGTGGTAGCGTTTTTTCCGCACCTTTTAGAGACAGCCTGTATATTTTCTCCTAATAGTGTATATATTGCATTAAAAATGTCCGAACCTGTCGTTTTCTTTATTTCTTCCCATTTCTCCCATTTACAAGCGAATTGGAAAAAAATTAAAATTAAATTACTATACAGGGTTATGATAAAGTAACGCACGAAATTCATAAAACGTACAATGTTCATTTTTGAAAAAAATGCAAAAACACGTCAAACAGTTTATTTTATTCCGCGTCTTTTAACATAAGTCAAAAAAATAAAACGTCAAATTTGTCAAAGTTATGACGTCATCAATATTTTTTTTTAAAAATTTTTATTTTTTTTTTACTTTATTTGATAAAGCTTGTTTTTCTGCATTATAAAGAAATAATTGAAGTAGGGGTCACATAAGAAAAAACTGAGAGAATTAATAAAAAACAAAATAAACTTTATTATAGTATTAACATTTAAATTAACTAAACAGTCCATTAAACCAAAACGATTTCTTACAGGAATTGTTCAAACTGTGTCCCCGTTTACTATCTGACATAGGCCAAGCCGATGGTAGACCTGATTTACAGAGTCTTCGATCATCTGCCGAGTTATACGAGTCATTTCATGTCTAATTCGTTTTTTTTTTAGTTTTTTCTTATGCGATAATTATTTCTTTATAATGCAGAAAAACAAGCTTTATCAAATAAAGTTAAAAAAAAACAAGCTTCATATTTAAAAAAAAATATTGATGACGTCATAACTTTGACAAATTTGACGTTTTATTTTTTTGAGTTATGTTAAAAGACGCGGAATAAAATAAACTGTTTGACGTGTGTTTGCATTTTTTTCAAAAATGAACATTGTACGTTTTATGAATTTTGTGCGTTACTTTATCATAACCTGTATATTTATTAAATGTGCATTTATTTAGAAGAAAATTATTCTTTGATTTCACCACTTTAGCTACCTTAAGCTTGCTTTTAATAAATTGTTATACAAATGCCACTATATACAGAATATTAAACAAAGTTCCTTATTATAATGTACTATTCCAAACGTCAAATAAATTATCATATATCACATTTCTTGTTCGCATAAACCTAGAGAGGACGGCTCTTGTATTTTCTTTTCTTTTCATTTTCCTTTCGATTTTATGTAAAATAATCTAAAGTAATCAAAATTATTAGTAACTAGTTGCTTAAACAGAGCTTATATTACGTACCTATATTGCATTAATTTTCGTCTATTATAATTACATTTATATAGGAGAATGTAGAATACGTGCATCGAAATGTGGGGTTAGAACTACATATTTGTTTATAATGTCTAATGTCAAAATATTTATGGTTAAGGCTATGCGCTAAGCGTTGTGAATTTGCCTTTTTAAGCTATTACGTCAATGCAATGTTGCTACTGCATCTCTTCGGTAATCCTACTATAGTACCGTGTTAAAGCGTGTTTAAGAGGTAAGAAAGCTGTTAAATCTAACCTAAATCTTCGGTTTAGCTTCAAATTAGGATTCGTGATTGAATGTTATTGTAAAGTATTTTTATTTCGTGGAATAGGAAGGATGGCAGTAAACGATGTAAGTTATTTTAAATAAAGAAAGTATTAAATAATAGTTTAAAAAAGAAAGATCCTTAAAAAATAAAAATATTTCTGTTTTCTTAGAACAAAAGAGCAGATCACAAAATTTGACTTGGAGAAGGTATAGAATGTGTGAGGGAAGAAGCCCATATCATTGAAAACAAAAGGGACCTATTTGTTTTAAACTTTTTATTTTACTTATACAGGCTGGTTCACTGGGAACTGAATCGATCGATTGCGGAAAAACTGTAGCTGGGAATGATCTGAAATTTTGACACTATACTAAAGTCGATGGGGGCCATTCGTCTAAAATATTTTCAAGATGGCGGCATTCCGGACTATACCGGAAGTAGACACCAACTTCCTAATTTTAAATAGAATATCCTGTATATTGTCAGGTTTTTAGATTCTACGGAAAATTCTAAATATATTTCATGTATAATGTCATATATCAAAGTGTAACTTTTTTTGACTTATTGAAATTCTTATGTTAAATTTGACGTTTGCAGACAGAAAATCAATAGCACTTTTTCCATATAAAGATGAATTTATTATTTAATTTGAAGTAAATTCTCTCAAATAGATGGTCTAATTAAATACTATTTGTATAAAATTGTTACAATTATTAATACAGAGTGTGCGAATTATACGCCTGAAAAAGAAATTTGGAAAAATTGCCAAAAGACATTTTTTTTTAAATGGGAAACGGCAACTTTTATAATTTTATCTTATTCTGCATTAAAAGTAAGGATAACTTTGTATAAATATGTCTATTATAAAAATTGGTAGTTTTCGAAATATTGGCAAATTAGTGTTTTTATCTTCTACAATACATACTGTTTGCATTAGTTCTTTCTTCTTTAGTTAGCCATGATAGTGTTTACAAAATTATAAATTGTCATTCGTTGAAGAAAAGTCTTATCATAATTTCAATAAGTCATACCGGGGCGCTTAAATTATACAAACGGTGTATTTAAATTTATTTATTATTTATGGGGAATGTTATGAATAGTTATGTCAAGAATATGTGATACATTTACATTACATTATTATCGTTATTAATAACTGGTTTATTTCCCTGAATCTTTGCCCTCACGGATCCAAAGTTTTTGAAGTTTTCTATAATACGTTTAACAGTATCGATAAATGGTTTCCGTTTTTGAGGATATCGAGTTGTAAATGTATCACATGATCTTGACATAACTTTATTACATTCCCCATAAATAATAAATAAATTTAAATAATCATCGTTTGTATGGTTTAAGCGCCCCGGCATAACTTCTCCTCATCTATTTATGTAATTCTGCCGGATAACATTCCCTTATGTGTTTTCTTCTACTTCCATTTAATTCACATGCATGGCAGTATCATCTTCATGAGGCTTATCTAAGGAAAAAACAAAATAAAATAAGATACATCTATTCCTTTCCTTGTTATTATTATGCATTCTATATATATTTATAGAGAGTACAAAAGTACTTAGAGCTAGATTTGGAATATTTTTTGTAAAAATGAAATTTCAAAATTCGGACCGGAAGTAACACTTTTACACTTATCGAATACTACTCTTAGCGAGTAGCACTTTCTTTCGAATATCTTGCAAAGTATGCATTCTATAGAGATTTATTAAGAGAATAGAAGTACTTATAATAGGATTTTGAATAATTTCTATATACAAAAATTCATAAAATTTAAGATAAAACAATTTAAAACAATTTAAAAAATGTTGTATAATTTGAAACGCTCATACGTATAAGAAAGTCGTGTGGTGGCCACACCTCATTTTTAAATGTCCGAGGTTTCATATACGGGAATCATGTGTGCTTCCTCTTCATGTAGCCACAATATCACAAACTCGACATCTTGCATCACTCACCACCTTATTAAAAAATATAACTGCAGTCATACTTATATATTGTTATTGTCTACTTACTTGAACATTTAAAGAATAGTACCGCTTACGATTTAAAAACAACAAGAGATTGTCACCTTCAGGATTTTTGATTTTTACTTGTGTACCATCGACTGCACCAACAATATTTGAACATCGAGCAGTTTATAAAACTCGTATTCATTTCTCCGAAGGCATTATTTCCTCTCGAAAAATTAATGAATTCTTGCCGGTGTCTAGCTACTTTTTTCACAACCAAACTCAATGGTGGCTGTGACAGACCATGAAGTTCATACGACAGAAATTTCTTACTTATTTATTTCTTATTTAGTATATATTTCTACCTACCTATGTCATGTCCATAAACCCCATTAGCTAAATATCTTATAGTGGCAAATACTTGAATATTTGCACTAATTGGTAATCCGCGATAACTATTTCCCTAAATTGGTATGATGAGCCATATGTGGGTGGATATTTAAGAAGAAAAATTAAAAAAAGTCCAAAATCCCACAGATTCTTTATTTGTATTCGGCAACCGGTTTCGTGAGTTTCAATGCAACACTCACATCCTCAGGCCAAGCTTAAACAAGAAGCAAGCTCGTGACACCAAGGTATATATTACAAAAATCAATGATAAAATGCGTTTAAAAAGTAACTAATTAATATAACAAAATGTACAAATCAAGCACTGAAAGAATTTTTGTTTTTAAAAAACTGAAAAAATTCAAATAGTCAAAACGAAGTAAAACTGTATCAGTAGCAAATGAAGGAGACTAATCTTATACTTACAATCCCAAAAAAGACTATCTTCTGCAACAACATCTATGCAAAAATCGTATGCCTCAATAAACTGTAAGACTGATAATAAAATGTATCCAAAAATAAAAATGAGGTGTGGCCACCACACGACTTTCTTATACGTATGAAAGTGTTACTTCCGGTCCGAATTTTGAAATTCCATTTATTCAAAAAATATTCCAAATCCAACTCTAAATACTTTTGTACTCTTCATAAATATATATAGAATGCATAATTTACGACATATTTACAAAAAATCGTTATTCGGTAAGAGTAAAAGTGTTACTTCCGGTCCGAATTTTGAAATTTTTTTTATACAAGAGATATTTATAAGTACGTTCTAAATACTTTTGTACTGGTAATGTACCTGCCTAGAAAACATGACTTGCGAGATATTCGCAAAAAATTGATTTTCGATAAGAGTAAAAGACCTACTTCCGGTCGGAATTTCGAAAAACTTTATCAATACAATTTTTCGCAAATTTAATTTTAAGTACATTTGAATTCTTTATAAATTTGTTTAAACTTAGTAATTGACGAAATATTTGCAAAATTCGATTTTTTCACTGAAGTAAACTACTACTTCCGGTATGCCGATTTTGCTCAAAATCTAATCAGTTCTCAAGAGGCAGATTATATTCATAAATATAAAATTTGGAATTCATATCTATAGCGGTTTGAGCGCTATCGTGGTCACACACACACACACAGCCAGACAGACACACACACACACACACAGACATTTTTTAAAAACCACTTTTTTGGTATCAGTGGACCTCAAAACGTGGACATCTGCAAAAATCTCGAGGTCGAAAATTTTCATCATCACAATACTTCCTTATACTACGTATAAGAAAGTAAAAAATGAGGTGTGGCCACCACACGACTTTCTTATACGTATGAGCGTTTCAAACTATACAATCTTAAGAATTTTTTTATACAAAACTTATTCAAAATCCTATTCTAAGTACTTTTATTCTCTTAATAAATCGCTATAGAATGCATACTTTGCAAGATATTCGAAAAAAAGTGCTACTCGCTAATAGTAAAAGTGCTACTTCCGGTCCGAATTTTGAAATTTCATGTATACAAAAAATATTGCAAATATAACTCTAAATACTTTTGTACTCTTAATAAATATATATAGAATGCATAATTTACGACATATTTGCCAAAAATCGCTATTCGGTAAGAGTAAAAGTGTTACTTCCGGTCCGAATTTTGAAATCTTTTTTATACAAAAGATATTGAAAACTATGTTTTAAATACTTTTATACACGTAACGTACCTGTCTGAAAAGCTTGACTTGCGAAATATTCGCAAAAAACCGATTGTCGATAAGAGTAAAAAACCTACTTCCGGTAGGAATTTCGAAAAATTTTTTAAATAAAATTGTTCTCAATTTTAATTTTAAGTACATATGAATTCTTTATAAATTTGTATAAACTTAGTATTTGACGAAATATTGGCAAAATTCGATTTTTTCACTGAAGTAAACTGCTACTTCCGGTATACCGATTTTACTGAAAAACTAATCAGATCTCAAGAGGGAGATTATACACGTAAATACAAAAGTTGGAATTGATATCTCCAGCGGTTTGACCGCTATCGTGGTCACACACAGACAGACAGACAGACAGACAGACAGACAGACACACACACAGACATTTTTTAAAAACCACTTTTTTGGTATCAGGGGACCTCAAAACGTGGACATCTGCAAAAATCTCGAGGTCGAACATTTTCATCATCACAATACTTCCTTATACTACGTATAAGAAAGTAAAAATGAGGTGTGGCCACCACACGACTTTCTTATACGTATGGGCGTTTCAAACTATACAATTTTAAGAATTTTTTTATACAAAACTTATTCAAAATCCTATTCTAGGTACTTTCATTCGTTTAATAAATCGCTATAGAATGCATACTTTGCAAGATATTATCAAAAAAGTGCTCCTCGCTAAGAGTAAAAGTGCTACTTCCGGTCCGAATTTTGAAATTTCATATATACAAAAAATATTGCAAATCCAGTTCTAAATACTTTTGTACTCTTGATAAATATATATAGAATGCATAACTTACGACATATTTGCAAAAAATCGCTATTCGATAAGAGTAAAAGTGGTACTTCCGGTCTGAATTTTCAAATTTTTTTTATACAAAAGATATTGAAAATTATGTTCTAAATATTTTTATACCCGTAACGTATTTGTCTAAAAAGCATGACTTGCGAAATATTCGCAAAAAGCTGATTTTCGATAAGAGTAAAAGACCTACTTCCGGTAGGAATTTCGAAAAACTTTTTAAATAAAATTATTCTCAATTTTAATTTTAAGTATATATGAATTCTTTATAAATTTGTTTAAACTTAGTAGTTGACGAAATATTCGCAAAATTCGATTTTTTCGCTGAAGTAAACTGCTACTTCCGGTCTACCGATTTTACTGAAAAACTAATCAGATCTCAAGAGGGAGATTATACACGTAAATACAAAATTTGGAATTGATATCTACAGCGGTTTGGCCGCTATCGTGGTCACACACACACACACACACAGACAGACACACAGACACACAGACATTTTTTAAAAACCACTTTTTCGGTATCAGGGGACTTCAAAACGTGGACATCTGCAAAAATCTCGAGGTCGAAAATTTTCATCATCACAATACTTCCTTATACTACGTATAAGAAAGTAAAAGGAATAGTCCAAAATTATTCATGTGTCAAAGATATACATATATAATTTTACATACAATTTTGTTACATTTAAAAATAAGACATACACCTTATAAAACTTGTATACTGGACAACACTAACAAACGGTCAAACACAAAGTGACCTTATAATTCTAAAGTCAAATCTGTTAAAAATTAACATGATTGGTCGAAGTGACCAATATTGGTCACTTCAACCAATCACATTTAGATGGCTCTTTAATTTAAATTACTTCAAATCAATTTTAATTTCAAAATTTCTTAGTTTTTTGATTAAATATTTTTCAGATGTCCGTTTCTATTTCATTCATTAAATTGTTTGCTTATTTAAGTTTAGGATAATACAAATAAAAAATACTTACCCTATTTGTACAAATTAAACTATATTCATTCTGTTAATTTCTTTACAGATTTGACTTTAGAATTATAAGGTCACTTTGTGTTTGACCGTTTGTTAGTGTTGTCCAGTATACAAGTTTTATAAGGTGTTGTACGTCTTATTTTTAAATATAACAAACTTGTATGTAAAATTATATATATCTTTGACACACATGTATAATTTTGGAGTATGCCTTTTTATTTTTGGATAGATTTTATTATCAGTACTGTTTGTTGCGGCATACGATTTTTGCATAGATGTTGTTGCTGATGCAAGGGAGATAGTCTTTTATTGGGATTGTAAGTATAAGATTAGTCTCCTTCATTTGCTACTGATACAGTTTTATTTTGTTTTGACTATTTGAATTTTTTCACAGTTTTTTAAAAACAAAATTTTTTTCAGTGTTTGATTTGTACATTTTGTTATATTAATTAGTTATTTTTTAAACGCATTTTATCATTGATTTTTGTAATATATACCATGGTGTCACGAGCTTGGTTCTTCTTTAAGCTTCGCCTGAGGATGCGAGTGTTGTATTGAAACTCACGAAAACGGTCGCCGAATACAAATAAAGAATCTGTGGCATTTTGGACCTTTTTTAATTTTACTTCTTAACTATTTCCCTGTTCAATTTTGATGTATAACGAGATTAGTAATAAATATTGCAACTTCTTTACGCATTCGATAATTTTGTTTAAAAGATGAGTAGTCGTATACTTCGAAAGGATTCTTGCTTGCCAAGTATACTTTTGGATTGCGATTTATTACAATCTCTTTTTACGCCTCATCTAATTCGTCTTGAATATTAATTAGATCCTTCATTTCACTTATTTAAATAAAACATAAAAAAATACCAACAACACATATACATAACCTTTACTATTTTCAATTCGCGCGCACTTTTAGTCTGCTTTTGACAGAAACTGACGGATTTGCTATATTGCCAACGCTGAAATGCTATTAGAATACGACTAGTTAGTAGCTACTAAATATGCGACTATTAATAGGTACTATTACTATCCACTTAGATAGGATATTAGTGGCTACTAAATAATAGCGTACTAACACGCTATTAAGACATTGTCGATTAATAAGGCAGTTTATATTTATTTTAAAAACTTCGCATGCACACGACAAACTTTACCCCCGTGTACTCTTGCAAGAAGAAATTTATCTTGCTTTGTAAAAGCGGATAGGGCACTAAAGCCTTTCCTTCCCGCCTACCTAGAAACTGATATTTCATACACAAATATCAGTTTTAGATATCTCGTTCGTTTTGCAACGTTTAATGTTTCTATATTTTTGCTGTGTTTTTTTCTATTGGTCAAGAAATTAACCTCTAATTCCCCTGTACCACAAGATTCTTTAAAAGGCCCCAGCTTCTTCACTCACTCCCTCACTACTTAGTCATCTTTAGAAACTCTCTTGTTTTTTTAATAATATATTTTACAGCACAGTTTCCTGGAATTTGGGTGAGTAGTAGCTATGCCCACATCACTAATCATTGTTCACTATACAACCTTTTATAAACTATTTTAACCACCGACATAATACCAAGTGTAAAAACTTAAGTATATAAGGACTTTTTATGTTCGTCCTACGGGGATGTTATTGTGTTAATTTCATTCATTTTTATTCCATCATCCAACCAAGTCATTTATGCGTTATATAAGTATTATAAAAACATTAAAATATCCTAGTTTGATAAATATGAGGCTATATTTACACTTCCAAATCTGTGACATGAAACAGCAAACGTTATAACATGAAAATCTACTCTTAAATGTAACTAGAATAAGGTTGTTCTAAAGTAAGTTCCTAGTTTGAAATGGCCATAAGTTGGCAAATTTTTAATATGTATAAAATAAAAGCACTAATTTGTTCATAAAGAAACGGGATTTTATTATAACAAGAAGTAACAGGAAAAAGTTAAATATGACCACCATCATGTTGTTCAATAAGTATTAGTAGTTCTTCTATGTTATAATGTTGCAAGACTTCGTAATAGCAGCATTACAGAATTATGATATTGCATACATTATTTATATTGGAGATGGAGCTGCACCTGACATACACAATACCGTAAAAACACTATTAATACATTTGGTGATTGAGTAATTATGTCTTTTTCATATTGTTGTCTAGCTTCTTTCTGTTTTCTTACCATTTCTCTAAGGAACGCTATCATAGTTTCCGTTCCTTATGAGAGCGTTACTTGTTCTGCTTGATTCATTTTGCCGTTTAATTTCAGTATACAGGGTGTACCATCTAAAACTCCCAGGTCAAATATCTCGGAAACGGATAAAGATATTTGAATTTTGTAAAAAGTAGTTACTAAAGAATGTGACCGACTCTAGTTTGCTCTCACAATTGTCTTTTATTATGTGAAGATATAGATGGCGCTGTGTCGTAAAGAATTTTTTTGATCACCACAATCTTCATTTGTTTTTTATTTGAAAGAGTATTAAAATTAATGTAAATTTTATTATTTGTGTTAGTTTCCAAAATTTAGCGGTTTCATAGATATTTGTGTTTAAAGAAAGTAAGAGTAATTTTAATGTTTTGTCTTTGTTTTGTTTAAATACTTAATTTGTATGAAGAATAGCAGTAAACATATTCACAATTCTTGCTATTATAGTTACTTCACAATTTAAATTTTATAGTTAGTTCCATTTTATAAATTCCACTTCATAGGCACCCAACTTATGTAGGCAGAAAAACATTCATGTCTGTGTTATGTGTATATATGCTTGCTTTGATTATTTAGGAATTATTTTGGCATTAGCACACATTAGTGACATTTGCTTGATTATTAATTGTGTTTGTAATTAGCTTCATTCAAACATTTACCCACTTTGCGTTGAGATTGTATTAAAAATATGGTTTTACACACAAATGAGATAAACTGAATATGGTTTTAATTTATGGAGAAATGCATCTGAAACAATGCGATTATATGCTCTACGCTTCCCAAACAGGCCTTTACCAGATCACAAAACATTTATACGTCTGTGTGGAAATCTCAGAAATTACGGTAGTTTCAAAAAGCATAAACAATTAAGGCAGAAAAGAGTAAGAGATGATGGAATTACGGCAGCGGTACTACAAACAGTTAATAATAATACACATACATCATTACGGCAATTAAAATAACAGAATGATCTATCTGTAACTTCTTGACGTAGGATTCTAAAAGAAAATAAATACTTTCCGTATAAAGTTCATTTAGTGCACCATTTAAGAGTATGAGATAATCAACGCAGATTCGATTTTCTGGCAGAATTTTCTGTAATGTTAGCGGAAAACAACAACTTTATGAATAAGATCATGTGGAGTGACGAATGTCGTTTTCACAACAATTGTACTTTAATTAAGCATAATGCTCGTTATTGGTCAGAAGATAATTCTAGGTGGATAAGGCAAACAAGAAATCAAACTGTTTTTGGCGTTAACGTTTGGTGTGGAATTTTAAACGGATATATCTTAGGACCGCACTTTTATCATGAAACATTAACTGGTGTGCGCTACTTACATTTCTTGCAAAATGAGTTACCACTACTTTTGGAAGATGTACCTATAGAGCTGCGAAATAATATGTGGTTATATCAAGACAGGGCACCTGCTCATAATGCCAACATAGTTACTTACTATTTTAATCAAACGTTCCCACGTCGTCGGATTGGTACTAATGGCGTCCTTAGGTGGCCGGCTCGTTCGCCGGATCAAACCCCGTTAGATTTTTTCTTGTGGGGTTACTTGAAAGCTGAAGTTTACAAGGAACCCATAACAGATATGGGCGACCTTTATAATAAAACGTATGCAAGTGTTCAAAAAATTAGTAGAAATACATTGTTAAATGTTTGCGGAAGAGAACTAATAAGGTGATATACGTTAGGTAGCAATCAAGAAGGCAACAATTTTGAACATCTTTGTTATATTTGATCCTTTTAAGTATTTAAACGAAATAAAGACAAAGCTTCAAAATTACTCTTACTTTTTTTAAACACGAATATCTATGAATCTATTAAATTTTGGAAACTAACATAAATAATAAAATTTACATTACTTTTAATACTATTTCAAATAAAAAACAAATGAAGATTGTGGCGATCAAAAAAATTCTTTTCATCGCAGCGCCATATATATCTTCACATAGTAAAACACAATTGTGAGAGCAAAGTAGAGTCAATCACATTCTTTACTAACTACTTTTTACAAAATTCAAATATCGTTATCCGTTTCCGAAATATTTGACCTGGGAGTTTTAAGTGGTACACCCTGTATATTGAAAATATTACAATAATAATTTTCTGTTAACCCCCCACTAAAGTATACCTATCTTTTCGAACTGTATAAGATGTATTATTACCTTCCTTACTATATATGCAATACTCTCTTGAAATATTTACCTCTATTCATATAACACCCTGTATGTACAAAAAATAAAATTTCAAAATATTAAAATGTATAATGCATTTTAAATCACATAAAATGTTTTAAAAACTGTTTATTCAATACCAAACTTTTATAAATGAACTTTAAATTTCATCCACAAAATTATTTTAAAAGTTTCCTCTCTAGCGGCAATATAAAAATACAAAACAGAAAAATATTATCTCTTCGAGTATTTAAAATCTTTAAAAAATATCTCTATCAAGCCCTGCAGTTGGCGCGCCATATTGTAAAAGAACCTCTTAAATGCAATTAAAATGCCCCAAAATTGACTGTAATGTAAAATTGATTGTTTTGCCAGCTCAGCTCAGTTCGGATTCTCTCAAGGGCGATTTGGGTTAATAAGAAATGATTAATTAAAAGGTTCCTAGATCATTTATAAAAAAAATACCATTTAAAAATTTAAATAATACTTATATTCAAAATCAATGAATTTTATATACAGCGTTAGTAAAAAGTCCCGGATCGGTCGAATAACTTTGTTATTTGAAAATTATGATTTCTGAAATTTGGTATGGGGGTATAGTTAATATAAATGCATTTTATGCAATACAGTTAATATTTTTTTCACTTCCGGTTTAATCGGCAATACGTCCAACTTTTTTTTTTTAAATGGAACGCCCAGATTTTTTAACACTTTTGAATGCAAAATAAAAAACTACGTTCAGGAAGTATTAAGATGTTTATTTTTATTCACAAGAAAACAGTTAAAAAATTAAAAAAGTGTCCTAATACAGAAAAATCAAGGTACCTTTGAAAAAAGTTGTTGTTTAGTGTTTGCATTCTTTTTGCCGTCACATTTGACAATTTTAAAAGCGTTTTAACTTTTGCATCGCTATAAATTTACTTATTTTAGACATTGACACATTTGAAAATGGCAGTAAAACTTACTGAATAAGAACGAATTGAGATATTAATGATGCGTGGGTACAGTGATCGTCAACGTTCTTTTGAAGAGGTTCGTATTTTGTTTAATACTGTTTATCCGAATCGTCACATTAGTAAAAGTACGGTATGCCGAACAATTCAAAAGTTTGAAGTCTTTCGTCAGGTGAAGGATTTACCTAGAAGGGGACGTCCATTAACAGCAACAGATGAAGAAACTAGTTTGAATGTGTTACTTACAGTGGAAGAAAATCATCACGTGTCCACAACAGAATTAGGTCAAATTCATGAGATCACTCAAAAATCTGCTCATAATATTCTTAAATCAGCAAGAATGAAAGCCTATAAAATGTATCCCGTCCATGAGTTAACTGAGGATGATCCAGATCGTAGACTACAATTTTGCGAAACAATGACGGAATTGATCGAGCAGCAGCCTAATGTTTTAGATCACATCATTTTTTCAGATGAGGCAACGTTTTGTCTCAACGGCACTGTGAACAGACATAATTGTCGCTACTGGTCAATTGAAAATCCGCATTGGATTGAAGAAGTCCATACACAGCGTCCTCAAAAGGTGAATGTCTGGGCTGGTCTTGTTGGAAACGACATCATAGGACCATTTTTTATAAGAGGAAATTTAACTGGCAACGACTACTTAAATTTATTGCGAGATGAGGTTGTTCCAGCACTTGCGGTCCTCTTTCCAAATGCAAACATAGGTGATCACCCTAATGCACATTTTTGGTTTCAACTAGATGGAGCTCCCCCCCATTTTGCCCATAATGTCCGCGATTATTTGAATGAAAATTTTCCGGGACGTTGGATCGGACGTAGAGGAGCAATCGAATGGCCAGCACGTTCGCCAGATCTCTCGCCATTAGATTTTTTCTTTTGGGGTCACTTGAAATGTCAAGTGTACAAAAATCGTCCCCATAATCTTGAACAATTGGAAGAGAGAATAGTTCAAGAAGCCAATTGCATCACTCCAGAACAAATACAAAACTCAATAAGAAATTTTACTGACCGTTTACATTTTTGTCAAATTGTAAATGGAGAGCATTTTGAACAATTATTGTAATCGCAACCTGAATAGACAGGTATCTTGATTTTTCTGTATTAGGACACTTTTCTAATTTTTTAACTGTTTTCTTGTGAATAAAAATAAACATCTTAATACTTCCTGAACGTAGTTTTTTATTTTGCATTCAAAAGTGTTAAGAAAATCTGGGCGTTCCATTTAAAAAAAAAAAGTTGGACGTATTGCCGATTAAACCGGAAGTGAGAAAAATATTAACTGTATTGCATAAAATGCATTTATATTAACTATACCCCCATACCAAATTTCAGAAATCATAATTTTCAAATAACACAGTTATTCGACCGTTCCGGGACTTTTTACTAACCCTGTATATTTTTAAAAGCAAAGAAAAAGGTTTACATAATATATTGTTCTAAACATAAAGAAAAACAAAAATACATTAATAGACAAGTTAAATGTGCTTCTACAAATATTAGATTGACACAAATATTTAAGTATGTAGATTATTCGTTTATTTAAACATGAACAATAAAGGCAATAATTTAAGGCGTACGCTGCATACAAGATTTATGTATGATTATATACATATACCACGATGCTAATAAAGATCAAGTAACATTATACTTTATAGTACGGAGACGATGTTTATTTAACATTCACATTTACTTATGTCGTCACTATTTGGAAATTGATTTATAATTGCGGCATTTTCTTTGTATTCACGACCAAGATGTGACGAATCAGCTTGCTATGCTATGGAGCACAATATCTTTATTATAACAATATAACACATTGCACATTTAATATGTATGTGACCCTTTAATCACTCTTTTGCTACTTTTAAAAATAACAACAATTCTTATGACTGTTGCCTGTTTCTACTTGGAGTTTGCCTCTCGACACAAAGTCTAACTTGCGACTCTTCGTGTCTAGCTTTCGACTCTTGACTTCTCAACGCGTATTTTCCTTTTATAGGAGGATGTCTGTGATTCCCCGCTTTCTACATAGTTTGGGTATTTCCACTCACACTTCACATACACACATTCTTTTATGCTGTGAGAATGTTTATCAATATCGTAGCGTTTATCGCATTAATGTAAACTTTCGGCGCCACAATACTTACACATAAATACATAATAAACTTATGACTAAATGTGAGATAATATTACAGAAATATATTTATTGATTTTAAATACTTTTTTTTTAAAAATATTAATAAAAACATACTTAATTAAGTTATCTAATATAATAAAATTAATATATAGAAATGGGCTGTGCATTAGCAACTTTTAGCTTCATGATTTTTACTAAATTCAAAAATTATATACTAATTTGTAAACCAAGTTGAAAATATATATTTTCAATTTAACAAAGCTTATTAATTTTGAACAACGTGACTATTTCCTTAATTAAATAAAGTAAGTTAATTTTATCTACCATATTTTCAACGTAGTTGCTTACAAAGAAATTAAATAAAATAATTATACATTATTAAGAATTAGTGACCAGTTTTAAACATGGCGTATGATAAAAACAACGCTATAAACTTATTTTTAAATTTTATAGGATTTTAGATCAAATAAAGGGTTTATTTTCATTTTACACCTGTTCGCACTTTCGTCAAACCAATGTTTTATATCTTTTATTTTGAGTTATAAATCAGTGTTAATTTCATTTAGAGACCGCATTTTACATGTGCTATCTTGTTGCCATGCATTTCTTTCCATTGTTAAGACAAACTAATGTAATATCTAACAGAGCCGCAATTTTAAATTGTTTTATGTTGCACGGCTGGCACAAGAACTTTCTAGTTGGGGTTGGTGAAAGTCGCGGCCCGTCTTGGAAAGACATGCCAGCAAAATTTTCCATTCAATATTCTTCGAATAAAACTATTTTGTCAATAAGTGCACATTTTTATTTACTATCCCTTCTACGGATCTAGATTAAAGAGGGAAAGAAGTTTTTTTCGAGAAATGTTTAGGAATATAAAACAGTTCTTATATGTCATTCAAAGTAACAATATAGCTCTCATTTTTTCTTAACATATCATTTTATGTACGAGTTTCTAAGTGTGTTCTAGTGTAAATAAATTATATTTTATATTATATTGCACTTCATTTAACAACCAGTGCTCGGTGAAACATCAGCAGAAATTAATTCCTATTATTCATTTTATCTGCATCAACATCAGTCAACACCCGTATCTGGATGAGCACGCTTTTTATTCTATATATCTCATTCTGTTAGTTTTCTTTGAACTCATTCAAAATCTATTTTTTTAACTTATTAGTGAAGGAACATCCATTCGATAGTTTACCTTTTCCTTTACTTGTCAGAATGGAGGACGTCTTCTGCTTTGGTCCAGTTAGTATTGAAGCCTCTGTGCGTGCCTTTTATTCTGTGGAACGTGACCAAATATTCCCTATGGCTGGAAACTTGTATGATGTACGAGGAATTTTTTCTTCAGCTATAGATATCAGAGCAAGCTCGTTAGACGAAAAATAAGGATTATCTTCCAATTCTAACTGACAATCTTGTTTCGTCATTGGTAACTTTTCTCCGGACAGATCAAATCCTTTCTCCCTCAACTTTCTTTCGATTCTGCCCACAGTAGATCGTGTTATGGGAGGCTGTTCAGGATGTCTTTGATTAAAAAGAACACAAACTTGTTGCTCTGTCCTTACGCGATCCCCTCAATCAATCACCATCAACATGTCGATACGTTCTGTTTTACTTAAATGCACGATAATTTGACGCAAAATTTTAAATTTCATGACAGTAAATCTATCTAGATGACACGTGTGTACATGATTTTTTTTTGTTCCGAAAAAGAAATCTCATGACTGATCACGATTGCTGCAATTATTTATCAAATTTCCTTCAAAACCACCACAACAATATTGTTGAAAAGACAATTTTTTGTTTTAACCGAATAGGCCATAAAAATGTGGTATGTCATTAAAACAAAGTTTAATCCATAAAAATGAACGCAAAAGTAAATCTTTATCGTCACATAATGACCCGTCTACAAAATCGTTATACCCCTTGTTTGCTCCCGCGCAAACTTTAAACTTCTTTTTTTATACACTTTGTGTATATTTTTTACATTTAAATATTGAAACTAAGTCATCCTGGCTCGATGACTTACAACTTCCATATCTGTTAATTGTTAGATTCATTCTCGTTATTCACTTAACTCTTCCTTCTTTACAAATGTTATTACATCCCGAGAAGAAGTGTATATTTCACCTAGCTATGTCATAAATTCCTTCAACCATTATATAGGGTGTATTTGAAATAAGGGGAGACAGTATGATAAACGGAAAGGTGCAATTATGTAGAATATAAATCCCAAAAATTGTGAGTCAATTACGACACGAACGCCAAAATTAAAAACCCCCGAAAAGTGTTTAATGTGCCGCCTATGGATTTAGCATGTGTCAATATATCGTAGGTATCGCGCCAGACGTCGACGGTTCCACACATGTTGAGGAGACGTAATGATTTCCATCGAAGTAAATAAACACGCATAGATATACGCAATAACAACTGTAGACGTTATAAAAACCCCAATGATAGCTTTTTTTACTATTTATTATTTAGATATTACGTTTTCTTCCGCTATTACTGTTATTATGATTAAATTCAACGACTTTTTACTTCTTATTTCTCACAACAAATTTGTGTTGTAAAATTTGCCCAACTCTACTTATGAGAAACTTTTATTTTAATTGGACGCAAGTAAATTAAAAAAAAACATAATTTATTTCAGTTCGTCTGTTGTGTAAGCAATAGTCGAAACATCCACACGTAATAATCGAACGAGACTGACCTCGCACGCCTTCACACCCCTTCTTATGAACCCACCCTTCCATAGCCTACAGTCGTATTAAAGTGCAGTGGCGCGACGAATATTTTAAAAACATCTTTGTAATTTTTAAAATTTGAATTTGCGCAAAATATTTTGGATTTGAGTCTCATAAAATTACATCTTTCCATTAATCATACTCTGTCCCCTTATTTCAAATACACCCTGTATATTTTTGAAGAGATAGTGTCCCGCAGCGAACGCTGTACATTATTTCTAAGTGTAAGTACTGAAAGTTCTGTTTTTTTTTTAGTTTACCCGTTTTATGGTGATAAATTGTTATTTGTTAATTATAGCCTGTATATGTGATGGGATAGTAATAAATTGTTTTGTTCAGTTTGCGGTATCTTTACTTAGAAACTTCAAAATAAATATTACGCAAGCTCTCCTTTCAAGGAGATAAAAATTTAAAATCATTCAAAAGTTAACAAGGGCGCCGCATATTCTGTAAAAAAAAGTTAACAACATAGTTTTTTATGCGTAAATTTTCTGTTTATTTTCTTAAGTTAAAGTAAATTTAAGTTTATGTTAACAGTTTAAAGTTTTACCTGTACCACTTGAAATTATGTGCTGTGTTGCATAAATATACCAAATTTTTGGAATTTGTGCTTTTTATTCGAACTAACTGTCGCTGATTAAATAACCAATAGGGTCTATACGGCCTTACAAACCGTGGGTGGTGAGTCCAGAACTTTGGGCATTTAGCATAATAAGTCAATGACGTCCAAATAGTGCCAGTGTTCACAAACGCCCCTTGAAGGATTTTTCTGTAAATCGTCTATGTAAGCTATAAATGAATTTCTGCGTTATTTTTGATGCCCATTGTATAAATTGATTAGTTTCTTGAGTGGGAAATTTGAAATAATCAGTTAGTAGATGAAAATATTAATGTCAACACGTTCCTATTATATCTGGACCTGTATGAATATTTTCTTGGCTTAAATCTCTTCTGGAGTGTTCTTTCATGAACACGTGGTTAGAAAAACTAATGTGCTCATTCATCTGTATCTAGAATAAACAACTAGCTGTCCATCAATCTCTTCGAGCTTGAATCGCCTCTCGCGTCCGCTTACAGTTTTATTACAGTTCGCTGTAAAACGCCAAAAAGAAATCATTTTTGATTTTCTAAACTTTTGGAACACCTTGTATAGACGTATATTTTTGTCCACGAAGTACTGTCACGGTGACAGGTGGAACGACAATTTAAAGCATCTTAACGTCAGTCTGACTTTTCGTTGTTGGAGTTTGAAATTTAGATGCTATTTAGCGTAATACTAAGACTTGACACTAAAAGATTCATAGTTTTATTAGTTTTACACAATGAAAGGACTAAATCATTATTGAAAATGTAATATCAGATTTATTTTAATTTTGCATAATTTAACCTGCCAATTATCATGGCCCGCAAACATACTTTTGACATAACTTTTGTTATAATGCAAATTTGTGAACAATGCATGCCCATTACACAGAAGAATCAAGTTTTAAATAAAATGTTGGTATAGAATAAGTATGACTTATTACTTTTATTTATAAAAGTGAATTTATAACTGGCTTCCATATTAATAATTAGTTTCATTTGTCTGCTCTGAAATTGTTCCTGTCAAAGTGAGTTTGCAGTGGCATTGAGTCGTCGCCTGTAGATCGTGCTCTGGCTATGTCGGTTGCCGAGACGATCCTATTATAATTTAAATATTTAGTAGTGACGCTGGTAGTTGAACTAAAAACAATAACCAAAAATAATACTGACCGACGTTGGAATATCTGTGTAAACATTTTGCTTACACACACTGTAAAAAGAATATAATTTGTAATTGTTGGATCATTTTGTGATTTTTATTTAGTATTTAAGGAAAAATAACACAAAAAGGTAGTTCATGATTAGAACCAATCCATCGAAATAAGAGCCACCAGCCTGGGACACGATCATCATCAACCATCATCAGAATGTTTGATTAACAATTTGATTTAATGGTGTATTTTCAAACATATCGCATTAAATGATTGAACGCTGCCCATACTTCAAACTTTCTACTGACAATCAAACTATTTAGTAGAAGTAATTGTTGAATTAGACTGGAATATTTACTTTAGTAAATTGAATAGTTACAAAACAATTGTCATTACATTGGAATTTGATTCGTCTGTCACCTAGTAATAATAATATAAATCATATTTTAAGGTAATTGTCTAATACCGTGCCGTCAAATACTTTCCGCATTAGAGTAGGCTGTTTTTGAAGTTTTTAGGTAGTCAATGTTGGTGTACATGCTAATTTTTTGAAAACTTCAAATTCTGACAGTTGTCATACTTAAATTCAAATTATAGACGCCTATTATTATTTATATGACATAACCAAACTATTAAAATTATGCACTGTCACCAACCATTAAAAAAAAAGCATGGCCGTCTCTAATGCGGAAAGTATTTGAAGGCACGGTATATAGGCCAAACTAAAATGGATCTGATAGCACTTTTCTCATTAATATTTTAGTCATTTCGCTGTGTAAAATTTGTAATTTCATATCTTTTTGTGTCAAGGTCTACAATAAATATCGATGAAGCTTAAAAACATGAACCATGAAATATCAGACAGACGTTAGGGTGTTTAACCTTTTTCTTGAAATAATTGTCATCATGAAAGCAGTTCAGATTTCATCACGAACTGAAATCAATTGATCGTTTTGACGTTTTATAACCTGCAATTAAATTTTTGTGAAATTGCCAACATTAATCAAAAGTCAGATGGACTTTTTCAGACAATTCTGACGTTTCCTGTAACATTTAAGCCACATAACGTGAATATTGAGGTGACCAACATTTCGCGTATGCTCTAGTTAAATATATCGGTGTTAAAATAATAATAGATGAGTAAAGATGGCTACACCCTTTAACTGTTACTTAATTTTATTTTAATAATATACTATGTTCACCAATTTTGATCAGCATGATGTATTCGTTTCTTTGAATTACAATTAATGTAGGGCTTCCGGGACAATAGTCAATAGAAAGAAATTTATATGACGTTTATAAAGTTTGTCATAAAATGTCGATATAAGTCATCAAGTGCTGATTATTCAATTTACTCTTTCCCCCTTTTTTTTTTTTTATTTAGGACACATTAATTTAATAGAATACTTGCTCTTTTTGTTATTCCATGAAACTCTTCGAGTTTGAATTGCTTCTTTGGAACGTGACTACTGCCAGTCGCAGAGGCACTTGAATTTTAACAGTTATAAATTTTCTTTTAATTAGTTTATGAATGAAGATGCAAATTAAATGAAATATCTCTAGAAATTAATTATACATTATTGTGGCATCTATAATTATAGACAAATGGATTTATTAACTAAAAAATTTCCCATAAAATGTTTAACATTTCTATAGAATTTACTGAAAGCTGATTACTTGGAACATTTCGTTGACATTCAAGTTTGATATAATGCGTGTGCACCTAGTCTAAGTTGAATGTAAGTAGGCCGAACAGGTAAACCTAAGATGGTTGTATGATCAAGATTTGTTGTATCATATATAAATTTCTTTGTTTTTTAAATTTGGTAGTACTCTAACTTTATTTGTCTCAAGTTTTATGATAAACGTTGCCCATACGTTAAATTATCTTGCAAACTGTCATGGTGGTGACAGTTCGATCTATTGCGAGAATGAATTGTCAAATTGAATGTCACTGTAGACATACCGTGCCTTCAATTAATTTTTTTTGGAATAACCTACGATTTCAATATTAATTTGAAAACACTGTGGAACTTTTCAATAAATTGACTTAACTATGACAGTAGGTAGTCAAAATGAAAAACATTACTATAGCACAGTATTCCCAAATTAATATTGATATCATTAGCTACTCTAAATTTAAATTAAAGACGCTGTATGTATATTTGTATGTAGAAAGATGACAGAGATGTGTCCAAGACATTAAAGATACGATAAATGACCGATACAATAGTAATAATAATAATAATTGATGATAATTGATGAGCAAGTGCTCTTTTAAGATTTTGATTTGAGTGGTTTTCCATCTGGTTATAGAAACTGAGCGCTCTTTCCTTGATGTAGTCAATAATGGTTGGGGTATTTGTTTCATTCATTATTTGATTATTTCTCATATACCATGGAGCATTTAGTATCATTCTAAGACTGGTGTTTTTTGATGTTGGTCTTGCACATATGCACCCATGCATATGTGAATATTGGACCTAATACTTGTTTGTAAAGTAGAATTTTGTTGTTCGTGTTCAGCTGGCTTTTTCTGCCTATAAGAGGCCATAGTTGACATCTTGTTTGTTTGGTTTTGGTTATCGTTTTTGCTATGTGTGTGTTATAATTGAGCTTTATATCCAGGTATATTCCCAGGTATTTAATTTCTCTACTCCATGGTATAGTGTTGTTGTTGATGGTTATTTCGTTGCCTGTTGTTTTCAGATTCCTTTGAAAGATTATTGCTTGGGATTTGTCTTCGTTTATTGTTGTCCTCCATTGTTTGAACCATTTTATCGTGTTGTCTAGGTGCGTTTGGAGTTCCTGTACCGCGTTCGTCGGACATCTTGATGTTGAGAGCAGTGCCGAATCATCTGCAAAGGTGGCCGTATTTAAGTATCTTGTAGGATTTGATACTGGTATGTCTGCTGTAAATATTGTATATAGGTGAGGTGACAGGCATGAGCCCTGAGGGACTCCCGCTGTTGGATGTTTTATTGAGGAAAGTGTGTTCTGGATGCTAACTTGAAAGCAGCGTCCTTAGAGAAAACTGTTCGTGATTTTTATGACGTGTGTTGGATAATTGTGTATTATCATTTTATATATGAGTCCCTGCCTCCAGACTTTATCAAATGCCTTTGCTATGTCGAGAAATACAGCTGCTGTCACTTGATTTTTGTTGAATCCGTCTTGGATAATCTCAGTGACTCTTGAAAGTTGTGTTATCGTTGAATGTTCTTCTCTAAAAACCCATGTTGATCTTCTGGTATTATGTCTTGATTGTCAGAGTGGTACTTTATCTTCTGTAGGATTATTTTTTCTATCACTTTGCTAATGGATGGTAACAGGCTTATGGGCCTGTAGCTGCTTGGTATTGTTTTTGGTTTTCCTGGTTTAGGTATAACTATTACTTTGGCATGTTTCCATATCTTTGGGAATGTTTGGAGTCTGATAACGGAGTTTGCTATTGCTAGAATTGACATTATTGCTTTTGGGGGGAGGTTTTGTAGTGATCTGTTGGTGATGTTGTCTATACCAGGAGCTTTTTTGGGATTTCATGCTTTAAGGATTGCTTTTAGGTTCTCGGCTGTGACTGCGTCGTTGCTAGGGGAGTGGGGTTCACGTATTTCTCTGCTTACTACTTTGTGAATCTGCATTACGTGTTGCATGTCTACTTCATCCAAGTTCGGAGTGAATTGCTCTTCTAGTGATTCCGCTAGAGCTTCTGCTTTTTCTTCTGCTGTGACTTGTGTGGAGTTATTGAATTGAAGTGGTGGGATTTGTATTTGTTCTCTTTTGATTGCCTTGATTATTTTCCATGTCTTAGAGGGCTCTGCACCTATTTCTTCGAGTGTTCTTTGTCATTCTACATTTTTCGGTTCCAGTAATTCCTTATGTACTTGATGTTGAATGTTGTTTAGTATAGTTTTGTCTTCTCCTAGCTCTGTTCATTTCCTTTATTAGTTCTTTAATATGATGTGGTAGACTACCTGATTTATATATCCTTTCTATTTTGATGGTGTTATTTTCAACAGCGTTTGTTATTTTATCTTGTCGTGATTTTATGTTCTGTTCTAATTCTGTAGTGTTTTGTATTTTAGGAACTGCAGTGATGGTTTGTTCTAGTTCTGTTTTGTAGCCGGCCCAGTCTGTCTTGAAGGTGTGATATGTTCTTTCGGTTATGTCTTCGTTCCAAGTTATTATAATTGGATTGTGATCAGAGCTCATGACACTTTCAGTTTCTATCTTTATGGTTTTGTTAATGTTTTTACTGATTGCTAAGTCTAATTGTCTAATTGTGTGCATCTAGCCCAAGGTGAACGTCGACAGACAAAAAAAAAACCAAGACGGTTCGGCAATTAAATGTTGTTTCATGTTATTCGTTCTATAAAATTGGTAATACCATGCCTTGTGTCAAGTTTACGATAAAAATAGTGTATACTTCAAATTTTTTGAGAGACTGTCATCGTGACACTTATACGACAATGAAAAGTTGATGTTTAACCAAATTGTCGATCCACCTGTCATCGTGACAATACTTCGTTGTAGTGTATTCGTTCACACATAAACTTGTGAGAACGAAATGTCAGACGGACAGTGCTTAACCAAATTGTCTTTCCAATTGTCAAATGAAATTAACAACATAACATGATGAACTTTAAGAAAACATGTTTTAAACTTACAGGTCATTCAGAGAATTAATTAATTTTCATATTACGATTTAATAGTATACTTTGTAAAACCCAATCAAAAATCTTGCTGGCTCCTAATACCATTTAACCGAAAATGTACTTCTGATTAGTTTGTGCCAACCCGCATAGTCGCATACTTTAAATGCTTGCTTTTATAACTGAATTGATAAACGAAATTACATAAATGCTTATGGGAATTTTACATATTTGATGTATTTATGTTATTTCGAAGTGTTTCGGACACATCTGACAAATAAAGAAAACTCAGATGATTCTTTATTTAGGCTTGCTTCGGTACTTCTTTCGCGAGAAGTGACGACATTTCGATGACATATATAATTTGTGTATAATATATCTTAATAAAATATAGAAAGATCGTTATATTTGTCACTGTACTTACGTGCGATAATACACTTAAGTTTATTTTATCATATCCGTCGGCATTGTTAATATATTCATAAATAGAAAAGAAATAGTAACAATTGATAATAATAACACTAATACGTATCTGAAAGGTACCACTTTCTCTTCATAATCCCTTTATTTGTCGGCCTTCTGACATTTAAACTTGACAACCGATCGATAAACGTGAATAGATAGTCATTATGTGTTGTGTATTACACGACTGGTGCTTTCCGCTAATTTTGACGTTTCCCGGCAAATGCCATATCGCGAACTCAAACTGATTTGACGGTTTTGATAATTTATAACCTGAAATTGAATTTTTCGTGCGTTTAACTTAACCTTATCCGAAGTTTGATGTGTCACGGTCATCTGTATCGATCCACCGCCATTTTAAAATCGAACCTAGTCCATCTTTTTTATTTTACACGTAGGCCTTATGGCAAAATACTATGATTCATACTCTTTTTCTGCACGTTCTAAAATTTTCAAAAACTCCTTTCGGGCCCTCGTTCTCTCTTCGGAGACGTGAAAAATGGCCTAAGGCACGTGGGACCGTGGTCCCCGTCGCGTGACACTTTCGTTCCCACCGTAGATGCGCCAGGTTCTCAGAAAACTGTCTCCCCAATTCGTCAATTTTGGGGTATAGCTTTGCCGTTTTAATCGTTCGTGTTAAAAAGAGCGAGACAATTGGCTTTTAGTATATATAATGCTTTGCACTAATCTAACTATAAGAAAATCTAATATGTTAGTCAGTCGTTATATTAATCTTATCGGATGAGCATATACAAATCGGTACTTTTATTACTGACACACATCTTCCATATCTTATTAACTTTTTGATTATGAATTGTATAGGGAATACAGAAACGTAATAATATACAAGTCGTTCTATTTAAAAAAAACTGCAACTATGGTCAGACACCAACTTATAAAACACTCTCTATAATTCTAGCTAAACTTGAAAAGTACTAATGAGCGGCTATCATAGAGAGAAAGACCCTTTAAAGAATATTTATTCATAAAGACTTAATCTCCCTTTCCCTCGAAATTGACTCATCCTGTATATCCTCATATACTGCTTTGAGAAATGTGGATATCTAAGCCCTTGTGTCTGAGTCATTCGGATATAAGTAGGTAAATCCCTTTTGCGACCAACCTTGATCTGATTCTTGATGTTACGTCAAACAACGATGCTGATTATTATCGTCTTTCAATAAATATCTTCACTAAAGTAATGTATTTAAATATGTGTGTGGGCCTTGGATGCATATTGCGTATATTGATATCAGAATAACTCATTACATCTTGTTGAACGGACTACATGTATAATAATCTTTATTGGTCTGCTACACATATGTATATTTTACGCAATTCTGTTACCATAAATCAAACACTCAAATTAATTGTTACTTGTCACTCTATAATACGTAGAAATTTGTATATATGTATTGCTGTATCACAAAATGCACACATATGTATGTATAGTAAGTATATAAGTTGCTGAGGAAGCGGCATTCACACACATACATACACACACACACAGTTTAACGTATTTCTTAATTTCTGACACTGAATAGAGAAGTCACGTGGTCAGTTTCCGAAAGTGTTCCGTAATTGGTTAGTCTTGTTTTAAACATTAATTATCATCGTATTCATCTATTAGTTACCGTCTTGCGAAATAATATTTTTTATTTGCATTCATTGTTTCGTGATAATGAAGAAGACGAGCTTGATTGTCTTCGTGTTGGGTAAGTATACAATTATATATAATGAATTACTAATTAAAAATAGATTATTTAGACATGGGATAAAAATAAATATGAACGTAAATGAAAATCGCCAATATAATTCCAGATATTCGCTCGAACCAGATGTGGTTTTTTGCATTAATTGCGTACATATCAAATATTAAGACTATAAATATATTTTCTATATTTGAATCAATTATCTTCATTAATTAATGGTTTTAGTTAGACATTAATTGATTTTATAAAGAAGTAAACATTACATATCATAGGTACCTATGAAAAATACAAATAATTGTAACATTGACGTTTGAGTATACCGTTCAGAAATTCTTGGAAGATAAGAGTGTCATTCTTTGAATGCATTTAAAATTCAGTCAAATAAATTTAAGCATTCATATTTGTATTTACTTTTGGCTAGATGGGAAATCACATTCTCTAATAATATTATAGACTTTATAACAACTCTTATCTCAAGTTGAGTTGACGGTTTATATATAAAAAACCTTTAATTTCGTATCTTAAATTTCCTTTTGATAATCAAATAAAAATAGCTATAGAACACATGTCTATAGAATATTTAACTAATACAACGAATTAGACAAATTAGAAATTTTACAAAACAACATTAATATTAAAATATTTCAAATAAATATCAAAGATATTCATAATTATACTTTTTAATAAAAATTGATCTAAGTGATTGCAAATAATTAATTCAAGTGATAACAATAAAACGGATCTAGATATTAATTAAAACCAAAATTTTGTATCACAATTGTTTTCCTATTGATAAAAATAATCTTGATGTTTTTAATGAAATGGGATGTTCTTGTAGTTTTATACAAGAAATTCTTCATACTTAAAATTTACTGTTTTCCTAAATTATAAAAGAAATTATTTAGATTGCAAATTTATTAAGTGTAGTTTGGAGTGCTCATGTTTTATCATTATTATCTCGAGAACATTTTACTTTCTTATACACAGTATAAGGTATTGTGATGCTGAAAAGTTTCGACCTGGAGATTTTGACCGATGTCCACGTTTTGAAGTCCTCAGATAAAAAATTAAAAAGAGTCTCTCTCTCTCTCTCTCTCTCTCTCTCTCTCTCTCACTCCCTACCTCTCTGAAACTGCTGCAGCTATCAATTCCAAATTTTATAAATATAAATAAAGTATAATCTCTCTCTTGAGATCTGATTAGATTGTCAGCAAAATCGGTGGATCGGAAGTAATAGTTTATTTTAGTGAAAAACTCGAATTTTACCAATATTTCATCAACTAGTAAGTTTACACACATTTATAAAGAATTCAAATGTACTCAAAAGTTAATTTGAGAAAAATGTTTGAAATTCCTACCGAAAGTAGGTCTTTTACACTTATTGAGTAGCTCTTTTTGCAAATATCTCGCAAAATATGCATTCTATAGAGATCTATTAACAGAATAGAAGTACATTCTTAATAAGAATAGAATTTTGAAAAATTTTTGTATTAAAAGCTCCAACCTGACTTAACACACTTACAGGCTTGTTTTTTGAAGATAAAAATATTTAATCTTAATTTAGAGCAACTTTCATATAATTTCAAACGTATAAGAAAGTCGTTTTGTGACCACACCTCATTGTTTATAGGGTAACTAGCGCCACCAGAAAATACCTGTTTGTTCCTCATTTCTAATTTCCTGTTATGAAATTGAATGACTTTTCCCAATCCTATCATCTATTCTATGTAAATTGTATTGTAAGGACGAAATCTTTCAGCATTCTCGAATATTGGAAACAAACTTGGAATTTTATTTTTAAAACTATTGGAAAGCGGACTTTAATATCCCCTTAAGGGATATTAAGGTCGATTTGTATTTAGGAATTGACTATAATTGCTTTTGGAGGTGTTGGCCCGTAGGAGGAGCCAAATCCAAGCCATCTCATTCTCATATATTTGAAATGAATGTGTTGTTTTCAGTCACCCGAATACAGAGAAACAATACAGCTGGAGGCGCTGCTAAAATACAAATAATTCAGTACCGCACCATTCCGGAATTTCTTAATTTAATTACTCAAAATAAACTTTTTTCCGCAATTCAAAAAGCTATATCTCACAAGAAAACATTGGTCTACACGGGAATTATATCCGTTTTGATCAATTTCATTTAATTATTTCAGATTTTGACCGTGAAACACACGTATATTTTACTCTAATTTGGAATAAAAAAAATAGATGGTTGTGACAAAAAATTACTTAATCTGACAACCTTACCGTGTACTCATATCTATATTGGAGTTGTACAGAAAATTTCACATTTCGATCTTGAACAATAGTAAAAAAAACTGATAAATTCGATATCTTGCTTTCTCGACCGCTTTAATATCCCCCTAAATCTAAACCTGCTTTTAATTTGTTAGCATGCGGTAATTATAAATGGTCGATAATGGTTAAGAAAATAGCTAATTAAATGTGACTGTTTTTTAGTTCTTGTTTCACTACATGTAGCAAAGATGTATTTTTAATTTTCAAAAAGTTGGTTTCATCACCTGGATCTATTACTTAAGGGGATATTAAAGCGGTCGAGAAAGCAAGATATCGAATTTATCAGTTTTTTTTTACTATTGTTCAAGATAGAAATGTGAAATTTTCTGTACAACTCCAATATAGATATGAGTACACGGAAAGGTTGTCAGATTATGTAATTTTTTGTCACAACCACCTATTTTTTTTATTCCAAATTAGAGTAAAATGTACGTGTGTTTCTCCGTCAAAATCTGAAAGAATTAAATGAAATTGATCAAAACGGATGTAATTCCCGTGTAGACCAATGTTTTCTTGTGAGATATAGCTTTTTGAATTGCGGAAAAAAGTTTAATTTGAGTAATTAAATTAAGAAATTCCGGAATGCTGCAATACTGAATTATTTGTATTTTAGCAGCGCCTTCAGCTGCTACGGATATGCACCCAACTTCTTGGCCCCGCCTAATAGGACTGTCCGAACTTTTTGCGGTTGTCTGGAGTATTTTATTTCACTTTTTCTCACTCCAATTTTAGGCATTCATATTACTACCAGTTTCGAAGTTATATGATTTACCATGCAAGTATACATATACGAAAAAAATTTTTCGTATATGAATAAATGTATGAATGCATTGTATTGTATATGATTTTAATGACAATACAGAAGTAGGTATAGATACAATATATTTTTATTTTGGTGATTGACTTATTGCGATTTTGGTTAGTTCTTTAATTTGTATGCAGAAATAGCGTTGCAGTAGCATTGGAACATGTTGTTGCATGTATTATGCTTGTATTGCCTATTTAGCATCCGCTATAGTAAATTAATGAACTTAGAAATTTTTTTGAATTTTCTTTATAATTTCGTGGCGCGTAAAAGGACACAATTAAATTGACTTTTGGTGATTGACTTATTGCGATTTTGTTTAGTTCTCTAGTTTGCATGCAGAAATAGCGTTGCAGTTGCATTGGAACATGTTGCTGCCTATTATATTTTTCGCATCTGTTAAAATAATTTATGGACTTTGAAAATTTTTAAAATATTTGTTTGAGTTGTGTAATAGACATTTTATATATGTGATTTAATGATAAAATAATTGTCATATACATATATTTATTTTTCAATGTGTGATATCGCCTGGCTTTTCTACGAACTGGATATTTATGCCGCAGAAATTTCCCAGTTGACAATATTAGTGCCCGATGAATGAAACTCCGCATCAGTATTCGTCTTTTTTTTAATTTGGGGCGCGTATTCCAAATTTTGTATTTAGTAGTATAATCTCCCTCTTGAGAAATGATTAGATTTTAAGCAAAATTGGCAGACCGGAAGTAGTAGTTTACTTCAGTGAAAAAATCGAATTTTGCCAATATTTCGTCAACTACTAAGTTTAAACAAATTTATAAAGAATTCATATGTACTTAAAATTAAAATTGAGAATAATTTTATTTAAAAAGTTTTTCGAAATTCCTACCGGAAGTAGGTCTTTTACTCTTATCGAAAATCAGTCATGCTTTTTAGACAAGTACGTTACGAGTATAAAAGTATTTAAAACATAATTTTCAATATCTTTTGTATAAAAAAAATTTCGAAATACAGACCGGAAGTACCACTTTTACCCTTATCGAATAGCGATTTTTTGCAAATATGTCGTAAGTTATGCATTCTATATGTATTTATCAAGAATACAAAAGTATTTATAATTGGATTTGCAATATTTTTTGTAGATATGAAATTTCAAAATTCGGACCGGAAGTCGCACTTTTATTCTTAGCGAGTAGCACTTTTTTGATAATATCTTGCAAAGTATGCATTCTATCGAGATTTATTAAGAGAATAGAAGTACTTAGAATAGGATTGTGAATAATTTTTGTATAAAAAATTCTTAAAATCCTATAATTTGAAACGCTCATACGTATAAGAAAGTCGTGTGGTAGCCACACCTAAGTTTTTCATTAAAATTTGGGAAATCATTTATAAATTCTTTTTCACAAGATAACATAGTAAGGGCATTTAATCTGTCTTCTTTCATTGTATTTCTCAGGAAAGTTTTTATTCTCTTCAGCCGTGAAAACTGGCTTTCCGCTTCAGACGTTGTCATTGGGATTGTAATGACAATTTTTAAAAGCTTAACAACTTCATTAAAGGTGTCGCTTAATCCATCCAGCAGAAGGCCTAGCAGACCTACAGCACTGACTTCTATATTTTGCCTAAATTCTTCTCTAGAATATTGAACACTTAATTCAGTTCGTAGTCTGCTTTCATTGAGACATGGATAAAATTTTACTGCTTCTTTAAGGCAATCTTCCGGAAATTTTTTTTTAAAAGAGGAGAACTGTTTAAAAGAAATTAAGTTTGCTAATATTAAGTGCCCTGTATACCGAAATCTAATTTTTATTTCAAGCAAAATAATATCGCACACTTCAATAGTTTCCCTCCGTCTTTGGCTACCATCAGTTACTCTTCGTCGCGTTGATGGTCGAGGAGTCAGTTCTGAGTCATTTTGTTTAACCAACTGATTATCTGTGTGTGTTCAAAATTATCTAAATTATTCTTGATTTTAATGCATCTGTATTGACATTTTGTAATTGATTAAACAATATGTCCACATGTGGCATAATTTTATGAAAGGAAGTTAACCAATAGATAAAATTTTCCTCCTCTAAAATTCGCAAATTGGCACCAGCTTGATGAATGGTAGTTTGTAAACTAGCTTCTCCCTCGATTTGTTCTAGAGCTTGAATTATTTCTTCTCGGTGCTCATATATTGTATTCACTGTCCTAGAATTGACGTTCCATCTTATTTTTGAAGAACGAGGTAAGCTTTTTCTCTGAAGGAATTCTTCCAATCTTGCAGCTCGTTGTGGTGAAGTGGAGAAAAAAAGCACATAATCCCGTCAGATTGGCAAAAAAATCTGCAATTACTACTGCTCGATGTAGCATGTGACATAATAAGATTTGTCTGATGTGCGTAACAATGTACAAAATTGGCCCTTGGATACTGGTCTTGGACATGTCTTTGCACGCCGTTAATAGCACCACTCATGACTGCTGCCCCATCATAGCTCTGTGCAACCAGTTTTTCTGGGTCATCAACAAGCAAACTAATTTCGTTAAGGATGGAAGCAGATAAAGAATTAGCATCATGTCCACTAGGCAGAAGAAATTTCCAAAATCTTTCGACCGGTCTCGCGTTCACAATATATCTTAAAACAACCACCAACTGAAACTGATTGTACACATCTGTGGTTTCATCAGCTATCACAGATATGAAGTCGGTTGCTTTAATTTCACTGGAAACTTGTCCATGATACACGTTCCACATTGCATCAAGCAGCTCATTCTGTATCGTTTTTGATAATCCCTTAAAAACCGGTGCTGCTTCGATGTGATCTCTGAGCAATTTATCCAATTCTGCCGTAAAATTTATCAATTCCCGAAAAATGCCCTTGGTATTCCACGTTTGCCGTTCATCATGACCCCGAAGTGCCAGTTCAAACGCGCCACAAAATCTAATGCAATTTATTATTAAATTTAACACATGCCTATTTTTTGTTACCTGTTCATTGTGTTATTGAACTGCTTTTCTATATGATGAATCTAAAACATTCTGAATGTTATTTTTTCCTAACATTCTTAGACTAAATGTATTTTTCAAATGCCCTTCGGAATTTTCATGTTTCGTAATTTTAGCACTACGATGAATTAAGTCTTTTATTCCGTTCTTTGACCAAGACGGTTCACCACCAAACAAAAGACACGGAAAATAAAACAAAGTATTTTTAACAAATCCAGTCATTTTTCTGATAAATATTCATTTTGAATTTTCTTATAACGTCTTTACCTTTAACAGATTGTTTATTTTCTAAACATAATTGAGGCATCGGGCGTTTAAGATTTTTTATTACGATTTTTTCAACATACGTTAGCCGCGAAAACGTGTTATTCTGTAACGTAGAGACGAAATTTATCTTACAACAGCGGTGAGCAGACTGGAGATCTTGCTCACACGCTATGTATTATACGATATGGAAGTAGAACAAAATACAGTTCTCCCCACCTTCAATGTATTGTTAATGGCTTAACGGAGCAACGGTTGGGCTTTGCTCATGGGTATGTTTCTCTCGGTGGAAGGGGTAAACATTCGAATAGTTGCTCGTGCGCTGTTAGTCGTCATTATATCTGTGACGACGATCGGTGCATGTAGGTTGTTACGCGTGCCGCACACGCCACGTTCCTGTTCAATAACTATGAATACGTAATAAATAAATACTTTCACAGTTAGTCGCCGCTTGGTTTGTTTTGTTTCAAAATTCCAGGGGGTGCAATTGCTCACTTGCTTTCATTAAAGAGCCGCCACTGACCGGAAGTATCACTTTTACCTTTATCGAGTAGCACTTTTTTGCAAATATCTCGTAAAGTATGCATTCTATAGTAATTTACTAAGAGAATAGAAGTACTTAGAATAGGATTCTGAATAATTTTCCTATAACAAAATTTTTTTGTGTAACACACTTACAGGTTTAATTTTTTAAGAAGATAAAACTATTTAAAACTTAATTTAGACCAACTATTGTATAATTTGAAACGCACATATTGCTGTGACCTTAGTAATTTGAATAATATTTAGAAAATGATTTTAACTCTTGGAAATAAACAATCACAGTTATATTGCTAAAAAACGGTGGGTTAGCAACTTAGCAGTGGTTTATGCTCTTATTTGCTCCTCTTATCTTTAACAAAATCTCTTCCCGGCATTTACTCTATATCTCAGGGTGTAGGTAGCTTTAACACTTCAAAGTGGTATGGCAATTTATAAAGCAAAATAAATTTTTCAAAGAACAAATATAATAACTTTATTTAACATATAGTTTTATAATATAAATTAAAACCTTTATTTCAACTTTTATTTAAACATTTACAAAATATTAACAAATAAATAATATTACCAAAAATGTATGATGTATAATATTTCAAAATAGAAAATATTGAAAAACAGATATGCCTAAGACAATTAAATAACACTCAAAAATTATGAATCTATCCACATGTATGCCTTTTAGCATGTATAATTATAACCAAAATATATAATAAAAATTTTCAAAAAACAAAATAATTCCAGTCTAAGTTTTATTATACTTAATTATGATGTTCGCATAATCACAATTAAATACCTGATTCCTAGGTCGAACATATAAATCAATCCGACACACATCCTCGGAAATTTCTCATGATTTTCGCAAGAATGGATCGCATTCACGTTACTTTTCGCTGAAATTATTGACTACACTCCGTAACTACTTTCACAATCGAAAATTAATTTTTTTTGGATTGTGTTATGAAATAACAAAAGAGAAACACGCAAAATGTGTACTAAAAATGGAACAAATGACACAAAACGATGATATAGATTATTTTTTTACTTTTTCTACACTTTTTCGGATTCTACAAATTTGTTCTTCTGCCTCAAATCTCGGAAGGGTAGATTTTGTGGATGTTGTGGATCTATGAGTTCTGGTAGAACGCAATTTTCATAGAAATCTCGTAGTTGTAACTCCATATGATTCGTCCAGAAGTTGTCATCTCTGTAAATCTAAACAGGTCGAATAAGCAGTTAACATATTTTTATTCCTAATAGTGTGTTTTCAAACATGCTCTACTTCCATTCCCAGTGGACTCCACAAGACAAA
This sequence comes from Amphimallon solstitiale, assembly GCA_963170755.1. NCBI lineage: Eukaryota > Metazoa > Arthropoda > Insecta > Coleoptera > Scarabaeidae > Amphimallon > Amphimallon solstitiale. The sequence continues at coordinate 122,818,540 of OY720681.1, read as the reverse complement.
ATAGCACACATTCCTTTGAGAAATGTGTAGTTGTCCTTGGACCTGGTAGTAAAAATGGGCTGTTTTCTTCAAATGAAAGATTCCATCATCATCAATTATTGCAAATTTGATTTTTTTCTGGTCGACGGCATCACGAGGTGACAAATTACAAATGGACTTTGGACACTTAATTTCTATGATCGCATCGGTACCGATTAGTCCGTGTGGCGAGGCACCAAGAAAACCAAGCACGGAATCTACGAAAAGTCCACATGAGGACACTTCAAGTCCAAAATGTTTTTCAAATTCCTTTCTAGCAATTGGCTCGTGGCTAATACCCCACTCGGTAGCTTCGTTTCCTGTGAAAGTACTATACACCAATTCTTTAACAGTTGCATTACAAGACGTGGTTGACCTCATTCTGCATATTCTGCCAAAACTGGAAGCAGTCAGTCTATTGTGACGTTCGGTTCTCCAGTCGTCATTGCTACTTTGCCCATCAGTTTTTTTCTCTAAGTCACGAATTTGAGAAGGCGTTTTTTGTAGATTTTCCAAACATTTTTTTTTCAGGATTTCATAATTCTCGGACAGTTCAGCAGAAAGAAGAGCCGCGACAGGCCCGTAATCTTTGTCTGCGGGTGCCTTAGCTTTCAACTTCTTGTGATATTTTTCAGGGAATAAGGTCTTTGGGGATTTATGGTAGAGGTGTTGCTTTTCTCTTTTGCGCATTAATTTTTTGGTAAATTGTCCAGGGCTTTTCTGCGATATTGCCTTATATATTATGCCAGGATAATTATGTGATCCTGCTGAAAAACTCACACTTGCTGCTTCGCATCGAGTTTGGTATGAACCTCTGCTGGATAAATTCAATCTTTTCCCACTCACAAATTTTGCGACAACTGAATTGTAGCACTCTGCAGCATTATTATCCATGTTTAGGAGAAGACTATCAGCATTATGCACTAAGCGGTACAACAGAATTTCGACATCTTGCAAAAGACCACTTTCCGTCATTTCATTCACCCACTTGCGTTCATCCTTACCTACATAATATATATATTAAATGATACACTATGAAAAATCCACTTCCAGAATACTTACCTTGACAAAAATATTGTTTACAATTCGAATGCTCTCCAAATATATGTTTGGATGAATTGAGAATATCAGAACGCAGTTCCCTCACTTCTTGCTCATGTGAAATATCTTCTTTAATCCAGTGTTTAACAGCACATTGCCTCAGCTAATTTTCTTGTTACGCTGCTATCCCCGTCTCCTATAAGATATTTATATTTCAGCCCGTGCATTTCAATGCTGCTTTTGAAACCCTCTACAATTATTTCTGCTTCCATTGCAGTGGACGGTTTGAACCAATTTTTGAAACAGGTATGAGGATTGACATCTTCTTGTTTTTTTTTCTGCACGGGAACACATACAACAATATTTGTTCTTGATACCAAGATATAATATTTTTTTGGATTTTTGCCCAATAATAACTCCCTAAAAATGAAATATTATGTTCTCAATGTCTTCATGGAAATACATGTCAAACAAAATTGAGGAAAGTACTAACAACACCTGATGACGCACTGTAATTCGTCCGATATGAACGCTTACACCAGGCTTCATCTGCTATTACAGCGATATGTGTAATGCCGTCTTGATCCACGTCTCCTACTTCCTTTGCGAGTTGAGCCTCTTCCTTTCCTGCTGCCTCCATTAAATCAAATGCACTTCCACTAATGAGAGGAGAAATTTCATCCTGAGTTGCAGCAAACTTTGGAAAACTCATACAAGGAATGTTACAAAATGCAAGAATTTCCTCCAGCTGCGAAAAACCACCTCCTGAGGATATCATTCCCAAGACTGCTGCTTTGTTTATATCAAGCGAATTTTTTGATGCACTATCTGTGCTTACGGATGATGTTTCCTTGCACATTGCACATTGTAAATAAAAAATACTATTGAGACCAAGTTTCTTTTCATTTATTATTTTCAAATTCTCAGTACTGCAGGAAAACAATGGATTATGTTTGAACTCCACAATTGATTTAAAGAATTGTTCAACATCAATTATTCTTCTACCAGAAACAGAGTATTCAGAATGTGCACTCTCTTTTATTATTTCAATTCTAAAATAAACTCAAAACGCAATTAATTTATAACGAACAGCTCTGTATGTGCTTATGTTTACAGGATGTTTCCAAAGACAAGCCTAAGAGCTTTTGTTTACATGAAAGAGCCCCTTTAATTTTTGACAAGGAATCACCCTCTAAAAACTTTCCAAACTTATTTGGAAACATCCTGTATATAACTTGCTTTATAATACAAATAATAATTTAAATAGTTGCTGGAACTGCCTACTTTGAAATATTTTCATTTGATAAGTCAACTTCAGGTTCACGTTCAATCGCATGTAATACATCCATGTAATCTTTATCAACATCCTCATGACTAACCGAACTTGAAAGAAAAAAAAATAAATATAATATAAATGATTGAGAAAGGTATTGAATTTACGTTTGGCAAACTTGAACGGTTGATGATGGATCACTCTCATTGCTCTTATAGAGTCTTTTTAACACTTGCCTGCTTCTATTTTTCCGCTTTGAGGATAATCTTGGATATTTCTTTAAGTTTCTGTTGCCTCTTGCCATTGTGAATACCTTTACGTCACACTCTACTTCGGCACTCAACACCAAAAAGTGTCAAAAAATTAATTCTCCAAATAATAAGAACAGGGAACAGCCCTAACTAGTATTTACTGTATGTGCGAAAAGCCAGCAAGGATCGCGATATAACTATACTTATCACAGAAAGAAAAACTTTTATTGAGTTGATTGCGTAATTGTGGAAAGTGTCTCGTTCACATATGCACATACAAATATTTTATTGCAGCAAAAAAAAAAATTGTCAGTTTCATATACATTCTTCGTACATTTCCTAGAGATGTCTTTGATTACATTTATTGCACTTGTTTGAATGGAATACTTTAATTTTTGTTTATATATAGTATTTGCCAAATATTTGCTTTTCTAAAAGAAATAACTATAGCCAAATAACCTTCCTTCATGCAAAAAACGCTAAAATCAAATAAACTGAGGAAAAATACAAATCTGCTTGTATGAACACTCTTTTTTGCTAGTATAATCGACCATCGTATTTGTCACGATATTCTGCTGCCGTTGATTTGAATAGTTCAGTTGTTTCTCTGTATTCGGGTGACGGAAAACAACACATGCATTTCAAATATGTGAGAATGAGATGGCTTGCATTTGGCTCCTCCTACGGGCCAACACCTCTAAAAGCAATTATAGTGAATTCCCAAATACAAATCGACTTTAATATCCCCTTAAACATTAGTTTTAAAAATATTATTTCTTTCTATATAACACATTAAAAAACTTAACCATATAGTATGTGATTGTTGTAGTATTTTATATAATATATATGTATAGGTGCCCGGTCTGTTTAAGCTCGGCCACCTGCCATATCTCGGCAACCGTTTATCGTACAACCTGGAGGAAAAAATCTTGACACTAAAACTGAAAACGAGAATTTCAACAAAATGATCACCAGAGGACGCAATTCTGAAGATGAATTAAAAATTCGATAATTTTTCATTAAACTCTCGATTAAGATAGATTAAAAATTTTACTAGCAACATTTTCAGACGTTTTTATATAATTTTTATTTGAAACTTTTTGATCTAACTCCAATACGATGGGAGGGTGTAGGCGGTTACATCTGCGTATAAAGCAGGGATAATTTTGGTTTGCCTTAACGGATTTTAATGTTCCTGGGCTTATTAGATAGAGAATTTTACAAAGAATTAAAGGGTATGTAGTACAAAATTGCGTGGTTGTGAGAAACAATAACAGGGGGCGCTGTTCTCAGTTTATGTATATTACTCGTTTTTTCTTTAAAATTTTAAATGGAACGACATATTTTTAATATCGTAATATTGAAGCACATAAAAAACTGAAGAGGATGATGAAAACCAGAAGTTGCTACCTTTTACTTTCTTATACGTAGTATATTACTTTCTTATACGTAGTATAAGAAAGTATTGTCCATGATGATGAAAATTTTCGACCTCGAGATTTTTTCAGATGTCCACGTTTTGAAGTCCCCTGATACCAAAAAAGTGGTTTTTAAAAAATGTCTGTGTCTCTCTCTCTCTGTCTGTGTGTCTGTGTGTGTGTGACCACGATAGCGGTCAAACCGCTATAGGTATCAATTTCAAATTTTGTATTTACGTGTGTAATCTCCCTCCTGAGATCTGATTAGTTTTTCAGTAAAATCGGTAGACCGGAAGTAGCAGTTTACTTCAGCGAAAAAATCGAATTTTGCCAATATTTCGTCAACTACTAAATTTAAACAAATTTATAAAGAATTCATATATACTTAGAATTAAAATTGAGAATAATTTTATTTAAAAAGTTTTTCGAAATTCCTACCGGAAGTAGGTCTTTTACTCTAATCGAAAATCAGTTTTTTGCGAATATTTCGCAAATCATGCTTTTTAGACAAGTACGTTACGGGTATAAAAGTATTTAGAACATAATTTTCAATATCTTTTGTATAAAAAAAATTTCAAAATTCAGACCGGAAGTGCCACTTTTACTCTTATCGAATAGCGATTTTTTGCAAATATGTCGTAAGTTATGCATTCTATATATATTTATCAAGAGTACAAACGTATTTAAAACTGGATTTGCAATATTTTTTGTATATATGAAATTTTAAAATTCGGACCGGAAGTAGCACTTTTAGTCTTAGCGAGGAGCACTTTTTTGATAATATCTTGCAAAGGATGCATTCTATAGAGATTTATTAAGAGAATAGAAAGAAGTACTTAGAATAGGATTTTGAATAATTTTTGTGAAGAAAAATTCTTAAAATTCTATAATTTAAAACGCTTATACGTATAAGAATGTCGTGTGGTGGCCACACCTCATTTCTTTCTTGAAGATATAGTCATACGAAGACAATCCAGAAATTTCTTTTCAAATATAAATTTATTTATTTATTGCGAGTAATAATTTAATTTCAATTTTAAGAGGTTCACCAGACAGAGATTTCGATTTTACTTGAATTTTCATAATACTCTTCAATAAATATATTCATTTCAATCTTCTCACCGATTTTACTTTCTTATACGTAGTATAAGGAAGTATTGTGATGATGAACATTTTTGACCTCGAGATTTTTGCAGATGTCCACGTTTTGAAGTCCCTTGATACCGAGAAAGTGGTTTTTAAAAAATGTCTCTCTCTCTCTCTCTCTGTGTGTGTGTGTGTCTCTGTGTCTGTGTGTGACCACGATAGCGGTCAAACCTCAGTAAATATCATTTCCAAATTTTGTATTTAGGTGTGTAATCTCCCTCTTGAGATCTGATTAGTGTTTCAGTAAAATCGGTAGACCGGAAGTAGCAGTTTACTTCGGTGAAAAAATCGAGTTTTGCCAATATTTTGTCAATTACTAAGTTTAAACAAATTTATAAAGAATTCATATGTACTTAAAATTAAAATTGAGAACAAGTTTATTTAAAAAGTTTTTTGAAATTCCTACCGGAAGTAGGTCTTTTACTCCTATCGAAAATCAGTTTTTTGCGAATATTTCGCAAGTTATGCTTTTTAGACAGGTACGTTACGAGTATAAAAGTATTTAGAACATAATTTTCAATATCTTTTGTATAAAAAAAATTTTAAAATTCAGACCGGAAGTACCACTTTTACTCTTATCGAATAGCGATAATATGCATTCTGTATACATTTATCAAGGGTACAAAAGTATTTAGTGCAAGCAAGATATGCAACATTTTTTGTATGTATGAAATTTCAAACTTCGGACCGCAAGTAACACTTTTACTCTTAAATATCTTGCAAAGTGTGTATTCTATAGCGATTTATTATGAGAATAGAAGTACTTAGAATAGGATTTTGAATAATTTTTGTATAAAAAAATTCTTAAAATTGTGTAGTTTGAAACGCACACACGTATAAGAAAGTTGTGTGGTGGTCACACCCTTATACTACGTATAAGGAAGTATTGTGATGATGAAAATTTTCGACCTCGAGATTTTTGGAGATGTCCACGTTTTGAAGTCCCCTGATAAAGTGGATTTTAATAAATCTCTCTCTCTCTCTCTCCCTCTCTCTCTCTCTCTCTCTCTCCCTCCCTCTCTCTCTCTCTCTCTCTTTCTCTCTCTCTCTCTCTCTCTCTCTCTGTGACCATGATAGCGGTCAAACCGCTGTAGATATCAATTCCAAATTTTGTATTTGCGTGTATAATCTCCCTCTTGAGATCTGATTAGTTTTTCAGTAAAACCGGTAGACCGGAAGTAGCAGTTTACTTCAGCGAAAAAATCGAATTTTGCCAATATTTCGTCAACTACTAAGTTCAAACAAATTTATAAAGAATTCATATATACTTAAAATTAAAATTGAGAATAATTTTATTTAAAACGTTTTCGAAATTCCTACCGGAAGTAGGTCTTTTACTCTTATCGAAAATAAGGTTTTTGCGAATATTTCGCAAGTAATGCGTTTTATACAAGTACGTTAGGGGTATAAAAGTATTTAGAACATAATTTTCAATATCTTTTGTATAAAGAAAATTTCAAAATTCAGACCGGAAGTACCACTTTTACTCATATCGAATAGCGATTTTTTGCAAATATGTCGTAAGTTATGCATTATATATATATATTTATCAAGAGTACAAAAGTATTTAGATCTGGATTTGAAATATTTTTTGTATATATGAAATTTCAAAATTCGGACCGGAAGTAGTAGTTTTACTCTTAGCGAGGAGCACTTTTTTGATAATATCTTGCAAAGTATGCATTCTATATAGATTTATTAAGAAAATAGAATTACTTAGAATAGGATTTTGAATAATTTTTGTATAAAAAATTCTTAAAATTCTATAATTTGAAACGCTCATACGTATATGAAAGTCGTGTGGTAGCCACACCTCATTTTTATATTTCATTGCGTATGTTACGTTAGTCTCCTTTTAAATGTTTTCAAATTCTCTAACTATTTTTAAATTTCATGCCTTGTCATTTCCGACATTGAAATAAAATGATAATAATAATATCTAATTATAGGAAAACAGCAAAAATAATTTCCATAACACATGAACTAAGTATACAATAACGAGAACAAAAAACAATATAATATAATGCATTAGTTAAAACCAAATCCTTTACTCATTTTAATTTTACTCAAAGAAAGGGTATAAAAATTGATACCTAATTCATTCCCGCCTATAACATGAAAGTAAGTAAATGAACCTATAACCCATAAATAAGAAAATATATTGAACAAGTAATATAAACGAAACAAACAGATATATTGAAATAAGAAAGTACAAAAAATAAAACAAAAAAAACTTCAACTTAACAAATGTTGAAAGTCTACACCATTATTTTCAATACACATGTTTACTCGTCGATTAGTAGCGAGCACAGTTACATCAATTTCGGAGGCAGCAGTTGTAATCGTCTTTTTGTGATAAACTATGCTTTTAATTTTCTGCCTCAATAAATAAAAATCAAGAACATCTCGCAACGCGAAGAATTTGGGTAATATTGCCGGGAAGCAAAAACTGCATTTTCAAAGCATTGAAAATACATCCTGATCATGTCATAAGCTTGAATGTTAGAATATGACATTTTTTTAATTATTATGTGCAGGTGTCCAAAAAGGCTTAATTTGCGAAATACGTACAACACGTTTAACTATTAGTGACACTAATATTTTGACATTTCAATTTTCATGACCCACCTTGGAAATCTTATAATATTGTAATTCAGTATCACGGTCCATGCTATATTGTATGAGGGAAATTAAAAAAAAGCACACTATACACTGTTCAGTATTATTATTTTATTTCAGCGTTGGGAAAGACAATAAATGATATTTAAAAAATAGTAGCTAGAAAATTTGAAATGAATACATTTATGGACGCGTATGATAGAAATTTAAATAAAAACAAACTGTACACTCTCTGGTTACCCTCTTAATATTAAAATAAAATTATTACTCGCAATAAATAAATAAATTTATATTTAAAAATTTTATTTTCGTTGATTATCTTTTCATCATTCTCTTCAGTTTTTTAAGTGCCTCAATATTAAGATTTTAAAAATATATCGTTCCATCTAAAATTTTAAGAAAAGTAATATACATAAATTGAGGACAGCGCCCACTGTTATTTGGTTTGACAACCACTCAATTTCGTACTACATACCCTTAAATTCTTTGTAATACTCTCTATCTAGTGAGCCTAGATCATTAAAATCCATTGAGGTAAACCAAAATTATCCCTACTGTTATACGCAGATGTACCCCCTTCCTCCCTATCCCTTCGTCAAAACAAAAACACGCACATGAAAATTGTATAAAAACGTCTGAAAATGTTGCTAGTAAAAATTTTAATTTATCTTAATCTAGAATTTAATGAAAAATTATCGAATTGGCCCAACTAAAACAGGCACCCAATATATATACATAAATTTAAATTGGATTTTTTCTTTTCCGTACTATTTGAATATAATAAAAAGTATTTTTCTTTGGAATAGCGGCTGATAAATTACCAATAAAAAGTTTTCGACATTTATTTATATCTTCATCTGACAATTAATTTGGTATTTATTTCCTATATTAATTAACTCTTTTTAATTTAGTCTTACTATCGGATGGCATTTTATTTTGCTTTCCTGTCGATAATTGTTTTGTAATTTACTTACTAGTTGTCTTTGATTTTATCAGTGGTCAAATATTCTTTTTTTTACAAAACATTAAAATCAACTTAAAACAAAATAAAAAATTAAAAACTTTTGATAATATAGATATTATCTTTGTCAATTAATTAACTAATTAAAAAAATATTTTTGTTTTGAGTTCATTTTTCAACAGCTAAACCACGAAAGGGAATCAATATTTGTATTATTTAAAATTGTTAAAAAACGTATTTTTCTTGTTCATTTCTTTTACTATTGCGAAAGAAAACGATATTGTTAAACTTAATTTAAATATGTTTCAACAATATTAAGGTCAGTTGTTCGAATGTAAGTATGTCTGTGCTGTTTGACAAATGTATAATCACTTAAGCTATATTTATCACGATGACAATGGTATAGAAAATAATGATGTCAAGCTTGGGGAAAACGGAATAAGATCATGTCAATAAATCTCGATCGCATATTAATAGTGGTGAATAGTGGGTAATCGACGTGTTGTATCATCGATTATCAATTTGAATGTCATTTTGTTGATTTTTCAGTATTAACATAGAGGAATGTTCATCAATTTTAGTTGAACGTCTATGGTACAACTTATATCCATCAATTCTTGATTGTATCTGTTAATAAATCCTTTGAAAACCGCGTTGTGCATTTGCCATTATCCATATGTGGTGAATTAATATTGATAGAACCGCCAGGACTGTGAATCAAATTTGTAGTCATAATTTGGAATAAGTCTAAATCAACGTCTATAGATCTGGGATTTCGGCTGAGATTATTTTATCAATTTCCCCAGATCTACTTTTGATTAGGTATTAACCAAACTAAAATATGAGCATGAGGTAAACCGCACTTTTGCCACTCAGTGGAATATATCCAGCATTGTATTTTACCTGAGACATGATGTCTGATAATGAAATCAATTACTGATTTTAATTTTTGTTTAAACACACGTATTGTTATATCGTCACAATCACTTGCCGCTTGTCCAAGTAATAAATATTTATTAATCTCATTCCATTGTGGATTGCAAGTGAATGTAATAAATAAGTCTGGTCGACTATAAACAATAATGATGATAGTATGCACATATTTCCAATGTCATTCATATTTAAATTGCCATCAACGTTTCTATTAATAGCATCGCCTAAATGAATCTATTCTTCAGTACGCAATTTCGTTTGATTGTAACGAATATAACGTAATCACTCGCTTTCGATTTTCGCATACATATCTACAGTGTATGTAGAGATATTATACAATTTGTTTAAAATATGATTATATTGGTTGGTTCGAATCATAATTCTGTGTGCAGAGAAATTCATTGTGCGTACTTCTTTAATTTCTTCACCTATAAAATAACGAAAATGTTTTATAAATATGTACCTTTTTTTTCGAATTTTACCTGTTGCTGGATCTGTTTGATATTAATATTGTATCCATCCTCGCCTTCCCTAAATATGAATGAATATTACAATCCGTCATACGAACGATGCGTATCTGAAGAGTGCCGTTTCTACGCATGATGCGAATATGTTCAAATGCATCAACAAGCATAACAGTTCCTACCTCATTGACAGTTGGAGCACATAATCGATGTGCATGTTCACGGAATGGGACTTAGTCTGCATTAATGACAATCATGTAGTTGTCATTTTGCAATCTACCGGACACTCGTTTGAACAATCTAAGCCGTAGGCTTCCACGGTTGTCGTTGACACTTTCTTGATCCGATGATGCAATTGTCTATGTATGTTAAACGTTGAATCGAAATTGCAATCCTCTCCAACAGTATTTGAAATAATGTTGTTTGAAAATAGGAATTGAACTTTCTTGGTGACTTTGTGTGTTTTGACTTCGTCGAATATTTCCAGTTATGTTTATAGGTACGTCGTCCTGTAGGTCGTCCTTTTGTGTATGAGGCAATCCAAATCACCTGATCCAGTACGGTGCCTGTGGGTAAACGTTAGTTTTGTATGCCATCATTATTAGTTTTGCTGTTGTTTTATTTTTCGTTTGTCGTAAACGTATATCTGTATCTGTATGTTAGTAACGATGTGGATATAAGATTGACAATTTCTACAGTTATGAAAATGTATCTTTTATTTAACGTATGCAACGTTTTCTTTTCTCCGATTCTTGTTTATTATAGTTTTTGTGGAAAATTATTGATATGACATTTAAACTAATTTATTATAATTACAAATCTATGGCGATTTAAGACGTCCACTATACGTAAGTCAATTTTGTGTCATTCTGGGTGTAAAGAAAATGGGAACACTTTTCTTTACATCCAGCGGTCGGTCAGAATCACACTACGATTGACATAAGACTAGCGGCATCAGATCAGTGTTGCCAACTATGCTGGAATATATTATAGTACAGAGTGCTAAATTAATATAGTACATTAGAAAAATGTAGTACATACCATAACTAAAAAATAAGATATATTTTTAATTTTTATTTTACTTAGTATAACCACAGTATAGTAACTGAACAGTAAGTTCACTTCTTGGCGGTTCCTTTGATGTTCGTGTACGAACATGAAGCGAATATACAAAGAGATCAATCTCAATTGACGTGTGGTGTGTCTTAAAAATCCCAACTTTCCTGTTAGATAGATACATACAGGTACCTATTATGAATAAGTACAATCGCTGTCATTTTGTTATCATTTTATTATCACATTTTACTTACTGCTTTAATTCTTTTCGTTCTCTTTACTTATATAAATATAACATAACATATCTGTGAAAACCATATGTGCACATTGTCACAGCTATACACACACAGTGCCTATACATACTATACCAAATAGTCAATGTTGCCAACTTAAAACCAACACGCACTTGTGATTGATCACAGTGGACAAGAGTAAACAAGGACTAGTGTCAGTACCAGAGAACTGGGCCAAGCTATCTGCAGCTGTGCTACAGCGTAGTATGCCACGGGCATTACGGAAGGGATAGAAGCACGATTTTTAAGATAGTGGATTTCCTGAATTGTACTATCCTCTGGTATAACTACACATAAAATTCTGAAAAACACAAAATGCAATAGAATTCAAAAGTGGAAAATAAAAATAAATTAAGTTCTATCTTAATGTCTGAGTCAGAATCTTCAAACTTATTTTTCAGAACGTGTGCGTGCTTTAATAGATTGCAACTAAGTAAATTTGTTTTGACGGGGCAAATGATAGGTGTGCTAGAACCGTTGTTATCTTTCACACACTGATATTCAAGCAAACTAGCACAAACTGTAATTGTATTTAATTTATTTCTCCTTGCAATTTTAACCATATTAACTTTGTTAAATATTCTTTCACATTTGGCATTATAAGTTTATGACATATGACAAATTTAGCTAAGTTTTGAAATTTAAAAATCTTGAGACCAGTTTTATAACTTAACAAATACCACTTAAGTGGTCCTTATTTCTAATTTTCTGTTGTGAAATTGAAGGTAATTTTCTTCAGTTGTTGTCAATTAATTGGTTGCTATCAACTGTATTATAAGAAAGGAATCTTTTAGCACTCTGAGATATTGGAAATAAACTTGGTTTTTAGTTTCTAAAATTATTAAAAAGCGAATTTGGATAAATATATCATCTTTGTGCCAGTGGTTTATGGATCATCTTGTGTAAATATATATATTTTTAAATTTTGAAGCAATGAGGGTTGCCATTGCTTCATAATTCACTACAGTGGATAAATATTTTTTTATATGAAGCATTAAAGAGTAAATTTAGTGTGTCAAATCGCTGAAACACCCGGTATATGATATTACACCAAAATAATTAGATGTCTAGCGGGAATTTTTTGAAAGATTAATATATGGACTGTTCCATTAGAAAATACGATTTTAGTTTGATGTAACCTTTCAAAACATCCTGTGTAAAACAAAATATTTTTTAACTATTAAATATTTGATCAGCTTTCAAGATACCGTATATATATCCTTCTTCTCATCTTCGCTGCCGGACCCTGTATATTATTAAAAAGCGATTATTTAAATGTCATATATGAACATTTTATTTCGATGCGAGATATACACCAAAAGCCCAAAATGCCTCAACAGAACGATTCCATATCAGATTATCGTAGCGTTTTCTATCCGGTAAAGGAAAAAGATTCTGAACAAAAGGCATTCATTAGACGAGTTTCAACTTTTTTTTAAAGATTTGGTGGGAAAAGACCTCAGAGTAATAAGTGTACATATAAAAAGGAAAACGATAAATTATTAAATTTACAAGTGGGAATGATATCAATTTCTAAAGCTTGTTTTTTATACATTCGAATAGGTAGGACTAACAGCAAATTCTGTTAGCAGTTAGTAGGCCAGATTTATTATTAGAATAATTGTTATCGGTATACTAATTAATATAACGAATATTATTCTATAGGATATCATATACCTTGTTACTAAGGTCAGGTGATAAGAGTTTGCAAGTAGTGTAAGCGTCTCTAACACATCTTAAAGACTAACTAAGTAGTCGAAACCGACTATTCTGAGTGTGCTCCGAATACGGTAAGAAAACAGAGACATTGTTGTATCTAAATATTTTTAGATAGCCTGGCATAAGTGATAAAACAGTATCGAACTAATAATAAATAATTAAATATTCAAGACTATAACTATGTCAATAATATTATTGTAGAATTCTGTAATTAAAGGCAGAAAGCAAGTGATAGTGAAAATAATTAATATTTAATTGTAATTCTTTTGTGAGAAATATAAAGAATTTTAGTATAGTTTCAGCAATTTCTTTTTGTGGTTTCAGGACTTCTAATTCTTGGGGCATCCACTGCTCCAGCAGGCATTCGAGAGGGTGGTTGTACTTTACCTCCTGGTTGTCAAGTATCCGGGACCATTTGCGTTATCGACGAATATGGCTCAACTAAGACGTTTGAGAATCAGTGCATGGCAGATTTAGCTTCCTGTCGTAAAGGCACTTGTAAGTATTAATAAGTAGTTTTGTTTCATATTTTAAGGAAAACTTAAAACAGCAAATAGCATTTCTGTGCGGAAGAGATAAGGATTGAAAAATGATTTTACTAATTTCAAAATAAAACTATCTGAAAAATTAATCATTTACACACACACAACTGAACACTTAACATATGACAAACTTTGATATCACTATATATGCGTTTTGTAATAAAAGAAAGAAAGCAATTTCTATTCCTATAAATAAACGGCAGATTTATTTATCATAACCATAGATTATGGGCTTAGTCTGCATGTGCTAAATAATAAACATACGAAATAAGAGAGTAAGGTAATGCGGGAATGAGAAAAAGTAAAAATACGCTTGAGGCGTTGTTGGCCAAGTTGATGTGTAACAAAAAATATAGCCTGGAAAGTTATGGAGTTGCAAGTTATTAAAGTAAATGAACAAAATTCGCCAATATGGAATTTCCAAATAGCAGTTATTGTAAAGCCGAAAAAGCTTATAGAAGTAGCAGTGGATGAGATAGTTTAACCTGAAAGATGCGGACAAAGCGTACAGAACTGGGAAGAAAAGCATCAAAAAGCTCAGAAAATAATAGTAAGATGAGTCGAGGAACGTATTTGAACCCAGTTATTATTGTGTGAAAGCAGTGCAAAAATGTGGGAAAGCTGTTAATAGTCTAGGAGCCAAGGTCACAAGTGTATATTCATTTAATATAGACGAAATTTGTTAATATAACATTTAAAGAACCAGTTAAGTTAAATTTCTTTGCAACAAAATAAAAAAAATGAACCAATTACAAAAGATGGACGAAGCTCTATCTGAAAATATACGAGGGTGGTTCAAGAAGTATTTGAAAATTAACACAGCTGGCACTGCTACTTCAAGCCCAGCATTATGCTTGTCAAGAAGCATCTTTATTGCTATATTTTGACTTTCCTCTTCATAATTATTTTACAATGAAATTTATAACATTATTCAATACGTCCATCCTTCTTCAACTGCTGATGAGATTTTCATGTATATAACTGTTAATTCAATGATCCTGTTCTTGGGATAATGTTGCCTTTTCTCTCTAATCAATAATAATTATAATCTGTCCGTTTCCAACACGATAGAAAAAATCATATGTGTGGTATACTAATAGTAGTCTTTCCTTATTATTATCTAAAGAGTGGTTCTTCAACATATTTAATTTTAAATCCCTCCAAAATTGAACAAAAGGTGTTTATTACATTTGATGTGGTGCATCTATTGAAGGTGTTAAGGAAACTTTAGTGGTTCCCCAAAATACGACAACTGTTGTGCAACGGATTGTGCAAACCAAATATTCAAGTAATGGTTAGTCTTTTGCAAACGATACAGTCAAGTTGTTGCAGTTGGTACCAAACTGGTGGAAAATCATAGATTGTAACTGTTATTACAAGGGTTAATGGTTTCTAGACTGTAGATAAGGACCTATCAAAAGTATGACCGATGCTTTAACTTAATATTTTGACAAATTTATGTTCGGTGGTTAAATTATTGGGACCAAATATCAATTCGAGGTGAATCATCCAAATGTAGAAATGGAAAATTCTCAAACCAGACTAAAATTGCTTTAACTCACACATGTACTTCTTTAATTGAACTTTCGGAATACTTAATTTGTGATTTAAGTTTTGAATATGTATTGCTAAGTCGTTTTCAGACATGATTTTAGAGCTAATTTCGGACAGTATCGACAAGTGAGTGGCGTAAACTATCACATATATATAGCTCAAGTCTTACAATCTGAGTGTAAATTAAAATTTTTAAATTTATAAAAACTAAAATCCTTTAAATGTGGAGAATTTTGTTTAAAGGATATTTTTAATATTTGTGAAAACGAGATAGCAAATGAAGCTATTGTGAGTATACCGGGTGTCTGTTTAAGCTCGGCCACCGGCTATATCTCGGCAACTGTTTATCTACAACCTGGCGGAAAAAATCTTGATAGTAAAAGAGGCTACGGGAAACCCAACAAAAATATTTTTAAGTTTCCAAAATAATTCTCAAGTTGACTTAAAAATTCAACAATTTTTCATTAATTTCAAGTAAGATAGATTAAAATCCTTACTGGCAATATTTTCGGACATTTTTATACTATTTTATTTGAAACTTTTTGATCTAACTCGTATTCGAAAGGGGGCGTGGAGGGGGTAAGCCTGCGTACAAAAGTAGTTCTAACTTCGGTTTGCCGAACGATGAAAACCGTAAGTTGCTACCTTGTGTCTTGACGAAGATATAGTCATACGAAGACAATTTAGAAAATTAAAATTTTTAAATATAAATTTATTTATTTATTGCGAGTAATAATTTTATTACTTTCTTATAGGTACGTAGTATAAGGAAGTATTGTGATGAAAATTTTCGACCTCGAGATTTTTGCAGATGTCCACGTTTTGAGGTCCCCTGATACCAAAAAAGTGGTTTTTAAAAAGTCTCTCTCTCTCTCTCTCTCTCTCTCTCTGTGTGTGTGTGACCACGATAGCGGTCAAACCGCTACAGATATCAATTCCAAATTTTGTATTTACGAATATGATCTCCCTCTTGAGAACCGACTAGATTTTGAGCAAAATCGGCAGACCGGAGGTAGTAGTTTACTTCAGTGAAAAAATCGAATTTTGCAAATATTTCGTCAATTACTAAGTTTAAACAAATTTATAAAGAATTCAAATGTACTCAAAATTAAATTTGAGAAAAATTGTATTAATATAATTTTTCGAAATTCCTACCGGAAGTAGGTCTTTTACTCTTATCGAAAATCAGTTTTTTGCGAATATCTCGCAAGTCATGCTTTCTAGGTAGGTATATTACGAGTATAAAAATATTTAGAACGTAATCTTAAATATCTTTTGTTTAAAAAAAATTTCAAAATTCGGACCGGAAGTAACACTTTTACTCTTACCGAATAACGATTTTTTGAAAATATGTCGTAAATTATGCATTCTATATATATTTATGAACAGTACAAAAGTATTTAGAGTTGGATTTGGAATATTTTTTGCATAAATGAAATTTCAAAATTCGGACCGGAAGTAACACTTTCATACGTATAAGGAAGTCGTGTGGTGGCCACACTTTTTTTTTTTTATGTTATTAAGAGGTTGACTAGACAGTGTATAGCTTGTTTTCATTTGAATTTTCATCATACTCTTCCGTAAATATATTCATTTCAATCTTCTCACCGATTTTTTAGGTAATTCATTCCATGTTTAATCGTCGATTAGTAGAGAGCACAGCTACTTCAATTTCGGAGGCAGAAATTTTATTAATCGCATTTGTAATTCTCTCAATAATATTTTCACGTGTAGTCGGCTTTTTGTGATGAACTATGTCTTTTATTCTGCTCTATAAAAAAGTCTACGGGAATAATGTCTTGTTCGGGATAATTTAGGGAATATTGCCTTGAAGTAAAACTGCATCTTCAAAGCATTGAAAATACATTCTGATTATGTCATACACTTCAACGTTAGAATATGACATTTTACAAACTTAATAAATCTGTGCAGGTGTTTATAAACGCTTAATTTGCTAAATGCGTCCAACACGTTTAACTACAAGTGACACTAATATTTTGACATTTCAATTTTCATAGCCTACTTTGGAAATCTCATAATAATGTAATTCAGTATCACGGTGCATGCGATATTGTACGATGGAAATTTAAATAAAAGCAGACTACACACTGTCCAGTACTATTATTATTATTTTATATCAATGTTCGAAATGACAAGAAATGAAATTTAAATAATAATAGCTAGAGAGAATTTGAAAACATTTAAGAGGGGACTTTAGCTTAATATATGCAATTAAAAAATCGATAGAAACATTGAAATGAATACATTTATGGAAGAGTATGATGGAAATTCAAATGAAAGCAAATTGTACAATGTCTAGTCACCATCTAAAAATAAATATTATTACTCGGAATAAATAAATAAATTTAAATTGAAAAATTATTAAAAGATATTTTTCTGGATTGTATTCGTATGACTATATCTTTGTCAAGAAGAAAGGTAGCAGCTTCCGATTTTAATCATTTTCTTCAGTTTTTTATGTGCTTCAATATTATGATATTAAAAATTCTTCTTCTTCTTCTTTTAGTTGGTTACGAGTTAGGTTTGGAACCTTTTACTGCTATTCTGGATGTGATGAATCATGAATGTGAAGTTTGAGGTGGATGGTTTACATTTATCTTATAGTATCGCCTGCTTGGGGCGTTTGTATCTCCATGGTACATGAGGATCGTAGTTTAGCGTTTCTTCTAGATCTGGGTTAGGGTGGTTTTCGATCTTGTCGTAATACTTTTTGGCCATTTCTTTTATAAAAATGTCTGAATATTTGTGTCGGAGTGAGTTTGTGTATTCCTCATGTACCATGGAGCTTTTAAGACCATTCTTAATGTGACGTTTTGGATTCGTTGGAGGGAGCGAATGCTGGCGGGAGGTGCGTTAATCCATATTTGTGCAGCGTACGTCATGATGGGGCGAAGAATTTGTGTATAGATCCTTAGTTTTGTCGATGGATTTAATGAGCTATGTTTTCCTATTAAAGGCCAGAGTCTTCCTCGTGCTGATCTTGATTTCTTGACAACATTTTGGACGTGAAGAGAGAACGTTAATCTGCGGTCCAGTGTTACTCCAAGGTATAGCGCAAATGGAGCTCATGGTATTTCTCTGTGGTGTATGTATATTTGTCTATTGACGGGTTTGTGTTTTCTTCTGAATATGACAGCTTTGGTTTTATCACTGTTTATCGAGATTCTCCATGTGTTACACCAAGTGGAGATGTCGTTTAATGCAGATTGAAGGGATGCTATTGCTTTATTTGGGTTTATAGACTGGGCAAGTACTGCTGTGTCGTCCGCAAATGTTGCGATTATTGCTTCGTCGGGAGAGGGGATATCTGACGTGAATATAGCGTATAGTTGGGGGGAGAGGGTTGAGCCCTGTGGGACGCCTGCTGATAATATTCTGGTGGTTGATTTGCTATCGTTTACTTTGATATTAAAATTTCTTCTGTGAATGTAGCTGTGGATTATTCTGATGAGGAATTCGGGGTATCCAAATGCATTTAATTTATACAGTAGTCCCTGGTGCCAGACGCTATCAAAAGCCTTCGAAATATCGAGTAAAGCAGCTGCTGTGGCTGTGTTTTTATTGAAGCCTTCGAAAATGGTTTCGGTTACTCTCGAAAGTTGTGTGACTGTTGAATGATGTTTTCTGAAGCCGTGCTGGTTATTGGGAATTATGTTATTATCTGTAGTGTATTTATCGAGAAGGTGGAGAATAATTTTATCGGTGACTTTGCTTAGAGTGGATAACAGGCTGATTGGTCTATAGTTTTTGGGTGAAGTATGATCTTTGCCAGGTTTGGGGAACATGATAATATTTGCTTGCTTCCAGATTTTTGGATAAGTTTGAAGTCGGAGTATTGCGTTTATTATGGTGAGGAAAAACATTATGGCTTTGGCTGGAAGGTTTTTAATATGATATTAAAAATATATCGTTCTATTTAAAATCTTGTAGAAAAAACAAGTAATGTACATGAATTAATAGCAGCGCACCCTGTTATTTTTTTGGACAACGACGCAATATCCTACTACCTACTCTTTATTAGTTGTAAAATTCTCTATCTAATGAGCCTAGAAGCATTAAAATCCGTTAAGGCAAACCGAAATTACCCACTTTTGTACGCAGGCATAATTCCCTCCACTCTCCCCTTCGTATACGAGTTAGATCAAAAAGGTTCAAATGAAAATTGTATAAAAATGTCTGAAAATGTTGTCAGTAAAAATTTTAACCTCTCTTAAACTTGAATATACTGAAAAATTATCGAATTCTTAAATCACATTGAGAATTCCGCCCCCTTAACATCATTTTGGAAACTTAAAAATATGTTTATTGAAATTCGCGTCGTCTGTTTTACTTTCAAGATTTTTTCTGCCAGGTTGTTCAACAAACCGTTTCCGAGATATGGTCGGCAGCCGAGATAATAAAATCTGATCGAAATAAAATTTCGAAATATATTGCTGGTTATTAATAAAAATTTGCGTTGCAAACAATGTAAAAAAAAACACATTTCATACGACAGACACTTGAAATAGAAAATAATAATTGTAATGCCGAAATTTTTCAATGTATACATAAAACATTTAGATCGCGGCGATTATAAAGATATTCAAGTATATGAGGCCTGCTAAGAATGTGGTTGTTCCAATTTTAATTTAATTGAGTAGTGTGTAGTTAAATTCAATAACATATTGCTCAATAATTATTCTAGTTCGACAAGATAAGATCAGTCCATAAAACTATAAAAGAAAGGAACTATCTAGTCGATAAATGCCGCAGTTTTTTTAAGTGGGATTTTCGTCATTAGATTTTGCTAATAATATGTGTGTTATTGTCACTCTGTGTACATATTGATCTAAATTTTCCTTAATTGTCTCAAGAATTATTGTTTAATAGCAGGTTTTAAACTATTGTTATCTATTGTGTTATTTAAAAAAATGTCTAACATATCTTCGTTAAATGTTTCATAATTTCATAGGTTTTAAAAATAGGGCTTTGGCAGAGTGCATTATCAAACAATACTTAAAAAACTGGAAAGAAGGGCTTTCCGTAGTATTGTGCTGAAGTTGTTACAATCATATATAACTGGAAGAAGGAAGTGCGTTTTGCTCAAAGAGATTGGAATATATAGAGAATGCATGAGTGCAGTTTTCAGGCGAGGTAAGTGGTCGCACCAACTGCAGGTGGGGTAAGGGGAATTGATAAACAGCCAAGCGATTATAGTCCTTATTAGTCCTTAAGGAAAATCCGACGGCGTCAATGAGGCGTGCTGTCATTGGTCGAAATGTCGTGCTCGTACTTGGTTCTTAGAATTTAACGAAATCATACGAACCAAGTACGAGCACGACATTTCGACGAATGAAAGCACGACGTCGGATTTTCCTTAAGGACTAAGGACTATAATCGCTTGGCTGTTTATCAATTCCCCTTACCTCACTTGCAGTTGTTGCGGCCAAACATTGCAGCTTGATACTTCCTCTATATATTCCAATCTCTTTGGTTTTGCTACATGATGATAGTGAACAGAAAATCAAGTCACGAGTGGAAGGAGTAACCATAGCACAGGTGTCTTAGGTGTTCTTAGGCCATTGTTGTTGGTTATACCGTGAGTTTTTTTAATCACTGAACATAGTACATAATAACAACTATGTTCAGTTTTAAAATAAACGTGTCAATGCATGGAACACTATGCAACCAACATTGCGATAATTGCGAGTGTCATCACTTGTCATAATAAGGCATTTTAGTTGCCAGTGTCAACAAAGGGTGAAAATTAGTAATTAAATTTAATTAACACTTATTATAATGAATTTTAAGACACATTGAAAAAAAAATAATTTATTTTTATTTAAAATGCTTTATCTTTTTAATAAATGTTCGAAATATCCACCTTCACATTCCATACAATATGCGAATCGATTATGAAATTCTTGCAAAGAGTGAGTTAAAAATTCCGGTTTGGTTTGTAATGCGTCGCAGGGTGTACTTATGCGTGCTTGTAAATCTTCAATGTTAGTTAAAATTACATTATTATAAATTTTAGATTTAAGGTATCCCCAAAGAAAAATGTCATTTGGCGATTAATCTGGCGAACGGGCCGGCCAAACTAACGGACCACGCCCCCTTATCCATCAACCAGGAAAACTTGAATTCAGAAAATTTGTAATTGCTGCAGTTGAATGAATTGGGGCTCCATCCATTTGAAACCAGGGATTGTCAATGTTTAAATTTTCAATTCGAGGAACAATTCGTGTACGAAGTAATTCCAAGAACTTATTGGAATTAAAATTTGTATCAATAAAATATGGTCCCACAAGTTCAGTGCCGATAATACCTGCCCATACATTAACTCTAGCGTTATACTGTGTATGTGTTAAATTTATACTCCATTCAGTCTAAGAATAAAGCATTGGGAAAGATAGGGCTTAAAATAAACGTTTGTGATTGGTTGAAATCGAGTGTGCATTTACACCGGCAAAATAATCGCATTTAGCTCGTTCTGTCAAAAATTTGTTTACTGACAGTTTTGTTCAAAGATTTTGTCGATTTCCGTATTTTACATAGTTATTTGTTGTTAATATTCTTAAAAAATAGTTCTTCTTAGAACTCGCAAGTGAAATATTCATTTGTTACGGTATATTTTATCAATTTCGTTAACTTTCTTTTCGTAATCGCTAATATTCTATAGTATGGCGGAAGCAGTTTTACCAGGTCCTTCAAAAAATCGTAAAGGGAAACACATAAGATCTGGACAAAGGCAAATGGCTTATAATGTGTACATTAAGGATAAAAACAATATGTCTAAAACAGCTGCAGTCAATCAAACAGCAGAGGAAGTGGGTATTAATAGGAATACAATGTACTGCATTATTAAAGAAATGGAATTATATGGAGTTCCAATTTCTCCTCCAAGAAAAAGAAATTATCGTCATACTTACAATAAATTGGATGAAGCACAAAAAAGTACAATTAGACGACATGTGCATTCCTTTTTCTTGAGGAATGAGTTACCAACTTGTATAAAAATGTACGTAAATGTCAAAATATAATGATATCAGATATGTATATCCCTGCTATCCATCTGACAGTAAACATATGTTTTACTTGTTTTCAAAATACAAAGTTCATCGTGTGTAAACTGTGCTCATATTGTAGCGCCATCTACTTTATTCTTAGACTGAATGGAGTATAGAATATGATCATTCGTCCGTGACCAGTACCTAATAATGTAAAATGAAGTCATCAAATAAGGTGCTGTTATAACATACCGATAATTTTGAGAGTTAACAGAACCATTTAATGTAAAAGACGCTTTATCAGTGAAAAGTATTTTCTTCAACATATTATTATCATTTTCATTTAATGAATTAAATGGTGTTTCGTAAAAATCAACACGTCTTATTTTATCTTCGTCAAATAATTGTTGGTGATTTGAAAACTTGTAAGATTTGTATTTGTACTCTTCGATAATTTTAAATATAGATGTCTTCGAAATATTAAATTGTTGTGCTAATTTACTTAATGGTGTAGTGGGGCTTTCTTCAATGTAACATACATTTAATCACAGACTAAACAACCCAGACCGGCAACTATTTGAAAAAAAAATATCCAAGATCTGCTATCCTTGTCACACATCAGTGAACTTGGTACGAAGATGGCGCTAGCAGCATATTGGCGCGAAATTTGAAATGAGCTTGTTTTTAGAATACGCTTATTAAATACATTATTTATGTAACAGAAACATACACAAAAGTTACTAAAACTATGGTAATAAATATTACTTACTGTAACAATTATAGCCATAGTTTGAGCATCTTATGTGTAATTTTGGTGTTACATATTAAATATGGTGTAAATATGTGATACGAAATATAAATATTAATCTTTTACTTACATGTATTATAACATCCCTCTTACGGTGACCTATTAGACACAATAAACTACTACTCTATATAAGATTAAGAGAAATATAATAATCTAATAAGTGAAAACTGTCAAGGAAAACATAGGGATATAATAATAATAGTTTTTATTGATACATATACTTATACAATAAAACATAATAAAATTAAATTACACAACCAGTAATGAGAAGACAATAATATACAAATCTTGTAATATAATATAATATGATGACTAAGGAATTTTGTAATATACATACATATTTAAAGCACAACTGTACAATATTTATACTCACTCGTCGAGATTTGCAGGAAACCTGTGCATTTTGTTAACTTCATCCTGCCCAAACCCGCAACATATAATTAATACGATGTACGACAAAGGATTGCAAAAATATGTCAAACGTGTCAAATTTGAAATGTAGTTTTGAATGACATATAATCACAGCATAACAAACATTTCAATTGACGCTAGCGCCATCTCATCTCCAAGTTCACTGAATCTGACAAAGATGGTAGAGTATTGAAATTTACTTTTGCTAAACAAGGATGAGTACTCTGGATAAAATCTAGGATTAAGTTGCCGGTCTGGATTGTTTAGTCTGTGATTTAATTTTAATGCTTCTGTTAGGATGTGGGGATTTTTAATTTTCTTTCTGTGAGTATTTATTATACAGTCATCAGAATCAAATTTCCTACTAATCGCCTGAATTGTTCCGATAGATGGTATGGGCTTGTCAGGATATTTGACAGAAAACAGATCCCGCACTTTTCTTAAACTGTTTCCAGCTTTATACCAGTTTAAAATTTCTATTTTATCATCTTTTGTATACATTTTTTAAATTAGGTGAATACAAATGTGAAATATTGAAATATTCAATATGTCATTTTTGTTATGACATTGATTTTGACGTTTGTCCAAACAAATAATTGACCGATGTTAGTTGCATAACGCAATAATGTTGGTTACATAATGTTCCATGCATTGACGCGTTTATTTTAAAACTGAACATAGGTGTTATCGTGTGCTATGTTCAGTGATAAAAGAAACCCACGGTATATGTGAATGACCTCCTGGATATGATTAGTGATCTCACGTTCTTATACCATGATGAAACCTTATCGGTAGTTGGGGACAGGAATGTTGAGCCTGTTGGCTGTAGAATCCAGGAAAATTTAAAAAATTGGATCAGCAGTCCGGTTAAACAGTCACAATTTAAATTAAATATGGAATAGACAACACTGCTGCTCTTATTTGTGATCATGGTAATTAGTTCAGTATGATAAAGAAAGTTACTTAGCAGCTCCTGTGAGGTGGTCTTCTTGGGTACTTACTTATCTGGGATATCGCACATCGAGAACATGGTGGGTAAATTGTGCTGGCATAACTATGTACTGAGGATGATTGTAGTGTCAGTGCCGAGGCAGTATTGAGTTTACTCAGTACTTAGGTACGGAGTGTTATTTCTGAGAAATGCTATGGAAATACAGAGTCTTCATAACGGCGTGTATAAGAAAGTTACCTAATTTTGATCCCAGGGACTCATGTATTGACATATTTATAGATAATGGAATACTTACACTGCCATCTTTCTACATTTTATAAATTGCATTATTTTTTAAATTGCTGTATGGTACTAATTTCAATTTTAATATTTTTATAGTTCTATATGCTAAAATTTGTTTCTACGTAAATTTCTCCAATAATATTAACTTAACAATCTTTCTGAGTAGAAGACTTTAGTTTCGTGTTTGTTATTATTTTTGTTGCATAAAATACATGTCAAATTTTAATATTTTATTTCTGTTTATAGATTATGCTCAGGTTAAGGAAGGTGCCTGCTAATAAAGAAAAAAGAATGGATGAAATCAGTATTGCAGGAAGTTGCCGTCATACTAGAGGAATTACTTAAAACAATAATTAAAATCTGTTCTGTACTCTTCATGTAGATAGTTCGTATAATTTAATATTGATTTGTAAATATTACATACGTTTGCTGAACAGTATAATATTTGTAATTATTATTGTTATTCATGAAGTATTTATTACTTAAATTATTTAAAATAAAACATAAATGAATTTGTACTTGTTTGCTTACTTTAGATACTGTTTCTTCAAAGATTAATATCGGGTATAAATCCAAATAATGAAACAATTTGGATCATATTTGGTTAAATATATTTATTTAATATTGATTTGACTGAAATATTTCCCTTAAGAAAATTTCATAATTTAAACGATATTAGAGAGACTGAAAATATATGTCCTAACAAGAAACGAATTTACTTTTCGAAATAATATATATTAACGATGCCTAGGCTATCAGCAACAAGCCAAACTAATAAGCTGTGTAATTATTACAAACCATCCATTAATAACAGGAGAAAAACTAATTCGTAATAAGAAAATAAAATTGGATGTCATTAACTTCAAATATATAATTTAAAGTCTGAAGTTTCGTCCGATAGATTCAAACTATAATTTGATCGCTGTTGTATACTAAATACTGACTGTAAGTTTGATTAACAAAATTGGGAGCAAAATTTATATTATGAACATTACTTGCAAAGTAATATATTTATGGAGAGTTTTCTTTAATGTACTAGCGAACCTATTATATCATTAATCGACTATGATCTTTGAAGAGTCAATGCAGAAATCCCAACAATGGAGACCGAATATTTTAAGAGGAGGTGACTACATATTTTCTGATCGGACGAATGACAACTGAAGGTCGAGTATTTATGCTCCTTTAATGTCCAAAATAATTTATGATTTTATAAATATTTCAAATTCATATACTTTCAGATATAGTATACCAACTGGTCGCACAAATTATCCATATTTGTATAATATTTGATTATATATAAGTGAGAAACACATGAAAGTATGTGAGATCGATCTCAAGAAGTTGTATGTCATTGAAAAACAGCAAGCTCTTGTATTTAATATTAATGTGACCTATATATGTATTATGATGTTTTAGAAATATTATTTTCGACCATTAGCAATATAGTTGTACATACATATTGATGTGACCATTCTTCTATGCATAGAGTGCCCACTAAATATATAAACACCTTTCAATGGCAGTGGTAAATATATATTCTAAACACAATGCACAAGGTTACACAGACATACCTGCATATCGTCAGTCTGCAAATATTTACTTGTAGTTTACATTTTTGTTATATAAGTATTGTAACGTTTTCGGGTTCGCGATAAACAACTCGTGCAATTTATTTATTTAAAACAGTCTGTATATTCACACACGTAAAATTAATTACAATATAAAAATATAAAACTAATGTATTACACAATTATTACGATTACTCATCCATCGGTTCAATTGCTTTTATATACGCATACGAAACATCTGGAACACACCAGAAAAACGCTAGTGTTCTTCTCGATAGGCCACGAAACATTCGAGAGGCAGTCGAGACTCTTCGTCTTCCACACATTCTACACATGTGGATGATTTATTGCTTTACAACTTGTTTACCAGTCGCGCCGAATATTTGCCTTTCTTTTTTTTGTAGACTGGTTTCGTTACAGTATATATAGGTATAAATACGACAAAAAACACCTAAGCCTCTTTCTCTTCCTACTTTGATTGAACATTTTTTAGTTGTTTTGATAGGTATAATAAAACAGTATTAAATGACCCAACAAAAGTAATTCACATTATCTTTATTACTCCATAAAGCTATATACATTAAAAATAAATAATGTATTAGGTTATATATTTTATTTCTATATAAAATGAATGACATTATGTGTAGCTACTGCTATAATAAGAATCCTAAATGACTGTATCTTGGAAGTTAAGTACATATAATGAATTTCAAATGGCCAGGAACAAAATGCATGAAAATAATAAACCAAAAAAGGATGTTTAACTAAATACAAAAAAAAATAAAAGCACTGGCCTAGGTTTTGCTACTGTTTTTCAAGACAATCTTACGCTATGGACAACATTTTCATTTCCAGTTCAAGCAACTGATCAAAAAGGCGCCTATCCCGTATTCTGTTATAGAATCAATAAGCACGAGCCTAATTTAAAGTCTCTTCAATAATGGTACGAAAATACTGTAACGAAATATGAAGAGGCAGACCGGGCGACGCTGAAAAAACAGGGTCGTAAATCACACACATCATCTCGGCGCGACGTATAAAAAAACATATGTAAATAGCCATGAATCATCTCCACGCCGTACGGCGTGCATAGCGAACGGGACTAGAACGTTTCTCGTACATGTGGAGAAAAAGCGGGACTGTGCTTGTATGTTCTAGTAATCTTCGCATGTGTATATAAGGCGACTGGGTCACCCATGGATGGATTCATTGCGGGATGAATTAATTGCGGATGAATTCGGGATTAAGAAAGTCCGTAGGTAGTCGACGCGCGTAGAAATAAATAAATATAAGCCGTACGGTAGAAATAAATAGTGGTAGCCAAAGAAATAAATAAATAGTGTCGTGTTATATAAATAGAAGTGTTACATAAATACGGACAGAGATATTAGTAATAGAAATAAATAAATACAAGTGTTAATTTTAATTTATTAATAGTAGTTTAAGTGTGATACGTTAGTTTTTATATTTTATATTGTTAAATAATTTTAAGTATATAAATATACAGACTGTTTTAAATAAATAATTGCACGAGTTGTTTATTGCGAACCCAAAAACGTTACAATACCAAGCTATTAATCTGTCTTGATAATGATTTCATAACCGTTTATTCCCACGCTTGATCAACTATATATGCTGGTTTCGCTAATGCAGAAAGATCAGTACAATTTTATATTTCCAATTTCCACCCATTAAATTACTAATTCTGATCCTCTTTACAATGTTGACATTGATTTCTAAGCTATATATTTGTGTTTTGAAAATTTAAGTCACATTTTTGTATTATTAGGCATTTTAAGTTTTAATCTCTTCTTTCTTGTTTTTACTGTGAAACTCGGGAGAAAACTAAAAATAACAGGAATTGGTCTTGAGCTAACTAAAGAAAAAATTGTTGATATGGAAACATTGGTCATTGTATTTGTTTGTACAGTTGTTTATAGCAAGTCAACTGTATAAGGAGATAGAGCTAAATGAATACTGAAAAATATGATCAATTTATGGTTTATTTACATATTATAATTATACTTAATTGACATCAAATTAATTGTATATGTAAATTAACGCTGCTACCTTCTAAAAGTCGTCATATTGACGGGTTATTATTCATCATACCAGGCAATGGGTCAAATAATGCCTAACCTTCTCATGCGAGCTGCTGTGAAATGGGTAACGCTAATAATGGTCCCATCTACAAGCATCACTCCCAATCTGTCTGTACTATTGCGACTTCTGGCCCCTGGCACTGCTCTTGTGTTACAAAGCATGTGAAACGCTCTCGGTACACAGACCTGGATATCGGGTTGAGGATTAACCACAAAAAATAAATCGTTCTCGATATCTGGTATGGAAATGAAATACAGTCCTCGCAATATATCTTGGCGAACGGTGGGAGTGAGTTTGCGCAGATAGAGCAAGGGTAGATTGTGTTTCATTCGTTCTTAAATGTAACGTTCCCGTATCAGTGGCGTATCCTAAAGTTATTTTTTAAATTTATATTTAAAAAGCTAATTTGCGTTTTGAGTACGACACTGGTAACAGTTATGCAGTAACTGAATCAGACAGGTGGATGGTACGTTTCCTAAATACGTTTACGGCGCAACCCCACCGCCCTCCAACTTATATTGCGTGAGCTGTACATATCAACGATAAGAACAACAGCAAATACACATTAATAGTAAATAGTAAAATAATCTACTATTATGAAAATAAAATCGTATTTGCTGTATCTTCAGATAGCAATTTAAATTTATGTCGTATAGCCAACCACTTATGCTTAATAATACGTCCTTCGTATCTTCATTTACACAGTTTTATGAAGCACATTATTGCTGTCTATCACGTACTTGGTGTTCTCATTGTCATCCTTAAGTCCACAACAATATGTACAGTAGGGAATAAAACTCAAATTTTTATATTTAATGAGTACTATTTTTGAATGAAACTTCTAATTTTATTACATCCTTGTACTTATATTGTCGTTTTTACTTTCTTATACGTAGTATAAGGAAGTTTTGTGATGACGAAAATGTTCGACCTCGAGATTTTTGCAGCTGTCCACGTATTGATGTTCCCTGATACCGAAAAAGTGGTTTTTAAAAAATGCCTGTGTGTCTGCCTGTGTGTGTGTCTGTCTGTGACCACGATAGCGGTCAAACCGGTGGAGATATCAATTCCAAATTTTGTATTTACGTGTATAATCTCCCTCTTGAGATCTTATTAGTCTTTCAGTAAAATCGGTAGACTGGAAGTAGCAGTTTACTTCAGTGAAAAAATCGAATTTTGCCAATATTTCGTCAACTACTAAGTTTAAACAAATTTATAAAGAATCATATGTACTTAGAATTAAAGTTGAGAATAAATTTATTTAAAAAGTGTTTCGAAATTCCTACCGGAAGTAGGTCTTTTACTCTTATCGAAAATCAGTTTTTTGCGAATATCTCGCAAGTCATGGTTTCTAGGCAGTTACATTACGAGTATAAAAGTATTTAAATTATAATTTTAAATTTCTTTTATATAAAAATAATTTCAAAATTCGGACCAGAAGTACCACTTTTACGCTTACCGAATAGCGATTTTTTTACAAATATGTCGTAAATTATGCATTCTATATTTTAAAAAGAGAAAGAGTACAAAAGAATTTAGAGTTGGATTTGCAATATTTTTTATATATATAAAATTTCAAAATTCGGACCGGAAGTAGCACTTTTACTCTTAGCGAGTAGCACTCTTTTTTCGATTATCTTGCAAAGTATGCATTCTATAGAGATTTTTTAAGAGAATGAAAGTACTTAGAATAGGATTTTGAATAAGTTTTCAATAAAAAATTCTTTAAATTGTATAGTTTGAAACGCTCATACGTATAAGAAAGTCGTGTGGTGGCCACACCTCATTTTTTTAAATAATTAAATTAATTAATATTGCATGCAAATTTTTATTGTTTAATATGTTTTAATTATTTTGACAAACAAAATATATAGAAAAATAAAACGTTTTTCTTGGCCTTTAATGCATATACACGTTGGACAACCCAGGTTCTCGGCATGATCTAAATATGGTATTGGAAATAGTCGTGCGGTGTTGCCATCGCAGTTTTTATATTCACCCGTCCCGTGTTTAATATTTCTTATATTTCAGTACGGATCGAGACGCTGTGGAGTATGTTGTTGTCGATTAAGTAAATATTACCTAAATGCTAATCAATAATAATGCATGAAGCGATATTTCTCATATTAATAAAATATTGGTGTAGATATTTACAATATGTAATACTGACAAAGTGTTTTCATATTTTAAAAATTTAAAGAGCGTTTTGTCATATCATAAAATGTATTCTAAAGAAAATAAATACAAGCTAAATTCTAAACAGTAAACAAAAGAAATGGATTCTAAATAATGTGAAAAATTAATAAAAAATTCATGAAAAATTTAAATTAAGAAATTCCGATACTATTCTGGCGTTATGGGCCGGACACCCATCTTGTTGGAACCAAATTTCCTCAAGATTACTAGTCACATTGCGTACAGCACGTGTAATATCATGATGCAGTAATTGGAAGTATATCTGGGCGTTTAAAGTGCGATTTATGAAAAATGGTCCTATAATATGGTTACCCAGAATTCCTGTCCAGATATTTAGCTTCTGTGGGTACTGCGATTTTGCTGTTAAATTGATATGTTTATTTTCCCGAGACCAATATCGGACGATGGACGGATTGTGGCGACCATAAAGCGAAAAAGAGGATTCATCCGTGAACAAGATATCCTCGTCGCATTTTTCCCTCATAGCCTCACAAAAGTCAAAGCGATTAACTTGATCATGTTGGAAAATTTCCTGACTCTTTTGTGTCTTAAAACACTTATATTTATGTCGCTTCATAATATTCCTAACTGTAGTTCTTGAAATGTTCACGTTTTAGGATATTTGACGGCTCGAACACGGTTCATTTGCTTCAACAAATGCACATACTTGCACCTCCCGCTCCATTCTTTCGTCAGAAAAAGGACGTTCCTGCCGATCGCTATTGTTGCATTTAGAACAGCCAGTAATACAACCGGACTTTTCGAAACGATGGACGATATTTAAAACTGTTTGACAGTTTGGAAACTTGTCGATCGGGATACGAAAACACAAAACGCTCAACGACTGCTTCTGCACTTGGAGAAGAATAATACCATTTAATGATACTTATTCGCTCCTCTGTTGTATAAGTAGGCATCACAAAGAAATGTGAAACTCAATATTTTAAATTGTTACGTGTCTGGCACGGTCATTTTTAATGTACATTTATCTGTCAATTATTGAAGTAATGACAAATTGATAGAAAAATGTACATAAACACTTTGTCAGTATTACACATTCTAAATATGTTCCCCAATATTTTATTAATATGAGAAATATCTCTTCATGCATTATTATTGATTAGCATTTATGTAATAGTTTCTTAATCGGCAACAACATACTCCACAGCGTCTCGATCCGTACTGAAATATTAGAAATATTAAACACGGGACGGGTGAATTAAGAACTGCGACGGCAACACCGCACGAGTATTTCCTATACCATTTCATATACGACACTTAGATCATGCCGAGAACCTGGGTTGTCCAACGTGTATATAAAATAAAATATTTTTCTTGGTTTGTTAGGCCATTGTTAATGTATAAAATTTAAGGGAACTAAAACAACATTCTCATCGACGTTTCGGTTTTATTATAACATCAAAACCTTTTTCCAGATAAATTAAAAATAAAAGTAATTGCCTATATACAATTTTTTTAAGGGAAAAAAAAACATTTCCCTAAGTCATGTTCTAACTACATTTTTGATAATTGTAAAATCAATTTATCTGATTTTAATTTATCTGGAAAAAGGTTTTGATGTTATAATAAAACCGAAACGTCGATGAGAATGTTGTTTTAGTTCCCTTAAATTTTATACATTAACAATGGCCTAACAAACCAAGAAAAATATTTTATTTTAAAATATATAGATATACTATACAAATGTAAAAAATGTTTTAATTATTGAAGGATAAGGTGCTCAAGCCAAGAATAATAATTTGGTATGAAATATTAAAGTGAGGAAGAAAATCAAATCACATAAGTATATTTTTTAATTTAATTAATTTAAAAATAATATATGTGTATTAATAATAGTAATTCTACTTTTTAAACACATGTATGTATTTACGAGTATTGTAATAACAATAACTTTCGTAAATCATAGTCATCTTGTTATTTAAACTATTACCTATAGTAAGCTGAACTAGTTTGTATTCTAATATCTTTTGGAAATAATATGTAAGTAGAGGAATAGAATGTAAATAAAAGTTAGCATAATGAACGGTATTCAAACAAATATAAATTTTCTGTGAAAATATTTTGTATGTTTCGTTTGTGATAGCAACTCGATATTCATCATTTATGATGTGACTATCCTATATAGGCTCACTGCTTTTCAAGACAAACCGGGCATTTCAAAAGAGAACTACTATACATTTATACAAAATAATGCAATTCACACTTGCAAAAGTAATAAATATATTTTAAGTATTAATATTTATTTTCAATTAATTTGGTATTACTAAGCTATTTCACATACAAAAAGGCTAAATTATTTCGAAGATATTTTCGTAGAAATGTGTTTCTATGCAATTATACTAAATAAACAATGATTCAATATCATAACGTCTAGTTCTCAGAAATATCAATTCCCCCATTTAATATGGTAAATTATAGGTATTAATGTGAGCTGGGTAAACCCCACTGAGGTGTCTCGATAACAAAATAACCGGTCTCTGCAGTAAGAAGTTATAAGTCTCGAAGAACAGATATTTATTTCTAGACGTTGCAAGTCAAACGAATTAGGAATATGAAAGTGGTCTATGTGTGTTTATTTATTGGTAAGTAGTGTCAATTTAAAATGTTAATGACAATGTATTTGAACATGCGTTTTATATAATACCTGTTTGCTTATACACTCAAATAATTTTATAATACTCAAATTTTTACGGAATTGAAATTGAAATTGAATATTTTGTCATAATTATATGTATATATTTCTCTTTTAAGTTAAATATTTTTGGCAAAAATTTGTATAAAGTATATAATAAATCGTTTCCTAAATTTTTTAGTAACCGTTTAGTAGAGTTCTATTAAGTTAACAGCATTCAAAAATGTCTTATATTTTCCAAATAACGGGTTCCTTTTATTTTATTATAATTTACTACAGTGGTGAAGCTCTTGGTCACATTTTAGAATACACATTAAATATTCCTGACTGAATTTTGTATTATTGCAGCAAAGTTTAATTACATACCTACATATATATGTATATACATTTACCTATACATACATACTTTAGTACAGAAATGCAGAATTTGAGTTATTCTAAAAAACTTTAAAATAAACTACTTGTAATTGTGATGACACCATTTTGCATAATAATTTTAAATTATTATATTATCCAAATAAAACGAGTTTATGAGACTAGTTTACAAAATGCCTACTTAAGTAGTGGTTTATACATGAGTATCTCCTTGAACCCATTGTAGGTATATTTTACTGGCAGATGTTGTGTTGTTTTGAAAGTTAGTAACAATAGGATGACTTCTTTGAAATCTCAACATGCAATATACACATTTTAGGATATAAAAAAAATTGCCCAATTACAATGAAAACCGTTATCAAAAATACGTAGCTGGCATGAATAATAAGCAATATTACTACTAACTCAAATATAGGTATAATAAAGATATATGTACAAGACTCAAACATAGTAAGTTAAAATGTTTTTTACTTTCTTATACGTAGTATAAGGAAGGATTGTGATGATGAAAATTTTCGAC
The DNA here is from genome assembly GCA_963170755.1 of Amphimallon solstitiale. NCBI lineage: Eukaryota > Metazoa > Arthropoda > Insecta > Coleoptera > Scarabaeidae > Amphimallon > Amphimallon solstitiale. Next base: position 122,784,371 of record OY720681.1, on the reverse strand, counting down.
CTCGAGATTTTTGCAGATGTCCACGTTTTGAGGTCCCCTGATACCAAAAAAGTGGTTTTTAAAAAAATGTCTGTGTGTGTGTGTGCCTGTCTGTCTGTGTGTCTGTGTGTCTGTCTGTCTGGCTGTCTGTCTGTGTGTGTCTGTCTGTCTGTGACCACGATAGCGGCCAAACCGCTGTAGATATCAATTCCAAATTTTGTATTTACGTGTATAATCTCCCTCTTGAGATCAGATTAGTTTTTCAGTAAAATCAGTAGACCGGAAGTAGCAGTTTACTTCAGCGAAAAAATCGAATTTTGCGAATATTTCGTCAACTACTAAGTTTAAACAAATTTATAAAGAATTCGTATATACTTAAAATTAAAATTGAGAATAATTTTATTTAGAAAGTTTTTCGAAATTCCTACCGGAAGTAGGTCTTTTACTCTTATCGAAAATCAGTTTTTTGCGAATATTTCGCAAGTCATGCTTTTTAGACAAGTACGTTACGAGTATAAAAGTATTTAAAACATAATTTTCAATATCTTTTGTATAAAAAAAATTTCAAAATTCAGATCGGAAGTACCACTTTTACTCTTATCGAATAGCGATTTTTTGCAAATATGTCGTAAGTTATGCATTCTATATATATTTATCAAGAGTACAAAAGTATTTAGAACTGGATTTGCAATATTTTTTGTATATATCAAATTTCAAAATTCGGACCGGAAGTAGCACTTTTACTCTTAGCGAGGAGCACTTTTTTGATAATATCTTGCAAAGTATGCATTCTATAGCAATTTATTAAGCGAATGAAAGTACCTAGAATAGGATTTTGAATAAGTTTTGTATAAAAAAATTCTTAAAATTGTATAGTTTGAAACGCTCATACGTATAAGAAAGTCGTGTGGTGGCCACACCTCATTTTTTATTTACGTTTTCCGAACAAACTGCATGAAGAATTTTTTTGTTTATAATAGTATTATACCATTAGTGTAAATGGGTACATCAATTTAGTAAAATATGCCTAAATACATAAAATATAGTTAAATGTATTTGTACACAATTTGTGGTAAATTAAATGGTAGAGTACATAACAAAATCATTTCTAGCACGGGATCCTCCGTAATATAAAAGATATAGTTCCTAGATGAATTTTAACAGAATTTGAATATCTGTTCAGATATCTTCATACAACTTCCATTTTACGGTTATTTTCTCTATTTGAATACGAAGCAAATACTTAAGTACCTACTTTTTTTGAAGGATGCGTCAACTCTTTGCATTAATTTAATTTGATCTGTACATTGTCAGAATTAATGATTTGACATAACCTCAGTGAAATATTGTTTGGAATTTGCTAATATACTAAATATATAATTTAAATTAATTGATTTTTTATACATTTACAATAAGTTACACTTATTTATCACTTAGGGCGCGGAATCGAGCGAGCTAAGCTACCACGGAGCAACCGAGCAAAGAAATAATGTAAACAACTTTGTGATGTTTACATTATATCTGATTAGCACTAATTCATAGGGCGAACTGCAACATCTGTTTACGCCCGAGAAGTGCCCGAGAATCAGAGCAAAAAACTGCCATAAAATAAGGAATTTTTGAGTAAAATTCATTCTACATCGGCGCAGATAGCCTGAGGGGTTTTTAAAATTTATTATACATATTTACCTTATATTTCGCAAGAGAAATAATGTAAATATGTAATATATACTTACTGTTATTTAGTTTCAATAACATACGCGTACATTTTTAGTTATCATTTATTTAGATCTAGAACAAAATATCGCACGTTCGTCACTTAGCTTTGCTAAAACATACACATAAATAGTTTTTATGCGGAGAATTTCGATAGTTTACAAAATTTCGTTACATGTTTAAATGGCGATGCTCGAAGTATTTCTGAGTACAAGGAACTAACACAAATCTCAAATTTAAAAAATGAGGTGTGGCCACCACACGACTTTCTTATACGTATGAGCGTTTCAAACTATACAATTTGAAGAATTTTTTTATACAAAACTTATTCAAAATCCTATTCGACGTACTTTCATTCTCTTAATAAATCCCTATAGAATGCATACTTTGCAAGATATTCGAAAAAAAGTGCTACTCGCTAAGAGTAAAATTGCTACTTCCGGTCCGAATTTTGAAATTTCATGTATACAAAAAATATTGCAAATCCAACTTTTAATAAATATATAATAATATAAAATGCATAATTTACCACATATTTGCAAAAAATCGCTATTCGATAAGAGTAGAAGTGGTACTTCCGGTCCGAATATTGAAATTTTGTTTATACAAAAGATATTTAAAAATATATTTTATATAATTTTATACTCGTAATGTACAGTAGCCTAAAAAGCATGACTTGCGAGATATTCGCAAAAAACTGATTTTCGATAAGAGTAAAAGACCTACTTCCGGTTGGAATTTCGAAAAACTTTTGTAAGACAATTTGTCTCAAATCTAATTTTGAGTACATTTGAGTTATTTATAAATTTGTTTAAACTTAGTAATTAACGAAATATTTGCAAAATTCGATTCTTTCACTGAAGTAAACTACTACTTCCGGTCTATCGATTTTACTGAACAACTAATCGGATCTCAAGAGGGAGATTATACACATAAATACAAAATTTGGAATAGATATCTACAGCGGTTTGACCGCTATCGTGGTCACAGACAGACAGTACACAGACACAGATACATTTTTTAAAAACCACTTTTTTCGTATCAGGGGACTTCAAAACGTGGGCATCTGCAAAAATCTGGAGGTGGAAAATTTTCGTCATTACAATACTTCCTTATACTACGTATAAGAAAGTAATAAAAAATCAGTTGTTATTCCTTCAGGAACACTTTGGAAATTTGCCTAAACTAATCACATATTTTGAAAATCGAATCTCAAATTAAAAAATTGATTAACCACATTAGATGTGGCTATTAATAATTTGAAAACTATTCCAAGTGACTTCGGATGTGGCCTTCGGCAAAAGTTAGACGCAGTTTTTAATAGAAATCCAGATTTAATAACATTGCGGCAATTGTGTATGGTAAATACGCTGACATAAAAGAATATATCCAGTACGCACATATAACCAGTTGCGATATAGAAAGGACGTTTTTTATCTACAAGGATGTACTTAATTCAAAGAGAACAAGTCTTACTGAAGAGAAAATGAACAAATAATAAGGTATTTTGTATTTTATAGATCACCAGTCACTTGTTATCCAATTATATAAATAAAATTCAAACCTTTTTAAAAATACATTTCAATAGTGCTCCGGTGGGCGATGAGTCATAGCTCGCTCGATTCCGCGCCCAATTTATCACTTTAGTTACCCTTTAACATATTATTTAATGCTGAAAATGTTTGGTACTCCTCCCATGCACTTCGTTATTTAACCTTGTACCGTAGTTAATGTAATGTATTAAAAATTAGGTCAGCTTTAAAATAACTCTGTTTAACAATCAGTGTTAGTCGTTTATCCTAGCGTGTGTGCGGAATCACATGCAAGTGTTTACGTTTTTCTGGAGTGATAAGAAACACCCCCAACAAAAATTAACCAGTTGAAACAAAAATAGTACAATTTATATCAACCAGAATGTACAATGTGCGAGGTCAATATGAATAGTGGGCCTAACAACAGAAATGTGCCACAACCACAACTAGATTACGATTATGATTCAAATGGGCAATTAAACTATAATCAAGAGTCATTGCAAATCATGCAGCAAACATTTGTTTCCTTTCATTATAAATTCCTCCTATCATGAATTGTCAACCAATAAAAAGTATAAATCCATTAAGTCAGTCATTCGGAAAACAAGACTTCTAGTTAGTAGCATCTAATCAAAATGTAACTGTGTTAAAGAGGGTGTAATGAAATTAAATCAATTCTCACAAAATTCATAACAAAAAATAACCATGTCCTTCAGTCACATTAAATGGCCAACATTTAAAACATCTGGACCTGTCAAATAGCTTAACACGCACTAGGACAGAAAATTAAACGGGCGGAAACATATATTTTCAAGAAGAAAACAATTTGGACTTTAACTAAGTAAGTATTACTGTATGTTAGATAGAAAATCATAATTGTCAATTAGCAACAAACTCCTAGTGCACAAAGACATATTATAGCCTATTAGCTGACCCGGCAGACGGTGCTAGATTTGGTTAAAGTCCCTGTATAAGTAAGTCTGGACAGAAGAAGTCGGTAGTGCGATTGCAGAATATCCATCATTTCTATTTATAAATATAAAATTTATTAATAACTTGACCACATTGTGTCCAGATTTTGTGATTTTCTTTTTTTTCACTAAACCGCCATATATTTTGAATATGAGTTATGTTGGTCCATAAATGTAGAATTTGTTAATAACTTTCCGGCGCTACCTATCGCATGCTTTGATAGCCTATTTTACCCGAATTGACGATATAAATGTGGTCTGAGAATATCAAGAAAATTGGTTAAGTCATTAAAAAGTTATTGAATAACGTAAAAATATAGGTGTAGCAACTAATATCGAAATACTCCAACGTTATCAAAACAAAATGTTAAAATTAATAATTAATGCACCGTGGTATGTCCCAAACTTAGTTATTGAACGAAATCTATAAGTACAATCAGAGAAGAGTGACATTTTAAAATAAGTCAAGAATATAGTGAGAATCAAAGTACCCCAATGTTCTAATCAAATCAATTATGTAAGAAACCACAGAATCAATACTTTTGATACGCTTCAAACTCATTAACTTGCTGTATAAGTTTTGTTAAGTGTATATAGCTTTAGTCGTGATGTTGTTCTTTTTTTTTGGATGGTAATAATATAGGATAATTTGTATAGTTGTTAAATAGGAAAAATCTCATTAGAATTGCTCCCTCCATTGAAATCCACTAAAATACCTAATATCTAGTTTGGAAATTTAGAACAGGTTGTATGTAAAACATTAGACCGCGATTTTTTCTCCAGAAAACGAAAAATAAGGAATATAAAAAAACGTAGCAAGCTTATGGGGTTTTCGACATATATTCTACGAGATGTTATTATTATGTGTCCTTGATTGTCTTCTCTAATTATGCAATATAATATTAGTCCATGACCAGAGGTTTTTGCCAGTGATTTGAGCATAAATAGGCTTATCTCTCGGGCAAAAGCATTTGCTCGGGATTAACTTGTCATATGAAAAGCAATAATCTTGTAGAAGTAATAAAAGAGCAATTGGATTACAAGAAAAGTAAAAATTATTCCAGTTTTACGAATCATGTTTGTTGAAATTTGATTAGTATTATACTCAGACAAGTCTATTACAGATTTTTCGATAAAATGCCGTGACAGCTGTTTCAAAAAATTGGTGACATTTAGAAACACACTTGCTGTGTGCCTATTTCGAGTAAAATCGAAAAGTAAAATAAGCTGACTAATTTCGATTTGTGATATTATGCAATTAAAGCCTGGACAAAAAGGCATAAAATTTTGAATTTTTTTTTTTTAAAGTTTGACTGAAAATGTCAATTTGTTTACCAACGATAACACACATATATATACGAACAGGAACTGATGACGTTTACAACCCTTTTAAAATGAATAAGATGAATTGTTTCAAGCACAACGAAACGTAAGATGTTGTTTCGCTAAATTAGAAATGATGGATATTATGCAGTCGCAATAACGACCTCTTTTGTCCAGACCTACTTATACAGGGACTTTAACCAAATGAAGCACTGTCTGCCGGGCCAGCTAGTAGGCTACAGTATGTCTTTGTGCACCAGGCGTTTATTGCTAATTGATGACTGTGATTTTCTATACAAAATACAGTAATACTTACTAAGTTAAAGTCCAAATTGTTTCCTTCTTGAAAACATATGCCTATGCCCCTTTAATTTCCTGACCAGGTGCATGTTAGGGTATTTGACAGGTCAACATGTTGGCCACTTAATGTGACTCAAGGACATCTTTATTTTTTGTTATGAATTTTATGAGAACTGATGTAATTTTATTACACTCCTTTAACATAGTTCAGTAACTGCAATTCATTTTGATTAGATGCTACTAACAAGAAGTCTTGTTTGGCGAATGACGGAATGGATTTATACTTTTAATTGGTTGGCAATTCATGATAGGAGGAATATAACATGAAAGGAAAAAAATTGCTGCATTATTTGCAATGACTCTTGATTATAATTTAATTGCCCATTTTGATAGTAATCTAGTTGTGCTCGTGGCACATTTGTATTGTTAGACCCACTATTTATATTGACCTCACTGTACTTTGCGGCTGATATAAATTGTACTATTTTTATATCAATCGATTAGTTTTTGTTCGAGTGTTTCTTATCACTACAGAAAAACGTAAACATTTGCATGTGGTTCCGCACACACGTTAAGATAAACGACGTTACGATTTTTTCTACGAATCGTACGATCGTATACGATTTACTCGTAAATGTAAAGCCGTCTTTACATTTACGAGTAAATCGTATACGATCGTACGATTCGTAGAAAAAATCGTAACTCATATACGATTGTCAAAATGAATAGAGTTGAATCCGATTTTGTTACGAGTTAGTAGAATTTAAAATGGCGGAAACTAAACTATTCGTGTTACACTGATAAGTTTATCGAAATTTGTAAAACTATAGAGTGTTTATACCACAAAAACTGAAGAATATCGAGATATTAACGCCAAATATAATAATTTGAGAAGAGAAGAAAAGGATTAGTGTAGAAAATGTGTTGTAGTTCATTGTCATGAAATCTTTATAGTCACAATCTTCCAACAGGTGTTGTAACAAACCTTTCTCAATTCCAAAAATTTTTTTTTCTAGTGTTTCTTTTACCCAAATTCGTCTGTTTTAATATCGCATGTGAGTGTGACTATTATTATGTTTTGTCATAATTTTTATCTAGAGAGTAGCTACACCTACATGCTTACTTTTACTTTGGGCCATATTTAAAGTACTTTATTCAATTACTTCAATATACGATACCTGTGAGATAATGTAAATGTAGTATGGTACTCGTGGACTCGTAAATGTAAAGCCGACGTAACACTGATGGATAAATAGAGTTATTTTAAAGCTTATCTAATTTTTAATATATTACATTAACTACGGTACAAGATTTTTGTAAAATTATTTATATTGATATTGATTGTTTTCATAAAACAAGGATTTGTCGATAGTGTTAATTTTACGTTTTACTGCACAGCGAAACGAATTGCAAGCTTTTATTTTTGCAATATATGTGGTTTATTTTTAGAGTATCAACAATTTATTTGTTTCTGAACAAGAATTCGCTAACACAATTACAAAAATTAATCCGTCTTGCTTACGACAAGTGAAACAAGTCGTTTATTACTTTCTTATTCGCAGTTTAAGGAACTATTGTGATGACGAAAATTTTGGACTTCTATATTTTTGTAAAAGTGCACGTTTTGACGTCTCCTGATACCGAAAATGAGGTTTCTGCAAACTTCTTTTTCTCTCTCTCTCTCCCTCTCACTACGATTGCGGCCGAACGGCTACAGCTATCATACTAAACTTTATATTTACGAGTATAATCTAATCTTCAGCTTGGATCTTAGTAGATTTTCAGTGAAATCGGTAGACAGGAAGTATGTAGTAGTTAACTTCAGTAAAGAAATTAAAATTTACCAATACCTCTACAACTATAATACTAAGTTTAGACAAATTTCTAAACAATACAAAAGACCTAAAAAGGGAATTTTAGAAAGAGTTTATAAGAAAAGTTTTTCGAAATCCCTTTTTGTTTTATTTTCTTAATTGATCTTGCAGACACTTCTTGGTGAAACATTTTAATAAATCAATTTAACTGTCGGGAATAACATACTTGGCTATATTTTACAAAGTTTTATTAGAATTTTCTAACTCATGTTTCCGCTGTTATGCCATTATCAAAAAATTCTTATCTAAAACTAACCTAAAGTAAGTAAGAGTAAATCTTATATACCTAGCTCTCTTAATGATATCGGGTGGTGTCTAATGGATATTTATAATTGTGTTTATGAAGGGAGTATTCAAGAAATCTAACTGCGTGTTAGTAACTCACATTTTGTTTCTGAGCTTTTTTAATTTCAAGTATTTCTAGCAAATCTACTCTTTCACTTTTCGTTACATTATGCATTAAGTTGCAGCTATTTATATTAAGCAAATGGTTTTGTTTTACACAGTGTTTTGAGAACCCTGTATTTTTAACGCTATATTCGATGTCTGTGACGTGTTCGGCTATACGTTTTTTGATACTTCTATCATTTTGCCCTATATATGTATATAGCTAAGTAAAAAGAGTATTTAAAACTTATTTTTTTTATGTTTTCACTGAAGTACCTAAACTACTACTTTCGGTCACCCATTCTATTGGAAATCTAATCAAACTGAAGAGGTAAATTATACTCGTAAATATTAAGTTGGATATTGATAGCTTTAGCCGTTTGATTATCGAGGTCAACACCCAGACATTTTTTAAAAAAACACTTATTCTGTTTCAGAGGATTTCATTCTTTAGGAGTTGACTTTGGATAATTCGCTTTGTATGTTGTGATATTGTTATCGAATTGATTCCAAACTTCTATAATTTTAACAGGATATTCCGATTTTTTTTATTAAAGACTATAATTTGAAAGTAATCGTGGTATATACACATCAAAAAGTATAGTTATCCAAATAATAAATGAACATTTGAGATAATATTTGATATTTTTAAAATGCGTTTTGAATTTATAATATCTTGATCAAGAACAGAGAATAAACTATTTCGAAGAGAGTAAAGATATTAAAACTAAATATTTAATATTACTGGAAATGCTTTGAACAGTTTAAATCGTCTACGAATCTGACAACTTCCAATTCGTAACAAACGATTATGATATTGTGAATTACATACTTTCAAGGCTATTTTATGGAAATCGTTTAAGAAATTTATCTACAATAGAAAGGTGTGCGGTTCAAATTTAATGTTGATAACAAGTTTCTTATAAAAATCGACCACCTTTTATGAAAAATATCTACAATAAAAGGATGTGCGGTTCAGATTTAATGTTGATAACAAATTTTCTATAAAACTCGACCACCTTTTAAGATATTTATCGAAGGTGATCTATATATACGACATCCGTTTATATATATATATATATATATATATATATTTACTTCTGTTTCTTGGCCATATACTATATTTAATATTCAAAGAAACCACTTTGGAATTTCCTTTTTAAAGATTTCTTGGTGTAGGAAAAAGTATGCTCGTATATGAATACTTAGTGACGCATATCTACACAATGTACACACCAAACAACAGTTTTTTGCCAGACACAGCTGCCTCAATAACGGACAAATTAATTAAATATATTTTTAACATGCATATATTGAAATTTCTTCTTCTTCTTCTTCTTCTTCTCTCTCTATCCTAGGCAAATTGCCTCTTCAATCTTCGCAGCGTGCCTTCAGTTCAATCAATTACAAGATTGTCACTCCATCCCTTTTCGCGGCCTCCCCATACTTCTTCTCCCCATTGGTGATTTGTCTCGTGCTGTCCTTACTATTCTTCCTTCCTCCATTCGACCTATGTGTTCGTCCCACTCGTACTTCCTGTCCAGAACCCACTCATTTACACTCTCCACCCCGCATGTTCGCATTATGTCTTTGCTACGCTCTCTGTCTAGTAGCGTTTTCCCAGTAATTTTCCTTAAAATCCACATCTCGCTTGTTTCTAGGAGCCTTTTTGTTTTTGTTGTGTCCGGTCGGGTCTCTCTGCTGTATAGGTCATTATGGGTCTGATGATAGTTTTGTATATTCTTGATTTGTCCTCAACATCTATATATTTGTTTCTCCATATAGTGTCGTTGAGATATCCCGCTACTTTTAGTGCTTTTGTTGTCTGCTCTCTGACCTCTGTGTCAATGTCACCGTATCCGGATAGTTCAATACCGAGGTATTTCAATTTCATTTCCTGCAGTATTATTTTGTCGTCAACGTCAAGTTTGCATCTTATAGGAATCCTTGATGTTGTCAGGCTTTTTGTTTTAGAGGCAGAAATTATCATATTAAGGGACTTTGCTGTACAGTTGAAGCGATATAGTAGTCTTTGGAGGTCGCCTTCGTTTTCTGCCACAAGCACAGCATCATCGGCGTAGCACAGAATTGTAATGTTACGGTCACCCATTTTGTATCCACTCAAACTCCGTTGAGTGGGTATGATCAACTTGTGCACATTCAACGAACTGAGAATAAATAATACCTTCTTCGATCATAAAGCTCAATTCAAATACACATTCGAAAACACAAGGGGGCAAAGATCAACCATTGACTACATACTAAGCAACAGGCGTATACGACCAAGTCAGATACAATACGTCAGAACACTAAATTCAGCCAACGTCGGTAGCGACCATAGTCTACTGCTCGGAAAGATCAAATTAAAAGTGGGTACTTTTAATTTGATCTTGATGGAGAGGCGATTGAATAAACTCATGAGGATTCTCCGAAGACCAAATACGCATATTTTGTTTGTTTATATAGCCGGATAGGTGAAACCATGCTTCGTCAGAAAGAAATGTTAAATCCAAAGTGTTGTTGTTATTTAAATTATTCAAAAACCACTGACAGTATTCTATTCGTACAGGAAAACCTCGAGGGAATAGCTCTTGAACGACTTTAATCTTATAGGGATAAAGATTTAAATTTTCTTTTAAAATTTTTTGACAAGTTCCATATGAAAGGTTTTCTTGGGCTAATCTGCGAAGAGATTTTTTGGGAGACTGTTCCATTCTTTCTGCAACATCTGCCACAATCTCAGGAGTTCTTTTTTTGGGCACGCCACTACCAGCTTTCCTACCTACAGTTCCAACATTACGAAATTTCGCCACACATGTGTAAATTTCTTGGAATAATTTTTGATAATCCGCAGGAAAATTAAGGAAGACATTTTGAAAATCATTGATGCAGTGCGGTACTGAATATGTCCATTCACCATTCTCTTGTCGTTCGGCGTTTATAAAATAACTTTCAGTAAGAAAAATCTTATGTTCTAAATCAAACATTTTGAAACGTCACTTTGACAATTCAAATTGTAAATTAGTACTTATATACCAACTTAATTTAAATTTCACAAACTGCTCTAATTTAGAATTTAAATCATCTGGGGTACAGAGATCAAGAAATAAATACCGCGCGATGATTTAAATTCTAAATTAGAGCAGTTTGTGAAATTTAAATTAAGTTGGTATATAAGTACTAATTTACAATTTGAATTGTCAAAGTGACGTTTCAAAATGTTTGATTTAGAACATAAGATTTTTCTTACTGAAAGTTATTTTATAAACGCCGAACGACAAGAGAATGGTGAATGGACATATTCAGTACCGCACTGCATCAATGATTTTCAAAATGTCTTCCTTAATTTTCCTGCGGATTATCAAAAATTATTCCAAGAAATTTACACATGTGTGGCGAAATTTCGTAATGTTGGAACTGTAGGTAGGAAAGCTGGTAGTGGCGCGCCCAAAAAAAGAACTCCTGAGATTGTGGCAGATGTTGCAGAAAGAATGGAACAGTCTCCCAAAAAATCTCTTCGCAGATTAGCCCAAGAAAACCTTTCATATGGAACTTGTCAAAAAATTTTAAAAGAAAATTTAAATCTTTATCCCTATAAGATTAACGTCGTTCAAGAGCTATTCCCTGGAGATTTTCCTGTACGAATAGAATACTGTCAGTGGTTTTTGAATAATTTAAATAACAACAACACTTTGGATTTAACATTTCTTTCTGACGAAGCATGGTTTCACCTATCCGGCTATATAAACAAACAAAATATGCGTATTTGGTCTTCGGAGAATCCTCATGAGTTTATTCAATCGCCTCTCCATCCGCAGAAAATTGGTGTTTGGCTAGCGGTTTCTAGAAGGCGTATATTTGGACCTGTGTTTTTTGAAGGAACGATAAATGCTGAGAGATATTGAAATAATTTACTTGAACCGTTTTTACAAAATCTTCATGATGACGAACTTTTACATGGGTATTTCCAACAGGACAATGCAACAGCTCACAAAACATGGGAAAGTATGGCTCGAATTCGCGAGTTTTATGATAATCGTGTCATTGAATTTCCGCCTCGCAGTCCGGACTTAACGATTCTTGATTATTTCATTTATCTGTATCTGAAAAACAGTTTACAAAAATAACCCACAAAATCTTGAAGAACTACAAGAGGCAATTTCTAATGCATGTAACGCTATAACCGTTCAGATGTTGGCAAATGCTTTTGAAAATATGAAACGGAGGGTTAACAGTTGCATTGCAACAGGGGGAGAACACTTTGAACACCTTTTGTAATTCACAATAAAACTAATTTATCTTGTAATGCTTTCATTTCCATTAAATTTAAATCGATTACACATAAGATTCACAAATGTCACAAAGTATAACATAACCGCAAATTTCAATTAATCAATAATTGACATTCTGGACAATCTAATAAAAAAAAATCCCGCTTGCTATAATTTAGAATTTAAATGATCGCGTGGTATTAGTTGGGAGAAACTAAAGGCTAACATCAAAGACGCCGCAGTTGAAGCACTTGGCACCCGCGATATAAACAGATCAAACAACAAAAAACACAATAAAACGCTATGGTTCTGTCGAGAAATCAAAAATAAAAGGACACAAAAGAAAAAAGCCTATCTAAACTACTGTACACTGAGGACACAAGAATCATACGAACAATACAAAGTAATCCGCAATGAGACAAAAGCACTTACAAGACAGAGCAAGGCCAATCACTGGGAGATGTTCTCGAAAAGGATGGAAAATGACTTCTACGGACTGCAAAAGCAAATCTGGCGGCTCATTAGAAATCAAAGAAAAGAGACCAACGAATTAATTGAGCCTAAACATATAACAAAGGAAACCTGGGTTGAATATCTCACAAAACTTTACAGCAAGGAGGAAGATACAATCGCGCAGAATAATACACCAGATATAACCACTAATATTGAAATTTAAAAAAATTAAATACTAGAAGTTTTACGGCAACGTTTTTCAACACTTTGTTAGGAGACTGCCCTAAAATGACATACCCAAACTGTTTTAAACAAAATGTCTGTCAAAAAATTAAATAAATACACACAATTTCAGCATTTATTATATTGAAATGTTTAATATTAAGTAGCAGTTTTTATTGTTACAGAAAAACACCTAACTAGAAAAAACACCCTGTTTTACAAAAAAGTAACATTTTAGTCAATATAAAATATGTCAGATAAAATGACATACCCTATATAAATGTATGTTAACTTAAACAAACGCAACATAAAAGTGATTCTTATTTTAAAAATGAGGTGTGGCCACCACACGACTTTCTTATACGTATGAAAGTGTTACTTCCGGTCCGAATTTTGAAATTTCATTTATACAAAAAATATTCCAAATCCAACTCTAAATACTTTTGTACTCTTCATAAATATATATAGAATGCATAATTTACGACATATTTGCAAAAAATCGCTATTCGATAAGAGTAAAAGTGGTACTTCCGGTCTAAATTTTGAAATTTTTTTTATACAAAAGATATTTAAAAGTATGTTCTAAATACTTTTATACTCGTAATGTACCTGCCTAGAAAGCATGACTTGCGAGATATTCGCAAAAAACTGATTTTCGATAAGAGTAAAAGACCTACTTTGGGTAGGAATTTCGAAAAACTTTATTAAAGCAATTTTTCTCAAATTTAATTTTGAGTACATTTGAATTCTTTATAAATTTGTTTAAACTTAGTAATTGACGAAATATTTGCAAAATTCGATTTTTTCACTGAAGTAAACTACTACTTCCGGTCTGCCGATTTTGCTCAAAATCTAATCAGTTCTCAAGAGGGGATTATATTCGTAAATACAAAATTTGGAATTGATATCTACAGCGGTTTGACCGCTATCGTGGTCACACACACACAGACATACAGACACACAGACATTTTTTAAAATAGTATATTAAAATACAAGTTTCATAAGACACGATTTTTGCGCACGCGTTCAAGTTTAGAAAACGAGCCGCTAGGCGAGTTTTCTAAAGAACAAGTGCGCAAAATGTCTTATGAAACGTGTATTTTATACTATTTTTTCTATTTCGGTTATTAAAAGTTCAAAAAAGCTTAAAATAAGAGACATGTTTTGTTCGAATATTTTAGAAATTTTGCTTTTTTGAAGTTGGTTACTCTGATTTTTAAGTAGAACGTTTTAAATATTTGAATATCGGTGGTGCTATATGTAATTGTGTTTAAAATTCAGACTGATTTATACAATTATTTCAAATTATCAACAAAAAGGACGAAATAAATAACTGTACGCCTCCAGAGATTCGCAAAATAGCAGAAGACAATTTACAAAATCTTTCGTCCACAAACTCTCTACATATTTATCAAAACAAACTTGTATAACAGTTGTACTATTCAACATGGTAAGTAAATGTCAATAGTAGCATCCGAAAACTTATCATCCAACTCTGCTTAACAATTTATATTGCTAATTAGTAAGTGAAATGTTAGCATGTGTGCTTTTTATTCTTTGTACAACTTTATTGCACATTTTTGTTACTTTAAAGGCTTATATTTTGACATTTAAATACGATTTGGTTCCATTTTTTTTTGTTACCAACTTCAAAAAAATAAAATTAGCGTGCGATAAAGTAATACTTTATGCAACCAAAACGGGTGTCGTAAAGTGAACTTTATAGCACCGGAATAGAAAAACCACTTTTTTGGTATCAGGGGACCTCAAAACGTGGACATCTGCAAAAATCTCGAGGTCGAAAATTTTCATCATCACAATACTTCCTTATACTACGTATAAGAAAGTAAAAATAGACTTAATAATAATTTTGTTGAAAATAATGAGCCTTTTAACTTTGACAAATATCACATAAGAACCGCTTGACTCGTTTGCTTATACCGGCACATTCTGTATGGCCCCACTTTTTGCGGATTTGGCATCTAATCCAATTTTCTCCAGATTTTGAAAGGCTATATAACTCATTGCAGTATATACATGAAGCGTCATCTTCATCATCTTCTTCCATTTCTTGTAAACAATCACTTTCTTCTTCACTGTCTCTTCTTACAATTTTTCTTCTAACTTTTCAGAATTCTGACTTTCTTCTTTCTGTCTCAATTTTATTTTCGTATTTCGCCTTAATTTCTTCCATTTGTGGAGTGCTCGTTAGTAACTCGCCAGACTTCTGCGTCCTTCTCTTTTTTTTCGCTTCTGTAGAAGCTCCTTGTTTTGGAAGTGGGGAAAGCTCTGAAAGTGGAATTGCTGTTCTCCGAAATTCATGACTTTTCTTTGATTCATTCATGGACATCGTGGTTATTGTGATTGGGCTTTTTTGGATAGATGGACCGGCAACTTCATCAGTGTGTGCCGTTACGTGAGGATGGTCAGTTACCAAACTGGGCATAAACAGATAGTCTGGGAACACATCTGGGTTCAACGGAAATATCCCTGTTTTAGCAAAGCCAGAACATGCTATTGCAGTTGTAGCTGCCTTACCATAAGCAACAGAAAAAATCTTGCCTATCTGAAATGGGCCTACTATGCGACCAGGGTTAGCTTTTAACCATCTGTCAATCTCTTGGTTGTAATATGTATCTAGTGGACCGAAAAATGTAACATCTAATGGTTGAATTCGATGCGTACAATGGGGAGGCAAACACATTAAACTTATGCCATTATCCTTAGCATATTTTAGGGCTGGATAATATTTGTGGCTGCTGTGACCATCCAAAATCAACAAAACTCGGTTTTCGAGGGAAGCATGAGAGTACTTTGCGAAGTGCTTCAACCAATGTAAGAAAAGCTCGCCCGTCATCCACCCAGACTCCTGGCACAGAAGTAATGTTCCTACTGGGGCATCATCCACAAGTTCCGTTTTATGCTTCTTCCTAGCAAAAACTTATGCGGGGGAATGAAAGATCCTGCTGCGTTCATGCAACATACTACTGTTGAATGGGAACCACGTTCAGCGCTGGTTATGCATCCCACCTGTTTTTTGCCTTTAGTGGCAAATATGTTAGGAGGTTTCTGAACAGTTGAGAGGGCAGATTCGTCAACGTTATATATGTTGTTGGGCTCAAAGTGGTATTTCTCCATGAGTTGCTCCAAACACAGAAAAAATCTAGACACTTGAGGTTTGTTGAAGCCTTGTGCCCTTGCAGCAGATGTAGATTCCGGCTTTCTTAAACTAACTTCTGGATGCCGCATGCGAAATCCCCTAAGCCACTCAAACCCCGCTATTTTTTCAGATTTACAAAACCGATGCGGTAAGTTATTTGCTTCGGCGAACTCATAAGCCAGTTTTCTTAGGTCGGTTACGGTATTGTTATTAATTGCTTCATAGATGGTGCCAGAAGTCCTTAAAGGTCCGTTCAGAAATAAAAATGCCACGTATATCATTTTATCAGATTGTGTCATTTTAAGACACTCTCCCCTACCGAATAAGTTTTATATTATTTCGAATTTAAAAAGAATATCACAAAAATAAAGCACACATTAAAATTAATCAAATTTCATACATTTTATTCAAGCTAGCGAAGTGTGCCTTGCGAGAAACAATAACGGAAATATGATGTATGCGTTAGTTTAAGCAAGTATAGTATGTATTGGTAGTAGACAGAAAGTAATTTACCGGAATACTAATTTCTGAGAAAATATATACACAATATACTTAGATATCTTCAAATATGACGAATTGTGAAAATCTATTCTTGATTGGAAAATTACACAAAAAACATAATTTAGGTTAATTGATTAATTTATTTAAATTTAATATATTTATAATTGTTTTTTTCTTATTGCGCATGTAGTTCTAGCGGTTGCTTGTGACCCAACCAAAGCAGGATCAGCTCGAGTTCGAAGGCAGGAAGGATGGTCTTGGGACACAGAAGGTAACGCTGGCGCCCAACAGCAATCATCTACCACAACGACCGTTAGACCGGGCAATGGAGTAACACCAAACGCAGATCAACTTAGGCAATGTATAAAAAATTGCCCAGCGACATCTCAATATAATCCTGTTTGTGCATCTAATAATGTGACATACGATAATGAAGGAAAACTATTATGCGCTAGATCTTGCGGAGCAGGAGGTATAGACAAAATTAGATGTAGCTTTAATTATTCGTTCCCTTTTATAAATTAAACATATATTAACTAATTTTGTAAAATTATTGATAGTATCTTAATGGTTCATCATTACTTTATTAATATTGCAAGTGCAGAACTGATACATTTTTTCGGCGAGTTAGTTAGAGTAGTTGGATTTAACATATACTTTGTTTGACAGTTGAGGAAGTCTAGCGCCACTCCTGCCTTCCATTGGTTGTTAACAAAAATGAAAGAGAATAAAAAAAGGAACAAAATGCCTCAAAAAAATACTGGGTATTCTATTAAGAAAAAATAACTTTTTGTTATGTGAAAATTTCGGGAAGTAGGCTTAGAAAGAACAAAGTTTTTTAATGTATTGTCGAGTGCAACTTTACCAGATGATGCAAAATGTTCTTGGCTG
Organism: Amphimallon solstitiale; assembly: GCA_963170755.1. Classification (NCBI taxonomy): domain Eukaryota; kingdom Metazoa; phylum Arthropoda; class Insecta; order Coleoptera; family Scarabaeidae; genus Amphimallon; species Amphimallon solstitiale. The sequence continues at coordinate 122,766,791 of OY720681.1, read as the reverse complement.
CAAGCACCACCAAAGTTAATGTTTTTATTTTTAAAAACAATGTGAAAATGATTTTTTTCTGAACACGTGTTTTGGTCAAATATTTTCACAAAAAATTAATAACTCAAAAACTAATGACTCGATTTTGAAAAAGAAAAAACAGTTGAACAGACAATTTAAAGCAGTACGAGAGCATCCAAAAATATATAGGGTGAATCATTTAAAAAAATTAAGTTTTGTGCATTTCCGGTGAAACCGGAAGTGCGTCGGAGCTTAAGGTATTTTTACAATATGCGCCACAAGCAACCATGGATCTACCACTAATTGTTTTTTCTTTTACTTAAAACACAAAAGAGCAATCGAAGAAGCGGCTACTAATAACTCACCCTGTATATTATAAAACATCAGTACAACCATTTGTGAAGTTGTATGAATGTCAGTATTTTAATTTAAACGTAGTTTACTATATATTGCTTGTTATAATAATTAATTTAGTGATATTTAAAAATCTTTTTTTTTAATTTCAGATGTAACAATCAGGTTTATGGGTACTTGTAGTGCGTCATAAGACCAGTATTCCAAATAGAAAGCGATAGACTGTGAACTAAGAGCAAAACCAAATGGAGATGTTCTGCTGCCATGTATAATTTAACTACGCTTTACACATTACATTATTCTAATAATTTATATTCATCTTATATGTACTGAAATAAATATATAGAAAAAATATCTCGAATTTCATATAGTAGAACATAATCAAAACAGGCCAAGCAAAATTTAGCTTCTTACGTACTTGATAAATATATTTATATAGAATAAATTAAATGTTATGATTAACAATTTTCTATAGCTTTCATTGTAATCTTAGACAGTTTGCGTGGCATGAAATGCAGCATTTTTCTCAGTTCGAAAGAATTATTTAAAAGTATAATCTGCCTAATTAGTGGTGGTAATTTTAAAAGGCTATAGAGTACAGTATGCCAGCGTACATTTGCTTCATTGACCTAACAATGGCGTTCGACAGGGTTGGGTTGGGAGACATTCTGCATATATTGATGGAAAATAAGGCACAGGCGAACATAACAAAGATAATCCATAACCTGAATAACAATAAAGTAACAAAGGTTTAAGTAGGAGATCAATTCACTCACAACATCCCAACACCGGGAGGAATTAGACAGAGTGACAGCCTAAGTCCCTTTTTGTTTAATCTTCTCTTGGATAAAATTATAAACAAAGTAACAGATCTTAACCTCGGATACAGGCTGGGCAACAAAAGAATTGGTATGGTGTGTTACGCCGATGATGCGGCAATTATTGCCGAATCAGAAAACGACCTACAGAGACAACTCTACAGGTTCTTCCAAGTGAGCCGTCAACTCAATATGAACATTTCTATCAACAAAACCAAATGCATGACAATCACGAAAGATCCGCTCAGATGCAAGTTAGTGGTGGAGGATGATCCCATATAACAGGTGATGCAATTCAGATATCTGGGTATAGACATATCAAGTATCCACGACCCTGTTAAAGACCTGAGGAGCCAAATTAACAAAGCATCCGCAGTATCAGGATGTCTACGAGATATAGTCTGGTTAAACCCGTACATGGGAAAAGATAGCAAAATTAGAATCTACAAGACTTGCATCAGACCGATTATGACGTACGGTATAGAAGTCCGCGAAGACACCTACAAAGCCGAAACACATGCTAAGGGTCGCCGAAATGAAAACACTGAGAACAATAGTGGGGAAGGCAAGAAGAGACAGGGTGAGAAACTCGGATATCAGGGAACAAGGCAAGATACAAGATGTTGTGAGATGAGGAAGACAACGTAAGAGGCAGTGGTACAGCCATGTGATACTGATGAACGAGAACAGACTTCCGAAGATACTCCTAGAGAATAACCCGCCCGGCTACAGACCTATCGTAAGGCCACCTAAGAAATGGAGAGATAGCTGGCTATCTACCTCTCAAGAAAAGACGCAGGGGCAACTTCAGAATTAACAGATCGACAGATCTCTAAGTAGTAGAAGAAGAAGAGAAGAAGAAGGATTTTAAACATTTAAGTCAACACTGGAAGAAGAATTATAGTTTTAACTAACTTGTGCACCACTCTATCGACGAATTTCATGTGCATGGTTTTCTTGCTAAAAAAAGCTTTGTGTGCTGGTACAAGCACATATTTAAGCCGCTACATAAAAACATAACATTGTAGAATTGCTTTTAAAATGTTGTAAACAGTCACAAAATATGCACATATAGCTTTACAGCCAATATCAGTTATTCGCGAACAATTTCAACTAGGGCTGTAGATAGAATCCGGATAAATCAGGTATCATATAATGAATCATCGGGAAAATTTTGAGATGAAAATTTACAATCTGATGTTTTGGATTAGGATCGTCTATACGAGAATCCAATTTCAGATCTGCTACCCCTCTGGATTTAGATATGCTTCAAGCATAACATAATAATAATAATAATTCACTTCATTTCTTAATGCTTCATACAATGTAGCAAAGTACAGCAAAAGTAAAAGAAAAACGTGACAGATGATACAGTGTAATATAAAGTTATTTAAAATAATTTAAAAATCCTGTATACTACAACAACAGATTTGAAGAAGATTCAATTTCATTTTAAAAACTCGTAGTGCGGGACACGCTCTTATTTTATTTGGCAAAACATTATATAATTTACAACCCACAAAGCCAGGCTCTTCTGAAAGGAAGCCGTTCTATGTACAGGAGGCAAAACACCATCATAGTGGCGTGTTTCATTATAGTTATGCGGCAAACTAAAATCAAAGCTGCGGCGATATCTATATACGAGGTAGGCGCCATAAATTCTCGGCCTGATACACAAAAAAACAACTTGGAACAATATAAGAATTTTTATTTTTCAATGTAATCTTCCCTAACTTCCATACATTTATTACAACGTTTAATTAATAATTCGATACTCTTGTAAAAATAATCTGAAGTTTTTCCGTCAAATTGTTCTATAACAGCTGCTTGCAGTGCACTGTCGTCGTTAAAACTACGTCCCGTAAGGTCTTTTTTTAAATTAGAAAACAAAAAAAATCACAAGGAGCCATATTCGGACTATACGGTGGATGTTCCAATTCTTGAAAGCCGCATTAGCGGATGGCAGCTTGTGAAATGTCGGCAGTATGGACGGGAGCATTGTCGTGCAATAATCGCACACCTTTTGTCAATTTTCCACGACGTTTTGCACGAAGATTGTCCCTTAATTTATGTAATAAAGACGCATAATATGTGCCGTTCACACTTGTATTGCGCTCTTTAAAGTCAATTAGCCCAGAATATTGTGGCCATCACCTTTTTCGTTGATTGAACTACTTTCGATATTCCATGAACTCCCTTTTCGATAGAGGATCGTAAAACAGAACTATTGTTTCATCCTCTGTGACAATGGACTCCAAAATCGGTTTTGGGTCGTCTCCACGCATATTTATAAACGATTGCGCACATTCGACTAGACGTTCACGTTGGAGAGCAGAAAGAAGTCACGGTACCCATCTAGCATTAATTTTATTCGTTCCCAAATGGTCATGGAGAATTCGGCGAACACTTGTTTCGGAAATGTTTGTTATCAAATAGTGTGTGTTTCAAATAGGTTAGTTTTTTGAGTGTATAATTTATGTAGCATACAAACAAATTTGATACACAATAGGACGGGAACATTTATACGAACATGACGTGAATATTCATTTATTCTTTATAGATTAGAAACAGACATCTGACCAAAATGAATTTAATATATTATCTTGGTATTTTTATAATAATCAAATACATTATACATATTATTATATAATATGTGATATCTTCTTTTAATAACTTTGTAATTACATATTTCTCGATTTAAAATGATAGATATGAATTTCAAGTAATAATTAAGTATTAAGTACAATATCGATATAATTTTTCTTTCACATTTGTAAAATTGTTACTACGTATATGCATATTTCGGAGGCAAAAATGAAGATGAAAATCGGAAGGCGAAAGGTAAAATGCATTTAATGTGTTTCGTAAACGACAGATGGTGCTGGTTTTATTTCCCGTTTTGTTCAAAAACTATACAATATATTATGAATTTCATTGTATATATAGTAAAGTGTATTTAGAAAAGATACAACGTTTTACTTTTTTTTATATTTTATTCTATAAAAAATATATTTAATAACTTCCAAAAAACCAGACAAAAAGAAACGCATATTTTCATAATTTTTCCGTCCCCTTACACCTTTCGCCGCTACCCAACCCGAACGCGCGAGATCACGATGATCGGTCGTGACCACATGTCTTGATTCAAAACTGTCACACATCTGATGCAGTACAAGTTATCAATTTAAAGTTTTCGCATTTGTGAGTTCAGTTCTATTGTGATAAAACAGACAGGAATAACATGGATAAAAGATACTTGACCAAGGGAAGAAACCATCTTCGACTTAGTGCCAAACGTAATAATGAGGTGTGGCCGGCCGCCTTCTTCTTATACCTATGAGCGTTCCATATTATACTAAATTGTTCTAAATTGCTTTAAATAGTTTTATCTTCTTAGAAAACTAAGCCAATTTTAAGAATTCTTTCATATAAAAATTAATCAAAATCCTATTATAAGTATTTCTATTCTCATAACAAATCTTTGTAGAATATACACTGCGAGATATTCGAAAGAAATTGCTACTCGCTGAGAGTAAAAGTGTTGCTTCCGGTCCGAATTTTGAAAATTCACTTATACAAAAAATATTCCAAAGTCAGCTCTAAATGCTTTTGTACTCTTGATAAATATATATAGAATGCATAATTTACGACATATTTGCAAAAAAAATCTCTATTCGATAAGAGTAAAAGTGTTACTACCGGTCAGAATTTTGAAACCCTTTTTTATATAAAGGGTATTTAAAATTAAGTTCTAAATACTTTTATACTCGTAACGTACCTGTTTAAAAAGCATGACTTGCGAAATATTTGCAAAAAACTGATTTTCGATAAGAGTAACTAAACCTACTTTCGGTAGAAATTTCGAAAATCCTTCTTAATAAAATTCTTCTCAGATTTAATTTTGGGTACTTATGAATTCTTTATAAATTTGTTTAAACTTAGCAGTTGACGAAATATTGGTAAAATTCGCTTTTTTCACTTAAGTAGACTACTACTTCCAGTCTGCTGATTTTATATTATGCATTTTATTGATGGTATATATAGTTAAGTGTATTTAGAAATGATACAACATTTTACTTTTTTTATATTTCATTCTATAAAAAAAAATATATTTAATAACTTCCAAAAAACAGACAAAAAGAAAATTCGAAAAAGGGCGATGTCATAGAATTAATTTTTATGTATTTTCGTCAAAATCTCTACCGATGAGGATGGTAAACAAAGTATTGACTGGTATTGTTTTTTACTTTGCGCATACTTTCTGGTTCAAAATCTAATAGATGCTGCTTCAGACGAATTTAAAAACTAGTAGTGGCAAAATGTATAGGACAAATTTACCCTAAAATAAAATAATGAGGTGTGGTCACCACACGACTTCCTTCTACCTATCAGCATTTCAAATTACAGAATTTTAAGAATGTTTTTATACAAACTTATTCAAAATCTTTGCAAAAACTACTTTGAGTCTACCGATTTTACTGAAAATCTAACCAGGTCTCAAGGGGGAGATTATTCTCGTAAATACAAAATTTGGAATTGATAGTTAAAGCCGATAGATCGTAATCGTGACCACACACACAGACACGGAGACATTTTTTAAAAACCACTTTTTTGGTATCAGGGAACTTCAAAACGTGGACAACTGCAAAAATCTCGAGGCTGAAAATTTTCATCACAAACAGAATTAAAATTACTGGCACTGTAACAATGTGAAAGGAATTGTAATATAACAAATTTGAATTAAAATTACTGAGATATATTTTAAACTGCACTTATTGTTAGACTGACACGCTCTTATTTATTTATTTATTTGCTAATTCCACATTTTTCAAGAAACAAATATTTTATGCTAGTTCCCTTAATTTTCCGGTTGTAATTTGAGCACCCAAAAACTGCAGAACATCGCATTTATAGATGATAACTAATAACTCTAATAAGAGTCGATTGCAAAACTGATAAATTACCACTACAAACACACCTACAAGTAGCACACGTAATAAATACCCAAACATGAAAACAAACCGCACTTGCTGCTTCGAAGATGACGTCATGACAATAAGTCAGATTTCTGACTTATATCAGGGTGTTTTTGTCATTCAATATAGTCGTATTTTAAAAATTATCTACCTATCTAAAAAATGTAGTATACAACAAGCTTTGAAAATAAACTCTTATAAAACATACCATGACTTAGTTACTAGTTTTGAGAACCCGAATGCGAAACGAACGATGGATTTTCAAAGCCAGTAATTGCTCTGACCTGAGCCTTTATTGGACTTATTCTATCATATAACCTATTTTCCTTCATTATTTATTTAATTAATTAATTTAAATTAATTCCATAAGTCATATTGTGCTATTTTAGTACCTCAAGACAGCTGTCCCATATTTACTTATTTTGCTATTATATATTTTAAAAATTGCAAAACTATCCATCCACAAACATTTACGTAGACATTTCCACACCTCTCTGTCTCATAATCACGCATAATGGAACAGAACCACAGCCGACCGTTCGCTATAAGAAAAAAAATAAGGTGTGGCCACCACACGACTTTCTTTTACGTATGAGCGTTTCAAAGTATACAATTTTAAGAATTTTTTTATTGAAAACTTATTCAAAATCCTATCTAAGTACTTTAATTCTCTTAATAAATCGCTATAGAATGCATATTTTGCAAGATATTCGAAAAAAGGTGCTACTCGCTAAGAGTAAAAGCGCTACTTCCGGTCCGACTTTTGAAATTTCACATATACAAAAAATATTGCAAATCTAGTTCTAAATACTTTTGTACTCTTGATAAATATAATGCATAAATGCATAAATTACGACATATTTGCCAAAAATCGCTAATCGATAAGAGTAAAAGTGGTACTTCCGGTCTGAATTTTGAAATTTTGTTATACAAAAGATATTGAAAATTATGCTTTAAATACTTTTATACTCGTAACGTACTTGTCTAAAAAGCATGACTTGCGAGATATTCGCAAAAAACTGATTTTCGATAGGAGTAAAAGGCCACTTCCGGTAGGAATTTCGGAAAACTTTATAAACAAAATTATTCTCAATTTTAATATTAAGTACATATGAATTCTTTATAAATTTGTTTAAACTTAGTAGTTGACGAAATATTGGCTAAATTCGATTTTTTTCACAGAAGTAAACTGCTACTTCCGGTCTACCGATTTTTCTGAAAAACTAATGATATCTCAAGATGGAGATTATACAGGTAAATACAAAATTTGGAATTGATATCTCCAGCGGTTTGACCGCTATCGTGGTTACACACACACATACAGACACACAGACAGACAGACATTTTTTAAAAACCACTTTTTCGGTATCTGGGGAAATACTACAAACAAAAGTCATGGAAACCACACAGCATCATTCATAGAAAATTTAAGAAAACAGCGAATAAGTAGGAAAGCACGGAAACAATTATTCCCATCTACATTTTCCCGATAATAATGGTTCTGATAAAGATCATGGACATGAAGGAATCCCCTTACAACACGATGAGTAAAGTAAAGCAAAAATGTTCACTTAAGAGTGGCGTTTACCAACAAATAGAAACTTATGCAACTTATATTACTCGCGGGACGGGTAGACGCAAGGGGGTGTAAGTAGGTGGAGGTTGACGATATTCGGTTCTGTCACAGCGCTTCAGTTTTATTCACAAATTCTGTCATATATGAAGAAATACTATAGATAGGAAACATAATGTATAAAGAATGAGTACTTACGGAACTGTTGATGTTGATGTTTTATAATAAACCAATTTTCGCTTGCCCATACCTGTTATATTATTACACACTCGAATATTATAGGTATATATGACATTTAAATCCGAGTGACAGTTTGTAATTAAACTGTCACTCGAATTTAAGTCTGCAATAGCCGACCGATTCCGATAGATTTTCGTCTTCGCTAGGACCGGTAGAGATACCGTCAAGTGGGGATAGACGACGCGAAAAACTGCGTGTGTGTGACAATGTTTACTGTTTAATGTTTTTTATCTTAAAAATAATTACATAAATTTGATTTTTTCTATATATCGTACATCAAATGTGCAGCTGGCGCGTTCGAGGTCGTTTTTTTCCTTTTGTGTACCAGCCTTAGTTAGTAGACATTAATCAAATTCATGCATTTTTGTGGTAATTTCTAAAACACATAACTTTCTTAAGAAAATAAGTACAAAAACTGACCTTGACATTATAAATTTATATGCCTTTTGCATCACTAACCCAAATTTGAGATTATAAAATTAAAAAATAAGTTTAAAAAACGCGAAACGGCGATGCCTTAATTTTCGAAACGCTCCTCTTAATCAAAGTTCAAAGTTCACTTAATCAAAGAACAAATTGAAGAAATCGCAAAAATAATAATTGGACAAGATGATAAAACTTTATGGAATGAAGAGAGACACTTACGATTTATTGCATCACATTTTGGAGAAGTATGCAAAGAAAGCTCAAGGATGGGCCCCAAAAAATGTTTGCAAAAAGAATTATTGTTTCAACATTTCTTGGAAACGCAACTACAAAATGGAGAAAAGATCACGAACAAATAGCCAATGTATGATGTGTGGATTCCTCATTCGCGTCTGTTATTTTAGCAACCTTTGTTTTGTAATATTTAATTAAATACCGGTTATCAATCATTATAAATACTCAAAGGGCGTTTAGGGAGGTTTGGTTGGTGTCCGTTTTATAAGTAGGCTTAGATTGTAAGTTTTATATATTTTAGATTATACGTTTTATATATATTTAGATTAAAAACTAATTCCAGTCAAGCCTGCATTAAACCTTTATTTATTTGTGTTTTGAATTTCATTTTGATATTTCATAACTGAAAGCTGTACGATTATTTTAACGAAACCTTTTTAAGTCGTTAGTTTTGTCGTTGCGTGAGGTCCCTTAATAGGATAGAAATAAACCAATGTTCTGCTTGTATGCACCTTACCTTAACTTAATTGGCTGTTTTAGAATGGTATTACTCATCTGATCCTCTGGATATAGTGTCCATACAGAAGATATTTATTTATTACACTTAAAGTAAATATTCTACGGTGTCAAATGATAATCATATAGATACGATAGATATACGTTACACAAAGATCTTTATTGTCAAAAAAACGTAAGCATTTGCAGATAGAATGAGTGTATTAAAGTGATATTTAATTTTAAAGTCTGTACAAATTGATGTAAAAGATCAGTATTTAAAATGAATTAGTTAATTAATCGGGTTTTCTACTGATAATGAGGAAGAACTGATCCCGATATGGTTCCAAAATGGTAATTATTTCGACGATTTATTAAAATCGATTAACTGACGTTGATTAAAAATAATTTTACTACGTTATATGTGCACTTAAGCAGCAAAAAGATTGTAAAGCTATTCACTGAATTAAAATCTGGTAATGATCCTAATCGCGTTGTAAACTTAATATTTAATTATCAACAATGCCAGAAGCGCTTTAAGTGATTAATCGTAAAATTTAATAAATGTAGGGAAAGTTTACTAGTTTTCTTATAAGCAACGCGATCTGTTATACAGTGCCCGCGGAAAAGTCTGCACCATATGGAAAAAAAATTTACTCTTTTAATTTTTAAAATTATTTTTTTGTAGTTTGTTTTTGCATAATTAGAAACCAAAAACTAACCTAAAATATTTAACATATCGCATTTGCTTCAATGTGTAAATGTCATTTAAAAATTACCAACGTCCAAACGTGCCATTATTTGTCAAAATATAAGAAGATGCCATAAGAAAAAGTTGTTTGTACTTTCGCGGACATCCTAAATCCAAAGTTTCGTACAAAAATTTTAATTTTAATTTTTTTTTCATAATTTTGTAAAAAAACGCCTGTATATTTTTTAAGTGTATTTTTCTCTCGAATTCTGATAAAAACCTATGTTACCATGTAATAAACAAAAAAAAACAATTTGTATTTCAGAATAAGGTATATTTTTTTTAAATAAAAGATTTCGTTAAGAAAAGTGGAGGACATTCTTGGACTATTTTCATATTTTCGTATATTAAAAATGTTTATTTTTCAAACATAATGGTCAAAAAACCTAGAAAATAACACTAGTTGTAAGATTAGAACATGGTCTGTACCTAGCCTTGTCTGTTTTAAGCAAAATTTCCTTTAGTATCTCTAAAGCAGGAAATAACAAGCTTATTCTTAAACTTCGATAAATTCACGAGTAGGCCTAGAAAATAATTGCAAATTCTAGACATAAACAACTAAATAAATGTCAGTTTTGTGTATTTCTCTAATGGATTTGTTTTAAAATGTTATCCATGGAAGAAAAAATAGAAATCATTTTAATTCACGGAGAAAATAGAACCACGGCAAATATTTTTAATCAAAGACACCCTAACAAATTCGTTTCGCACTCTACTGTTGGTCGTATTGTAGATAAGTTCAAGTCATCCGGTTCAGTTCTAAATCATTTTAAGAAGCCACATGTAAACTGGCAAGTTCAGCAGCATGAAGAACATGTATTATTAGATGTAGTAGAGCATAAAACTACATCAATTGCTGCTATTTCCAACAGAACTAGGGCAAAAGAGACTACAGTGAGAAAAATTTTAAAGAAACATAAGTACCGTCCATTTAAGCCAAAATATGTCCATATACTAAAAGAACGAGATTTTAACGCAAGATTTGATTTTTGTATGTGGTTTCAAGGAGAGCTCGAAGAAAACCGTCGTTTCCCCAAAGAAATCATGTTCTCGGACGAAGCAACGTTCTCTTCCAATGGAACGGTGAGTTCGCAGAACTGCAGATGGTGGGCTGATGAAAACCCTAACTTTATCATCGAATGCAGGGACCAATATTCTTTTAAAACAAATGTTTGGTGTGGTATTTTTTATGGTAGATTGTTTGGACCCTATTTTTTCCACGAAAATTTAAATTCGCAAAGGTACTTGAACTTTCTCATGACCGAAATAACCGATTTAATTGATGATATGGTATTGGAAGAAAGATCTGTCATATGGTTTCAGCAAGACGGCGCATCTATACATAGTACACTGGCGGTGAGGAGTTATTTAAATCAATTATTTGGGGACAAATGGATTGGCAGATATTCAGCGTATCCATGGCCAGCGAGATCCCCTGACCTAACTCCGTTAGATTTTCCCTTGTGGGGGTATCTAAAAGAGAAAGTGTACCGCAAACGACCATTTCGAAACATTGAACATCTAGAAAACACAATACGTGACGTTTGCCTAGAAATTCCGGCCACATATTTTGTAAACATTACAAGAGAGTTCTCTAGAAGGATCATCAAATGTATTGCAAGAGAAGGAAGACATACAGAAATGTAGTATTGTTAACATTTTTTTATTCATTTAGTTTAACTGTATAGTAACGGTATTTTTGTAAAATTGGAATTGTTGACTACGCTTACTTGTGAATTTATTTAATTTTAAGAATTAGAATTGTTTTTTTTTGAAATTAACTTTGTTAGTTGAAATAAAATTACTTTTTTTTCTCATTTTTAAAAGGTTATTTTCTAGCTTTTTTGACCATTATGTTTTTTAATTTATTTTTAATGGTACATACGAAAATATGAAAATAGTCCAAGAATGTCCTCCACTTTTCTTAACGAAATCATTTATTTAAAAAAAATATACCTTATTCTGAAATACAAATTGTTTTTTTTTTGTTTATTACATGGTAACATAGGTTTTTATCAGAATTCGAGAGAAAAATACACTTAAAAAATATACAGGCGTTTTTTTACAAAATTATGAAAAAAAAATTAAAATTAAAATTTTTGTACGAAACTTTGGATTTAGGATGTCCGCGAAAGTACAAACAACTTTTTCTTATGGCATCTTCTTATATTTTGACAAATACTGGCACGTTTGGACGTTGGCAATTTTTAAATGACATTTACGCATTGAAGCAAATGCGATATGTTAAATATTTTAGGTTAGTTTTTGGTTTCTAATTATGCAAAAACAAACTAGAAAAAAATAATTTTAAAAATTAAAAGAGTAAATTTTTTTTCCATATGGTGCAGACTTTTCCGCGGGCACTGTATATGTGAAGCCAGAAAATTAAGCTTCAACCTTTTCTCGTTTACAAAAGATATGTAAATTTTACAAGCATTTACTGTGTTTGTGAGTTTCAAAAGCTGATATGTGACATTAATAACGTTTAAATTGTACATTACGGTTATTCGCACATGAATGGCTGTAGTATGGAAGCTTTCCTCTTCACAATGGGCAGTCTTCGGAGATATTTTCCAGTTCTTTCTTGGTAGCAGCTCTTCGCGGTTTGGAAAACTTGTTATATCGTGTAGTGACCCCCTCTGGCAAGTATTTTGATTAAAATGGAAAAAATTGGGTGGCTACCTTCGCGATTGTCTTGAAAAATGGGCTCTACTGTTTTCCTGGTATGTGTAACTTTCTTTATCAAGTAAAATTTTGTATTTTTAAATGCTGGCGGCAATTCCACTGATGAATTAGTTTATTGTCGCAACCGCCAGCTCACTTTGCTGGCAACGAGATGTAATTTTGAAGCTTGAGTATATTTCTGCTTTTAATACTTTCTTCTGTATATTTTACGCATTCTCTTTAGTAGCATAAATAATTTTTCAATATAGCAGATATCTTAACGGCATCTAGGTTAGACCAAGTAACAGTATTCTAGCGTTAGGCTTGTTGATGTTCCTGCTATTTTTCCGGTAAAATGCTTATATATGAAAACGTATAGCCTCCATAGCTTCCTATCTATTTTTCTTTTTTATTTGAAATGAAATGGATACAGAATCTCTCCTAGAGTCGGCATTACAGAAACTAACCATCAGACACAATGTTTCAGTCTATCATGACTTCGTCAGTGTGCGACGTGCCTGCTGCAATGCTCAATGAGCTCCAGCTCCCCGCATATCGTATCTTCGCATAACGATACCTACGAAAAAATCTTAGCAACCTCAGTTAAACAGGCAATGCGGCAGTATTCCTGGCGCGTTGCTTTTGCATAACAGAGGTCGCTGAGGTTTTATGAGATCATTATGCGAAGAGACGATATGCGGGGGGGGGGGTCTGGAGCTCATTGAGTATTGCAGCATATTGAAACACTCTATCTGTGCTTTGGTTGCTGTAATGCCGGCTCTAGGGCAGATTGTGTATCCATTTCATGTATGCACTATGCATATATGAATTTTTAATTCGTATATGTCTGGTTTTCATTATCTATTGGAGATTTTTCCAAGTATTCATTATCATTTTTGATCAGGAATTTAGTGAAAATGGTTTAAAAAGCTTTCAACTATATTTAAACGTTTCGCATTTTAATAAGATTTTTATTGAATGACGTAATTTATTTGAAACGTAATTAATTAGCTTTTGAATAAGATGTGATCTGTATTGGTGATGTATCCTTGTCACAACAAAAGTAGATAGATGATATATTAGTACAAAAGATATATTTCTTGATTGCAATAAAAATGCTGAGTATCAAATTAATAACATTTTGAAAGTACATTTAATGTTGATTTCTGTTATAAAATCAAATTTGAAGACAAAAATTTAAGAACAAAACACATTAATTGCTATGCTAATAATGTCCTATGTCTGAAAATATATTTATATAATTGCAAATTATATATTGATAACTGGAAATTATATATTGAATAATTGGTAATGTGGTTAACAATATAAATATAGACGGTGAATCACCTCTCTGGGGAAAACAGAATGTAACTTTATGAGTAAAGGTATTTTGAAGTGGCTTTTTTCCTATGATAGTCACTCATTAGGAAAATCTTTTAAATTTATTTTGTATTCCAATTATTTAGTGGCTAACTATAGATATCGTTTTTTCAGTCGAACACCTTATTATATTTCGTATTCCCCGCATAATTCTTAGACAAAAAGTTATAAGATAGTACAGGCCTAAAATTTAAAATTTTCGACTTATTACCATTTTTCTGAAAAATTCAATGTTTTTATAAAATCACATTTCTCATATGGACGTATTAGATGAACACAATATTTGGTAGTGTTGTTTATAGTAAAAGGTCCTAATACAAGCTTATTTTTTTTTAAGTACTAATTGCGTTTGCACAAAACAGGACTTTAATTACATGACACGTTTTTGTCTAAAAGGCAATCTTTTCAAATAGAACAGCCCGTATATCAGTTAATTTTTTAATTGCTTACTAAATTTCGCACCAACAGCATGTAAGATGTTATTACTGTAAAACTTACTGGTGGCGACAATACAATAGTTACTTGTTGTTTCCACCGCCGTGTTGTTGCACCTAGCCACGTGTTGTAAGGCCATAGAGTTGTACGTTTGATTAATTGCTCGGTGCCGGTTAGTTTCGTATAATAAAACACAATGTTATGGATGCACTGACTTTACTTCTTAAAAACCCACGATTAATATCACTTAAATAACTAAATTAAAAACTATGTATACCTATTGCACAGAATTGTTGGCGCACTTGTTGCGTATGTTATATTGTAGTATGCTATGTAGCAAGTATTACTGTTACGAGTGCGACTGTACTGTAGTACATTGTTTTTGTGTAATGATGTTCACTCTTTTGATTTTGAATCGACACTAACTTAAATTAAATCTTTCTTTCCTACCCTTGTGGAGTAGAAGGGATAAATATGAACAATTGATCTGATGATAAATGTTAAATGAATAAATTATCTAAACGTTTGATGATAATTGTGATTAATAACTAACTTAATTAATTAATATCGTTTTGGCATAAGCCAACAGTTACCATTACTGAGCTATTGTCGTTTTTTGATATAATTCTTGTTTTTTATTTGAATACGGTATGGTGACCCATGGCATTTGCCGCGAAATTGGTAATTAAAAGGGCGACATTTAATAAGTTGCTTTTAATTTAACAAGCATGATTTTATAATAAATTTTTCTAAAAATGAACTTAGAGGTATAATTCTTGTATGTATTGGAGGAATGACCAAAAAGTGGATATATCTTATTTAGAATCATAATAAACAAATTTTAAAACCAAAGAAACTATGATTTTGGTAGGTGTAGAAACAGGAACTGTTACGTGAATGGATGAGTAATTAGTCGACCAGAAATTATGAAATATCAATAAATGTGAACATTAAAATAGGTAAAAATTATTTTAATAAGTTTCAAATTTACTTTTAAACGTTTTTGAACATGCTTCCAAAAATGATAAAACGACATTAATAAGGAATTGAGTACCTACCTTTCTGAATATTTGTCGCGTAATAATTAAATGAAGTGATGGAAATCTCTTGGTGAAACATGTCGAAATATAAGCAAGTAATAACAAATAACACACTTGGTATTGTTTCACAAATAAATATAATTAAAAACTCGTTGTACATTTCGCCTTGCGGCATCGTCAGGAGTTCTCAAGAAACTAAAGTAAAATTTAATATACTGTAACTACCTACTCCAAACAAATATGTAAATAGAAAAAATATACAAAAATAGAAAATTATGAAAAGGTCATGACTTATCTGGAAAGACCGTTTTTACAATGCTAGGGTTTATTAGCGGTGAATTTATGAGTTCGGTTTGTTCATTAAGAACATTGCCTGGTTGTAAAAGTAAACTTTCTTTTATAAAATAACCTTCTAGAACATTCATTTTTTTACTTTTATTTAAACTATACAGTACTTCTAAATTGTCTATTGAAAATTGATGTCCCGTGTCTAAAACATTGGTAGCTACACTTGAATTTTCATAATTTAATTTAACGGCTCGCATATGTTCTGAGAATCTTAATTTGAAATTTCGCCCCGTTTGACCTACATAAAATTTACTGCAATCACTACAATTAATTCTATAAATTCCTGATTTGTTTAGTTTAGGATTCGCTGTTTTATTATTAGTTAATTGACTTTTCAAAGTATTATTATTATAGAAGGCTATTTTATTATTTATTTAAAATCCAGTTTCTTTAAAACATTACCAATTTTCATACTTATTTTATATACCTAGGTCAAACGGGGCGAAATTTCAAATTAAGATTCTTAGAACATATGCGAGCCGTTAAATTAAATTATGAAAATTCAAGTGTAGCAAACCATGTTTTAGACACGGGACGTCAATTTTCAATAGACAATTTAGAAGTACTGTATAGTTTAAATAAAAGTAAAAAATTAATGTTCTAGAAGGTTATTTTATAAAAGAAAGTTTACTTTTACAACCAGGCAATGTTCTTAATGAACAAACCGAACTAATAAATTCACCGCTAATAAACCCTAACATTGTAAAAACGGTCTTTCCAGATAAGTCATGACCTTTTCATAATTTTCTGTTTTTGTACATTTTTTCTATTTACATTTTTGTTTGAAGTAGGTAGTTACAGTATATTAAATTTTACTTTAGTTTCTCGAGAACTCCTGACGATGCCGCAAGGCGAAATGTACATCGAGTATTTAATTATATTTATTTGTGAAACAATATCAAGTGTGTTATTTGTTATTACTTGCTTATATTTGTCGCGTAGCTTTTGTGGTTACATGTATACTGTATATTTGCTCTTTTAGGGATTCCTATAAAAAAACACTAAATTTGTGACGTTCGAGAACCTAGCAGACTAGTGAAAAAGGGCTCCACGGACTAGAAACGTCCCTGGAAACATTTCGTTTAAAAGATCTCGTGCCTGTAGCATAATATGAGGGAGTTTACCTTCTTGTTGCATCCGCGTCTCTTCATAAATTTAAAGAAACATCTTCGAATAATTCCAATAATTCCACTAAATTGCATGACAGAAATTACTCATATTACAAAGAAATGACCTAGAATGCCATCCCATACATGTACCTATGCTCCACCTATGTTGATAATCTATTTATTAGTGAAGTGAGAGTTTTCATTTGAAAAATAATAAATAATTACGTGACCTGTTGCCCCACAAATGGATTTAAAAGTTATTTGCCACTTTTTGAAAAACTTGTCGAGCCCTCCATTTAAAGCTTTAAAACTGACAAGTTCTAATTGTTTTGCAACTTGTAGAGCTTTTTCTTTTAAAAGTACTCTAAAGATTGGTATATTTTTATTTCTTACTTTGCGGAACGAATTTGATCCAATGCACTACTTGTAATTTTCGGAAAATTCTTTTTTCGTCTTCTGTTTTCATTTTCACATAATTTTTTGAGATTTTAATCTTTTTCTTCATAATATCGACGGCTTGAGACTTTCCTATTAAAAATGTTTCTGAGTTGACGAGTACTAAATTTAAAAAATTCATCACACTTAAAAATTTCCACTTTTTCTTTGATAGTAGGGAACTTTCTCTTAATAGGTGCCATGTTAGTTATCAACTAAGTAACTTGTGTTAAACTCATTACATTTTTAAGTTTTGTCCCCTTCTTAAATTTACAATTTTGTGCTGAGCATGGTTAAGGATAACAATTCTATGAAATATTTTATTACCGACCGTTACGGCTCCGGGAATTTCAGGCTAACTGATTACGACATTTCAGAGAAATGTAAATTTTACGCAATAATAGTATATTATTCAACGAGTTTCCGTGGATAATTTATTACAAGAGGATGGAGTTTGCAGCACGAGCGCAGCGAGTTTAATAAAACATTCAAGCAATGAGATGAATATAATACTTTACCTACCAATGTCCAAATAACACATTGGTTTGTAATCAGCAATCCTTATTCAATAAACTACAATTAATTAAGATATTATATAAATAAAATTAAACATTAAGGAATTATATTACTGTGTATTAAAATTGACAGTGATGCTGCTGCAGTTATTAAAATTAAGTGTTGCAGGTCCAGCTGCTATATCAAAGTTTATATTTTTATCTGAATGTGTAACAGCAGAAGTAGTCGTATTAGAACTATAGTAGAATTACCGAACAGAAGATGCAGTAGCAACATTGCATTATTATATATTGAAAGTTGCTACTGCATCTGTTCGGTAATACTACTATAGTTGAAGTTGATGGATTATTATAATTATTATTATTAAGAGTTGTATTTTTATTTATTTGGTTTACAATTCTGAATGATTTTTTTGTTTTATAAGTTAAGGAATCACAAGAACTGTCACCCATATTGGCATTATCAGATCCCATAAAAATACTAGCGACGACCTTCGCAAGCAATGGCCAGTGTATAGATGCTCCAGTTTGGTAGTAGCAAAAATTTTGCGATATCCTTTTCTGTTTTGGCAATTTTATTAATACCAACATTTTGAGTAACACATTCCATTCCTGTATTGTAAGAAAAACTGGTTACTTGTGGAAGGCGAAAATTAATATATTTTTTAAAAATGTAAAAATTCTCTCCTGTTACAATGAAAGTTGATGCCTTATACCTTTCAGCCATGTTTGTAAAATAGGAAAGTAGTACATTTTAGGAAAATCATGTGGCATTATTTTTCCCCTTCCAATTTAAAAAATTTAAGTGAGTTAATTCTTATTTATACTTCGATTTTTTGGGTAACAGTTCTTGGGTTGCTTTCTTAGCTGCATTGACTAACTCTGGTGGACTACACGAAATATACATTTTCAAGCAGATAGAAAAAGCTGTAGACGTGTTAAGACTATAATTTGATTAGAATAATAATAAGCACGTTTGACGTTTGATTTAGTTCAGTGCCTCCGCAACTAAAACGCTTTTTTCTTTCCAGTGTTTATTTGAATGTAGTTGGTCACATTTGCCCACCTCTTTTTTCATTGGTTCCTGGAAGTGGTGAATAATATTATTCAACAGTTTCTTATCCAATTAAAAACACATCAGTTGGATGTTTGAAGTTTCTCGTTACTTTAAAGACTATTATGAATTACAGTGGACACGTGGACAGTGCACTCTGTCCACGTGCCAAGTATTTCGCTGTCGAAGGTACGACTCATTTAAAGCCTTTCTGCAGGGGAATGCGGTTAAGAAAATCTCGCGATGACGAGTTCGCGTGTCATTAATTCAAACGGACGTATGATTTGGACAGCTGTAGTTTAAATTTTTGTGATGGAATTTGATGTTTCGAAATTTTCTTATAACGACGGACAGTGCTAATTTACAAAAAAACGCGCACACATATCAAGATTCATAATTATCAGGACGATGAGCGCAAAGAATTGACATTTAGAAGAGAGACGGGCAACACGAGCCCTTTCGCAATTTTAGATGGAAGGAATTATAACGCCATAAGGTGAAATATATTGTTTGTATATCATTTAAAAATGACAGTCTTAAACGTTTGCAGGTGTCGTTTATTAAAAACTGGAAATATCAGGCAAATATATAGATCGAGAAAATCAAATACGAACGCGTTAAAGGGCATTAAATTCGTTGAAAACGATTATAGTATTTATACGACAAAACGTAAATTAAACATACAAAAATATAGAGAAGATATGCACATTTTTAGTTCTTCTGTGTGCGAACATTAACTGTACATACACAGAAGAAAAACAGTTATTAAAGTGCTAATGTTATGTATGTAATGCAGAATATTCTTTAAAGTAATAAGAAACCTCAAACATCCAACTGAAGTTTGATTTTCGACGATAGTCTTACGAAAATTGGATTTCAGCTATGACATGTAAGTACAACAAAAACAATAACGAGTTTTTATTATTATAAAAATGCTTCTTAAGGATCGTCGCTAGTGGATCTGTCAACAATGGCAAAATAGCAGATTTTAGAATCCAGATATTTTTGTTGATTTTAAAGATGGAGAAAACCTTTCAACGTCAACTTATGAAGAATTTAGTAATCTACCCGACTGAAGAATCGAATTTAGAAAAAAATTATCGGATTACAGAAAATTAATTAATATGTCAAAATATTAAAAACCAGTTTTCTCAAAAATCCTTCGGAGGGGATTTGTTTGCTTGGGTTCACGTTATAAATTGAATAGAAAGTTACCCGGCTGTGCACTTATTTTTCGTTCAACTATTCTATACTTTGTTTAAAATGAATATAAAATAAATTAAAATTAGGCAACCCACATTACAATGATTTGTTATTCTGCTATAAATATTTCCCGCAGTTACAAATGCGTAAATAGTTGGTCATAAATGAATTTTTATTCGCTTAGATATTGAGTTATTATTTCAAATGTTTATTATACTGTAAGCGTCAAATTTTAATTTCGGTTTGCACTTCTATCATATGCAGAAGATGATCTAATCATATGCAGCAATGCCTGCTTGCTAACAGTGGAGGGAGAGCAACGGAGTGCCGGGAGGCCCCCACGCCTTACAAATGTCCAGTGTGGCAGCCTCGCTTATGCCTATCTTTAGTTTCCTCTTAATACTTTCCTATCAGAAATTAAAATATGTCGACCCCGGTATGTTCCCTATGTTCCCTTGCACACTCGGACATCCTTGGCTTATTAAATTATGTGCTATGCAACCAATATTACATTTCCCATTCACTAGCGAGGACCCTTAATACCAAAAAGAAAAAAACACAATAGCCACATTTACTTATGTCAACAATGACGGTTAAACGTCAACTAATTTCAGACGCAATGACAATTTGAGCAAAAACTTAAATTAGACGTATATACAGGGCACGTCAAAACTTTAGAAAACCGGGCATTATAAAGAGCATCAAGGCGTTGCTCGCGTTTTAAGCGATTCAAGCTCGAAGAGATTGAAAATTCAACTAATTTTATAAATAAACACCGTACAACGTTATTAAAAAATCTCGATCGATCACAAAAATGAAACTTCTCCATGCAGCTGTCAAAATCATACGTCCGTTTGAATTAATGACACGTACTCGCCAACTCGTCATCGCGAGATTTTTCAACCGCATTTCCCTGCAGAAAGCTTTTAAAGGAGTCGTACCTTCGACAGCGAAAGACTTGGCACGTGGACAGTGTACTCAATCGTTGCGGAAAAGTCCGTACTTTCCTGTTCTGAGCTTTTTATGACACGCTAAACCTCGATGGCGTGAAATATGTTCGTCAAAGTCAAACTTTTGCAATTCTTCCGTGCGCCTGTCATACCTGATATTTGTTACGAATTTTACTGTGGTTTGCTTAAATTTTTCATTACGAACGCCGTTTGTCCTAATTTTTTCATAACGCACGAGGGTCGATGCTTGCACGCTCCTCTACAACGGCCTAGATCCTTGCACACACTCTACTAAGAATGTAAATATCTCCGTCGATCGGAAATTTAATGTCGCCCGTACGCCTACGCCAAACGACAGCTCTTGATTCCCCTTATCCAGAGAGGAGTTCTTCCCACCGTGTAACCAATTCGAGTCGATTTTGACTCTTCGGTTAAGCTATTTCAATCAAGGCGATTAGAAGGGGCACTCGAATGGGTTTTATTATATATAAAATAAGCATACGCAAATTGTTTTTAATGAAGTTAGCATTTGTGAAAGTTTACCACGAGTTCATCAATGAATTTATAGATTTACACAGAAAATACGATGTAGAATCAAGAAAGCCTAGGAAGACCAACGACATGAAATACGATGCCAGTGAATTTTGAACTGAAAATTATAACTAGTGCTTTGATATGTAAGTGCTTATTGGAATATGTGAAATTATATTATTGAATATAAATAATAGTCGTTTCATTTCGACTTATACAAAACACATAAATTGATGCTCTATTGACACAATCGAATATATTCATATATTTCAACATATAGTTTTGCTTTGCACCTTGCAAATATAACTATAGTATTTAAGACTGTGTTCCCAGATTGTAGAAACTCTGATTTCAAAGAGGCGTGTCCTGTATTTCTCCGACTTTTTTTTACATCGACGTACGTTTTAGACCGACATGCTAATCGCAAGTGGTGCGAAAGAGATGAAATATTCATGTTAAGTTGCCCCATAGGCACTCTGACTTATGAATGTATCGTGCGTTTGATTTGTTGAATCGATACTAGACAATGGTCACTCAAATCAACCTGGGCTGTTGTATAACCATAAATATGTTGGGACACAATACAATACAGGCTATTTCAAGTACCAGATAAAATTATTATTCTTCACCCAAAATATTGAAAAAAATATTTCTTGTCGTTAGTAAGTAAATTATAAAGAATTTAGTGATTAAAAAATTAATCACTAAATTCTATCTGTAATATAGGTATATTTATTTAGCCTAGTTTCAATGCGAAACACAAGTATTTCTTGTCCTTAGTATGTAAATTATTAAATCACTCAGTATACATACATACAAAAAAAATTCATATATGTATACTGCGTGATTTAATAGTGTGAGAGCGCTTACTCTCCAAAAATTACTGTTACATTGTATCGTAAATTATTATTTAAAAAAATAACTAGAAAATGTATATAAATGTAATATATATTTATAGATATATATTGCTATATCTTTGTTTTCAAATTAAAATATGGTAATCTTATACCAGCAGAAATTAACCAAAACAATGTCAATACAAAGCAGCATAATATATAACAAATGCAGAGATTGCGTTGACATGTAAAAAAAAACTACTTCAATAAATTTATAAATTCAATCCTTATTAACACTTGTATTATTTTTGTAAGTTCTAGCAGTGATCTCTCCTTTATTTGCCGACAACATTTCTTATTTCAAATTAAATAGGATAAGGTTACTAATAAAAAAACTAAATCTCATAAAATATTTATATTCAACTTAATACCTTATAACAATATCAGTAAAATGATTCTCTTGCCACATGTGGCTGTAAAAAGAAATTGTCCTTTTTACTTTCCAATTACAAACAAAAAAATGTATTTTATAGATACGAAAAACACGTTGCTTTATAAATACGCAAAACACATTGCTTTATATATATATCATATGGATTCAAAATAAATATTACTCCTTGCTATATTCAAATTTTAACATCGTATAGTTTCAAAGAAATAAAAATTTTCTTTTGCGACGCTGAATTTCGTTTCAACAAAGACATTCATTTGCACGAAATGCCTCTGGAGATACAAAATCTCGCAAAGTAGAAAACACCTTGAAAAGACTGTCACCAATCGTCATATGCAAATATTTACACGTTGTACATAACACAAATTGGCTATTTGTCCATCAAAAATGCTCATACCTTTACGTATTTGAATATGTTTGAAATCTTTATTAAAATTTTATTTAATAACTTGTTAATAATGCACAGTTAACATTACTGGCAAACATTCCCACGTTGTGCCCTTAATGCCCTTTTTACATTATTAACAATACTCCCATGATTTGTTAAATTAATATACTTATAGCAAAGAAAATAATATTTTTATTAAAATTATTAACAATGTTAAACGCTTTGCTAAAAATGAATATTTTCACATAGCATCTTTAGCATAATTTATTTCAAGAAAACTTACATATAATGTAAGTAAGTAGTATAATGTAATTTTTGCGTTCGAACAATTTAAAAGATCGGCAGCTTCTCCTCTTTCACCGTCGTTCGCGGCTTTTTTATCACTTCTCGGTCATCGAAAAAACCATTCTCCGTCTGCAGCGCCACAATTCACGCACTAATGTTTGTGTTGGCATTGTCCTGCTCATATTTGATTTCTTCAAGTTTTTCCCCTTGGTGAACTATACCTATATTGTTTTTGACAGTTCGAAATCGCACAAAAATACACGCACTCAAATTGTTTATTATTATTAATGTCTGTGCACATTCGCGATTCCTTGTCTTGAGTAGGTATATTCTTCTTCCATTAACGCCATCCCTCATAGTATTTGTAAATGAATTTGTTGCCTCTTTCATCATTATTTAAATACTTCCTTCTTCCATTGTTTAACACTATTCGTATTTTTCTTTTGCAGACATCTCCATTAGAAATAACAGGAAAGACATTGCATACTGATGGAATCCTTCCTTTTATCATTACTTTGTCAGGAACCTGGACCTTGACAACTCTATTCCTGTCTTCGAACCACCTTCTCTCGTCTTCGTGTAGGTTAATTTGTATGCAGCTGTTAACAACATTAAACATTGTTTTTTCTTTGTAGATTTATTCAGATTAAACCAATTTTATCCCGTTATTTCTGGAATTTTCCTGGATTAAACCGGATTTAACCTGCTATTTCTGAAGTTTTTGCTTTATTATATCGTGTCGAATAAAAAACACCTTTTTACATATTCCTTTTTAAAAATTACTCTTAGATATAAGTGTCAGGTATTTATAGTATTGTTAAGTGTGACCATAAAATGTCTAACAGATAACAATCTTTTATAAACTTACTCGTATTTTATTTCTTACGTCTATTCATGATGAAAGATGTTTTCATGTCGTGAATGTCTAATTTCACCTTTCTCATACAATTTTACAGCAATCAAATGACTAACTCTTTTCACTGTTCCATCTTTCATCATCACTCTCTCTCTGTTGTTTATTTTTAAGACATTATTAAGTTTGAATAGTGGTTCACTTCTTAATATATTTAGTGCCACTCTTACACAATGCAAAAAGTTTGGTTCGACTTTTGTGTACTGAAAATGCATCTTGTGCTCCCCGTTTCTATAAATATAGAATACATGAATTTTATTTTCGTGTTTATTTTTATACCTTTCATATAAATTTTATTACAATTACAATTACCATATACCTATCATCGTAATGTTACGCCGTTGCGGTTATGCAACTCATAATTCATTTTTCAATAATTGTACTTACTACTAAAAATTATTTGCTTATTCTATTACTTAATTATCTAGTTATTTTATAATGCCTAACCAATATAGGGGTCACGGCAATATGTATTGGATTATGACAAATATTACCGTAATTGCTATTTGTGGTCTTTAACAATATTTGTGGAAAGTCCAAATTTACTAAAGTAACCATAAACACTTAGGGAAAACCTTTATTTTCATTGTCTAATTTATCATTTATTAGAAAACAACCAGGGATTTAATTTGCAATTTGATATTCTCTATGTAGAAAATAAAAGCAAAACACTATTAACAAATTAAATTAACAAACTAAAACATTCAGAATTATTATTAAATGATAAATTAGACTAATTTGTCACCGTTGTTAAATCTGTTTAGATAATAAAAATAAAGGTTTTCCCTAAATAAGTAATTAGGTATTGTTAAAGATCACAAATAGCAATTACGGTAATATTTGTCAGTAATCCAATATAGGGGTATCACTTGATATAACCTGTTTGTATGCAACATTAGTTTATAGTTATCTCTTGAAAAAGCTATTGTGTAGCGAAACAGCTATAGTGACTTTTAATAAATTAGTGTAAATCTCAAAACTTCATATTGTTGTTTTATTATAATTTAATTGGATATCATGGATTTACAGCAAGTAAAGTTGCAAACAATTCGAAATTTTAAATCTGGTCTAAACACCCAATGAATGGGGATCGTAAAACCCTTATTTTAATGCCTCTGATTGTTCAGAACCGATAAATCTCGTTAGGCGAAACTCCGTCTGCTAGCCAAAACCGTACCATGTTTCACTTTAACATTTCTCCAACAATTAGTCTTGCAGATGTATTCTATTTTCCAAATCACAAATTTTAATTAAGAAAATATTTGTTCAACTCTTTCAAAGACCTGGTCAGAATATTTTTTAAGTTATCGTTAATTTTCGGATATTTTTCTAATTTCAGTTTTTATTTTTTTTTCTACATATATTTTCGGAAAAAGAACTATGCTATGATATTTCTTTTATTTTTTTAAGTAATGCAAAAAAATAATTGTCTAAATATTTCAAAAAATAAAGTCAGGATTTGGAAGAAACTGATTGAGGTAGTGAGCACCCCCACTTAATATTTCGACTTTATGTAAGAATAAGACAATATCTATTATTCAATATAATATTGTATACGCAACGAAGTAAAAAACTTTTTATACTCCTCTATTTAATTCAATGTCGAGATATGAACTGTGACACGCAGACTTAATTAACTTAAAAATTTTAACAAAGTGATGAAATTAATCATCATTCAAATTTTTTATTGAGTTAAAAATGATCTTATAAATTTAATTATGTTCACCTTATTTTATTTAGAAATGGTTAACCCATTTATGGAAACAAAAACTTTTTTCTAGATTTTGGAAGTTATGCAAATTATTATACATTCTCTAGAACATATCTTTTAGGTATTTACTAAAATTTCAGAACATCCACGTACAAATCATGTATACCCCATTGCAACGCAATTAGACTATATTGTTTATGATTAAATGAAAACACAAACGGAACAACACCACAATCGACAATGCAAGGAGAAATATGGAACTGTAATTAACTGTATCAAACTGAAGACTTGCTAATATTGGCTATTTATTTGTTTGTTTATAGTATATATAGTATACAGCACGTGTCAATTTTCATTAGCCATAGGCGATTAATTCATGCCATACGTGACAACATGGCACCCCACCTTTCCGTGTGTGTGAAGTTAGCCCCCCTTTTTTCGAATATCGGAAATCTGACGGTTGTTCCAGGTTGTTCTAGGTTTGTTCTAAATTGTTCCAAAGTATTTCAAAAAAAAGTCAAAATTGGCCGAGATAATTGAAAAAAACGACTTTTTCACCCAGCCCCCCTTTTTTCGAAAATTGAAATTCTGAAGGTTGTTCCAGGTTGTTCTAGTTGTTCTAAACATTGTTCCAAAGAATCTCGAAAAAAAAATCAAAATTGGCCGAGATAATCGGAAAAAACGAGTTTTTGCCAGCCCCCTTTTCCTTGAAAATTGTAATTCTGATGATTGTTCTAGGTTGCTCTAGGTTTGTTCTAAATTGTTCCAAAGTATTTCATAGAAAAAATCAAAATCAGACGAGAAAATGGGAAAAAACGAAAGCCAAAAGTATGAAGTCGGACCCAGTTTTTGCAAAAATTAAAATTTTGACGGTTGTTCTAGGTTGTTCTAGGTTTGTTCTAAACATTGCTCGAATACGTCAAAACCGTATCTCTTATATATCAAAAGATATGGCAAAAAAACCAAATCCAAAAGTGTGAAGTTAGCCCCCCTTTTTTCGAAAATCTAACTTCTGACGGTTGTTCCAGGTTGCTCTAGGTGTGTTCTCAATTGTTCCAAAGTATTTCAAAAAATAAATCATAATTGGCCGAAAAAACGGCAAAAAACTTTTTTTTCTGGCGGCCCTTTTTTCGAAAATCGAAATTCTGACGGTTGTTCTAGGTTGTGCTAAGTTCGTTTTAAATTGTTCCAAAGGATTTCAAAGAAAAAATCATAATTGGCCGAGATAATAGAAAAAAACGATTTTCCCACGGACCCCCTTTTTGCGAAAATTGAAATTCTGAGGGTTGTTCCAGGTTGTTCTAGATTTGTTCTAAACATTGCTCGAATACGTCAAAACCGTATCTCTTATATATCAAAAGATATGGCAAAAAAACCAAATCCAAAAGTGTGAAGTTAGCCCCCCTTTTTTCGAAAATCTAACTTCTGACGGTTGTTCCAGGTTGCTCTAGGTGTGTTCTCAATTGTTCCAAAGTATTTCAAAAAATAAATCATAATTGGCCGAAAAAACGGCAAAAAACTTTTTTTTCTGGCGGCCCTTTTTTCGAAAATCGAAATTCTGACGGTTGTTCTAGGTTGTGCTAAGTTCGTTTTAAATTGTTCCAAAGGATTTCAAAGAAAAAATCATAATTGGCCGAGATAATAGAAAAAAACGATTTTCCCACGGACCCCCTTTTTGCGAAAATTGAAATTCTGAGGGTTGTTCCAGGTTGTTCTAGATTTGTTCTAAACATTATTCTTATACATCAGAACCGTATCTCTTATATTTCAAAAGATATTGCAAAAAAAGTTTTTAAAAGAGTGTGAAGTTAGCCCCCCTTTTTTCGAAAATCTAACTTCTGCTGGTTGTTCCAGGTTGCTCTAGGTGTGTTCTCAATTGTTCCAAAGTATTTCAAAAAATAAATCATAATTGGCCGAAAAAACGGCAAAAAACTTTTTTTTTCTGGCGGCCTTTTTTTCGAAAATCGAAATTGTGACTGTTGTTCTAGGTTGTTCTAAGTTTGTTTTAAATTGTTCCAAAGGATTTCAAAGAAAAAATCATAATTGGCCGAGATAATAGAAAAAAACGATTTTCTCACGGACCCCCTTTTTGCGAAAATTGAAATTCTGATGGTTGTTCCAGATTGTTCTAGATTTGTTCTAAATATTATTCTAATATGTACTTCAGAACCGTATCTCTTATATATCAAAAGATATTGCAAAAAAGAACTGTAGCCAAAAGTGTGAAGTTAGCCCCCCTTCTTTTCGAAAATCTAAATTCGACGGTTGTTCCAGGTTGTTCTAGGTTTCTTCTCAATTGTTCCAATGTATTTCAAAGAAAAAATCATAATTGGCGGAGATAATAGGAAAAAATGATTTTACAATGGGCGGAATGCACTTTCCGAACATTACTGTGTTGAAGGAAGTTTTTGTATGATGCAGTTCTATTTAAAGAAATAAACATCTAATATAGCAATAAATATATATTTTCCCAAGAAATATAATGTTCATTTATTACAAAACGATATTGTTACCAAATGCTGATGAACTATTTCAAAGAAAAAATCAAAACCGGTTATGAAAAAACGATATTTTTCCCCAGTCCCCATTTCTTAAAAATCGAAATTCTTACAGTTTCAAAGTATTTCAAAAAAAAAAAGCGCTGGATATGGGTACCCAACTAAAATCAAACAAAATGGGGAAGTCTATCAGGCTCCCTTTGTTATTTTATTTTGTCTAATAATAATAAAAATAAAATACTGATTTTAAAGTTTGAAAATTTTAATTATAGTAAACCACTACAACGTTATTTTGTCTAGCCGTGGTCTGGCCACTTTTTTTCATGGTTTTTGCTCCGGGAATGCAAGCACGTGTAGACATTCCTATCAAGTATGCTTATTTTTTGTAGCCCTCTTCGTAAACATGTTGAAATATGCTGTCTAATTTTCTCACTAAAACGATTGAAAGGCTACTATTACTTTATTTGAAAAAAATATTATATAGGTACCTATTTAGATAATATAAGATATATCCGTCAAAGAGTAGCCGATTTGGGAAAGGCTACTGTTTTACAATACCAAATTGATAAAAAAATATATTATTTATGTCAATGTTATCAAATAATATAATAATATCAATAAATAAATTTTACAGAAAAAATATATATTTTAGATTTTAGGGATAAACTAAAGCATGAACTCTAATAAAAATAACCAAAGAAACATCAACCTAGCAGCTCTTAAAAAAACACTAATCTTTTTATGAGCAAGGTATAATCATTCTCAATATGTTTAGGAGGTAGTTTTTAATCTACATTAATAATGTAACTAACGTCACTGTTCTAATATTATTTTATGTTAGGAGCATCAGCATTTAGTAACAATATTGTTTTCAAACAAATGAATTATATTACTTGGGAAAATATATGTATATTTACTGCTTGTATAGATGTTTATTCTGAATCACAAATGAGTATTATTATTCATTTTAAAATATAGATAATAGGTAAAATCGATTTACCTATTATCTTGGGCAATTTCGATTTTTTCTTTGTAATCCTTTGGAACAATTTAGAACAACCTAGAACAACCGTCAAAATTTCGATTTTCGAAAAAAGGGGCGCCAGAAAAAAATTGTTTTTTGCCGTTTTTTCAGCCAATTATGATTTATTTTTTGAAATACTTTGGAACAATTGAGAACACACCTAGAGCAACCTGGAACAACCGTCAGAAGTTAGATTTTCGAAAAAAGGGGGGCTAACTTCACACTTTCTTAAAAACGTTTTTTTGCAATATCTTTTGAAATATAAGAGATACGGTTCTGATGTATAAGAATAATGTTTAGAACAAATCTAGAACAACCTGAAACAACCCTCAGAATTTGAATTTTCGCAAAAAGGGGGTGCGTGGGAAAATCGTTTTTTTCTATTATCTCGGCCAATTATGATTTTTTCTTTGAAATCCTTTGGAACAATTTAAAACAAACTTAGAACAACCTAGAACAACCGTCAGAATTTCGATTTTTGAAAAAAGGGCCGCCAGAAAAAAAAAGTTTTTTGCCGTTTTTTCGGCCAATTATGATTTATTTTTTGAAATACTTTGGAACAATTGAGAACACACCTAGAACAACCTGGAACAACCGTCAGAAGTTAGATTTTCGAAAAAAGGGGGGCTAACTTCACACTTCTTTAAAAACGTTTTTTTGCAATATCTTTTGAAATATAAGAGATACGGTTCTGATGTATAAGAATAATGTTTAGAACAAATCTAGAACAACCTGGAACAACCCTCAGAATTTCAATTTTCGCAAAAAGGGGGTCCGTGGGAAAATGGTTTTTTGCTATTATCTCGGCCAATTATGATTTTTTCTTTGAAATCCTCTGGAACAATTTAAAACGAACTTAGAACAACCTAGAACAACCGTCAGAATTTCGATTTTCGAAAAAAGGGCCGCCAGAAAAAAAAGTTTTTTGCCGTTTTTTCGGCCAATTATGATTTATTTTTTGAAATACTTTGGAACAATTGAGAACACACCTAGAGCAACCTGGAACAACCGTCAGAAGTTAGATTTTCGAAAAAAGGGGGGCTAACTTCACACTTTTGGATTTGGTTTTTTTGCCATATCTTTTGATATATAAGAGATACGGTTTTGACGTATTCGAACAATGTTTAGAACAAACCTAGAACAACCTAGAACAACCGTCAAAATTTTAATTTTTGCAAAAACTGGGTCCGACTTCATACTTTTGGCTTTCGTTTTTTCCCATTTTCTCGTCTGATTTTGATTTTTTCTATGAAATACTTTGGAACAATTTAGAACAAACCTAGAGCAACCTAGAACAATCATCAGAATTACAATTTTCAAGAAAAGGGGGGCTGGCAAAAACTCGTTTTTTCCGATTATCTCGGCCAATTTTGATTTTTTTTTTCGAGACTCTTTGGAACAATGTTTAGAACAACTAGAACAACCTGGAACAACCTTCAGAATTTCAATTTTCGAAAAAAGGGGGGCTGGGTGAAAAAGTCGTTTTTTTCAATTATCTCGGCCAATTTTGACTTTTTTTTTGAAATACTTTGGAACAATTTAGAACAAACCTAGAACAACCTGGAACAACCGTCAGATTTCCGATATTCGAAAAAAGGGGGCTAACTTCACACACTCCACCTTTCCTCTTCAATGCGAGCGCGAGACCGATACAAGCTCAAGTTAGCAGTAGCTGTTGGACTATTGACTAGGGTGGTTCTGCGCTCAAAAATAATATTTACGCATTGAAGGATTTTTCTTTTTCCTTTCAGTAAATGCAGAGAATTATTAAGCTGCGTGCACGCTGCATGTCACAAACAAAAGCGTAATTCTAATAAAATTAAAAATAAGGTAAACAAAAAAGGATTCTGAAAATAATAATAAACTACTAGATCGCGGCGGCCATCGAAACGTGTTCGCAGCTAAACATTTAATGTAGAAGTGGGAAGATCGCAGAAAGTCGTTGTGATGTCGATTGTTGTCGGGATTGGTGACGGATAGTAGGGGTGACACACGTTGCCACATATTATTTGTATACGTATAAATCGCATGTAAACATTGAATCCATATACCTAATGAAAATTGACACATACGGTATAATTCCGCATTTAATAAGGCACATTTATAAAATGTTTACAGAATTTTGTAATTTATGTGCTTTTAATAAATTTGATTGATTCGGCCGATACTTACTGGAAATCCATAACTATCTATCACGGTTTGTAGTAAAATACAATTCACTAAATATTTTCACTTTTTATTTTGCTTAAAAATATATGACATGTTTCGCTAACACTTTAGCTTCATCAGATGTTAAGCTACTACTACTGTAGTAGTTTAAAAAAAAAATTGGAAATATTTAGCGTATTGTGTTTTACTACATTCCGTGCTATTTATGCTTGCTTTATGATTTAAAAATATTAATAATAAACTAAAATAATTGCTAATCAAACTGAAAATTATATAAAAAAAAGTACAAATAAAAGTCTTTGAAGATAAAATGCAGGATATAATTGCAATAGATTTTCATGTTTAAATGATTAATACATTATTATACAGAGATATCAACAATTCCTGTAGACCACGTGACTACCAAATTAGGCAACCCAATTAACAGCAGTTGGTAGTATTGAATGTTTTATGTAAAATATGGTTAAAAGTGTCAACAATGACAGCAGTATTTGTGAATAAAATGTATGCTACTGTCAAATACTAGCGATACGCGAATCTCATAAACGTATGAACACAAAAATCACCAGATTTTAGAAAATTACTGATCACGTGGTCTACAATCTTTCTCGATAGCACTGTATTAATTACAATAAAAACGAATGAATTAAGTTATCCTCGATTCAATTGCTTCGTCAGCCATGCTAATACTCTAATACGAAAATCTTAATATCTAAATGTAACTTTTTGGCAAGTCTAGAAAATACAGACTGACGGTTTCAATAAAATGAGCAAATAAATGCATTTAATAATAGAAATATAAAAATGTTCATATCAATTTATGTTCACAATATTATCTGTATATATTGTACCATCAACAAATTATTTTATACAAAAATGTTAATCTTTTCAAATAAAGTATATTATACCGTGCATTTTTTTAACGCGGAACATAGGGATTTGCGTGCTAAAAATTCTACCCCATGTTAACTTTTGTTGCGGATCAAATTTGAAAGAAATTTGCATTTCATTTAATAAATCAAACATTTTTCTACCAATTGTACAATGTTTTAATGAAATGAAGTTGTTCTTTTTAATTATTTTTTTGTTTTCAGTTGTAATTAATTCGCACAAAATTGAGTGACAAAATCAACGTAGCGTAAATATTTAAACATTTTATGCTGGATGACATCGCTTGCCACTTCATTATTGACAAGTAAATTTACGAAAAAAATGTCTATGTACACAGTTGCAGAACGAGTAGAAATTGTTACGGCATGTATCCAAAGAATGTCCTTCAGGGATACTGTTGACAACTTTGCTGCAGCATATCCTGGTCGGCCAGTTTTAAGTATTTCGACAGGGTTTCGAATTTACAATGAATTCCAGAGCACAGGCTTCGTAAATTGTGACCACAAGAAACGAATTAGAAATCCATCTGCAGTTACAGAAGAGACCAAAATAAACATTTGTTTGATGGTTGAAGACGAGGGCTCCACAAGCTTAAATATGCTTGCCGATCAGTTCCAAATTTCAAGAAGCAGTTGCCATAAAGCGCTGAAGACCGAAAAGTACAATTCTTATAAGATTAAAAATGTTCAGAAATTTTACCAACAGATTTCTTCCCAAGAATGGAATTTTGCCAATATTGGATGGAAAGAATAAATAACGATCCAAATATTTTAACAAGAATACTGTTTTCTGATGAGTGCACAAGTATACTGTTATCTGACGAGTGTACATTCTCTGGATGGGACGGTACACAAGCAAAACCAAAGAATTTAGGCACGACAAAATCCTTATAAGATTCGAGAGGCTAACACGCAGTGGCCTCAGAAAGTGAATGTTTAATGTTTGGGTGGGAATAGTGGGGAATAACATGTTGCGGCCGTTTTTTATAGACGGAAATTTAAATCAACGGAAATATTTAGATCTACTTAAGATGGAAGTAGGTCCTCGTCTGGAGGAGTCGCGAGGTAACGGGGAACTAATATTCCAGCAAGACGGAGCACCAGCTCATAGTGCTGATACAATCACGGAATTCTTGAATCAAAGTTTCCCCAACAGTTGGATTGGACGATATGGACCATTTAGATGGCCTGCCAGAAGCCCAGACCTTACCCCACTCGATTTTTTTTTTGTGGGGTCATGTATCAAGTAAAGTCTACAACAATGTTCGAGAGAAACCTGAAAACTTGGAAGAGCTAAGAGCAAGAATCACAGAAGCTTGCAATTCAATTACAGTGCGACAATTGCAAAACACTTGTAGAAATTTTTACGATCGGTTAGCATATTGTGCAACTGCTGAAGGCAAACATTTTGAACAATTCCTTTTTACATTTATTTTTGTTATTTATACCGCAACAAAAGTTAACATGGGGTAAAGCTTTTAGCACCCAAATTCCTATGTTCCGCGTATAATCGTAAATATATTTCTTGTTAACAGATTTGGATCCTTATTTATTTTTTCCATCCAAAATTGGCAAAATTCCATTCTTGGGAAGAAGTCGGTTGGTAATAATTAGTGAACATTTTGAATCTTAGAAGATATGTACTTTTCGGTTTTCAGCGCTTTATGGCAACTGCTTCTTGAAATTTGGAACTGATCGGCAAGCATATTTAAGCTTGTGAAGCCCTCGTTTTCAACCATCAAACAAATGTTCATTTTGGTTTCTTCTGTAACGGCGGATGGATTTCTAATATGTTTCCTGTGGTCACAATTTACGCAGTCTGTGCCTCTGGATTTCGATGTCATCTAGCATAAAATTATTAATAGCTTACGCTACGTTGATTTTGTCACTCAATTTTGTGCGAATTAATTTCAACTGGAAACGAAAAAATAATTCAAAAGAACAACTTCATATCATTAAAGCAATGTTCAATTGGAAGAAAAATGTTTGATTTATTAAATGCTACACAAATTTCTTTCAAATTTGATCCGCAACAAAAGTTAACATGGGGTAGAATTTTTAGCACGCAAATCCCTATGTTCCGCGTTAAAAAAATGCACTGTATATAATCTTCATTACAATATAATTTAGTGACAGAAATTACAATACGTAATTATCATATGACGGAAATATAAATTAGAAACAAACACTTCGGTTATGAATAATGCGTTTATACTTGCAAGTTATTTTCCCAACCCCAGTAATGCATCATTGTGTGAATTCCAACAACAGGTAAATCTCTTCTGGTAATACCATATTTCGGCGTATTATTACCTCAAGTCAGAGAAGCTCCAAAAATATTTGGAACTCAAGATAAAAAGATTGGTATAAGCCTATTCAAGATATAAAACATGCTTTTTATTATGAGCATTTCAAATATTTTAATATGTAACGTAGTAATACAATTATCTAACTTATTATTATTACATATTTTATGCATGTATTACATATATCGAGAATTGGGTTAACACTCGAAACTCACTGATAATTTACTGGAGGTAATGTTAATATATCTATCTGGATATTCTTCTAAAGAGTGAATTATATTCTTGCATATTGAGCAGATTTAATTTTGGCGTTGCTATTATGTCAGAAATTATTTTATATGTCCTATATAGAGAAGTTTTTCTTTGTACTCTTAACAAAGTTGCAATGCATTTAAATTGACTATGGGTTTTACTTAATTAATTTACGTAATTTACTGTAATTTAATAACCACAATTTGTACAACTTCTGACAAATATTCAACAATATTCAACATGATCGTTTGTTTGTGTATGTTTGCATATTATATTTGTTTATTAGTTTATGTGAAGTTTATTACTTGTCCACAATTAACAAGGCACAATTATTCCTTGCGAAGGAGTTTGTCGATTTTTAAACTATTTATGCTTGTGACGATTTACAGACATTAATTAAATATTTATAGTAATGACTCTATACGATAAACAAGCAAACCTAAAATAGAAATATTATTTGTAGCGCATGAGCAATTTTGATAGAATGACTAAGAACGGCAATTGCACTACGTTGTAGCAAAATCTTTGTTACCTAGATACGATATAGTAGTATTAGATTTTGTTATACAAACAAATATTCTTGAAATAGATATTTTTATACAAATAATAAGACTTACTTCAATATATAACTTGATCCCGCTATGCGAATGTGTGTTTACATTTGGAACAAGAGTTGCACTTCTCATATACCATAATTTAGTCACAGCTACATCCCCTACCGCCACAAATCCCTTTAGTACCTATGTTTCCTATTTTTAGAACTGTATTTGAAGTACTTTTCATCACAATTTTAGGTCAGTCAGTCAAAGATACCACTGTGTTATTGTCGCTGGCGTTGTGCTTAGTTAAGTGAATAATTTAGTTTTCTGTTGATTATCGTTGTTAATTATTGTTATGGCGTTTAATAATAATGAATTGATGGACATGCTACTTATTTACGGTGAGAGCCAGCAAAATAGTGCAGTTGCCCGAAGGAGGTATGCGGATGTGTACTGTGATGTACGTCCTACAAACATCGCGCATATTTAAAAAAAAATTCTATGGAATTCGCATTAACTAACCTAAGTGTACATATTTTTCTTATAACTTCTATCAATGGCAAAACACTCTGTATAATCATAGCTACGGTTTATTTATTAATTTTATCTCATTAAACACATAGAAAGTCTTTACTTTTCAAGGGATAGCATCTGGACGATATGTTTTGTCTACAAAATTCTGGATGGATTTGTGATTGTTATCGAATATGAGTTTCCTTTTCGATTTGCGAATAATGAGGTTTTGTTGACGAAACGAATTGCGATTAAAAAGATATCATTACTTTACATAGTCTGTTTACATTAAAACACTACCATGACCATAATGTGATTACCACTATATTTCGGACATAACAATGACTGATTTACGCCAAGTGACAATATAGGATACTTCGGATTACTACTTTCATG
The DNA here is from genome assembly GCA_963170755.1 of Amphimallon solstitiale. Classification (NCBI taxonomy): domain Eukaryota; kingdom Metazoa; phylum Arthropoda; class Insecta; order Coleoptera; family Scarabaeidae; genus Amphimallon; species Amphimallon solstitiale. Next base: position 122,730,089 of record OY720681.1, on the reverse strand, counting down.
GAAAACCTGCATGGAACAGAAAACATGCATCTAGATTACGTTATCGTTCAGTGAAAGTAGAGAATGAATGTTTAGAGACAAATCTTGTTCTCTGAGGACAGAACTGTCATGGGATTCTGCAGCAAGTTAGACTTGTCGACACTTCGTGAGAAACATAAGATGAATAATATAAAGAGAAACGGAAGAAGTGAATCTTGAACAGTGATTTCGCAGTGCCTATATCAAAATGAATAAATATATAGTAGAGATAAATGCAAATAGTTGTTACAGTATTCATTATTATATATTGAGCTTAGTTACGTAAATATATATTTTCCTTGCTTGTGGGTAGAAAAATTAACGAACAAAACGTCGCCACTTAATATGTGCGGATTATTGAACCTCCAACAGAAGAGAAGGGATAAGCGCATAGATTACTACGGAATGACAGCACATGTGATTATTAACATTGGAATCCGGAATGTTTGCCATTTTTTTTTGTTTCAAGGTTTTCTAAATCATTAAGTTTTTGTTTAGTTAAGGGACAATTGAGGACACAACAGGTACAGATTTTACTTGTACTATTATAAACCCTTAAACAAACTAAAGGGTTTCGAATATTTGGAAAATTATGTATTAATTACTTACTATTTTAAAATTTATTGACGTCTCTGTCCAAACTTTTATGCTTAATAATGTCCTACTAACTAAAAATAATGTCCAAAGAATAAAAATTTTCCCAATGAGTAATACATATGTATGTACGTACCATATAAATATTCAAACAAGTTGTAGACAACCTTCAGTCTAGTAAAGCTGTTGTCCTGAGTACAAAATTATGTAAGAAGTATATCCGTGTAAAATATGTGTGACCTCAAATTCTTAATCTATTTCAGTAAGTATTATAAAACATCTTATCTCGTTAATAAAAATGACGTTTTTTAATTAAGTAACAATGCGCATTGTATGTTTTTTTGACATTTTTTGGTTTAAATGGAAAATATTTCTAGACGGTATGCTAAAACAAATAAAAGAATTAGTTTTCTTATGAATGAAAATAGAAGATATAGAATTTATACATTCTTTAAATTTATTTGCACTTGAAGAAAATCCAAAATGGAACATATTTATATTTAGGTTTTCTAAAAATACCCTTAGCTTTTAGTTATGTTAATATCTGAATCTAGAAAAAGTAGACACAAAAGGATCAATACTATCGATGCTACTTTTATGTTATGGACCTTCATGAAGTTCATAATACGTTTTACATATATAACATAATTTTTGAATATGGTATAAAAGTAATTAATTTGTTTAAGCTTAGATAAATATTGGTGATCATTTAAATAAATTGTAAAAATATATATTACATAACGTGTGATTTTTTCTTGGAGTGTTGAGGAAATATTTGAAAAATACAAGTTTTCTACTTCGTCACTGCTAATTAATTTGAAATTTTATTTAAAAAAGATCTCTTGACAGAGTTCGACCTAATAACTTCCTTTCACATAAAAGTTGTTTTCCCAATTAGGTGAACCGGGCCGATATAAATTAGAGTTTTGCATACGCTTTGAATAATATCAAAGAACAGATGGAAGTGCACCCTATATTAGACAACATATTTTACTGTTCAGATATAAAAGAAAATAGCTAGAATTTAGATAGGGCCAGTGGCGGCTGGGATAGGGGACCGCATTGCGTCATCCCAGTGAAGCAACACAATACGTTGCTTCACTCGTTCAGTCTGCGTCTGACACTCATTCGGTCAGTATCTGTTATGTATCATTATCTCTAGGCGTGTTTTGTAAAATGTCATTATCACTGTATGATGCCGTGGGTGTTTTATAAAACCTTTTTCGTTGCCGCATGAAGAAGATAAAAAAGACTTTTTAAAAAGTGAAAAACGTGTGCCAGATTTGGATGTTAGTAAAGAAGCAAAATTAAGAGACAAAGCGTGTGAACGAAAATTTAAAATACCGTCGTTTATTCAGTATGATTGCTTATGCGGTAGTCATTATCTGAAAAAAATGTTTTGTTTGCCGTGTTTAATTATTAGTGCGAAATCGGGAGTGTGGAATAAAAGTGATTTCGGTGATTTTGGTAATGTCAATAGATCTATGCGTAAACATAAATCATCTGCAGAGCACATGCTTTGTGCACTGCGTTTTAAGCTATTAAGGTTTTTCTGAGGTACCTATAGAATTAAATTTTATAAAACTTATTAAAATATTTATAGATGGAGTCTAGAAAGTGACTCAAGTTTACCATATATTTTCTATATTATTTTTCCACAAAGGGAAAAAACGTCCTTTAGGTACCTTTAACAAATCTTACTGTAAATGTACAGCCTTAATTCAACTTAATTTACAAAATAGTTATTGAGAAAAACTTGAATTACAAACGTAAGCTTTGCCCTATTTCTGAATACACATAGCCTAAATTTTCAGTGTTCCTCTCATAATGAGTCAATCATAAGATATACTTAACTTCAAACACACGAATATATTACTTTTTTTGTATTTGTTCCACAAAACAGAAAATTACAACTCTCGTCAAGAATCTTACTGACGTCACAGTGGTCGTTTTTTAAATTTTAGGTTGAAATAAATATGGCATATGTGAAATCCCCTATCTAGCCCACATGCAGTTTGTTATTGACATTCAAAGTGTAAATACATTGGATATATATATATAATATATACATAGTGTTTTAAAAAAAGGACGAGTTAATTGACCTTTATTACTGGTCGATTAGAATGAGCGATACACCAAATAAAATGGGTGAAAGTAGACTATAAAACAAAATATAAACGAAATATAATAAAATATGGAGCATTATCGACAGATTACTTCTTCATTTTTGATTGACCTTAAAACGCTTAAGCGTTATGAATTATTTTATCAGTTCGTTTTATAGCCCACATCTGACCATTTAATTTATCTTTTAAATTATTAAAATCGACATATACATAAAGCCCCAACGAACTTGTTTTTTTATTATAAGACACCCTATATGTATATATTTTTGACATGTTTTAGTTGTCACTCATAACGCCACTTTAGTTTTCCAAACAGTTTCATGATATCCAAAACCATATGATGTTCAGTTTAACTCATTTTTATTAATATTTTTAACAGAAAAACTTATTTCTAATCGTAGTGTAAAGAAAAAATATATAACAACCGAACGCAAACTGTATTATTTGCTGTCATTGTCTCCCTCTTCTTCATCATTTTATTCTTCTTCTTCTTCGTAATCTTCCTCCTCATCACTGTTATTGTTATCCTCAGAAAATTTTTTGGGCAAGTGAGCCTCTTTGAGCAATTTAAGGACGGCTTTATCTAAAGGTTCTTTATTGGAACGTGCACCTACACACTGCGATAAAGATGAAATATAGGGATCGGACGATAATAAGAGGCCAGAAAACACATCTCTCATTGTTCCCTCTCTTGAAAATTTCCTAGCATGAAATTCCCTATATCTTCTGAAATCTTTGTTACGGGATTCAAGAGCCTCTTCTGAAAACATTCCAATGGGAAGAGGAACTGATTTCACGATTTTCGGTCCATGAATTAGGATTCTATGAAGGCTTGAAGGCATGTAATACCATGGATAAAGCTCCACAAATATTTTCGCTGTTCCTGTGCAATACTCAGCGAATGCCTCTGCATGTACTTCATACCCGGAGCACATTGTTGTCAGGATTACATAAAGACGTTTGAGGAACTCTTCATTCAGCCCTGTAAAAATTATTTATGAATAATAAAAAAATATTATAAAACTAAAAGATAATTTGGAAAATAGAAAATTAGAAAGAAATACCAACCTGTTATTAAAGATGTATCTTGATATTTACGGAAAAAATATTCGGGCGGTATTTCCGTCATTGGTTGTGCCATAACCCTGCTTTGGAATGTCGACCAACAAACTCAGCTTTTCTCTTAGCTTCCAGATTATCTCTTCTTTTCTTTCTTTTACTAGCTTTTTCTCGTTCTCCTCTCGTATCTGCCATTTAACACCATCTTATAAGAAATGTGGAGACAACACTCTAAGCACCTTATCCAGGCATGGAGACTGGAGATACCATAGTCGTACAATCTTTCGTCCGATGGAAGTGACATTATTAAGTTTAGATTATTCATAACTTTTGGTGTTGCACGACAAATACCACCACTACCAGTCTGCGTTGAAGAACTACTAACCACACCAAACATCTTCCCATCTATTATGGTCATTTTAAAGGAATAATTAATAAGTATTTGATGATCTTCAACAAAGCATACAAATGGTTCAATTCCTCTTATCTGACTTTCAATATTTTCTATTTCTTGTTTTGATAATTCTGGTGTTTCCTTTTCAAAAATCAATTTTATTGGTCTGCAGAACCTGGTGGAGGATGGTCGTGGATTTTGCCATACTATGACATTATTATCTGATACCATCTGCAGTGGAACTAGACTTACCGAAAAAAAAACAGAATCAGATTTTGAAGAAGCATTTTCACCAATAAACTGCTGCTTATACGTGGAGTGGCCAGGACTGCCATCGCATCCCCATTTAAACAACAGACTAAATTTATTTGACCAATTTAAAGAAAAAGTAGAAATAACAGTTTTTGGCGACTCAACAATTCTTTTTGCTGTATGATCACCTAGGTCTTGCAGATTTGCTTCGGCGGACATGTCTGTGATCACAATGGAATTTTCAGCGGGATAACATGTTTTCTTGGCCTCTAGAAGAACATTGTAACTAGGATAAATGTTGGCATGTCGGTTTTTCGCTCCCTGCTGCATTAAAATGTAAGATTTTTTTGTGAATTGTCCATCAACGTAGAGGGCAAGGGCTTCATCTGGAGTATACTTAATGAGCTTCGTGGTTGGAGTGGTAATTGCCTTTTTAATTTTAGTAGCTCTCCTCGGTGAATATTCTGATACTTCTTGTACGATTCTAGAAGCATTTCTCTGACCACATGACTCAAGACTTTTTCGAGTTGCGAATACCAATTCCGCGGTAGAATAATTTTCCAACAATGGTTTTATTTTTTGTTTTTTTTCGTTTATTGCCAAGTTCCGTAAAAGATTTGGATGGTCTACCTGCTCGGACCGGGTTCTTGTAAATCTGTTTCAAAAAACTGTATAAACACACCTACCCAGGCTTGATGTCTATATTCAAACACTTTTCGTGTGCGATTACTGTTTTTCCACATTCTAGCTACAGAACTGTTAAAGGAATTTACCAATTTCTCAACCACAACACATTTGTCACACTCCGGAGATCGGTGTAAATTAAGTCTATCCAATACCAAATTCAAAACAGAAGCGTTTTTCTCTTCCAGCGATACTGGCTCGCACCAAATGGCAAACAAATCATACCTTCGCATTGCCATAGTTTCTGCAATTGTATATTATTTAACGAGCATATAAAGCAGTCTGTATTACACGAGGATAAAATTTTATTTGTGAATTGCATACCTAATCCTATTCATATTCTACGCATGTGGAAACCATATTCAGCGACCGCGTAATATGAATAGAATTATGCATCTATGGTACCTGGAATATGAATGTTTTTTTTAAGTCATAAATAATTTTTTTTTTAAGTTCTTGGCACTTCTTGGCAGCCAAGTCTGCCATGAATCAACAGATAATAAACTGAGCTTACAATAAAAAATATTATTTAAACAAACATGCCTAAACAAACATGCCTAAACACCGCATTCTGCATACTCTAAATTCATTATTCCAAAAAAGAACTACAATTTCCGAGCAGTTGTGATTTATTATTTTTTTAGTATGTACAAAGATTTTAAAATAATAATATTTTGTGTATGGTCAGTACTTACCTTACGCTTTGTTACTGTTCACTTTTTGGAAAATCTTTGTAGAATTATCAGAATGAACCATGCAAATGCACTGATGGTATGACACTGAACTCATAAATCGCTCAAATTAAATATGTCATACTTTTTGTTAATTGCCGTAGCAACGGGTGGTTAGGTATAACAATTTTGATACAAGAAAACGGTTTTTTTACAATCTGTCTCTTTCAAGATAAAATCATTGAAAATATATATTTACATAATCAATTTCGCCATTTTTTTCCACCTAGAATTTAAAAAATGACCACTGTGATGACGGCGGCAGTTCGCCCTTAAAGTCTAATGTAAGTACTATTCAAGATGAGAAAATTCTTGACTTTTATACAACAATTTAAAGAAAACGTTCGACTTAATAGATGTTTAATGTACTTGCCAATTGGCACGTGAATATAAGTCAAAACATGTTGCGCAATGTTATGACTGGGCAAGAGTAATGCCTGACAAGTAAGTACTAACCGTCAACAAGATGAACTTCAAACACAAAATTTTTAAATACTATACATAATGACTGGGAATATTTGATACAAGTATTTACTGAATTGTACTTGAGAATTCTGATCAATGTCCAATTAGGCAATGCAAGGGTTTCTTCAAAGAATTTAATGATCCCGAATTTGCACTCTTGGTGATTATTTTTTATGACAAACTGTTTAAAAGAATACTACCCTACTAAATTTAAATTAAAAAAGTGACATTAAAAGGAGCATTGGAAAATGACAGATTTTCAACTCTTAGCAATCTTATCACGTTATTTTCTGTGTTAGAGGAATTAAAAATTAGTAAATTCATATTGATTGATGTTCTTCTCTGGAAAAGGATATATTATTATAAAAACTATGATAGATCAGAAATATAAATTGATAAGCACATATCTCAGCAAAAAGAAAATCAGACAGTTGTTAGCTGCGTTCTATTACTCGGATCATGATCTTGCTGTAGTTGCAAATTACAGACTGGAAGATTAAGATGTTTTGCTGGATTAATTAAAGACGTTCACCAGTTTGTCATTCTATTGTAATTCAGGTATTATATTAAAATATTTTCTTTTGCTAGAGATTTTTTTAACTACGACCAAGTTGGTAATATACCAAGTTAGTTGTAGACAGTATACTCAATATACAATTATACAATAAATTATCCAAAACATAGAATTGCTAAAATAATTGTGTTTCTTTATAGTAATTTTGTTTAATAGTATTGATTTTCTTTCCACTAGCTGTATTAGATTACCTTTAATCTTGATAATATTTGACAAATAATCACGTCATTCTGTATACATATTTTCTTTTGTCAGTGTAATTTCTGCCATATTATCAATTAACAGTTAAAAATTATGCCTTCAATAGAAATATTTAAAATATAGTAAAAAAAATCTCTTCTAATAAAGCAATATTTTAATATAATACATAATATAATACATAATATAATACATAATATAATTTTGAAGAAGATAGCTTAAACATAAAACAAAATACGTTTAGAATGGATGATACAGAAACTGAGGCTTATGAAGAATATAAATAGTGAAAAATTAATTTAGAAATAAATAATGTAATTCTAGATAATAATAATAATTAAATTAAAAGCCTCTCTTTCCTTGTATATTATATTACACTAATTCAATAACAATATATCTTTCCCCCGATTTGTCCTTAATATACATCACACCTACGAATAATATCCTCCAAAATTGTTGTATCGTCGGCGAAAGTGGCTGAGGTTGTCATTTTGATCTTTCGCATGTCAGCAACATATACTAAATAAAAAATGGAACCGACGACACACATTGGGTTACTCCAAATATTTTGGGACGTAACTGTAAAACTTCATTGCGATTTGGAACAAATTAGCATCTATTGGTTAAGTAAAATTTCAAAATATCGCATGTATTGTGCAAAAATACTCTTTTATGTTTACCACACAATCTCTCGTGGCAGAATCTATGTCTATCCAAGTTCTAGTTTACTTGATTGGTCACCCTGTTAACTCGTTCTATTGTTCCATGATAGCTTCTTAAAATGTGATTTTACTGGGCATGACATGTCAAACGTACAACCGTCGCGTTTACCTTCCGGCGACCAATGGACTGACCCCTTCCAGACTCTGCTTTCTCCTTTTCGCAATCACTTCATTATTGTAGCTAAAAACAGAAACCAGTTAATACGAGGGCTGTTCTCTTTCCACTGAGCTTGGTGAAGTAAAACACAATTTACTTACAAGAAACATTTATTTATAATTTTTCAAAGTATTTTCCTCCACAGACCGTAAAAACCACTCTTGAAAACATTTTCTTCAATCTCCTGACCGTATGTTGTTTATTTCATTTTTAAAGGCATCAACCGCTTCTTCGGCTGATGTAAAACGTAAACTCCGTCATTTAACGTTTACCGAAGGAAATAAGAAGCCATTAGGTGCTAGGTGAATGGTGAATGACTCATTATTTCTATGTTTTGCTTATTCAAATACTTTGGAGAACTTGAGGCAAACAATCTGTAGTGTACCTTTCTGAATTAACAGTACGTCTATTCTCCAGTGCTACAGTGGAAACATGCCCAGTGTTTCCAAAAAATGTGGCGACAATCTTCTTGTTTCGACTTTTTTTACGAACAACTTTTGTAGGAGCTGATGCATTTTCAATGACCCAAACCGTCGATTGTTCTGTTCTTTTGGGATCATAGCAGTATACCCATATTTCATCACCTGTGATGATGTAATACCAAATGAGGCGATCCACGGTGAAAGCGATTTAGTGCAGTTCTGCACCATCTCACACGTTATTCTTTTTGAATTAAAGTCAAGTTGAGGGAAATCCACCGAGAACAAATCTTACGGACCTTCAAATGTTTCGGTAAAATAATGTTAATTGTTTTCACACTCATTTGTAAAGTTGCTTAAATGCTTCTGACAGTAGATCGCCGGTCTTCTATAATCATGTTCCAAATAGGAGCAATATTTGTTTTTGTAACTGCCGTTTTTGTCTTAGGAGCTCGAAAACTGTCATTTAAGCAATACGACTTGTCACCAAACACGCGATTGATTTCCTCAAAACATTTTTTATGGCTTAAGCCAATCTTCAAATTGTACAAAATCACCGCTCGATAATGTTCCTTGTTCATTTTCATGATTTATTGACGAAAGGAGTACTTTCAAACTAATGTGACTTACAAACAACCAGGTATATTTGACAACTGTCACTATAACTAAACTTGTAAACAACTAAAACGCAAAATAACATCGTTTATTAGATAGGCTCAGCGGAAAGAGAACATCCCTCATATGCATAATTATCAAATTACTAAATTAAAAAATCGTTTTATTTAAATGTATAACATCGCCTAAATTCATATTTAAAATGTAGACGAAAAACAGAAATTATGTGTATATTTGCTTAAAGTGTCCCCCATCGGTATTTTTAAAGTATACTTAGTGTTCTTCGACAATGCACCAGCAAAAATTAATAATAATTTTACATAATATTTATAAAGTTAAGATATCAAAAATATCTTGATTTTGAAATTATACTAAATATACAAAACATAAATTTTATAATGTTGCGAACCACAGCATTTCCCAAATGTCCATATACAGAAAAAACAATAGCGCATAGCTATAATGTAATGGTGTTCTTTCTTGTATATGACATATAAAGTAAGCAACAATCTTAAAAACTCAAAACATGTTTTCATAAAAATGATACAACATCGAGACATGATATTTTCTTTTTAAAGCATCATCATGGATGTCTCTTAATTCATAAGTTACATCACTTAATACTTCACTAATTCTATAGGGTCCGACAAATGGTAAGTCTAATTTCGCACATTTGTTCTGCTCCCTTCTTCCAAGTCTATAGCTTTTCACTACAACAAGATCACCTACGCGATAAGTCTTGTGATGTCGCACATTAGCGTTCTCACTTTGCACGTACTTTTGTGTACTTCTAGTTTGTAGCACTCTGGCCTGTCCTTCCAACGCCTCGAAATCCTCTACCACTGGAGTATCTTCCATCCATGGCCTCGGCGCTAACCTTCCATACATCAATGTGTAAGGTGAAATATTTGTTGTGACGCTGGGTAGAAAGTTTATATTGTTTTCTACCTCAGCAATATGCTGTACCCAAGCATTATGTCATCGATGAGTCAGCACCCCCTCAAATGTCCTGTCACTTCCTGTATGTGCCGCTTACTTGGATTCGCTTGTGGGTGTCGAATTGAACTAAATACTGCACGTACGCCCATCTCTTGTAGTTCATCAATAAAACGGTTGTTATTGAAATATGACGCATTATCGACCAATAAACGTCTAATTAATCCAAATTCTGTCATATATTGATTTACACAATTCAAAGCAATATTGGTGTTGTATTTCTTAGTAGGATATAATTTGACATACTTTGTGAATACATCCACCATGACAAAGATATTCTTATAACCTCTGTCACCAGGTATCAAATTTCCAAGGAAATCTGCAGACCAAGTCCAGTTTATTTTTAACTTGTATACTGTGTATAATGTTCTGATTCGAACGATTCTTGTACTTCTATAGCAAACAATTTGTACATTTTTTATTCTCTGTAGCAACCAGTGTTTTATCTTTGATAGAATAAAACTGCTCTCGAAAAACTAAGAAAGTTTTCCTATTTCCAGGATGTCCAATGCTTTGATGAATATCCCTTATTATAAATCTGGCTAGGTCTGGGTCCAGAACAATTAGTTCCGACTGTCCAATTCTTTTAAATAGAATACCATTTTGCAAGCTATAACCTTTATACGGTCCTGTTTGACATATTCTATCTTTAATTTCTAACATATCAATATTATTTTGACTTTGTTCTATGCGATTTCTTCTGTATAGATCAGGTACATGTTCAAAATTACAAACATTTATATGAAATACAGATTGATGTTTGGAACCACCATGAGCACGACTTAATGCATCTGCAACTACATTATTAGACCCTTTTCTATGCTTAATATTAAATGTATACTCAGGTAACATAAGAGACCACCTGTATATACGTGAGTTTGTAAAGCGAGTTTTCATTAAGTAAATTAATGACAAATGATCTATCTCAATTGTAAGAAAATTACCCCTTAGATAGTACTTTAATTTAGAAACTGCATGTATTACAGCAAGAAGTTCTTTTTCTGAGACTGTAAAGTTTACTTCATAACCTTTCAAAATTCTAGACAGAAAACATATTGGTTTTTCAACACCATCTTTAATTTGCAATAACTCTGCTGCAATAGCGTTATTTGAAGCATCGCATCTTAAAATAAATTCTAAATTAAAATCTGGTAAATTAACAATTAATGCTCTATGAAATAAATCTTTAATTCTCTCGAATGCTTCAATACGCTCAGGTGTCCATTTGAATTTTACACCTTTCTTAACTATTTTAAATAAAGTAAGTGTACTGTATGATACCCTAGGTATAAAATGTTTATAATAATTTACAAGACATAGAAAGCCTCGTAACATTTTAATATTTTTTGGTCCTGGATAATTATTAATACTAACCTTTTCCTCTTCAAGTGTTGAGTTCAGTCGATACCTGAAACAAATCGAATTGCCTGGTTTATGAGTTTTAGGTAAGCAATATAATCTAGGTACAAATGAGTTGCTTACATTTAAACGAAATTTAAGGGATGAAGTTATTAAATTTGGACAACTTTTTAACGCGTCTTTAGTTTGTTTAATCATCTTTGGAAGTTTTTTTTTCCATTCCATCTGATATTAAATGATTAATTGATTAATAATAATAATAATAAATGCCTTTATTAATACATTAGCATACCGTGATACAAGGACTAATACAAGATAAACAAATGAAAGAAATACATATTGCTGTGACTCTTGCAATTTGAGATTTATATAAAATAATTTAAATTATTCAATCAGTAAGTAAGAGCAGAATCAAGCATACATCTTAGTGCTAGGCCTTATCCTAGACTAAGATTCAACAAATTTTCTGCAAAATAGTAAGTTAAGCAATTCTTACATTTAACCAGCTCAGTTTTAAATGACTAAAGAAAATTTTCTCTCAGGGGCAGAAAATATAGATAAACTCTCCAATCAAATTGAATGCTCTTCAGTTATTACCAGGTCAGGTAAAGAAAATAAAATGCAAGATAAACCTTATAATCTTGTTTATTAAGAATATTAAAGAAAAATTTTTTAAAATTACACAAATATATTTACAAAATTTAAATATTTCAAAATATTATATAAAATCATACATGTCATGATCAAATAGTCAAAACAATAAAGAAATTATAATTAATGAAAGGATAACATCGAGTACAAATTTATATTTTTCAAATAAATATGATTATCATTATTTTTATTCGTCAAAGATACATGTAAACAATCAACATTTCAAATAAAAATAAAATTTATTGCATATTGTGAATTGTACTGGAATATGAATAACAAAATTATGTGATTTATCATTTACGAGAATATAAACATTAAGGAAATGGCTTTGCCCTAATTAGTTCTGCCTGGCGCCTTTGCTCGCTCCCAAGACAGTACCATCAGAAAGCAAATTCACACTGGTAGGTACCCCAAAGTTCCACACTACGAGTATGCTTTTCAACTCGTTGGACACAACCCGAACATACACCACCATGTGCTCACTCCTTAAGGCATATATATAAACTTTAAATTTAATTAAAAAAAATGTCTTTGTGCATTCAACTAATTGACTCAGCCCTGATTAGTTCTGCCTGGCGCCTTTGCTCGCTCTCAAAACAGTACCACCAAGACCAATTCGTGCTTTAAGGATTCACCAAGACTCCATGCTATGAATTAAACATCTACTTAATTCATTGCACACATCCCTGATCTATTACCCAACACGTCAATATCAAATACACAAACACAATAAAATATAATTAATATAAAAATATATATATATATAAATAAAACTTTACCTCGCTCTGAGATTCCAATACAAAACACCACTCAACAAAAATTGACAACATTATATACACATTTATGATAAACATTATAAATCTCCTTAACTCTTCATATAATATTTCGAACTCATCCATTTCAAAAATAAATCTCCTTCACAGCTTAAATATCCTACATGTACATAAAACAAAATTTATTAAACTATAACTCTTCTAATCTTGTAAATAAAATAATAAAGAAAATTTAATTAAAACCGTAGTGTTATATTTAATTAAAAAAAAATTATTAAGCTATTTAATTTTATCGTTACAAAAAACTCAAATACTTTATCATAACGCACGGTATAATGACCCTGCATATAAAATAAAACATTCTAGAATAATAAAAATTTTTTTTTTAAGTTCTAATTAAATAAAACCGTTCCGAACATAAATAATTATTTCCCAAAATAATTACAAGTCCCAATGTAAACCAAACTCCCGAATTAAAATTGATATCTAATTCATAAAAATTTTTCAAAGTCCCACTTCAGTATTAAAATTCATAGATACAGTAAAATTATTACGAAAATATTATAAGTTCCAATGCGTGAACAAATTTCTAAGTTAGAATAATATTTCATCTATATGATATTACAGATCTTAAATTTTATTCAAAATTTTCTAAGTATCGTGAATCGGTTTCAGAAAATTATTCTATGTTCCAATTCACGAATAAACTTCTAAGTTAATACAACATTTTATGTTTAAGAGGAAGAAGAGATTTCCACCTACTTCTTGATTTTCTTTTGAGTGCGGTTTACACCAAGCATCCCCCGTTTTCTGATCGTGTCCGGACTTATAAGGATATTTTTCTTCACAAAAACGTACGGTTATCTTCGGTACGATTCCGATACCACCTACAGAAATACACAGCTGCAGTGCTGCACCACCCGGGAAAGCAGCGCATTGCGAATCTTTCAAAAAGGTAAACGACTATGTAAATATCAACTTGTTTACACATTCATGATTTGTCCAATGCATCTAGCGAAGAATATTGTTTTCGCCGAGCCAATCTGTCGATTTCTCCCGGTCACAGTATATTTCGTGCGGGAAACACTTTCTTGCCATAATTCACTTAATATTTTATGCTTATTTTAATATTATAGTTTTTATAAAAATTATAATAACATTTTTATATTATTTAATAAAAATTAAATTTGCCAAAATATTAACTTAATAAATATCTATATACACATCATGATGAAATAAATAAAATAATAATTAATTTAATTAAATCTCGAAGTGATCTTGATTATGCCTATTTATAATTTACCACCAAACTCAAGATCACTGCAATATGTTAGGCATCAATCCCAAGGCGAAGTTCAGCATTAAGCTGTTTTTCAACTCAACCTTGATCAGTATTACACAACTATGAAACATGTGCTTAAAAACTACAAAAATCGAGACAAATACATAAAAATAACTGACATTGAATTCCAATTCGTATATCTTCAGCAATACCACAAATTCAAGTGTAATACCTTGCAGTAATATCCCTTACAATATAATAAAAAAATGAGAAGAAAGTCGTGTGGTGGACTTTCTTATACGTATAAGCGTTTCAAACTATACAATTTTAAGAATTTTTTTATACAAAACTTATTCAAAATCCTATTCTAAGTACTTTCATTCTCTGAACAAATCGCTATAGAATGCATACTTTGCACGATATTCGAAAAAAAGTGCTACTCGCTAAGAGTAAAAGTGCTACTTCCGGTCCGAATTTTGAAATTTCATATGTACAAAAAATATTGCAAATCCAGTTCTAAATACTTTTTTACTTTTGATAAATATATATAGAATGCATAACTTACGACATATTTGCAAAAAATCGCTATTCGATAAGAGTAAAAGTAGTACTTCCGGTCTAAATTTTGAAATTTTTTTTATATAAAAGATATTGAAAATTATGTTATAAATACTTTTATACTCGTAACGTACTTGTCTAAAAAGCATGACTTGCGAGATATTCGCAAAAAACTGATTTTCGATAAGAGTAAAAGACAAATTATCTTAAAAAGGTTTTTCGAAATCGGTTGGAATTTCGAAAAACCTTTTTAAGATAATTTGTCTCAAATTTAATTTTGAGTACATTTCAATTCTTTATAAATTTGTTTAAACTAGTAATTGACGAAATATTGGCAAAATTCGAATTTTTCACTGAAGTAAACTGCTACTTCCGGTCTACCGATTTTACCGAAAAACTAGTCAGATCTCAAGAGGGAGATTGTACACGTAAATACAAAATTTGGAATTTATATATACAGCGGTTTGACCGCTATTGTGGTCACACACACAGAGAGAGAGAGATAGAGAGAGAGAGAGAGAGAGAGAGAGAGAGAGAGAGAGAGAGAGAGAGGGAGAGAGAGAGAGAGAGATAGAGGGGGAGAGAGAGAGAGACATTTTTTAAAAACCACTTTTTCGGTATCAGGGGACTTCAAAACGTGGACATCTGCAAAAATCTCGAGGTCGAAAATTTTCATCATCACAATACTTCCTTATACTACGTATAAGAAAATTAAAAGAAAGAAAAGGAGCTCCACTGTGCAGTCTAGAACGGCTCCACACAAACACATTACGACACAACATTAATATAACCCCCTAACCACTGGCTCACATCCATATCGCCCGTGATTCTAAATATCTCTTAACTTTTACGCGAAAAGACGTGACAGTGGAAGCAATCTCATAAGGCAGACAATTATACTTGCTGTAGATATTAAACGTGAATGACCTCCGGTAGAGAGCAGTTCTGTGCCGTGGCGAAGATATTTTACCTCGAAATCTGGTGGTGAGGTTGTGTATGTCAGTCCTAAACCGTATCTTATTATATAGATATGGCGCCGACCCCAAAGAAAGTATTTTATGGTACATAACCAAACATCTCAGCTCCCGCCTGGCCTCCATACTCAACCAACCCGCACTGGCCAGCGTATGTGAAATAGAATCATATTTTCGTATACAATAAATATATCTTAAGCAGGAGTTTTGCACCTTCTGTATACGATTCCTCGTTATGCTATACAATGCAGGATGATATACAGGAACACAGTACGAGAAATGAAACAAAACAAAAGCATCGCAAAGGTTCTTCTTCACAGTATCATTAAAAATATGCCTGTAAGGATACAATTTTTTTAAATTCATATACGCGTTACGAATATAGATTGAAATGTGTTGACGGTACCTATGCGTATTATCCAAAGTTAGACCTAGACTCTTAGCATTTTCCACCAACGGCAAAGGAACACCATTAATTTTCAGGCTAAAGATCTGTGAGATATTGTCACAAACATCGTCTTTGATTTGTTAGGATTAATGGTAAGGCAATGCGCGAGCGAAACATTGTGCAAATAATCGAGATCTCGGTTCATATTAGCAGCAGCTTCATTCCACCGACTAGGGTGAAAGGAATAATAAATTTGTGTGTCGTCGGCATATGTATGGAAACTACAAGAAGTCAAACCCTTGTAAAACTGATAGGCATAAATTGAGTACAAAAGAGGCCCCACGACAGAGCCCTGAGGCACACCCCGATTGACACTTAGACGGTCAGACAAGCAGCCGTTGATGTCCACATATTGTGTACGATCACGTAAATAACTCTCAAACAGTGACAGTACCAAACCACCAAAACCTATATGCTGCAGGACACTCAGCAATATGGGGTGAGCTACAGTGCCAAAGGCCTTACTGTAATCCAAGAGAACCAAGCATGCCAGTAAGCCATTATCCGTTGCCTCTAGAATATCATCCGTAATTTTCAAGAGTGCAGTCTCACAGTTATAGCCTGAACGAAAACCCGATTGTACAAGAGGAAGTATTTCACCGAGAGAAATATATTCTGTCACTTGTTTAGCCACAACGCCCTCGAGAATTTTCGACAGCACTGGGAGGATACTAATAGGCCCAAGGTAACGAAGCTCCTCCGGCTGCCCGACCTTTGGCAAAGGGTGGACAACAGCGCACTTCCAGGACTCAGGGAACACACCGCCAGTCAGGCATGTGTTTATAATATGCGTCACATATGGGGTAATCGCAGGACAGCACATCCGAATCATGGCCATCGACAAACTATCACACCCGGTGGCTGAGGACTTAATATTTGCCATCATTACATTGATATCACATTCCCCTACAGGTGTAAAGCTAAACTCCGTGGGAAGATTATTGCCAGCTCCATAAAGTGCCTGAAGTATCTCCCCATGATCAACATCAGAATCACCACCCACAGCCCCAATGAAATAGTCGTTTAGTCTATTTGGATCACTCAACCCTACCGGAATGTCCATGTTGGTGGACTTCCCAATACCCAAGCTCCGTAGATCCCTCCAAACCGCCCGACTCCCCCCAGACCGTGAAATGTAGTCAAAATATGCTCTTTGTTCTAATCTACAAGTTTTAGTTGTCAAATTCCTTAAAGATTTATAGTATAACCAGTCCTGTGGATCTTTTGTTCTGCGAAATTTTCCCTTACTTTTGTCTCTAAGAGATATTAACAATTTTAAATTATCCGTAAGCCATGGAAGACGACGTTTGGTAAATCTTCGAGTTATAACTGGAGCATGTAGATCAAATAGCGAGACCAGGGCGGCTGTTCGGATCAAAATCTTATCATCAATATTAGGACTATAAAAAATGTGTTGAAAGGGTATGGACAGCAGATAAAACCGAAAAGCGTCATTGTTAATGGCTCGGAAATCCCTATAAGAACGGAATCTAGGTAGAGGTTTATGTGATTTGATATGTAAAGTAAAAAGGACAAAGTCATGATCCGAAAATGCACAATTGACAACACAGCTGCTATCGATTAGTTCAACATCATTCACAAATAGAGGGTCCAATAGCGTAAGAAGTCTAGTAGGTTGATCAATTAATTGTGAAAAACCCATTGAATCAAAATAATCAACCAAATAAGTATCCCGAGAGTCCATTACATTTAAACAGTCGATATTGAAATCACCGCAACAAATCACAGGATCACATGTGGGTAGAACCGATGTTAGCGTGTTCTCAAGAATATCGAGAAAATACTTGTAATTTAGAGTAGGTGGCTTATAGACACCACCTATAACAAATCGAAAAGATGATGAACTAATTTTTACGAACAGCTGTTCAATATCATCAAGTGTATTAATAATCTTAAAGGTAATGTATGTACTAATATATATTGCAACCCCACCACCCCGTCCAGGCCTATCACGTCTCATCAAGGCAAAACCGGGAATCTTAAGACTTTCATCAAGAATATTAGAAGTCAACCAAGTCTCAGTCACAACTATAATGTCTATTCGCTTATGAGTTACAAAACCAGCTAATTGATGTACCTTAGGAAAAAGAGATCGGACATTAATGCAAGCCACCCTCAAATTATCATATCTCATTACTGCAACAAAATGTGCGTGTGTCCGAGAAATTAGAGATGCGCCATAAGTGGTAGCTCCTGTAATAATACATTAATATGAACTACAAAAACAAAAATAAAATAAACTACAACATAATAGAAATTCCGTACACAGTTAATATAAAGTAATGTGAAAAGTAATTTTTATGACGCACGAATATAAATATGTAAGCTCAAATTGTACACTCCAACTGCAAGGTGCAAAGGTACTATTATTAAATTATTGTCCTATATCCTGTAAAGTTAATAAATCATGTATTAATGAATGCGAAAAACTTAATTGAGCAAAGTTTCAAGGCCGCTCCGAAAAAGCCAGAAATAAAAATAGTAAACTAAAAGCGGCAAAAGTAAAAGGTAAAAAAAGAAATAAAAGTAAAAGCACATATAAATAATTAAATAAAGTACCATACCACAACCTCTTAATTTTCCAACTTGAAGTGAATAAAGCAGTAGCAAACTATCAAGAGCACATTAGATGTTGTACCAAAAGTAAGACAATATTAATTATAAATTAGACGTGTATTCACAGTACTACATCCTATTGTAATCCTCCTGCGTTTTTATCTTAATCACTTGTTTATTTTCTTTTCTCACATAAAGCACAACATCAACCGACCACACATTTCCGTTACCGTACTTCTGCCTAGCGTCCCTTACGAACTTATGTCTCCTCCTAGTTAGATCTTCGGTAATTACAATTTTCGTGCCCCTAAGTTCCTTCTTATTTCTCATAATAATATCTTTAAATTTATGGCTTGAAAATTTAACCATAATACCGCGCACGGAATTGCCCGGGGTACCGAGTCTAGGGCAACGATCGATGTTATCGTCCGTTATTTTAATTTTCATGTTAGTGCGGCATATATCCAAAACTTTATCCAGCACCACTTCACTGTTTGTTTCTTGAACCCCGAAGATTCGAACGTTATTCCGCCGCGTATACTGTTCAAGTTCATCGACAGTATTCAATAACATTGCGTTTTTGCCTTTGAGATTCTCGACATCCTCTACGTATTTCTTCAACACCTGATCGATACGACCTTCAACGACTTTTGTGACCGTATCTGACACTGTTTGTAAAAAAACTATCGCTTTTTAATAGCTCATCAAGAAATTCTTTAAATAGCGCTTTAATATCGAGAATCTGTTCTCGGAGCAACCAAAACACATTCACTCAGAGCACATGTCTCTTACATACTGATTACTACTTATTACTGTTAAGAAAGTAAAAAGGAAACTATTTTGCTTGAATATTTCTACCTAATAAAAGCTGTAATAGTTATTTACGAACCAAGTGCGTGAAATCATATTTCGCGAATGAGTGACCAGTTTAAAGCGCGAGCCGTAGGCGAGCGCTTTATGGACACGAATTCGCGAAATGTTTCACGCACGAAGTTTGTACAATATTTTTTGTACGAGAAGTATAATAATAATGCATATTGTTAAATACGTTATCGTTTATGACACACTACTAATCTCTTGATATTAATTAAAAAAAATTGAGTTGGCAGTATTGATTATTTGTCGCTGTTATGTCGTTGAGCAGATTGAAGTGTCTGTTCTAACCATGGACTTGCCATTTGTGGATATCGTTGGATCGCGTATTACATTAGATACAACTACACTATACATATATGTTTTATATATACCTACCAAAACATGCCATCTCTTGATGAACTTGAGGTTTTGTTTGACTATTTTATACAGTGTTATTCTGGTGATAAGAGACTTATTATTGATGCAGATTTTAACATCCCTACTTTTTGTACTAATAACTGCAAATTAACATTAGCCCTTGAAAATTTTGCTATTGTGTTGAACTTGGTGCAGTGTAACGGTATCCGCAATTCTAATGGTAAAATGTTAGATCTTCTTTTTTCAAATACGCACTGTGTTGTTGAAAGGGATGAAGTTCACCCTGCATTGCGGGTGTCTTTTTGCATCACTTTCCACAGTAAATATACAAACTTTTCAGCTGATAATACCTGTAAGCGGTATAATTTTCGTAAGGCTAACTTTCCAGGACATTATAATGCTCTTACATCTGTAGATTGGACAGTACTAAGCACATACAGTGACGTTAATGATGCTTGTAACTACTTCTATGAAATACTTTATCATCTGTTTGATCAATATGTTCCTGTTTATGGTTGTCAGAGGGGGTTCAAATATAGTTATCCGAGCTGGTACAGCCGCGAAATTGTCCAAAATATCAAGTCAAAGTACAAATACTTTAAGATGTATAAAAGGCATCGTCGTCCAAGTGACCTTCAGAATTTCAAGCATTGTCGTGGACTGGTTAAATGTCAGGTGATGAGAGCGTATCTGCGGCATATTGAAAGTGTTGAGCATTCCATTGGCGAAAATTCAAGAACATTTTGGTCTTTCGTAAATTCACGCCGAAAGATGCCTAGAATACCTGGTCAGATGCACCAGGCTCATTTGACAGTCCTGAATCAATAGTGAAGGCGTTCTCACAGCATTTTGTCGAGGTGTACTGCCCTTCGTCTCCGTTTTCCTCTGATAATATGATGTATGGCGCTACTTCATCAATACACGTTGATGCATTTTCCGAATCTAATATTCTTTCCAGTATTAAGGCGCTCTGGAACACTCTCAGTTCCGGTTGTGATCAGGTACCTAGTTTCCTACTAAAGGATTACGCTACAGTACTTGTAGGACCTCTGTTATCAATTTTCAATTTAATACTAAAAACATCAACTTTCTCTCAAGTATGGAACCTGGCCAGAATATGTCCAGTGTTTAAAAAGAGTTTTGTTTAATATAGCTAAAGTTTTTGAGTCGACCATCTATCTAGTCATCTACCATCAAGTCAGTAGCCTTATTGCTCCAGAACAGCATGGATTCGCTGGCAGAAGATCTACTATAACTAATATGTGCATATTTGCTCAACATGCCACAGAGGTCGTCGATAGGCAGGGCCAGGTAGACGTAATTTATACAGATCTAACTAAAGAATTTGATCGTATTGATCATGGAATAATGTTGGATAAGCTGGAGAGATTGGGTTTTAGTACGTCACTAGTAAGTTTCTATAAATCCTACTTGCAACAACGGCAGTTTCTTGTGTCTTATAATGGTTTTGTTTCTGACACCTGTCCGATTACTTCTGGTGTGCCGCAGGGGTCCAATCTTGGGCCTCTCCTATTTTTATTATTCATCAATGAACTTGTGGGGCAAATAGACTGCAGTATATTAATGTTTGCAGACGAAATTATATAAATCTATAAGTACGTTGAAAGATTGTGACAAGCTTCAGTCAAACTTGCTTACTGTCGATAATTGGTGCATTACTAATGGGTTGGACCTCAACATTTCAAAATGTAGGGTCGTCTCCAACACTCGGAAACTGTCACCTCTACATTTTAGCTACACTGTCAAATGCATTTGTATTTTCAGATGTGGTGGCATCCGTGATTTGGATGTTTATTTCGACTCCTTTTTGACATTCAATAAATATGTTCAGGATGTGTTGGCTGCAGCTAGTGGGATGTTGGGTTTTGTCTTACGCAATACCAAATCTTTTACCAATATCTCAACACTCAAAACTTTATATTTCGCTCTAGTCCGCTCAAAAATGGAGTATGCTGCAGTTATATGGAATCCGAAGTACGAAACCCATAGATTAAGTTCTCATTCTTTTGTAAGATATTGTACTGTTCTATTATATAAGTACTATTGTGTATTGTAAATTACCTTATTATTGGGTAAAACTGTTGGGCAATAAACATTTATTTATTATTTATTATTATTTATTATACAAAAGTTGTTCTAAATTACGTTTCAAGTCCAATTTTGAGATTTTTATATACAAAGATTATTCCAAATCTAACTTTAAATATATTTGTACTCTTTTAAAATCTATATATTTATGTTTCTTAATAACATGCTAATATTTACGAGGGTTATTCTTGGGTCCATTTTGTGAAAAAAGCTTCTTATGAATATATGTGCTAAAGTTAAAATAAATTTTTTTTTGGAAAACTTTGGTATTAGCCTAGATATTTTTATGAAATTTTATACACGCCTTTTATGCATCAAGATGTATTTTCTGATGTACAATCAATTTTTACCTGTGGTGTCTGTACGGGTTTTCTTTTTTAATTTTGTTACGCTGTAAAATTTACTTTTGTTTTTAGTTCTCGAAAGGTTATGTGTCTTTGTCTAAGTACGTAGATTTTGTATAAGCTCGAGACTTTTGGGCGAACCGTGTACATCGTTTGATTCACCGGTTGGAAAGACCGTCTGCCGTATATCTATGTGTGTGTGCTAACTCGACTATTGTACTCTTAGAGCCTTAGGTCGCGAACCGTGAGATTGATCGATATGTAATATGTATTATCGAGCAAATACACTCTTTATGTGAAGGAAACTCTGTATCTTGTGAACTAATTCTAATTATCTTAGCTCTAGCTTATTTTACCCTACCTGTAGATGCGAATAATTTGCATTTGCAGTTACTTTTTACGCCTTGCTTCAGTTTTTTCAATATCTACTTATTTATTACGTCCGATCTCTACAAAATGCATTTATTTGTGGCTTGAAATGCTCCGAGACGACAGTCAGGCCGTTGTGTTTACTGTTTCACGTGTTTATGCGTATTTCCAAACACAGTCTCTCGAGCATGTCCGATTATTATTTTTCCTTCGCAGTTATCTCACTAAAAAAAAATGTAAGAAGCATTAAAATAGGGAAGTGCTTGGAATACGGGGCATACTATTAATTATTTTGCCGATCGCTTGTTGCTCTAACATCGTTATCCTAAGTATTAGGAAGCTTCTATTAATCCTTCTTTGGAACTGCTGTAGGGGTTAAGAGTCGTGATACTCTGAAACATAAGCTTTGATCGGTTTTCTTTACCGTCTCCTTGCAGCGTTTTGATTAGAGCTTGCATATTTCAATAGTTACCTGCAGTATCTGTTTTCCTTCCGTAATAAATGGTATATATACTTCTGAGATTGTTTTGTTTATTTCTGTCGAACACTTGGTTATGTCGCCCAGCTGATCGTGCGCGTCACGTTTACCAACTGTTGGTATGTGAGTTCGCTCTCGAACTGCCGACTTTTGTTTTCTACGTACTATTGTTGAGTATTTCGCTTATTTTCTTTTCGTCTAAGTTATGTGTAGGGTTGCGTTTAATTATATTTAAGTCACGATGTCGACTCCCTTATTGTCAATTTAGTTGTGTGCCTATGATGTTTATTTGAAATCTCCCGCCTTTCGTACAGTGATATTTCCGGGCTTGTTAATTAATGCGTGGAATTGACGCACATGAGATATGGAAGAGGTTCCCGTTTTTGACGGCACTTTATAGTCGATTCTTGTGTAAGAACAAGGTGTGCAAATTGCTTATCTCCCTTTAGTAACTTGGTTACATTATCTATGAAGATATTTTCGCATATGCGGCTTTAATTGGAGTAAGCAGTAATTACCGTTACCTTAATTTTGGTTATTTTCGTGAATTTCTACCGTTATACCGTTACCTAAAATTCACGCATGGCCACGTGTTGGTCTTTCGTAATTTAAATTTTGCACCCTTGAGTGACTTGTGGAGTCGTTTTCCGCGGAATCTCCATTTTCATATTGGGGTAAGTGTTTGAAACTTTGTGTTAATTTTCGGGATTTTATCTTTGTTTCTTTTCTCTTATAATTTAATAGGATTCTTTTGACGGGCACAAAAGCCCACAGCAGCCATATTTCTGGCTTTATCACCCCGCATTATCGCTGAAGAGCGCGGTGGTTTCTAACGTTGTCGCAGAAGTTGCATTTCTACATCCATCCCGCCTGTTGAAGTGGAATCTTCATCAAGGGGGCCTGCGCCATTTTGGTTATCGTTGCGGCCATCCGACGTCCATTTTGTCAGTTAAGTGCAACTAATGATTGTAATTTACATCTTAATTACGTCTGAATTCTCGACGACTTCATACCAGAGCGCTGGACTTTATCGTACCTAAGTTTGAACTAAGAATTTTGAGTGGCCGTAATAACCGATGCACCACTTAGTTAACTGCAAGGTCACATAGTAATCCTAATGAAATTTACCGTTATTTTTCTTGTTTTGTTATGCAAACTGGTTTTGCGAAATACAGGGAGACCCCATGAAGATGTTATAAGGGCTCTCACTGTTATGTTGAATAAGTAGTTCAACAATAATTTTAGTCGGTCATTACCGTAAATTATATAACTTTTGTTGTGTCGAAAATTCAATTAATTATAAACTTTAGTAAATTCTTTAATGTAGCACTATATCTCTTGAAAGGTTAATCTTTAATTTAGTAGACTATCCAGTAAATTCATTACCAAAATCATATTAGTATTTCTCTTTGATGTGCTGAATTTTAATCTTGCTTTTATAATAATTTTTGCACGTTTATTTCCGTAAGTTAGAAATTTGACTTACGCGTATGTTCATTTAATTTTTCCTGAGCTAGTCAAAATCATTTCTGCAAGAGCAAATTTTGTTCGGGAAGCTCAGTGTATTCTGTATATTATAAAATTTCCTTCTTAATTTTATCTTTAATTATTTGACTTTTGTTAATAAGTAACCTTCTTTTAAATTAATTTTGAACATGTAATCAAACCTTGTGTTTGGTATTTAACGAATTTTCACTTTATTAGTCTAAGTCTTAAGTTCTAGATGATAATAATTTTCTTGCGTTCATATTAAACACATTTTGTGTTAACATTGCCGTTGTGGCGTTCTTTATGATATTACTTGTATTTACATTTGTGAGGTAATGAAACGTTTCTGCTACCAACCATCTTCTGCTGCAACGCAGAGATTATGATTTAGTGTTAAGACTTGTTTTTTTTTATTTCATTAATTTTACCTAACGCTTTGTTTACATATTATCAAACTGTCTAATTTTCATTTCATTTTATTAAAATTAATTTCATTCAACGTTTGCTATCCTTTTTTTTTTATATTTAAACTGTTCATACCGATTCGTGACATTTTGTAATTTTCTGTTAATCTTAACTTCTTCTTTTATTTTAAAAAAAAACTTACTCATCACATCAAGCTTAAGTAAAACTTGCTACTTTTCGAAATACCTTATCTTTTATTTTTAACCCTACAAATCTCAAATAATATTGTGACAAGCACGTACATAAGGTGAGGTGCAAACGTATATACAGGGAGTTCAATAGGGAACCCGCTGGAGGGACACAGCCAGTGGTAGCTCATAGGAGGCGCAGGTAGGTTATCGTAAGGTAACACAGTGTCCTGGTGCCCGGACAACGTCGCTAGCGTCGCTGCCGACCGACGCTCTACTTTTAGGTGTTTTAGTTTTCTGAACCGTCACGCCGTCTGCGACAGAGTTAGCTCGGCCCTGCGTTAACCAGATTTTATCAACCCCTATTGTGATTCTCCGTTATCTTTTCCTTATTTTAGTCAGATATCTTAATGCGACGTAGTTCCGGTAGCAATTTTTTTGAAGCAACATAATGTTTTTTTAACGTTTCGGAGCAAATGTGGTCTCTTGTTTTTTTTTCGTTTGACGTACGGTTTTCGCTTAAAAAAATAAAATTCATTAATGTGCATGATGTTATGAAATTAGGTATTAACAAGGATTAAAAACAATCTAGTAGGTAAGAAGCGGATTTTATTTAGTAATCATAAACAGTTTTGACATTTATCTATCTAGTATACTTGTCATGTAATTAAGTCGTCAAAACATTAACTTTTATTAAAAGAACATGGTTCAATTTATGAATTCTGAGTATGCAGACATGCATTACATGTACGGGCTAGCTGATGGTAATGCATTGGAAGGCAGGCGGTTGTATGAAGACGGCTTTCGAAATTGAAATATTCCGGATGCACGAACATTTTCAAGCATTCATAGAAGGTTGTGCGAAATGGGAAGTTTTGAATTAGACAATCATTTAAAAGGAGTGCAACGTACGGTAAGAAGTCCAGAAATTGAGGGAGCGTTTTTGAATTTAGTTGAGGAAAAGCCAGGAAAACTGTGAACAATTTGAATACCTCACATATTCTTGCAGGGAAAATTCTCCATGATTTTTTATTATATCCTTACCATATCCAATGGGTTCAGGCTATACTACCTCGCGACTTTCCATTATGTATAAACTTTTGCCAATGGTATCTTCATAAATTGATTAAAAATCCATTATTTCACACTGAAATTTTATTCACGGACGAATCCATTTTTTCCAAAAACGCCATTCAAAACTTCCACAACAATCATTATTGGGCTGAAGAAAACCCACATGCAATCTTGGAATCCCGTCATCAGGAGCAGTTTTAGCACCCTACAGTTCAGAAGTTAAGACATTTAGGACATATGTTCATATGAAGTTTTTTTTTTATAAAATAGACCCAAGAATAACCCCCGTAAATATTAGCATGAAAGAAGAAATATCCTGTAAAGTGCATAATTTACGAGATATTTGCAAAAAGTCGCTATTCGGTAAGAGTAAAATTGGAAACATTTTTACACAAAATTACGCGCTTTTCTTATACTTATTGCTGTGGTTACAACAATATTCAATAAATGCTGAGATTACATTAAATATCTTTCAAAATCTTCACCTATAAATTTATAAATCTAATCCCTATCAGCATTCAATTTATTGTTGTGAGTTCTAGCAGTGATCTTTCCTCTTTTTCTCTGGTGTGTTTCTTATTTAGTCTTTTATTTGGATAAGGTTAATAATAAAATCAATTTTTTTAAATTTCATAAAACATTTATATTGATCTTTATTGTAGTAAACAACATCAAATTTTTTTTTATTAACAACATGTGGCTGTGTCAAGAATGTTTCATGACAATTATAATACATAGAAAAACATAATTTCTTTTTTTTTTATTACGATTCAAGAAAAATATTATCTTGCTATTTTATCCTTAAATATAATCTATTTATAGATTCCAAAAAAAAATATTCCCATACGAAGCTAATTTTTATTTCAACAAAGACATACATTCGCACATAGTGCCTTTGATGATCTAAAACTTTGCAATGAAGAAAATATCTTGAAAATGACCTATACCAATCTCTGAATGAAAATATTCGCACATAGTACATCCAACAGATTGGCGCTTGTCCATCAAGAATATTCCTGTCTATTCGTATTTTCTACTTGAAATTATAATTAAATTTGACCACAACAATCGTTAATAATGCCCAGTGATACACAGGAAGCAAATATTTGTACATAGTACCTCAAGTGCTCTCAACACCATTAACGATCTTCCCACAATTACAATAAGATCAATGCAGTTTAATAATATTTATTTTAAATGATGTTCAACGCCTTGCCAAAAGTAAATATTTTCACATAGTACTCTTGGAGTACGTCTTACATCATCAATTATTCAAAACTGTATATTTATTTCAATAACTTACTTATGTTCCTTATAAATTATCAAATTATTTTTTATTCAAGTCTTCCATTTTGATATATTTAATATTGTGAAACAGTAAAAAAAAAATGAAATTATTAAATGCAGCAAATAATTAACAATAACAAAATTAAAATAATAATTAAATTCAAAATGAACTAAAACATTCAAAACTAATATAAATTTAACGTAGTGTTGCGAAAACCCCTACTATTATTCGCAAACGATCTCAAAATTTTTACGTCTTATTAATTCAAAAGATCGGCTTCATCTCCTTCTCCATCTGGTTTCACCCCTCTATATAGCTTAAAACAAACGATAGCTACGCAGTCGCAGCGCTATGTCTATTGAACTAACATTTACGTTAGTATCATTTCATTCATTTTATCTCCTTTAAGTTTTTCCAGTCGCGTAAACACATCTTTCGCACTTTGACAGTTAAATGTTTATGAAATGGCGCCACTCAAAAATTGTTTACTGAGATTTACACACACTTTCCATCCTTCGTCTTCGGTGGGTATGTTCTTATTTTCTTAACGCTATCCTTCATTGTATCTGTACAGGGTGGCTGACAAAAAACGCCCCAAGCCGTAGCTCCGTTATTTACTATCCGATTTTAAAAAACGAAATATAAAATAAAATGGTTAAGTAAATACTATCAATTGGCGTAATCAAAATATTATTAGGAACAAAAAGTTTGAACATGCGATAGTCAATTTTTTTTTATAAATGGCAACGAATATTTTTAATTAATGTTTCGGATAAAGAATGTTTTCCTGATTTTGATGATGTATAACACGTCAATTTTTCAACATAAGTTTCAAGTGTGCCGTGAATAGCAATCAAATGCATCAAGTAATAAATACTGTCAATTAGAATGTAAATGTTAATAAATACTGTCATTGTGACATTTGTGTATCGGTGTGACATTAGTTCAACGTTCTGATTCTTTCTGTGAGTTTAATTCATCATTAACATGGATAGCAATCAACTGACCGACATGTTGCAAGTATACTTTGAATGTAATCGAAATAGTGCTGAAGCTGTGAGACTCTACAATTATCGTTATCCGACAAGAGAGGTTCCAGACCGTCGTAAATTCGGAAGAATCGAACAGAATTTAAGACAATATGGAGCCTTCAAAATGCCAAAAAGTAAGAGTCGACAGTTTAAGGAAAATACAGAATTGGATATTCTTTTATGCGTGGAAGAAAGTCCATGGACTTCTACTCGGGGAATTGCAAATGAGGTCGGCGTATCGCACCAAACAACACAAGCGATACTCAAAAAGCACAAGTTCATACCATATATCTCTCAAAAAGTACAAGCACTATTGGAAAATGATCATGGTCGAAGAATGCAATTTTGCAACTTTTTCTTAACTGTTACACAACGAGATCGTAATTTTTATCGAAAAATTATTTGGTCGGACGAATGCAGTTTCAGTAATAATGGCATTTTTATCAGAAAGAACAATCGATGTTGGAGCCAAGAAAACCCAAGAATTATAATTGAGAATAATTTTCAGCAAAGATTCAGTTTAAATGTATGGTGCGGTCTTTGGGGTGATCGATTAATTGGCCCATTTTTCATAGATGGCATCTTAAATCAAGCAAAATACCATCAACTATTGCGTGAAAACATTACAAACTTTTTAGATGATTTGCCAATTGCCGAGCTAAACAGAATGTACTTTCAGCAAGATGGCGCCCCTCCTCATAATGCCTTAATAAATGTTGAATGGTTAAATGCGACATTTGCTGAGAGGTGGATAGGGACCAATGGACCAATTCAATGGCCCGCTCGTTCGTCCGACCTTACGCCGCTGGATTCTTGGTTATGGGGCTATCTTCAAGATCAGGTTTATTTTACTAGTCCGGAAAATATAGACATTTTACGGCAAAGAATTCTGAATTCTTGCCGCGAAATACCTCCTAATTTTATACTCAACGCCACTAATGGAGTAATTAGAAGGTGTCAACTATGTCTTCAACAAGGCGGCAGACAATTTGAACAATATTTGTAGATAAGTTTCGTATTTACTTGTATTTTTTTAAAATTTCCATTCCAATAAAATGATATTAACCACGGCACACTTGAAACTTATGTTGAAAATTGACGTGTTATGCATCATCAAAATCAGGAAAACATTCTTTATCCGAAACATTAATTAAAAATATACATTGCCATTAAAAAAAAAAAATTGACTATCGCATGTTCAAACTTTTTGTTCCTAATAATATTTCGATTACGCCAATTGATAGTGTTTACTTAACCATTTTATTTGATATTTTGTTTTTTAAAATCGGATAGTAAATAACGGAGCTACGGCTTGGGGCGTTTTTTATCAGCTATCCTGTATATGATCATATCGCCTCTCTTATCTCTGTTTACATGTTTTCTCTTTCCACTAACTAAGGTTATTCTCAACTTCTTCTTCTAGGTGCCTTCCTTGGATGTAATTGGAAATACATCATGTACTACTGGAATCTTTTTCATCAAAACCGTATTACAAGGAGTACTTACTTCCATAGCACGGCCTGCAAGTTCCATCCAATTCTTTTCTGTTTCCAGTATGTCGATTTGTAAATAACTGCGTACAATATTAATGTTATCTCTTCTTTGTAGGTTTTAAAATAACCTCACAAAGTTTATACTGCTGTCTTTCATGCCTTTTGTATTTGAGCATACAAAATTTCAAAATGTATCCTATTTCTACATCTGGTGTATACATAAAATGCATTAATTTATTGTCCGAGATAGAGAAATACTTTTCCATATACAAATTTTTTTATTAGATATATGTAGGTATCAGGTATTTATTATTCTTATAAATATAATTATGAAATCCTCTAATAAATTTAAAATCATTGTACAATTTAAAATCTATTTTTATTCATTTGAATGGACGCTTTCATCACAAGCATGCCGAATATAGCCTTGCTCGTACAATTTTATGACATTTAAATGATTCGCCCTTTTAATTGTTCCATCTCTCAACATCACTCTCTCTCGGTTATTTGCTTTTAATACATTTTTATTTTTGAACAGTGGTCCATTTCTTAAAATGTTTAATGCTATTCTAACACTTTGCGAGAAGTTTGGTTCTGTTTTTGTATATTCAAACCATATCTTGTGCTTGTCTTTTCTATAAAATATAGAATGCAATTTATTTTGTGTTTATTTTTATTTCTTAATTCTTAATATATTTAAACTTAAATTATTATATCTCTATTTTCATAATGACATTGCCCCTTAAAGGTTATGCAACTCATTATTCAGCTACTAAATCTGTGAATTTATTAATTATTCTACCTTAAACCATATTTAAAACTTAAAATTAATGTTCTTATTCTAAAGTTTAACTATTTAACAATTTTCATAATTCTTAAACTATAAAGATAACGGCAGTATGTGCGTCTAAATTATACAATAGTTCTTCTAAATTAAGTTTTAAATGCTTTTATCTTCTTAAAAAATTAACCTGTTAGTAAATTTATTTATACAGAAAGTATTGAAAATCAAATTTTAAATACTTTTATATTCATATTGTTTCTGCCTAGAGATATTTGCCGAAAACTCATTTTTATAAGAGTAAAAGACCTACTTTCTTGTAGGAATTTCGAAAAACTATCTTAATAATTCCTGTTCAAATTCATTTATTAGAAACTACATAAATTCTTTTAACTTAAAATTTGATTTTTTCACTAAACTGCTACTTCCGGTCTACCGTTTTACTGAAAATCTAATCACATCTCAAGAGGGAGATTATACTCGTAAATATAAAATAATTTGATTTTGATAGCTTTAGCAGTTTGAACCGTTATCGTGGTCACATACACATACATACATAGAGAGGGGGAAAGACACTTTTTTGGTATCAGGAAACTTCAAGACGTGGACATCTGCAAAAATGTCGACGTCGAACATTTTCGTCGTCACAATACTTCTTTATAGTATGCATAAGGAAGTAATAATATATTTGTATCAAAAATTATGTGGAAAATAAATATTAATAATAAATTTATTCGCATTCATTAACTACCGTATTCATTAATATCGATACCTGTTACATTCTTACAGTACTTTTATCAATACCATACACACCATTAGCCTATCACAACCTTGATCGCCTACAATCCTCCAATACTCAAGATTTCAGAAGATCTCGACAAGTTCAATCAAATAACATTATAAGTGGCTTTGACTGGAATAGTTTAGAAAATCAACAGCCTCCACAAAGCGAGGCAATTTTCTTCGAAGAGGATAATTTAAAAACAAACGTAGGTAATTCAAAAATTTGGCAAACAACGACAGGTCAAGCACCGGCATTATCGTCTGTTGTGGATATACCAGGTATGGGTACGACTTCTTCGCCGTGTGAACAAGCTTGCCAAATTACATCTGAATATAATCCAGTATGTGGGAGTGACGGAATAACGTATGGAAACGACCGACGACTTGCGTGTGCTATTAATTGTGGTAAACGTAAGTATATTTATTTTTATAAATATATAAATATTGTACTAGGAGGGTGTGTGATATAACATTTGATGTTAAATATTTTTAATTTCTGAACGTATTTTTGTTATGGAAACAATCGAATTATATGTGACACTTTAGCCTCTAGGCATTTAAATTCGTTGTTTAATTTTATAGATATTTATTTATAATTTTATAAAGTTATACTATCAGCTAGCTCAAATATATTTAAATAATAGTAGCATGAATAAGCATTTTAAAAGCCTGTCTTTTATCTCAGAAGGTTTGGGTTCTGAATTCTGGGACCCCAGACTATATAGGAACGTATGCTATCGACTTAAATGGATCGTTGTCCTTTAAAAATTGGTACCATGTCCGTCTCTTGCTTGACAATCGCTTGGCATCTGGTTAGGTTCGGTTAGTTATTACCTTTTCTAAAAGTATTGACTCAATTTTTAGTAAATATTACGTCTTCAAGTTGAAAGCCGTTAAAATCACCAAGTCCTTTAGTAAACATTTCAAATTCATACTTGTATAAAAACAAAAATCCTGGTTTAATTGGAGTATTAATTTCATTTTCACATAAATTCAAGACAACATAAGTGAAGAAATATAAAATTTATTACAAGCTTATATATTTACTATTAGATTATTATCTATTCACATCAGTGTGATTGCTGCTGAAGAAGAAAGAGGTTTGCGGCTCGATCCCAGTAAAGCTTAATTGTTAATATGTGCTCTATATTGCGTTATATTTGTATATATAGGTCAATTACCCAAACAGGCGATACACGTCATATGAAACGTCACTGTGATGTCATAACAGTGTTGACAAATAACGTTGTTTTGAGCAAGCTGTACTTTGAAAATAATCTGTGGTTAGGACTAGGTTGACATTTTAAAATATTAGCAAATACTATTAATATGTTTTAAATTATTCGACTATGTCTACAAAAAATATAAACAAATTCTAAATACATGTGAGTTTATTTATTTTAGACTATATTCACAAAAATAATATACACAAAATCTATATATTATTATACATATTAGTGATTAAAAAACTCGTAACATTGCGATAAGCATATGATAAAAAGAAAATAATATTAAGTTGAAATGCTAGTTTTCTTCATCCTTTAACACTGTCTTCTGAATCGGAATCATTTACATTAATTATAAAAGGTAATATATCTTGTCTCTCAAAACCTACTTCTCTATCCCACCATTTTTGAATTTCAGTTTCACAGTGGTTAACGCTATTTGCCCAAATGTCTGGGGTTAACTTGTGTTAATGCCTCTTTCCACAGTTTTATGCATTCGTCCACTTTTCTACCATATTTTCCAATGTGATTGTTATAGTATGTTTTTGTTATTCCCCAGACTAGTTCTATGGGATTAAATATACAATGGTAGGGTGGAAGTCGAAGAACTACGTGCCCATACTTCTCTGCTAAATCATCGGTTTCATATATAGTTTGTGGTTTATGCCTTTACGTAAAGATATAAATGAAATTATTGAATAAAATAATTAAATATATATGTACTAACCGTTTAACTAGATCCAGTAATTGTATTTTTAAAGCAGCTCCGTCATAGTCAATGTTATTATTGGTGAGCCATGTCTGAATTTAATTTTTAGTGGCAGATGATGTTGGACTTTTATTTTTAATAGTACTGTGGTAACTGGCATTATCCAAAACAATTATGGACGGCTCTTTTAAACTTATAAGAAGTTGGTATTCAAACCAGTATAAAAAGTTGTCTCTGTTCATATCACCGTGATAATCTAAATACTGACTATTTGTCGGAAATATTAGGTCTGCTCCAGGAATAAATCCATTAGAACTACCTGCATGTAATACAATATATCTAAAACAAGATAATATAATAAATATACATAAGATAAGAATATGTTATTCTTAGACATATAATGTACCTTTTTCCACCTACTTTTGAAGCTTTTGTGGTTTCTATAGATTCATTTTGCCAAGATTTACGAATTGTTCCATCTTGGAAAACCCAGGTTTCGTCAAGGAACACAAACTGGCGAACATTTTCATGCTTCATACGAACATATTGTTGCAAGAATGTAACACGTTTTAATACAATTTGTGGTAGTTCCATTAAAGCTCGTTTAGGATCATCCTTCTTGTAATTAAAACCAATATTGTGTAATACTGTCCGTAAAGATGACTTGCCACCAGAAAAGAGTTCCTTTTCTTTAAGAGTAATATTCAGTGAATGAAGCGTGATATGTTGTTCTGTAAAAAACTCAAATATTAATTTTATAAACGTAAATCCTTAAGAACTTACTGTTTCTATACATGTCATATACTGTATTTCCTATTGCACACTGAGTAAAGTCATCAACATTTACAACAGGCTTACTTCTAGACCGTTTCGCTTTGGGCTAGATGGTCCAACCCCCTGTTTTGATGTAGATGATATTTTATTTACAGTTGCAATGTGAATATTTAAAGCACTTGCTACTCTCTAAATGAAAAATATTATTATTAAAACGTTTATTGTATAAACTATAAATAACAGAAAATATTACCTCTCGAACTGCTGTTAGGGGTAGCAATGGCGCATTATTATCGCGTTCTTTTTCAAAATACCCGATTAAAGAGAGAATTATTTCTTTAGCTTGCTTACCTAACGGTTTAGGCATGATTTAGTTGTGAAAACAACTGATTGTTAAAAATGAAATCGGCGTATAAATATAGTAAAAATGGAAGAAATACGTATGATAATGAAGTGACTGAAAAATGTAAACAACTATGACAGTATGACATTTGACAGAATAAAATGTTACCATTTTATATGTTGCATCGGCGTACAGTTCTGGTAACATAAAACGTTACCGGAAGCTAGAATAATATTAGGATTAGTAGGTATTATTGTACTTTAATGTTACTTGGACCGAAATTATTCTTTATGAAGTGTATCGTCTGTTTGGGTAATCGACCCATAGATGCACTGTTGGAAAATAATTGTGATATACCACCAGATGATGACGTTGGGGACAATAATCCACCTAAATAATATTAACGAAGGAAATGTTGTACAACCCAATTTAATAAAACAGTATTTTGAATAATATATAGTCATTTCGTTTTAAGTAAAAAATTTTTTGCCAGCATTTTCATTTGTTATCAAAATTTTCTATTATTATATTGAGTAATTCTTCACTTAATTTTAATAATTTATTAGACACTCCGAAACAACAATATGTATATTGCTAAGCTGGTAGTTCTTGTGACTAAAAAAAAGCTATTAATTAGTACAATCTTCAATTACCAATTTTATTTTGTTAAAAGATGTTCAGATTACTAAGAAATTTATTATTAGTGATGAGGCAATGGTCTGAGGGTAGGCATGTTTATTACTCTGGTTCACCTTTAATGCTGTTTGTTCCAATTATTTTTAGTAACCGCTCATCTGTATTTGTAAGAGGTGGATAATTTACAGCTTCACCACCTGTAATGTTTACATTCTTATTAATTTCGGCAGCTTTTGCTTTTACTTTGCATGGCCTATAAAACAATTAAACAATTAATACTGTATACTGTTACTTTGAAATAATCCATATCAATGAACTGAGAAATAATAAAATTACTATATCATTATATTTTGAACAACTTGTGATTTTAGTTTCAGTAAATTATTAAATTAATTTATGAAACCATCAAAAATATTAAATATAAATGTAAAATGTAAACTCGTACCATGGTACAAATATATAAGGTATGCTACAACTTTGACTCAAATTCGTCTATTTCTGCGCTGGATGCAATTTCGTCATATGTGTTGCGTCATCCATCACATGTTTGTAGTTTTGAGTTTGTGCTTTGTTTATATTTAGATTTCGAAGAGTTATATCCGATTATATCGTATTTTGTGTCATTATAATTATTATTTTATATGTTTAGTGTAGTTATTAAGATTTGTGAATATTTTCATTAAGCCAAAGACTTTTAATTTGATTTATTTAGAACTTAAGAAGAGGTTATAACATAGAAGGTAATGAGTTTATTAAATATTGTATTATAAAGCAATACATTTGCCTCTACCTTTAGCTCATCTAATATGGTAAGCTGCTGTGTCTTGAGCTGCAAAAGCAGGTCAGAAAACACTCGAGGAAGGAATATTAAATATTTTCGTTTTCCTAAAGATCGAAACTTATCTCAGCAGTGGATACAAGCCTGTGGTAGAAGGATAAAAAACACAAGAAATCGTAGGTTTTGTATTTGGACGTATTTGTGTACCTTTTAATGATGTTATTATTTACAGATTATATATGTTCACTTCATTTTGCAAGAGACGCATATGAGAAGTGGTATTTAGATAATCGACAGATGAGAGAGAAATATATAAAATCGTACCAAATACTTCATAAAACAGCTGTTCCCACATTGTATATACATACACATAGTGAAGCTGCTGTAAATTACTCGACTTTACAACCATCAACATCAAGGTAACAGATATGAAATAACGCATGAGTGTACTTACTTTTAAATTATTTAGTATACAGAGTAGGATGTTGCAGAGGAAGAATGTTAATCTGTAATACGTACCTTCATATAATCACTACTTATACTGTATTTAAAAAAATACAAATAAATTTGTTTGTATGAAGCAATGAACCTAATAATAACCTATGTATTATATGCCAATGTAAAAAGTATTACCTATGTAATGAATTATTACAGTTATTCCATCAATCCATCGGAAGAAATCGACCTGTTACCTCCAACTGTAGAAGATACAGAAGTAACATTCTCTATGCCAAAAGAAGATTCCTCAACAAGGTAAGGAAAAATTTAACTCGTTAGTGGAGTTGTCAAAGCATAGTTATTATGAAAAGAGTTGTATTCAAATAAGCTGTCAAATTAAAAGCTCAAAATGTTTTAAATAGTCTTGTAATGTTGAAGTGGTGTGCAATGTAAAAATACTTAAAGAAATTGCTGTTTCATACTTTTAACAAATAAATAAGGTTAGCAATACTACCTTACCATGTTTAATAAACAAAGCATTCTAATTTTAATAATTTGTTCTAGTTGTTCTATTGTTCCCGAGGAAAGAAGAAACCAAACATGCGAAACAGAAAAATATTGTGAAGTAGCATTTACAAAACCTGGAGCTTTTTCATTTAAGTAAATATATATATATATATATCATTAATGATGTAATTTATAATAATAATAATAATAATAATAATAATAATAATAATATTTATTCAATGTAATAAAATCATTACATGAAAAGTCAAAATATACAGACAAACAAATTAAAATTGTATATCAATAAAATTATTATTCAAATATTCATTGATTGAATAAAAACTTTTTGTCAGTAAAAATTTTGATATTTTACTTAAAAAAGTATAGCATTCATTGTCTGTAATATAATCTGTAAGGGAGAATGATCATTGTTACATATGATATTAAGGAATTACAGAAAGAAAATTATCGATTTTAATCATTACCTTCACATTAATACCTATTTTCATATGCCCGAACAGTACACAAATCAGTCTTACTTATTTAATTATTCTATATACTTCTTATTTGATACATATTACTATATACCTATGTTCCATTTTTACTGAAATGCTTGGCCATAAGCTGTTATGTAAGTAATAATGTTGTAGAATTTATTGATTAAGATTATGGTGTATAATAAATAATTTGAATATGCTAAAAACAGTAATTCTGTAATATATATTTTAATATGCATTTTTTTAAAAATGAAACAAATCAAGTTTGTGAAAGATAGTATAACGAATGATTTATGTATTGAGCATTTCTAATTTTGATTTTATAATGCAGACCATCTACTTGAACCGAAAACCCTGAAGACACACTATCACATTGGAAGGAACAATACAGGGAAAATACAGACCTTACAGGAAAAGGTGGCCTACCTCACTGAAGAAATATGTCACCTCAATAGAATTTTAGAGAAATATTTTACACCGGGGCAAATACGACTAATAAAATCAAAGACAAAAATGAAGGCAAAATGGACTGCTGAAGATATTTCCTCGGCAATTTCGCTTCGAAGCGTAAGTCCTAAAGCCTACAGATATTTAAGAACTACCAGAGAATATCCACTGCCAGGCTTATCAACCTTAAGGAAGTGGGCGACAAGTTTGGAATTGAAACCAGGTATTCTGGAAGAGGTTTTACTAATTATGAAATATAAGGCAAATGAGTATACCGAGCGCGACAGATTGTGTGTACTTTCTTTTGACGAGATGTACGTCTCTAATGAAATATGTTTCGATCGCAAAAGGGAACAGGCTGTAGGACCGCACAAAACAGTGCAAACCGTTATGGTACGTGGCTTGTTTTCGGCATGGAAGCAAGTAATATACTATTATTACGACTGTGGTATGTCGGTAGAAGTCCTCCGAAATATTATATGTAAATTAGAAGTAATACAGTACACTGTTGTAGCTGTTGTTTCGGATCTAGGACCTGGAAACAGAAAATTATGGAAAAATATGAAGGTTGGTGTAGCTGTCGATGAAAGTGAATCCTTCACTCATCCATCTGATGAAGGGAAAAAGATTTTTGTATTTGCTGATGTGCCACATTTAATCAAATTGATTAGAAATAATCTTTTTGATCATGGGTTCACCATAAATAATACAAAGATCACGAAGGAGCCCTTTCAGAAATTGGTTGACCTACAGGAAGGTGACTTGAAACTTGCCCATAAGCTTACACAGGTTCACATCGATGTAATTGGCAACCAAAGGCAGAAAGTAAAATATGCTGTGCAATGTCTCTCACGTACAGTGGCGCTAGCGATAAGGTGGTGTGGTGAACATAATTTAATGCCAGATATTGCATGCACTGAAATTAGTGACATAATTAATATCATTAACGATTGGTTTGATTTGTTCAATACTCAAACCAAATTTGATATTGCTGCCAATGCATATGGTGTTGATATTGAAAACCAACTGGATAAAATAGAAAAAATGACTAAATTAATACAAAATATAAGAGTCGGTACAAGAAAAAGTTTAATGTTTTTTCAAAAAGCGATACTACAAAATAACAGCTCTCTAAAAAACTTATATCAATATTTAAGGTCAAACTTTAATATTGAGTACATAATTACTAGACGTCTGAATCAAGATATAATAGAAAATTTTTTTTCATATATGCGAGCTATGGGATCCACCAATGACCACCCTAGTGCATTACAATTCAAATATCGATTGAGATGGTACATTCTTGGGAAGCATTCATCTGTTGTGTTTTCAGAAAATGTCAACACACAGGAAGATACGTCTGTAGTAGAGTTACTAACTACAGACGCAACACTTAACTTAACTACAGTTTTGGAACCTTTTGTGCAAGAAACTGGAGATTTTGAAGAAAATGTTGTCAGGGTGTCTGAGGATGACATAAATGAGGAATTTATGGACTTGCTGACGGAATTCGAAAGAATCCATTCCGCAACCTCTGCTACCGGGGATATTGCGAAGCAAGGCTTATACTATATAGCGGGATATATAGCACATAAGTTCAGAAGCAAATACTCGTTACATGATGGTACTCAGATTGAATCCCCAGAAAGCAACTGGATTGGATTAGTCTCCAGGCGGTGTCTACGTCAGCCGAATGCTATTATGAAGAAAATGGCAGAAGACGCTGAACAAATGTTTAATGAATTCCATAAGAAATCGATTAACAAAAATACCAACATAATAAAGCGTTTGGTACAAAATATTAAGACTAGTTTGCCACAAGAAGTTGTGGAATCATATATTAGAGTAAGAACTTACATACGTATAAAAGAGATAAATAAAAATAATTATCAACAAAAAAGAAAATTACAAAAAAAAACAATAAAATTTACCAATAAAAAAAAGTAACCATATCTGTTGTTTTATTTATTACCTGTCAATTAACAATTAATAAACGAAAATCCAATATTAAACCAATAGTTTTCTTACTATAATACTTTCAACTTTTGCAATATTCATTGGTATCAGTAATTTAAAGCAATATACTACATAAAATGCACAATTTCAAGTCATAAATTTATTTTGTGATAAATTACTTTGTCAGTAAAGTAATTACAAATTGTATTATCAAACGACTAAAACAGGTTTCGTAAACCAAAGTGCTACATAATATCCAGTGGGAGATTTTTCAATAATACAATCTTATTATTTTGCTTTATGAGTTTTTAAACAGGTAATTTGTAAAGAAATTTAATTTAGTTACACATTCGTAAACAACTGTGCTATATATTATGTCTATTTTATTATTCTTTATATAGCTATCTATATACTATTACATCTGTGGTTATTCAAGAGTAATCTTTCTTTTCTTAATATCAGTGGTATGACGAAATTGCATCCAATTGACGTCATAAGGAAGCTGCGCTAGAACATACCTTATATATTTGTACCATGACTCGTACATATATGCATATACGTTTATGTATATATGTATACCTGTGATAGTTATAAATGTTTTACTTTTCTCC
Organism: Amphimallon solstitiale; assembly: GCA_963170755.1. Classification (NCBI taxonomy): domain Eukaryota; kingdom Metazoa; phylum Arthropoda; class Insecta; order Coleoptera; family Scarabaeidae; genus Amphimallon; species Amphimallon solstitiale. The sequence goes on along the minus strand of OY720681.1, from coordinate 122,689,477 downwards.
ACTCTTCTCTAACGTTACTGGCATGTCCTAAACTATTTAATTGTTCACTGACATGATGCCACATAGTTTCCAAATGATGCATTGAATTTATTTGTTAATAACCGTGAATATTCTTCTGCAAAATCTAGGAATGCTTTCCAATGGTCTTGATCACGTTTATTTTAATTTTATTGAGTAACTAATTAACTTACCTAATTATGATATCAAAAATACCCACAAATAAAAAGCAAAAATATATCGATACTGTCGCTTGTAGGCGATATATTTGGGAGAGATTGAGTATAGCTTTCTATCATAGATATGCACAGTAGCGTGGAGCGAAAAAACGAAAATTGGAAATTTTAATTTTAATAGTGCGGAAATTATGCCTATGTTAGATTAAATCATTTTGACATATTATTTTTTCTAATTCGATTTTTTCTTCTGCCTCCCCAACAGCCCTAACTTTTTTAAAAAATTTAATTTTTGGGAATAGTTAAGCCTCCATCGGTATTTTAAAAAATATATAATATAAAATTCTAATAGGACTCAAAGCTATAACAAAGGAATGCTTTACCATGCACCATAAATAATTTTAACAAAAAAGTGCGCCTTTTGCCTCCCCAAAGGCCTTAAAATATAAGAAAAATTAGTTTTTCCGCACAGTAAATTTTGACCGCCAATAACATCAATAAATTGCTTTAGTTATAATAAAACGGTTAAGAAGCAAATTTTCGCACCTGTAAACTGTCCGGACTCGTCTAAATGAATAATTTGCGCATGCGTCGACAAGATCTAACGCGCAAAGGTGCGTTATTGTGCCGGCGCGGCGTTTCCCCCACCGTCGCACCCTCCTACTGGCTTTGTTTTTAGTCTACATGAGAACTTAGTCGCGAACGTTTAGCGTTTTGTTAGTGCGTGTTTTGTTTTTTACGTGTAGTTCTGTTTTTTAAAAATGGCCAAATCAGGGCCATCCGGATTAACAAGATGTGCTGTAAACTGCCCCGTGTTTGGACAACCGTCGAAATTGCCTGAAAATGTTCTACCAACCTACGAACAAGTTATGAAGTTTTGTGCCTGGATTAGGTTCAATAAAAAAGTAAGTAAAAAAGAACCCGTATTCTCTGAAATATCCCAAGAGGTTGCGGTAAAATTGGGAGAACTTTGGCATAAAGCATCTATTGCTACAGTTTCTCATGCCAGGATATTACAGCTTCTGAAATCATATCATGACAAATTTATGAAACTTATGAAGCCGTTTAAAAACAGACAAGTTAGTGAAACTTACAAAGCTAAAATAGAACGTTTTAGAGACGAAAGTAAAACACTTTTTGATATAGCAGCGTGCAAATGCAAAGTCTTTGCTTCTTGTACCTGTGAAAAAACTAAAAAGGTGTCTGTTGATGAGCAAGAATTCCTCTTAGATCAAAGAGGAGCAAGAAAAATGATAATAAGTGCAGTGGATGTAAAGAAAACGACAAAGCTGATAAAAAGAGAAGAAAGGCAAAAAAAGGATGCTTCTCGAACATTAGCTACCTTAGAAGTAACGGATCCGGGAGTGTCAGCTGCCTGTGAGTTATCTTCCAATTCCGAGTCTAACGAATCCTCTGATAGTGAGTTTGAATTGCTTCAAGTACCACCGCCCACGCCTTCAACATTCGAAAATATTAAAAAGAAAGAGCAAATGCGAATTCAGCTCACGACATTTGCAAAAACATGCGACAGACATGGAATATCAGATAGATCAGCCGCTGCTCTTGCGTCTGCCGTTCTAAATGATATTGGAATAGTAACACCAGAAGATCCTTCTAAAATTATCGATCGAAGTAAAGTTAGGAGGGAGAGGCGTAAAACTCGTTCTAATCTCCGGGAGCAAGAAATGGCTCCGAATATGATTAAGTTACGTGGTATCTACTTTGACGGGCGCAAAGATAAGACTCTAGCCCAAGTCAAAAAAGGAAGCAAGTTCTACCGTCAAACGATTATAGAAGAACATATAAGTTTAGTGCAAGAACCAGAATGTAAGTATATCGGTCATGTGTCTCCTACTTCTGGTTCAGCACTAAGTATTAAAACAAGCATCGTTCAAATGTTAGAAGAAAACGACATTGATACTACGGAATTAGAAGCTATTGGCTGTGACGGGACAGTTGGAAACACCGGTGTTAAAGGCGGTGTAATAAGACTCTTAGAAGAACACTATAAAAAACCGCTGCAGTGGTTTGTTTGTATGTTACACGCAAATGAACTTCCACTTCGACATCTTTTTAATCATTTAGATGGAGACACTACCGGGCCTCGTGGGTTTGCAGGTGCTATCGGAAAGCAGCTAGAGAAGTGCGATAATTTGCCAGTAATTCAGTTTAAAACCATTAAAGGCAATTTACCCGAAATACCAAAAAATATTTTGGAAGAGTTAAGTACTGATCAAAAATATTTGTTTGAAATATGTCAGGTAATTGCTAGTGGTCGCAATACGTCTGTTTCAAACCGAAATCCTGGAAAACTGGCTCATTCGCGGTGGGTGACGACTGCGAATCGCATTCTTAGACTTTATATTTCAAGTGTAAATCCAAGCCCAAACTTGACCAAGCTAGCAGAATATGTAATGAAGGTTTATGCCCCGATGTGGTTTACTATAAAGTCAAAGCCAACATGTAAAGATGGTGCAAAACACGTCTTGCAAATGATACAGTTATCTCGATATTTAGATGAGGAGTTGAGACAAATTGTAGACACTGTAATACAACGAAATGGCTTTTTTGGACATCATGAAAATGTACTTCTTAGTATGATTACTGACGAAAGAAAGCATATACGAGAACTTGGACTTCGTCGAATTTTAAAAGCAAGAAGTTCTTCGCCGCAAAATAGTGTTAGAGTATTTAAACTTTCTCCTTTCTGTTTTAATGCAAATGAGTACTATGAACTGATCGACTGGCAAAAGTGTAACCTAACGGAACCTCCCATACTTTCTAGAGTTTCCACAGAAGATCTGAAAGAACTGATTAAAAATCCAGAGTCAATTGATATTGATTTTGGAAAGTACCCTTGTCACACACAGTGTGTTGAACGGTGTGTCAAGCTCGTCACAGAAGCTTCTGCTGCAGTTTGTGGTCCTGATTCTAGAGATGGATTTATAAGGACACGAGCCGATTCTAGAAAAGACATGCCTTCCTTTAACACAAAATCAGAATTTGCATTTAAAAAGTAGCATGTTTTAAAAATTTTTTTTTACTATAACTGTAAAATTGATAATTTTGTTAATAAATATCAAAAGTATGCTTTTGTTGTTAAATTTTTCCTAGAAAAAAAACTTATAAAAAGTATTCGAAATCACTAGAAATTGCGTCTATTTGGGAAGACGGAGAAGGCAGCTAAGGTAAGTATTTTGTGGAATATTTTTTTAAAAGACCCAGGAGACTGTTAACTAGCTTATAATTTGTATAAAATGATTTTTTATGCAACATTATAAAAATTCCAATTTATTTACAGTACTGTAAAAAAAATAATTTTTTTCTAAATTTCACAACAACTGGGGAGGCAGAAGATATTGTTCCATTTTTTCCAAACTCTTACAGATACTTAAAGGTAGTGTTAGGCAACTTTTCTGAGGTATTACATTTCGATATATACATATTTTTTTTTTACCCCCTCTTTCACTCCACCCTAATGCACAGGTAGTACGAACTAGGTAGACAGAAGTCGATGTAGAGATATCTCTGACACACGTAGTGCCAATGCTGGCCACATATTGACTGGATGGGCACGGGCACAGCCGTCTATACTTACAAGCCATGAAGTTGGGGATCTGGCAACTGCATGTGTGGTTCTATTGGTTCTCATTCTAGGTAATTAGGTAATTTTCACATATGAGTTCATGTGCATATGATGTGCATGTTACGTTTTTTACATAAAGTTTACGTAAATTTGAATCAAAATCATTGACAAGAAGTATTTACAAAGTTAAAATCAAACTCAGGAAGTACCTATGGCTAAACAGTTCGAATTTTCGTAAATGTGGACGATAACATTATTAAATATAACCTCAAAGTGTCAACACGTTCTTTGTAATCATTTGTTTGCTGTGATTAACATAAATAAATTTGAAAAAGGTAAGAACAATATATATTCACTCGTTTTGTTTATTTTGTACAACTGTGTGATGTATTAGATGCCATGGTTCTGCTGTGTCCCATTGTATAAATCGAACTACAAGATACACTCGAAGAGGAAGATCTATAAACAACCTTTTCATTTCCAAAAGAAAATGGTTACGCGAAATTAATAGAGGAAATTTCGTCGCTACAGAGGAATTCAGTGATTTGCTGTAAACATTGTGATGGAGGTGAAATACAACGGTTTGAGTCATATAAAGACAAGGAAAATGAAAGTGTAAAAGTAGTTTCAAGTATCGTTATTAATAAATCGTTCATAAGTTTAGGTTCAAAATACCGAATTAGCATCAAATGATCTTAAGTTTGAAACCCGTAAGTGACTCGTTGGTTTCAGCTACAAAATTTGTTAGCAAGATGTAGTTCTGGCAGTGATTAATGCATAAACGCTGAATATTACAAGCAAAAGAGTACGTAGTGGTTATGCTGCTCTTCCAATTAAAAAGAAAATTAAGTGAGTGAATTGTAAAAATTTGGCAGTGAAAAGGAATGGTGCTTTGTATGGTGATACTTATTGTGGTTATCTGCAGAGAGGCGGACTTTGTGCAGCAACTGATGAAGTAGGTTATGTGTATTTTCACTTATGTGCAATATTTGCTTTCATAACAAAAAATATAGAAATTGAAGAGCAATTCTTGGGCAAAAAGAATCATGAAAAGGTATTAACCTCATTAGCAATTAAACGTATAAAATCTGATAACTTTTGTATTGATTTTAGTGTTGTATGTGAATTTGGAATACTATGTGAGAAAATATACGTCCATGTGGTGTTAATTATGAACAATATAGTGTTAAATAATTATAGTAGAAATTAAACTAGTGCTTGTCACCATGAAAAAAGTGGTCAAAAGAGAAAATTATCAATTGGAATAATTAGCGAATATTATTAAAAATGTTAAACTATTAAAATAGTTTTTTATTCGTGTCCCTTTTATACATCTTTTGTTCATCACATTATACCTACCTACGTAAATTTAAAGAAAATAACTACCAAAAAATCTATTTTAGATTACGCGATTAATCTGTCTTACTTTGAGCGCCTGCTCAAGTCCGCGCGTAGACCCATTTGAAGGCAATTTAGGCAGTATTGCCAATTTCAACTTCACGACTTGTAAGTACCTAAAGACGGCTGTGGCACGGGACGATTCTTGCACGTAACCCGTATGGCGCCCCTTCTGAATTAGCCTACTGTAAACGCCAAATTAGATTGCGAGTGGTGGGAGTAAGTCTGCGCAGCATTATAAATAGTGGGAAGTTTCGTATTTGGTTTTGCCGACTACTACTCTAGCAAGTGGGCGTACGCGTTTTTAAAAACAACTACGACGCATGCCCACCACTCGCCATCTAATTTGGCGTTCACTATACTCTTTTAATATTCTTTCACGTTTTAACTCTAGAGTCTTTGTTGATTTAGTTGGTTCCAATACAATTTTCTTCTATACTATCAAATGTAATGTTTGTTACTAGTACAAAACCACATTTATTCATAGAAAAATAATTCTTAAATGTAATACATTCTGTGTTTTTCTGGAAACAAAGTTCCAACTAAATATTTTTCGAATTTGGCGGGTGTTTTAAGTTGGCTACAAAGACAATCGAATAGAATACAAGTAGGCTAATTCACATTTTAATGCGAAATTTCTTAACAAACCGTGTATTGAAACAGAAAATTAGTCAAGGAATGGACATAAAAACATTTATTGATAGAATTACATTCCTATTCATAGCACATATAGCATATAGCACACCTATACTGTGTGTCCAAAAAGTCTGGAAACACCCAAATAAAATCGAAACGGATGATTCTTGAGAGAAATGCAAAAACAGGTCAATTAGTATTTTCAAAAAACTACTGGCTGATGGTATCTGTTTGGAATTTTTGATGACCTTGAAAAAGTTATGATGTCATCAAAAAAAAATTTAAATGGCAACGTCGCATTTTTAATTTTATTTTTGATAGATCTTTAAATTGTCTAAACGACAGTCAAAAAATTTTTCATTCTACTTAAGAAAATTTTTGAAAAAAAAAATCATTATAGAAAACAAAGAAAATTTTAATCGTAGAAATCAGCAAAAACTCTTACAATAAATGTTCAAAATGTTGTCCTTGAGCATCTTGGCAATACCCTAAACGATAATAAAATTCATTTTGAACGTTTTCTATCATTTCAGGAGTGATCCTTCGTACTTCAATCTCAATCCGTTGACGCAAGTCTTCCAAATTTTCAGGTTTAGTTGCGTGTACCTTATTTTTTAGGTAACCCTACAAAAAATGATCAATAGGCGTTAGATCTGGCGACCTAGCCGGCCACTCGATAGCCCCCCCCCCCCCTCCTGCCAATCCATCTGTTTGGGAAGGTATTCTCGAGATAATGCCGAACATTTCCCGCATAGTGGGGTGGAGCCCCATCTTGTTGAAACCAAATTCTTTGGCTGGGCAAATTAGGATCTTCATGGTTCGGAAATATTTCTGCTAATGACGGCATTAAATAATTTTGTAAAAAATCCAAATTCATTTCCGCCGTCAGGTTACCGTTGAAGAAAAAAGGCCCTATAATTCTGTTACCAATTAAACCAGCCCATACATTTAATTTCTGAGGATACTGAGTTTGCACCTCTCTCATCCAGCGTGGATTTTGGCGTGCCCAGTACCTGCAGTTTTGTTTATTAACAGTCCCATGTAATGTGAACGTAGCTTCATCTGAGAATAAGATATTTCTGATAAAAAACGGATCATTATCACACATAGGCATCAGTTGTTCGCAAAACTGTACACGCCTGTCGTCTTCAGACAGCTCATGCACCAAGCAGATTTTGTAGGGATGATACTTAGTTTTCCGGAAAATATTACCAATTGTACTCTTCGACACGGTAAACTCCCGAGCAAGCTGCCGTGTACTAGAATTTGGAGTTTCCTCTACTGACAATAATACGTCGAGTTGCGTATCTTCTGCGATCTTTGGACGACCACTTCTAGGGCGATCTCGAACATGGCCTTCTTCTTGAAATTTTTTGTGAATCTTACTCACTGCAGAAATACTAATTGGGGCACGCTCCGGATGTTCTGTATTAAATAAGTCGCAAACTTCTCTAACTGAACGAGCCCTATCCCCAAAACAAATCATCATCAATATTTGAATACGTTCCCTCTCACTTAAAACCATTTTTAAACAGATTTTTTTAACTTACGCACAATTCGTATTTGACAGAATGTCACAAATAAAACAAAATGTGTTTGAAAAATAATCGACTTTTAAGCTAACTATGTTTTTTTTTAAAGACAAACTTTTCCATTTTGGAAGAAGTAATTAAATTTTTCTCGGTCATTTTCTTAAGTAATAAGAAAATTTGTTTTACAGTCATTTAGACAATTAAAAGATCTATCAAAAATAAAATTAAAAATGCGACGTTGCCATTTAAATTTTTTTTGATGACATCATAACTTCTTCCAGGTCATCAAAAATTCCAAACAGATACCATCAGCCAGTAGTTTTTTGAAAATACTAATTGACGTGTTTTTGCATTTTTCTCAAAAATCATCCGTTTCGATTTTATTTGGGTGTTTCCAGACTTTTTGGACACACAGTATAAGTTACTCTATTGCTTCCTCTATTGTTTTGTTAGGTTTAATTAAGGTCAATTTTGTTCATTAAACTAGTAGCACAATCTCTGTACACGTTGAAAGTATATGAGAAATTTGCGTTCGAAACACAATATATCCATGTTCTTTACTTTATAATGTTCTCTACCCACTGAACATGCGTGCTTTATTCAATAAGCAATATATTCCGTACAATTATGTAAGTGTCAAAAATCTTCATCCAAATTCGGTATATTGAAGATTATTTGTTTCCAAACTGGAACATTTCCGTTTTTCAATCAAAATGTTGTATAAATCATAAACATTAAAAGAGATTTTAGTTAGGTATAGTTATAAGTTGCTATTATTGGTGTAATAAAAGTAAAGCTATTGATCACGATATAGATGAACAGTTTGTAACAAGAAATTCATCAGCAGAGTTTCTAGGAAAAGCTACAGAAAAACTGCAGCAAGACAACAAAGAAGAAAGCGTGATGTTACACTTTACAGTGTTTGAGAATTGATGACAATGTTCTAAAACCAGTTAGAAAACTTACTGTATCAAAATTTATAAAATTTTCGATACGGAACTGTCCGAAATGATGTCAATACAACCATGTAAACGAAAAAGGTGCATATATTTAATTTTATAATACTTTAATAATAATAATAATATCTTTATTGCGAAAGTACAGACGTAACATACATGCCTAAATAAGATATAATTCAATTTAACATTCGCAAGTCACAGGGCGAGGTTCAGTCGAAGACTGCTCTACCACCTAAACCCTGGCTGCAGCATAAATCCTCACAAGAGATTATGCCTAAAATAAAGTGATGGTTTGTCACTGCAGTAAACCTAAAATACAACAAACCTAGTTACAGATGCATAATATACACAAATAACCTAAAGATACTTATGCTTAGCTTAGAGAAAAAAAAGTATTATCTAGAAACACATTATTCAGCCAACAGTCACAGTCAATCTCCTCCTAAGCCCACGCTTGAAACCAGCCAAGGACAACCCTTTAAGTTCAATAGGTAATGCATTGTATTTAACATACCAAAATGCCCTCTTGAATAGTGAGGTACCATGTGGTGGTGGCGAAATGAGGCCCTTGAACCGGGTTGTGATGCTGTGAACATCACATCGATATTTAATTTTTCTGTGCAAGTAAGGAGGCGTTTTAAAAAGAATAATTTTCTGAAATAAACATAGGGTCTGCAACTCCCTCCTACTATACATGTTCAACCATCCCAAGCGACCAAGTCCGTGAGAAACGCGATCAAACTTTCTCAGACCGAAAATGAACCTCAAGCAACAATTCTGAATTTTTTGAATCCTGTATTCCGTATACTTATCGATACATGAGTGATAAAGAGGCGCACAGTAGGTAAACTGGTATAGGACAAAAGTTTCGCATAAAGTTGTTTTAGCTTTAATGCTTAAGATTGACCTATGCGGAAATAACTTTCTTAAATTTGCATATGCATTTCTTATATAATTACTAATCTGATGTCTATACCTAAAACTATTATCTAAGATCAGGCCCAAGCTCCTCGCAGAGCCCACCACAGGCAGAGTTGAATTGCTAAGTTCAATATTAATGAACTGTTTAATCCGATCACAAGCGGCAGGGCCACCGAACATCAGAACCCGAGACTTGCTGGGAAAAATCACAAGCCCTCTCTCCGGTGCAAACCTTGACACAGATTCAAGATCACTATTAATTTTCCTCTCAGCTGATTCCTAGTCAGAGGGGTCAAAGGACAGATATAGCTGTGTATCATCGGCGTATATATGGGTCTTGCAAAAGCTGATACTCTCAATCAAGTCCCGTGTATACAACGAAAAAAGAACTGGTCCGATTATGGAACCCTGAGGAACACCACGATGTATAGGTAAGGCAGACGATTCCCTCGAATCAAACACAACACTCTGCCGACGATGCTCCAGAAAACTCCCCACAAGACGACAAGCACGGCTACTGAAACCAACGGAAGTAAGTAAAGAAAGAAATATAGAGTGGTCGACCATGTCGAATGCTTTACTAAGGTCAAGCAATACTAGGGTAGTTACGAGGCCACTATCCCAAGCAGTCAGTATGTCATCTGTCATTCCGAGAAGTGCCGTCTCACAACTATAACCCTTCCTGAACCCAGATTGGGTATCAGGTAGAATACTGTACTCCTGTACATACGTTGTGATTTGGTGATACCTGATTTTTTCCAGAATTTTGGACATGACAGGAAGCAAACTTATTGGTCTGAGATCCTTAAATTCTTTAGGCTGATTGATCTTCGGAAGAGGAAGAACAAGTGCACACTTCCATTCCTGAGGGAATACCGCCTCCAGTAAGCAGACATTGATGAGATGCGCAAAGTAGGGAACAATAGCGGGACAGCACAGCCTGATCATTTGCAATGAAACACCATCCGCACCAGTAGAATTGGAGGTGATGCTACTGATGACCCCAAGCACCTCGTGCTCCTCCAAATGATGAAAGGAAAAGACACTCGGGACATTGAGAGAATGAACAGGGACCGAGTTATTCGACACAACCGCAGCCGTGCAATTTACAAAATGGTTGTTCATCCTGTCGACGTCGGACAGATGCGCAGGGATAGCAGGTCTATCCTTAACATTCAAGGACAGGAGCTGCACCTGCCTAAATAGGTCATTTTTGGGTTTAGTTCTACTGATGTGATCGAAGTACGCCTTCTTCTCGTTACCTATACTCACATTGGTATAGTTGCGTAGAGTCTTATAATAGTTCCAATGTGCTGCGAGTTTGGTCCTCTGAAACTTAGCTTTTGCCTTGTCTCGCAAGTTTATTAGTAACCTTATGTTCTCGGTCAGCCATGGAGCTGGAGGTTTAGTGATCCTTCGAGTTGTAATAGGTGCATGTCTATCAAAAAGGGATAAGATGCAATTATTGAGAAAGCTCAATTTATCATCAATTCCAGCCATCCTGAATATCAAGTGAAAAGGTATGCAGTTAAGGTCTCGATTGAAATCATCGATGTTGATGTTGTTATAATTGCGAAACGTAATCAGCCTGGGCACAGAGGTCGGCCTAATAATCGAGAGCTCACAACAGACAATGTCATGATCAGAAATTTCCCAATTAATCACATCAGCCGTGCGCATCCAGGACAAATCACTCACATAAATATGGTCAATCAGGCTGAATGAGTGACGAGTAACACGAGTAGGCTTATTTATTACTTGTTACCTAGGTCAAATTAAGAATTTAGAGCGAGAAAAGATGGTACTGTGTGTGTCGGAATTGTTTTCTGCAGCATTTGGAGTGCCTCAGCGCCAATTATTAACTATACCAAAAAATATGGAAAGTAGACGTGGAATAATTGATCAAAGAGGAAGTGATCATAATTTTACAAACAAAATCAGAATGGGGAAAAGGAAGTGAAAATCACTACATACGGAATAAATCTAAAAGAGTATATTTACTATCATATATGAAAATATAAAAATTGTTCAAATTTTGCAATCGGTTAATTACTCAAGAACTACGTGACAGTTATGCCTTTTCAATATTTTGTCTACCAAATTCAAAATTGGTTATGACGCCTCTTCTACACATGTCTGCACTTTATGTTTCAGATTGAAAAATGATTTGAAACGTGCTATATACACGAAAGCAAAAACTCAGTAGTTACATAACTAAGAATCCCGAAAATTGAAGCATCAACAGGATGTAAAACTTTAAAATACCCAACTGACATTATCGGTTAGCACTTTTCCATTGTGATTAATAAACTTCATGGTATTTAAGACTGTAACCGCTTCATACCAAATGTGTATATGTGGAGAACTTGCAGAGAAAGCACACCTCAAGGCATTTTTTTCGGCGTATATACAGAAATTGAATCCATGCTGTCAAATCTACAAACAGCCACGAAACCGCTGTACATACAGCACTTGGATTTATTTCACCTACTAGGACATAATAACATTAGCATTATGTATGAAAATAAAAATATATCACAGAGGTTAGAACTTACCTTTACTCTAAAATACTCTCATTGTGGCAGGAACCCTGTGAGAAAAGACCTAACTGAGCAGCAGTCTTGACTTTCATCTTCCTAATTTTATCAGGATATGGATTGCTGGTCTGCAAGCTTATTCATCATTGTTGTATCAAAATTTCCAATGTCCATCTTCTACATTTGAATAACACCCTTCCAGGATGCAACTTGAGGACCTTTTTGCCACACTTACTGAAGATTGCTCTTCAGTAAATTATTTTTAAGGCCTTTTTGGCAAAGGTGGGACACCACATAAATGAACAATTTTTATTTACTTTTATGGCTGTAGTATTGGTATCATACGGAAGAATAATTTCTTTGATGTTGCGGACAATATCTTGTTCGTACCAGTCTCAGAACAGAAAAATTGCAATAGGCGGTTTCAATTTCTTTATAATACCCCTTGCCATTATGCCATATATCTGGATATATGTTATTTTGATAGCCTTTTGTTAAAAATAGCATGCAACGATGGCCTTCCACCATTTATTAGGAAGAAATCGAACTAGATAGTTAATCCTTTAATGAAAATAACACTTAAGTATGTTACAAAAATAACATCTGAATATGCAATGAAAAGTTTATATAGGGTTATGATAAAGTAACGCACATAATTCATAAAACGTACAATGTTCATTTTTGAAAAAAATGCAAAAACACATCAAACAGTTTATTTTATTCCGCGTCTTTTAACATAAGTCAAAAAAATAAAACGTCAAATTTGTCAAAGTTATGACGTCATCAATATTTTTTTTAAATATGAAGCTTGGTTTTTTTTGACTTTATTTGATAAAGCTTGTTTTTCTGCATTTTAAAGAAATAATTGAAGTAGGGGTCACATAAGAAAAAACTGAGAGAATTAATAAAAAACAAAATAAACTAGTTTTTGAATTTATGAAAAGAAACTAAATATTAAAAGAATTAAAACTTAAAGTTACCTAGTAATAAAACAACTGTTTGTCAGTGTCAGTCTTACAATTAGTGCCATACCAATTTTATTATGATGGCTCCTTTAACGGAAAGAGAAAGGATAGAAATTCTAATGATGGTAGGTTACGGCGATAGACTTCGAAGTCATGAAGAAGTATGTGTTTTATTTAACGAAACAGAATTGTTGCAAAATTTAATGAAACAGGAAGCGTAAGTGATGCTCCAAAATCTGGATGACCGGGAATAAGTGACGATGCAAAGTTAGATATTTTGTCATTAGAAGACAACCCTCACGCAACTACAGCAGAAATTGCCTTACAACAAGATGTTAGTCAGTCGTTTGTAGTAAAGTTTTAAAAAAAAAAAACTGCACCCATACGAAGTTCAACTTGTTCACGAACTCTCAGAATATGATCCGGACAGACGTTTGGAATTTTGTGAAATCTTCATGAGGCATTGTGACGAAAATCCAAATTTGCTTCATAGTGTAGTATTTTCAGACGAGGCAACGTTTTATTTAAGTGGTAAATCGCCACAATTGTCGCTACTGGGCTCGGGAAAATCCCAACTGGATTCAGACAAAACACACCCAGCGCCCCCAAAAAATTAATGTATGGGTAGGAATCGTCAGGGGAAAATTTATTGGTCCTTATTTCTTTCGTGCGAATTTAACAGCTGAGCGATATTTGGAACATCTTCGTATGGCAGTGCTTCCGGATCTAATTGCGGCATTTGCGGATCCAAATAATAGGGAAAACTCGGATCCCAGTATTTGGTTCCAACAAGATGGTGCACCACCACATTATGGTCTTCATGTTCGAAGGTTTTGTATAACCAGTTTGAAGGAAGGTGGATTGGAAGACGTGGACCAATGGAGTGGCCACCTAGGTCACCTGATCTTGATTTGTTTCTGTGGGGACATTTAAAAAGTCGGGTCTACGTTAACCGAGCAGACAATTTAGAAGACTTAATGGAACGAATTAGACATGAAATGACTCGTATAACTCCGCAGATGATCGAAGACTCTGTAAATCAAGTCTACCATCGTCTTGGCCTATGTCAGATAGTGAACGGGACACAGTTTGAACAATTCCTGTAAAAAAATCGTTTTGGTTTAATGGACCGTTTAGTTAATTTAAATGTTATTACTATAATAAAGTTTATTTTGTTTTTTATTAATTCTCTCAGTTTTTTCTTATGTGACCCCTACTTCAATTATTTCTTTATAATGCAGAAAAACAAGCTTCATATTTAAAAAAAATATTGATGACGTCATAACTTTGACAAATTTGACGTTTTGTTTTTTTGACTTATGTTAAAAGACGCGGAATAAAATAAACTGTTTGACGTGTTTTTGCATTTTTTTCAAAAATGAACATTGTACGTTTTATGAATTTTGTGCGTTACTTTGTCATAACCCTGTATAGTTAGGGGTTGGGTGTAAATATACCCATTTCACTATATTATATCCAAAATATGTTTATAACTATTAACTTATGGAAGCTACTCCTATTCCTTTTTAATCAATTGCTTGTAATTATAAAATCTGATATTATTTACAATAAGCATATACCTTTTCGTTTGCCGGTGGTTTTGGAGAAATTTTCTCTGAGTGAATTGCGTCACTACTCACTATCGAAGCTAAAAATATTTATTCACAGTTGCGTAAATCTCCACATTGCATATTAATAAGAGCTCACCTTTCTGACATTATGGAGTATTAGAGCTAAAGCATTTTCTTTATGAGTCATATACTGAGAGCCACAAGCCAGTTCTTCACCATGCACAAGCTATAACATTACATTAAACACTTATTTTCAAGAGACAAAATATGTTCTTTGTAGAATACATACCATCATGTACATCAATTATATCATATTACACATACGTCTGAATTGTTTGGAAAACGTTTTTTTCTGGTTGTTGTTGGGCTTCCCCACAGTTACGTGTGCAACACCGCCCAACCATGATAGTTTTATGATAAATATTATCCATTTTATTTTATTAATTTTTGCGTTCTGCTACACCTTCTCCTAACTATAATAATAATAATCGGCGATACTAAAATGATGTAACGTCTATATATATTTTTAAGTTTGGGAAAAATATCCTCTTACACCTTCAGGGATGCCTTAACTACCTCTACTCTTGTATACTGATGGTAAATATGAAGAAAGGAACTGCACTCCAGCTCAATCGTTTTGTGGGTCGTGGATTTACACAAAATCACAGACGCATATACAGGGCAATCCAAATTAAGTGTTCACCATTGGTAACTTTGTTATTATTAAAGATACAAGATTGTTTAAATTGGCAAACTTGTAGTACTTTTAACGCTCTTTAAGATGGAAGAATAAAAAAAACAAATGAGCAACGCGTTTTCGAGTTTTGCCGAAAAATATTTTTTTTTCAAATGGAAACCCCTGTATATTATATCATTTTCTGCTAGAACTTTAATTTTTAAACAAAAAATCTTATAAGAAATTTTTTACTGGGATTAAAAATACTTGAGTTATAATGAATAAACGAAAACAGCTAAATTAGTTTTATAAACTTTATTTTATACATAAACTTATCATTAAAAGAAAATAAAAATCACTGATTTTTTCATAGAAGATGTTCAAAAATACCACCTTGTAGTTCAATACATTTTTGTACACGCTTCCGAACTTCTCGAACTGCCTTCAGTATGGTCCTACCATCTATTTGGTTTATCTTTTCACTAACTGCAATCTTTAGGGCGTTTACGTTTTCGTACCTTTGCTTATAAATCTGGTTCTTTAAATAACCCCATAAAAAAAATCAAGCGGCGTTAAATCTGGCGATCGGGGAGGCCACTGAATAGGACCATTTGTTCCTATCCATGAAGTGTTAAAAATAGTATTTAGAAGTTGATGAGTACCTCTGTAGTTGTGCGCAGGTGCGCCATCCTGCTGAAAATGCAGATTCTGTCTACTTATGAGATCCAGATCGTCTAAGAAATTATTCAAAATTTCAGTCAAAAATTCTATGTACCTTTCACCAGTTAGAGTGCCCTCATAAAAGAAAGGACCAACAATCCATGAACCGATTAAACCGCACCAAACATTAAAACTGAAACGGACTTGTGGACGTCTTGGATTTACTAAAAGAAGATTTTCCTTTGACCAGTAATGATGATTTTTTTTATTGTACATTCCAGAATTTGAGAAATTCGATTCATCGGTCCATAAAATATAACGAAAGTTGTTTACATTTTGGCGACAAAAGTTAAGATACCAGTGGCAAAAAAACATTCTTCTCTCTGGATCCCCTGGCAAAAAAATCTGAACTGGTTTGTACTTATAAGGAATGAATTTGTGTTTTTTCAGAATCCTATGCACAGTACCGTGACTCAAATCAGATTCATTGACAATATCTAGTATGGAATACTCACGGTTGGCCTCAAAATATGCGATAACTGCAATTTCCGTGGCTTCGCTTTTTATAAAAGTCCTTTTTGTCCTTGTTTTGGCAAAAACACTCTCATTGCCTCTAAATTTTCGGTAAAGTCTCAGAAAATATTGCTCATGTGGTTGTGTTCGGAGTGGATATAATTCAGCGTAGTGTTCTTTTGCCCTCCTAGAGGATTTTCTGCCCACTAAATAAGATTCTAACATATCACACTTTTCTGAATGGGTAAAAATCATTTTTTTGTCAAATTAATAACTAGCACAATGAAACTTATGAGTGAAAAACTAATAAAACTGTACTAATATTTGACGTTTGGTAGAAAGACTTATCGTCGTTTTCATAGATAGGTACATAGAAATGCACTTGACTTAGCTGTTTTTGTGTATTCATTATAACTCAAGTATTTTTAATCCCAGTAAAAAAATTCTTATAAGAGTTTTTGTTTAAAAATTAAAGTTCTAGCAGAAAATGACATAATATACAGGGGTTTCCATTTGAAAAAAAAACATTTTTCGGCAAAACTCGAAAACACGTTGCTCATTTGTTTTTTTAATTCTTCCATCTGAAAGAGCGTTAAAAGTTTGCTAATTTAAACAATCTTGTATCTTTAATAATAATAAAGTTACCAATGGTGAACACTTAATTTGGATTGCCCTGTATAAATAATATTTATTTATTAGTTTTATATTTAAATAAATATTTACATTAATTGGATAAAAAAAAACGTTGTTCAATCTGAGTTGACACACAAAAGTAAAATAAATGACAGTGGAAAATTATAAATGAACAGAAGCACTTTAATTTTTGGACACCTTGAATCAAGTTCTTCTAAACTTGATTCAATGTTACTGAGTTGCTATTCATAGTTATCTAAATTCGCGTGTGTTACTTTATTCCAAAATAATGTTACCGTATGTACATTACCTAAATATTCATATAGTATACCAGTCAGTGGGGTGCACTTTCAACCATCCTATTTAATATTGCCTTAGACGGAATAATTAAACAAACAGAGGTAGAAGGGAATATTAGAAATAAATTGGTACAAATTATTGCGGATGACCTGATTATAATATGTAGAGACGAAAGAAGCCTGGATGAGACATTCGGAAGACTCGTAGAAGCGGCGGCGGACAGAGGTTTACATATCAACGAAAAGAAAACAAAGTATATGGTAAGCAACCGAACGGCGTGCGCCGGAAGGAAGAGCAAAGAAATGGGGAGCTACGAATTCGAGAGAGTAGACACTATCAAATACCTCGAAACAATAATCAATATAGACAACAATAGAACTGCCGAAACAACTCACAGAATTCAATCAGGTAATAAAGCGTATTACGGGCACAAAAAACTACTAAAAAACAGAAACATCGGATTCGATACAAAAATGAAAATCTACAGGGCAACTATAAGACCAATAGCGACGTACGCGGCAGAAACGATGGTACTAACGAAAAGAGACGAGGAAAACTTCAGAATATTCGTAAGGAAAGTAATAAGAACAATGTATGGCCGAAAGAGAGAAGCAGAAGGAATGCGAATACTGATGAACCATGAAATCGACCGACTGGTGAAAGGAAAAGATATAGTTAGATTTATAAAGGCCCAAAGAATAAGATGGTATGGACACATCAACAGAGCAGGCACAGGAGCAACAGTGCGCAGCATTGCCCAGTGGACACCAGCGGGAAAGAGAACGAGTGAAAGAGGACTTGAACAAAATGGGAACAAACTGGAGAATGAAAACAAAGAACAGAAAAGAATGGAGGCTAATAGTAGAAAAGGCAACATCACACAAAAGCGATCCCCGACAAAAAAAGGATCGGAGAGCCCAGAAGGGCGGCTACTAGTCCGCAGGAGCGTACAGCCTATTATATATATACCAGTCAGTATATGGTCTAACGGTTCTATAGGATATTCCTTGCCCATATAACCTGCTTAAACTCTTGACTTCACCAACAAATATATTAAGTACATATCGTCATAAATTTTAAACAATATTAATCTACCTGCAACAAATACATATTAGTCTCTATCTAAAAGAAATTTAAAATTATTATACATAAATAAATACAAATACTTATATCAATAATTTACTCCACTGAATGACCATAATATGGTGCCAATCGTGATACGTGGTAACGCCTGTTACCTCTCGATTATGTAATTCAAATAATTTCTTTTATATACAACGGTATATGAGCCAGAGTACTTTGGTAACAATTTTTCGCTTTTTCTAACTTGTCGAGATGGTGATCTTACCCGTACTTGATCGCCAAAGCTAACTTCTCGATGCCCGCATCATATCTTTGTAAAGAATACTTAGAATGTAATTTTTCCCTGTTTATTTATAATTTACAGTCAGTATTTCTTTTGATCATTTCATTATTAGCTTTGAACCGTTTTCTTTTTTCGATCTCGATTTTGATCATTTTTTCTCTTTACTTTTAAGAGTAAATTTTATATTAAAATTTTCAGCATTCTGGTAGTGTCAAACAATTGTCGTGTATAATATATCTTTTTGAATTCTGTATGTTATTTAATTTTCCACTAGAGGATGTACAGAGAGATTAAAAAAGGTTGACCGTTGGCGCTTGATCGATATATCAACTAGCACGAGTTTGCCACACGTTCATTGTTGTAGTATGAATATTTAGTTTGTACATAACGTTGCGAGAGTGGCTGTCAATCCAATATTCTGTCATTGGAATTGTTTATACATATTTGTCAGCTTTTTGTCGTTTCTTATTTCCTTGGTTTACTGCGTTTATTTAATATTAAAAACTGTCTTTTTCAAGGCAATACAAGGTACAGTTCGTTGTTTAAGTTATTTTTTTGTGTTTATATGAATATCATTATAATTTTTGCTTAATTTTAAAGTTGCGTTGAAATCAACAATGCCATTTACGGAAGAACAAGATAAGTTTATTGTGGAGGTTTATTTTCGTAGCGGAGAATTGTTACCGAATGCGGAGTGGAAATATTCTACTGATTCGTAAAGGCATCAATTTCACACTCGATTCCCAGAAATAGAATTCCAGTATGATGTTTTTGCAAGATATGTCAACCGTCTTATTAGTCGTTTTCGAGAAACTGACAGTGTATCCAAGAAATACTCTTTTGGTAGACCTACTTTACTAACAGAAGAAGTGCTAGAAGATATTAAAATATTACTTTCTTTAATGTACAGAAATTTTTTATTCTGATTTTATGTTCATATAGGACCATCTTACGGAACATGCCATAAAGCCACTAAAAAACTACACTTATGTCTACATAAAGCATACTTTGTACAGAAATTGTTTCCAACAGACTTTGAGAAAGGCATACAATTTTGTATGTGGTTTAATATTAATTTTGCGGACGATAATTTGTTAGACATCACATTTTCTTCAGACGAGGCCCTGGTTCCATCTAAGTGGATATGTCAATTCCGAAAATTATCGACACTGGTCGTCCGTAAACCCCCATGTTTTTATTGGAACTGACATGCATCTTATTAAAATGGATGTTTAGTGTGCAATACCACGAAGAAGAATTATAGGTCCAATTTTCTTCCACGATACAATAAATGCAGGACGATATAGAACAATTATTTTAGAACAACTTATTAGTCAA
Source organism: Amphimallon solstitiale (assembly GCA_963170755.1). NCBI lineage: Eukaryota > Metazoa > Arthropoda > Insecta > Coleoptera > Scarabaeidae > Amphimallon > Amphimallon solstitiale. Next base: position 122,669,713 of record OY720681.1, on the reverse strand, counting down.
CTTGACAACACTAAAAGACAATATGATATTTTCAACAGCATGATGCCACCGCTCACACTGCACATACTACAAATGAGTTCCTTCTAAGATGTTTTAATAATAACCGACTGATTACCAGAAATAGATGGCCTGCTAGATCACCAGATTTGACTGCAGTGAGTATTTAAAGAACACTCTCTTTAGGACTTCATACTTTACCAGAGCTACAATGTTGTTAACAGTGTAACAGAAGAAATGATTCAAAATGTTTTCAATTTTTTAAAAAGACGTTTAAATGTGGGCCTACAAAACGAAGGATCTAATTTTGAACATAATATGTTATAATATTTCCAAATATGTATTGCTGTATGTTATATCGATCTGTGTATTAAATTATTTCTAATAAAGATATTTTCAATTATTGAATGTATTTCTTAAGTTATTGAACCAAGTAAATTTAACAAACATTCTCGAATTTAATTCATTTGTAAAATTATAGATGTCCCATGGACGAATTATAATCCAGATTATGATATATGCGGCAATTACAACATTACTATGAAGCGGCATGGTCAACCCTTTTTGATCACTCTGTGCTTTAATTCCGATAGGTACATAAAAAATTTCTTCATTTGCCACTGGCATAAAATATTAATATTTTAAATAGTAAAAAAAAATTTCAGGAACATTCCTGGTATATTTTACGCCAGGCATATTATTGTAATTTTACAGGCGCCTGGTAAAATTGCAACCCATGATACTATATTTGTAGCTTTGTATAATTACGTTAACTTCTTTAAACTTAAAATTTTTGCTGAATAAATACAGTAAGGTTACCTTAAAATGTTCGTTACAGTGAGAATACTGCAAAATTAACGGTCAACGTACTGTAAATTCGCAAGGATTTTTTACTGTGTATGATAATAATGAAAACAACCTAACCTAACCCAAACCTCAATATATCATAACTTCAAAACAATTGTTTGGAGCGTTAAAAGCAAAATGAACACTGAAAGAAGAGGTAACATGTAGTAAGAGAAACGCGGGATACATTACCTTGCTGGCCTGGTTACTGATGGCTATCAAATATCTGCAATAATAAAGCTTTAATTACTTGCTTACTAAGTCTATGCCATACCATCTTCCGGTGCAAGGTAATTATCGAGCTGTGATACTATCTTATAATTTTTCATTGAAGTACATCAATATAATTGGTTTTCTTCATTTCCGCTGCTGTTCTTATTTCTTTTTGACAAGTACCTTGTGATTTTGCCCCTCTTCGTTTTCCTTATATCTCTTGCCTATAATAGTCGATTCTTGTCACCAACATGGCCAAGCCATCATAATTGAAGCTGCTGTATCGTTCTTATACTAAATTTTCAGGCTGTTAAACAATCTTTCTATTTTCTCTAATATCAGTCAGTATTTGTTCTATCCTCTAGTTTATTACTGTTATCTAGTTTATTTGGTCAGTATTAAGTATACCTACACAAATTATCCAGCAACAAGTAACCTTAGAATACATCCTTGCCTTGAGTCGATTTTACTTTCAAAACTATTTGACAGTTTATTTATGTCTTACTTAATTTCCTGTACTATTATATAAATCATTAACAAAAGTAAGGTAATTCTAATAATAATATCTGCAGACATAGTAAAGTAAAGGAAAATTTTCGCAATTAGATACCTCGCCAGAGGCTCCCGAGTTGAGCGGTTTGATGAAGTTGATCCGGCTTCGATGAATTCTTTTTTCTTTGAGCCTGTCTATGAACAAGAAGTAAAACAGATTATTTTCCAACTTAAAAATACACACTCATATGGTGAGGATCAAATTAGTACTAATTTGCTGAAGTGTTGTGCTGATGAAGTAGTTCCGCCATTGACACAGCTTATAAATCGGTCCGTTGTTCGTGGCAAATTCCCAATGGTATTAAAAGTTTCAAGAATTAAACCTCTTCCTAAGGGTGATTCGGAGCGGGTTGTGAGCAACTATCGTCCCGTATCTCTGCTGAGCTCGTTCTCAAAAGTATTTAAGAAAGCAATGGCAGTAAGACTATTACAGTTCTTAGAGAAATATAGGTCACTGAATGATCGATAGTTTGGTTTCCGAAGGGGTTACAGCACGTCGGCTGCGATAGCGTGTTTACTGGATTTATTATATGGTGACAATGACGCGGGGAACTTGTCTTTTGGTATATTCTTGGATCTCAGCAAAGCATTTGATCTGGTCAACCATGAAATACTGGTTCGTAAGTTGCACAGGTATGGTATAAAGGGCAATGTATTGGAATGGTTTAGAAGCTATCTGAGTAATCGTATGCACTATGTAGAAGTAAATGGTCATCGCTCTAGGAAATTGCCTCTAAATAGAGGGGTGCCTAAAATATATACAGTAGTTTCGTATTAATTGAATAATGACAATATTATGCTATAACCCTGTACTAATGATATAAAACCACATATATATATTTTTATGAATGCAGAGATTGCGATCATTTAATTATAACTACTCCAATAAATATTTTAATCTTAATCCCTGTTGACATTCATACTATTTTTGTAGGTTCTAGCAGTGATCCCTCCTTTATTCGTCAGCAACATTTCTTATTTAAATTTAAATAGGATAAGGTTAATAATAAATAAGTATTTAAAATTCATAAACATTATGTTCACATAAATACACATTAAATAATCAACACAATAAAAATTTCTATTTATAACATGTGGTTGTGAAGAATCTCTTTTTATTTCTCCAACACACAAAAAAAAATATACATAAGAAATACACATTGATTTTATCCTTTTTGTGGATTCAATACAATATTATTTATGCTGTTTTTAATCTTTTAATATTGTATTCGTTGATTTTAAAAAAATAATTTCTTTCCCTTACGACGCTAAATTTTATTTCCACAGAGACATCCATTCACACGTAATGGATCGGAAGATCTAAAATCCCGCAAAGAACAAATAGGTACATTGATTATAACCTTTACCAATCCCCATATGCAAACATTCACACGTTGTACATATTACAGATTGGTTTTTTGTCCATCAAGAATACCTGTATCCCTACCTATTCAAAATATTTGAAATGTTATTAAATTCTCCAACATAAATTGTTAATAATGCATAGCAAACACCACAAGTAAATATTTTCACATAGTACTTCCAATGCCCTTCTACACCATTAACAATTTTCCCATGATTTTACAAAATTAATTTTATTTAACAAAATAATATTTTATTTGAGTATTAATGATGTCTAATGCTTTACTAGAAATGAATATTCACACATAGCATCTCTAGCGCACGTCATACATCATCAATTATATGAATCATAAATTTATTTCGAATCAAACTTACTTATAATATTGAAATAAATCATCAAATTGTTGTTGGTTCATGTTTACAATTATGATAAATTTCTTTCTAAATATGAACTTAATCAAAGTAAAAAAATGAATTAATAATAATAATGAAACTAAATCTTTACTGAAATCAACAAAATTAACTTAATACATTTACTACTACAGTGTATTAAAACGCCTGCAATCATACGCTAACCAAATTTTTGCGTCCGGCAAGTTTAAAAGATCGGCAGCTTCTTCGCTTCTATCGTCGTTCGCGCCTTTTATCACTTCGGCCCTCGAAACAAAATACGACTATCCGTCTGCAGCGCCACAACTCACACACTAATGTTTATGTTGGTGTTGCCCTGTTCATATTTGTTTTCTTCAAGTTTCCCCCAGGTCGAACTATACCTATACAGTTTTTGACAGTTGAAAAATGCACAGAATGTTTACACACAAATTGTTTATTATTAAAGTCCGTGCACATTCGCGATTCTTTGTCTTGAGTAGGTATATCCTTCTTCTATTAACGCCATCCCTCATTATATTTGTAAATGAATTTGTTGCCTCTTTCATCATTGTTTAAGTACTTCCTTTTCCCATTGTTTAAAACTATCCGAATTTTCTTTTTGTAGATATCTTCGTTGGAAATAATTGGAAATATATTGAATACAGATGGGATTCCTCCTTTTATGACCGCACCATCAGGAACACTGACCTCGACAGCATTATTCCTATCTTCCAGCCACTTTCTCATCTTCATGTAGGTTGAACTGCACGTAACTCTCAACAACGTTAACATTATTTATTCTTTATAGATTTATTCAGATTAAACCAGATTTATTCTGTTATTTCTGAAGCCTTTACCTTATTGAAACATTCCAAGGATGTATTTCTATCTTTACTTTTATTATATCGTGTCGAATAAAGAACACTTTTTTGTACATCCTTTTTTTAAAATACTATTAAATATAAGTATCAGGTATTTATTGTATTGTTAAATGTGACCATAAAATGTCTAACAGATAACAATCTTTTTACAAATTTATATACTGCGTCTATTCACTTTGAAAGATGTTTTCATGTCGTGCATGTCGAATTTCACCTTTTTCATTGGTTCTGTTTTGTATATTGAAAACACACCTTGTGCTCATCTTTTCTATTATATAGAATACATGAATTTATTTTTGTGTTTATTTCTACACCTTTTCATATACCATAAGACCGCGTGCGTCTGCATTATCGCGATACCTGTAGAGTAAGCGAAACAGATAGAGATGTCTGTGTATTAGAACGGTAAACAAGTGGACGCAGTGTTATACTGGATTACAACAGAGCTAGTATTTCGCATATGCCTATGATGCACTCGTATTTGTCCAAAAAATCCACATTTATACGGTGTAGACGGGCAGTCGCATTCGCCGTCGCTTCCACATATGGTCGTCAGTTCGAGTTTTATTATTGCTTAAGAATAACATTTTTTTAGCTAATTACAGGTTAATTGCAATGTTGAATTACAATTCTGTTTTAAGAAGTAAATATTTTATGTTTCAGTATTTTATTATAGTTGAGTTTTTAGATTATAATATTTGTTGAAAAATATTATTTTAGTTAAGAAGTTTTTTTTATTTTAAAGTCTAGGAGTTATTTATTATTTATTTTTGCTCTTTTATGTTGTTTATGAAGCTGTGATGAGTTACTTCAATGACATATTATCAGTGATTATCTGATGTTTCAAACAACTACAAATAATTACTTACAACGGGAACGCAATACCTATTACACTGCTTTTCACTTGATTTGCCTACGAATACATTTATACGTATAACTTATACGCCCGCTGTCGGTGTGGCAATTCAAGTTGGCACGCCCATTTATAGTCGACCAGTAGTTACTAATACATGCATCGCGCTATGAACGGCGGCCACACGGTATATTTATTTCAATCTTAAATTACTATATACCTTTCATCATATTGTTGCGCCTTAGAGGTTATGCAACTCATAATTCTTTTTATCAACTATGTTTACAACTAAAAATTTATTTTCTTATTCTAATACTTGATTGTCTAACTATTTTAAAATACTTAAACTATAAGGATCACGGCAATATGTAGTCTACTGGATCAATAAATTATTATTATTATGTATCTCAAAATTCTCAAATAATTGTTAATGTTTTGAAGTACATCATACCCAATTACTTGATTTTATTATTTCATTGAATTTAACGATTCTAAAAAAACACCAGCAATTTTGACTGTTCTTAACGAAATATACAATGTGTTTACTGAACATGTGGAAAACAGAAATATATTGCCTGAACTACAACCAGCATGTTGATGCATATATTCAATATTCTGTTTATTGACTGCCTAACTCTTTCAAAAACGGCGAAATTGTTTCTTTTGCATTATACCCATCAATTATCTGATTTCACAAATCTGCTTCATTTTCACGAGTGTTTTATTTTTGACGTGTGGAAGATTTAAAACTTTTTCAACATGCATATAGGTTATTTCAGAATTTAGTTTGTTCAACTATCAGTTACAATTAATATTCAAAAACGTAATTGCTATTATTAATTGTTTATATAATTCCAGAAAAATTGAAAAATGCATATTTTCAGATATATCTCGAGCTTACCATGGACGCTGCACCAGAACACGACAGCGGAACCAAAACGTTTAGAAACTAATAAATTGTATAATGTAAAACACAAGTATGTACGTATAATATATAATTAAAATTATTTTTAGATTTTTATATTTTAGTAAATATGTGCTTAAAATTGTTTGATTTTATTTGACAGAAAATTACATTTATATTGTGTATTCGCTAGAAGCATGGTTTGGCGGGTGTCGATCGGGTAAACGTCATAACAACATAGCAAGATCATGACTATGACTGACTTCCACTCAATGTCGTATGAATATAAAATTGATAAGATAACTATACCCAATATGACCTAGAATTCAATATGGCCTAATTACGTTTTTTCGGTTAATACGCAATAGATCCGAAAGATAACTCTAACAGACTGTTATGAGGAGCTGTCGTTCAAACTGCTTGATGTATCCTACGCCACTCGTCAGTGATGAAATGTCATTTTAACAACCTTGTGGCGATAACACGTGTATTTGTAATAGTGGCTCTAATTTTGTGCAAGAAGGTACCTGTATTTAATAAATAGCTAGAATTGGTGAAGAAAATTTATATTGTACATGTAAGTAGCATGTTTATTCTGATTTTCAATGAGACAACCATATTTTAATTTATTACTACACATCTGCTGGTATTACAAACAATGGAGTCAACTGTACGGATAACCCAAGGTAGGTCATATTGAGTATACATGTGATTTACGTATTTTCTTTTCAGTTATGAGTGTAGTAGTTGGTAAGAAGAGAGTCAATTGGTCCCAGGAAGCCCTTGAAAAAGCTCTGGAGGCAATTACCATGGAACAAATGTCAGATTATAGAGCAGCAGCGATATTTGGCATTTCTGGTAGATACGCAAAATCAGATCAATGTCAAAGCGAAGTTGGGGCGTCAATTTGCCCTTTCGGAACAACAAAAGGCTGAGCTTCGTGGCGGAATTGTACGATTAGCAGAAGCAGACTATCCAGTGGGAATAAGAATATTGCGATTATGCGTTTACAAATATTGCACGCAAAATCAAATTAAACATCAGTTATCATTAACTAGAATTTGCTGATGATCTACCATCTGATTCAGTTTGCCGTATGACTGAGAAAGAATCTACGAAAACAAAATCCTTTTTTGATTGGCTACACCATTTTGGAAGCTACAAACCTGCAGGTGGCTGCGTACTCATTTTTGATGGTGCCAAAAACCACTTAGATTATGACATTGTGGAAACTGCTGATCAATATGATACTGTGTTACCTATAACACAGAATCATATTGATCAGCAGTTTCCACAATGTCATAATCTAACTGGTAGGGGAGACTGGGGAGGGTCGATACACAGGGAGGCTTGATACATCTTTAAATTAGGCGCTGTATTTATTTGCAGAGCTTGTAGTTAGGTGTAGATGGCGTAAATACCAATTTTAATATAAGCGTTGTAAGGGTTTTAGTAAATTTAAGGCTAAAAATAAAACTATACTCTATGAATTTTATGAAAATGTGTCCGATGTTGTTACATGTGACATATAAAACTACTAAAAATTTGAGGTTATAGACCTCCAAATAATATTTCTGATCGCGAGCCCGGGTGAGGTTTGATACAATAATGAAAGGGAGGCTTGAGACATGTATCAATCCTCCCTCACTAATTCTCAAACAATAAGTTTTGTTGGAAAATTGTAAATAAATTTAACAACAGTTATTTTATAAGTAATAATGTGTTCTTTAAACAGATGCCGTTCAAATGGAAATCCAGAGGGCGTCGCCCTGCTTCACCCACAGTTATAAAAGAAGCGGTGTTAGAAATTGTTAATGCTGGAGAAAAAATAAGAACAACTGCACGAAAATATAGTAATGATAAAATGACACTTTCGCGGTATGTTCAAAAGTATCGAAACGATAAGAATACAACTTTTCATCCTGATTTTAATAGAAGTCAAATATAATAATAATATAATTATTATAATAATTAATAATTCTTTATTCATCCCTTTAGCATACAATAAAAATACAGGGTAGGTCAAAAAATTTGTTTTTACAACATCTGAACAAAAAAATAGGTTGTTGAAATATTGCAAGGTAATTTTTAAAATAATTATAATATATAAAGATAACTTTTTAAAATATATATGTATGTCGATAATTTATAAAATATATATGTATGCAATAATAGTTCACATATGGTGGTGAGACTTGGATAATCACCGGATCTAATCTACTTGTAATTGAAAAAATTCACTTATGTTAAAAAGTGGACACCCTAGGAGTACGTTTTTAATTCTTGTTTTGAATATCGGAGCTGGTAGCGATTTGTACACATTAGGGAGGTGATTGTACATTTTAATTCCCATAATTTGAGGGCTTACACTAGAGAGATGAAGATTATACCTGGGTAGGGTGATATTATTATTTCGGGTGTTATAAACATGTTCATTTTTTGGTAGAACGTTTTTCATTCTGTGAGTATAGAGCAGCATTTCCAGAATATAGATATTGATAACGGTCAATATTTTTAGGTTAATAAATAATGGTTTGCAGTTGGCTCTATAATTAGCATTGGCCATAACTCTGATGACCCGCTTCTGAGCAAGTAATACTCTCTCAGCGTGCGGGGAAGCTCCCCAAAACAGTATACCGTAACGTAGCCTGGATTCAACCTCACTGGCATAGACATTCTTAATAACATCCTCATTTAATAAAGAAATAATGCTTCTTATTAAAAAGCATTTCTTATTTATATGCATAGCTATATTATTGAAAGCTTGCTTCCAATTAAGTGATTCTTCCATTTCCAACCCCAAAAATGTGACTGAAGAAGGGTGCTGTATTTCGGTACCATTAATCGAAATACCACAATGCTCATCCAGTACTTTTTGCCTCGGATGGAATCTAAGAAGATTTGTTTTCTTTAGATTTAAAAGTAATTTGTTACCACAGAACCAGCTATGCAACTTCCTTAGCACGTCGTTAGCTGCTAATTGCAAATCTCCTTCATCTGCGATCAATATTGATGTGTCATCTGCATACATAGTGATGTTGTCTTTATTCAGGTAATTTGGCAGATCGTTAACATATAATATAAATAATATTGGGCCCAGGATCGAGCCCTGTGGTACTCCAACGTCAATTTCTGTTAACTGCGATCTATAATTAACTCTGCAATTCTCAGACATAGACGTTACTTCGACGCACTGCTGGCGATGCCGGATGTAAGACTGAAACCAGCTAGCGAATACACCTCTTATGCCATAGTCATACAGTTTAGAAAGCAAAATTTTGTGATCTACACAATCAAATGCACGACTCAGATCGCAGGATATTCCTATTGGATATATTTTTTTGTCGATGTTTTCTATTATTTTTGTGTAAACTGCATAATTGCCGTAGTCGTAGATTTACCTTTCTGGAACCCATGCTGGTTATCCGTTATTATCTCGTATCGCTGGAGAAAGCTAAGTAATCTGTTGAGCATAGCATACTCAAACAATTTAGATATGTTGGATAGTAAAGCAATAGGTCTGTAATTTGCCATGTCCATCCTATTGCCTTATTTATGTAGAGGTCTAATAATGGCTACCTTTAATGCATCTGGAAAAATTCCGTGCTCAAAGGAGAGATTGATAAGATAAGTAATAGGCTTTACTAAGTACTTCCTGTAGTCTTTAAGGAGCGTGCTTGTTAAATTGCATATACCTACAGCTTTGTTTGGCTTAAGACAATTAAAAAGCTCATAAACCTCCATCTCGCTAAACTGCAACAGGCCCATGCATTTAGCATTGATGAAAGTTGCAGAAACCGATGGAGAATTTTGTATTGTAGCCATCAAGTTCAAAGGGACATTCCTGAAGTAATCGTTAAAGGCCTCTGCCATATCTTTCGGATTTTTACAACTATTACCTTCTATGACAAATTTCTCCAAGTCTTGACCTGCATCTGTCCTCTTCAACGAGTTAACAATATTCCACATAGCTGAAGTTTTATTGCTGGAGGCATTTATAATATCCGAATAGTATTTCTTCTTTGTAGTTTGAAGTAATTGTTTATATTCCTGTTTCTTATGTTTGTACACTGGAGCTAACTGTGGATATTTCCTTTGAAGTACATACCAGTCATTAACGATCTCCTTGCTTTGCTGGATTTCAGCCGTTACCCACTTACTAGAGTTCGGTTTATTTTTATGTTGCTTGAGTGGAAAAGATTCATCGCAATAAAAGTTAACAATGCGGAGAAACGTATCGACTTTTTTATTTATATCAGGGGCGTTGTATACATCGTCCCAAGTTTCTTTTTGCATGTAGGACGCAAATTTACATTTTGAGTTCGTATTGTAAGATCTTTTGTAATACGTTAGTGTTGGGCTTGATGTATTATAGGCAACCTTCAAAAGAATAAGCTTATGATCAGACAAGTAGGTATCTTGAACAGTGCTAGCAACATTATCGGACGGAACATTCGAGAATATATTATCTATCATAGTAGAAGTATTGCAGGTAACCCGAGTAGGCTGTGAAATAAGCGGCACTAAATTGTACGTAGACATCAGATCGAGTATAGCCTCTCGTTGAGTACTTTCTTTGGAAAAGTCTATATTCCAATCACCCCCCAGAAAAATCGGTACTTTAAAGTTATAATGAAGTGACATTAGATTATTCAGCCCAATAAGAAAATTGTCGACATTTCCCGTCGGAGACCGGTAAAGACTTAAACACTTTAACCAACCTACCGCCAAGTGTGCACACGATACCGGAAACTTCAAAATCCTTTCCAACATTACAGCTATGAATATTTAAAGGTTTAGCCATAATAGAGTTTTTAACCCAAATTGCAGTACCGCCACCCCTAGAGGATCCACGGCAAAAGTAATTCAAGAGGGAGAAGCCCTGTATCTTAAACACTTCCATTTGATCAGCATTAATCCATGTCTCATTAAAACACAAAATATCAGCATTATAAGTAACAGACAATACATCAATATCGGATTGTTTATTATTTAAACTTTGAGCATTTAGATAAATTATAGTAGAAGCAAGATGCTCATCCAAGGTGTTTCCCCGTTGTTTCATCTCGATATCGTGTCCTTCGAACGCCTGTGAAAAAATCGTGTAACATAAGCACCCTTAGGCCATATTTCCGGTTTCATTGCCGATGAATAGTTTTCCAGATGAATTGTTATCTTGAAAGATTTGTATTTATCTGGATATTTGGATTGAAGTTCTTCTGAAGTCGCCTCTGGAAATTGACCTCGCACTAGATTTAATATTTCACTGTTTCCAACATTAGGATTAATTCTAGAGACAAACAAGTATGCATTACGGGGGACAGCCTGTATCTGACATGCGGTAGATTCGCCAACAACCGATACTTTTTGTTTTCTGGGCCGTTGCTTACTCGTATTCGTCACCGTTTTCCAATCCTCTGTATTCACCTGTAGTTGAGGTAACCCATTATGATTTTCGGTGTTTATGGAATTTAAATCCGTGTTATCAAACTGATTATTTGGTGGCATTGTTTTGTCCGCATTTCTTAAGGCCATCGCATAGTTTGCGATCGTTTTTTGCTCGATGTTAGAATGCTCGGGGTCACTGATCTTTTTAGTTTTCTCCAACTTTTTGTTTTTGAGATGATTTTGTTAGTTTTTCTGTTATATCTTTTACGACGGTTTTAGAAGATACAGTGCCATCTGCGTTTTGGAAACCGAACATTTTAAAATGAACTGATATAGTTTCCTTCAAAGTCCGTACTTCCTCTAATAGTATTTTATTTTCGTTACTAAGTTTTTTAATTTCTAATTTTAAAGGATTAATAGCATTCTCTGTTAGAGTTTTAACTACGTTATCTATTTTAGTTTCCAGTAATTTATAAATATTGCATACTTGCCTCTCAGATTCCGACATAGCCTCCGCTTGATTAATGAGTAGGGAATTTAAGGTTACATTCTCCTCACAAACATCACATTTCCACCCCTTGATGACACCCTCTTCCCGCATCCGAGAGAACTCTTCCAGGGATAGGTTTACACATTTTACATGAGAACTAGTCTTACAATTACCACTGCACTCGATATAATCATCATAACGATCAATTTTACCACCGCAGCGACCACACTTAATCGCCAATATTTACAACAGAAGAAGAAAATTCGCTTTTAAATTACATTCTTCAGACAGCAAATATGAATTACGGATTTTCACCGCAACAAACTCGTAAATTTGTATTTCAGTTTGGCAGTGCAAATAATAAAAAAATGCCTCAGAACTGGATTGAAAAATCATCTGCCTCTAAAGATTGGTTAAGAGGCTTCATGTGGCGTCATCCTCAATTATCACTAAGAACACCAGAAGCCACAAGTTTAGGTAGATCTACAGCCTTTAATTCTCGCAATGTAAAACTTTTCTATGAAAATTTGCGCACTCTACTCGAGTGTGAACATTTTGGACCCGAATCTATTTATAATGTGGACGAAACTGGTGTAACAACGGTCCATAAACCACATAAAATTATTTCCAAGAAAGGACAAAAGCAGGTTTCAAAAGTGACTTCTGCAGAACGTGGAACACTTGTTACAGTCTGCTGTGGTGTCAATGCCATAGGAAATGCCGCAGTGCCCCCATTTTTTGTGTATCCGAGAACTCGCATCCAGCATTATATGACGCAAGGTGCTCCACCGGGTTCAGTAGCTGTCTGCCATGAAAGCGGATGGATGACAGCTCCAAATTTTGAAAAATATTTGCTACATTTTGTGAAGTATGCGAGATGCAGTCCTCAGAAGAAATGTCTTTTGATTATTGATAATCATGACAGCCATATTTCACCTGCGGTGATAAACATATGTAGGGACAACGGTATTGCAGTGCTAACATTGCCACCACACACTAGCCATCGTTTACAGCCTTTTGATGTCTCTATATATGGCCCCTTTAAACGGTATTACAATGAAGAAGCAGATGCTTTCATGGTTAATAATCCCGGACAAACCATCACGTAAAAAAACGTCTCAGAAGTTGTTGGACGTGCATTCAATCGTGCATTTGTTCCTAAAAACATCGTCAGTGGTTTCTCCGCCAGTGGAATTTTCCCTTATAATCCACATGTATTTGACGAATCCGATTTTGATTGCTCGGAAGTTACTAACCGCCCTCAAGAAACAGCTTCAGCGTCTGATTTTGTGATGGATAATGCAGCAGCCGGTAGCTGTAACTTACCACCAGCCACTTCTGAATCGGATAATGCAGCAGCGGGTAGCTGTAACTTACCACCAGCCACTTCTGCATCTGTAGGATCCGTGGCTTCAAAAGCAGCCAGTTTAATAAAAACTCCAGAACAAGTACGACCCTTTCCAAAGGCAGGTCCTAGGAAAACAAAGGGGGGCAGAAAACCTGGTAGAACTAGAATTCTAACAGATACTCCTGAAAAATTAGCATTGGAGGAGGAATATAAAAAAAATGCAAAAAAACATGCAAGAAACTTGTAAAAGTGAAACGTACACTGGAATCCAAAATAAAAGTAACATCAAACATCAGTTCTGAAACAAGGCTATCTAACAGCTACAAAAAAAACGTGTTATGCCGCAAGACGCAAACGATGACGAAGAAAATAACGAAGACAGTGAAGACGACGCGGCGTGCATTTACTGCAACTCCTTGTACTCATGGTCGAAGGCTCGTGAGTCTTGGATACGATGTCAAAACTGCAGAAAATGGTGCCATACCGAATGCGCGGGGGTTCCAAAAACAATAAAAATGTTCAACTGTGAATTGTGCAAGCTATAATTACCAAAATACAACACATTGTATTTAAAAAAGAATTTAAATAACGTTTTTCCTGAAAATAAATCACTGTTTAATACACTTCTCTACATATTTCCTTTAGACATAGCATATGTATATTGGTAGTATCAAACCTCCCACACCTAGGGAGGTTTGATACATTTGTCCGCAGTGAAGAAAATAATTTAAAACTCCAAATCCAATTACAATTTACCGACTTTATATTTTTTTTAGTTAAAGGACACTTGAACAATTGCATATCAACCAAAAATCCTCACACAAAATATTTTGTTCCAGAAATATTTCGTTTTTATTTGAAAATGTATCAACCCTCCCCAGTCTCCCCTACTGTCTTCCATCTAATACGACACATGGACCCCAGCTCCTGGGTAAAGGGGTGTTTCGGTCTTTTGAATACCATTGGGACCAGCAAGTGATGTACTGGCACAATCATGGTGAAAGAACTTTAACAAAACAACGCTCCGGAAAAATGTTCGCTCAGTTTGGGATCAAAATATGACACCATTAAACATCAAATCAGCTACAGGCGTATTTCCTTTTGATCCAAATGCAATTCCTGAAATTGCCTACTAACCAAGTACAGTGTCTCATTTACCACTACCAGAATAAGCAGAACCTCAGTCGACAACTCCGATCATTTCCTCGCCACTAAGACAAACTTCTCCGCAACCTAGAACTTTAGGCATGTCAACACGTAAGCGCTCAATAGACTGTTGAAGACGATCAACTTGGAAATGGCAAATTAGATGCTAAGACAAGCACATATTCCGACTTGCTTCCTACTCCAATCAGAAAGACTCCAAAGGTGACTACTATCAGACAAAAAGTTATCAACAGTAGAGTTGTTATTTCAAAAAAGTCACTATTTTCCAATAAAAATATTGTCCAAGATGTAGCTTCAAAATTGCAAAGATTGTAGCTTCAAAGAGGCAAATCACTTTCTTCCACATCTGTAAGACCTCGCAATAAGAGGACATCAAAGAAATCTGCAAAAAAAGAATGTGTTAGTTTAGCCAAAAGTGATAAGGATCATTTTATATGTGAAAATTAGTATAAAATAAAAACATTTTTTTTTTAATTTAGTGGGTTTCTGGTTGGGCGGGTTACTCTTTCACACTAATTCTTAATAAGCTTAGGTAGCCTATATTGGGTACAGTTACCTTATTAAGTAAATGTCAATTTGCACCGTTGGGTGGATATCTGGACAACATCGTCTATCTAGCTAATATATTGATTCAATATTGGATACTAATCTTGTTTTCACAACAAAAATCTACATCCAATTAATATTAAACGAAAATCTCTACATAACATCAAATTCACAAGATCATTGTAATATTGGTTGTAGGTCAGTGTTTGACATGTACTAGATTAAATGAGATGACGTCACAATTTAGCACGACAATATTGCTATAATATTTTATATTAATTGGACAGCATTACACGGTTTGAATAATTGTCGCTGTATGTGAATCAAAAGCTAGGTACCTCCGCGTCAATTAAACATTTGAAGTAATAATTACCTCACCAATATTAATAACTTGTGTTAAATTAGCAACACCGTTACCAGCAATGCTAATAGAGCAAATTAGAATTTGTACATAGAGCAGTTTAATTATAAATGAATAGCTAAAACAGGTTTTGCACGAAAATTGATCAATAAAAATGTACGCAATATGGAACATTAATAGGTAACTAATAATTAAAATTCGATGTTGTAAACCAGTTTGTGTGCATTAGTTTTAATATGCTGGGTGGTATTGTAGTAACCATTTTACAAAGTAGACAAGGTACCAACATTTACTACACCGCGGTACCGTCTAAGAGGTCGTAATTTCATGTTGAATGTAAATTATAGAAAATGTGTCCGAACAAATGCAAAAATATACTTCTGCTTAACCAGTTTTTATACAGGGTGTCCAGAAACTCTCCTGACAAACGAAGACCGGAGATTCCTCAGATAATTTTAAGACAATTTAACCCAATTCACCCTAGTCCGAAAATGCTTCCTAAGGGAGCTAGAGCTCTTTGAAAATGGCGCCTTGTAATTAGTTTCTTTTTAATATCTCCCGAACGCTTCTATTTAGAAACACAAAAACTGGTATGCTTATTTATCCTCCAGAGATGAATCGATTCCATCAATTGCGAATTTCTAGTACCGGTCATAGGCGTCCGTTTTGGGTAGATAAACGGCTATTTTAACGCATAACTTTTTTGTCTTTAACTTTTAAGCATTTGTGACACTAGATAATTAAATTTTCAGGTATTCTAGTACTAAAAAGTACTCTTACTTTAAGTCGGTAGGATACACCGTTTTCTAGAAAAATCGATTTGAAAATTTTTCGTTTTTTCGTCATTTCATCTTTCGTCATTTCAACTTCGCGAACTGACAACAATTTGACAATTAAAAACGTGGGTTTTATTTCTGTTGGCAGTTCAGAGCGAACTAGTGCAAAATATAATAAATTGAATTTTAATGACGAAAAAACGAAAAATTTTCAAATCGATTTTTCTAGAAAACGGTGTATCCTACCGACTTAAAGTAAGAGTACCTTTTAGTACTAGAATACCTGAAAATTTAATAATCTAGTGTCACAAATGCTTAAAAGTTAAAGACAAAAAAGTTATGCGTTAAAATAACCGTTAACCTACCCAAAACGGACGCCTATGACCTTAGGGAGCATTTTCGGACTAGGGTGAATTGGGTTAAATTGTCATAAAATTATCTGAGGAATCTCCGGTCTTCGTTTGTCAGGAGAGTTTCTGGACACCCTGTATATTAATTTTAATATGCTAGGTGAATAGTAGCCCCTTCTAAAAAGCAGATGCTCATCACTTAGCCTGGTAAGTGAAGGGCAGAAATTATATGGTGAATGTAAATTATAGAAGACGTGACAAAACAAATGTAAAGATATGCTACTGGTAAACTAGTTCGTGTGCACTAATTTTAATACGCTTAGTGATATTCTGGTAAGCCCTTCTAACAAGGAGATAGGCGGTCAGCACACACAAAAAATATTACAATTCCAGGCCTAAATACTTTCGTACTCTTAATATATATACAAGGTGATTTTTTTAAAGCGGTCGTTAGACGTTTCTCGGAATCTACTAAAGTGAGACGAACGAAATTTGGTATGCGTCTATAACTCTGCACAATCTATCTTGCTAAAATATTTTCATCAAGATTCTACTTCCGGTTATACCGGAAGTTGCCATCAACTTTCTTATTTTAAATAGAACCATACATTTTTTTATCATCATCGAATCGACCATTCAATTTGCTTAATTGCCAATCTAGGTTGTGCCAATCTAATAGCCATGGTTTTCAAGATATTCAATTATTTTGGTAAAAATAGCTGCTTGCAGAGTGTTTTTCAAAAAATCGTAGTTTCCGAACCGCTCTTTATAATAAAGAGGAAAAAATTGTGTTCTATAGAAAAAAGTACATTTTATCAGCTCAGTAAACCTCTGAGTTCAAATCGATGATTAGGAAGACCGTTAAAAATTTTTGAACTTTTAAAATTAGAAAAGCAAAAAAAATAATTTGTTCAAATGGAAGCACTATTTTTTTTTTACAGGAATCAACAGATATTCTAATTTGGAAGATTTTTTCTTTAATGGTCGATATGGCTTCGGCCAACCGTTTTCTAGTAATAGGCACTTTTCTGAAAAAAATGTTTCAAATTTGTTTTGAAAGAGCGTAGTAGCCTTTGGACTATGCGATTTTCGGTGTTGCTATGGTTACCATCATAATATTCGCGTCAAAACTTGTCAGTTTTGTATTAGTTTTGTCTTTATTACGCAAATAACTCCTATAATGCAGAACGAAATTGTTAATCGTCGTTTTCGTTACACAAACGAGCAAATTTTCGATTTGTTTTTATGTTTTGGTGAATGTAACCGAATTGTAGCTAGAACATGTCGACTCTTCAATGAAAAATATCCCCATTTGCCGGCTATGACCCCGAATAAATTTCGAAGATTAAAAAACAATTTTATAAATTTTGGAAAAACAACATTTAACAGAAGAAACACGCGGTGGGTCCAGACAGAAGAGGCTGAACTAAATATTTTGGCTTATTTTGATGCCCATCCTCGGGCTTCTATTCGATCAGCATCTCTGGATTCTCGGCTGCATTATTCCACAATTCAGAGAATATTGCGAAAGCATAAGAAGCATCCGTTTTCGTTTATTCGACTGCTAAAGCTACGGAGAACAGATTATCCTAGAAGAGTCCAATTTTGTGAAGAAATGTTGCTTCGAATTCAAGAGGACCAAAACTTTTTGAGGAATATTATTTGGACGGACGAAGCAAAATTCGACCAAAACGGAATTACAAACAGACGAAATAGACACTTCTGGGCGTATGAAAATCCCCGAATTGTAGAAACTGTTGACAACCAACAAAGATTTAAAGTTAATGTCTATTGTTTAATCCTGTATGACCAAATTAGATTTGTATTATACAACGACAACCTAAACGGAGCACGTTACGTGGAAATTTTACAGGACAGCGTGGTGCCATTTATTGATAATTTACCTTTACAACAGATGAGAAGCTGTTGGTATCAAATGGATGGCGCCCCTCCGCATAACACAAGAGCTGTGGATCGGCAATTGACAACCATGTTTGAGGACAGATGGTTAGGAAATAAAGGACCCTGGCGGTGGCCACCGAGATCACCAGATTTAACGCCTCTGGACTTCTACTTATGGGGTGTCATAAAAAGCAAAGTTTATGACAGAGTTGTCGATTCTATTGAGGACCTAATCAACCGTATCAACGTTGCGTTCGAAGAGATTGACCCGGCAGAGCTGTCTATAGCGACTACGCACGGAGTCCATTCACGAATGGAAATGTGTTTGCGGGAAAACGGCGAACACATAGAGCATTTATTGTAATATTGTTAAAATTAAAATATTAAATTGTCATTTAATATTAAATTGTTATTAAATTATTATTTGTTATTAAATCATTATTTTTTTATGATGGTAACCATAGCAACACCGAAAATCGCATA
The DNA here is from genome assembly GCA_963170755.1 of Amphimallon solstitiale. NCBI lineage: Eukaryota > Metazoa > Arthropoda > Insecta > Coleoptera > Scarabaeidae > Amphimallon > Amphimallon solstitiale. Next base: position 122,650,922 of record OY720681.1, on the reverse strand, counting down.
GTCCAAAGGCTACTACGCTCTTTCAAAACAAATTTGAAACATTTTTTTCAGAAAAGTGCCTATTACTAGAAAACGGTTGGCCGAAGCCATATCGACCATTAAAGAAAAAATCTTCCAAATTAGAATATCTGTTGATTCCTGTAAAAAAAAAATAGTGCTTCCATTTGAACAAATTATTTTTTTTGCTTTTCTAATTTTAAAAGTTCAAAAATCTTTAACGGTCTTCCTAATCATCGATTTGAACTCAGAGGTTTACTGAGCTGATAAAATGTACTTTTTTCTATAGAACACAATTTTTTCCTCTTTATTATAAAGAGCGGTTCGGAAACTACGATTTTTTGAAAAACACTCTGCAAGCAGCTATTTTTACCAAAATAATTGAATATCTTGAAAACCATGGCTATTAGATTGGCACAACCTAGATTGGCAATTAAGCAAATTGAATGGTCGATTCGATGATGATAAAAAAAATGTATGGTTCTATTTAAAATAAGAAAGTTGATGGCAACTTCCGGTATAACCGGAAGTAGAATCTTGATGAAAATATTTTAGCAAGATAGATTGTGCAGAGTTATAGACGCATACCAAATTTCGTTCGTCTCACTTTAGTAGATTCCGAGAAACGTCTAACGACCGCTTTAAAAAAATCACCCTGTATAGAATGCAAAATTTTACGACATATTTGCAAAAAATCGCTATTCGATCAGAGTAAAGTGTTACTTCCGGTTCGAATTTTGAAATTTATTTGAACAAATAGTATTGAAAATTATGTTTTAAGGTGGCCATCTCGCCCATCTAAATTACATTGCAAACATGTTGCGAACATATTGCACCAGAAACCGTTAGTAAGCCACAAAATTACAAAAAAAAAATACGAGCATAATCTACAAACTTATCTCCAGGGGACTAGGTGGTTTTAATAAGGGAAGTTTGTTCGATTAATGTGGAAAAAAATGTTAAAAAACAGGAAGTTTTTATACCAAAAATCTGCTAGTTTATTCCGTAATTTCTTGGAATATATAGATAATTGCCAGATATTAGATAGCTTACCCCCTGGAGAAATAAATTCTCTTTCTTTTGATGCTTGATACAAAGCAATTAAGCGTATTTTATAGCTGTCTTGTGCTTTTAAATGTTTTCACCCATAAATTCCGATTGATTTGTATCTAAGAGACATATTCTTATGGGAAAAGTAGATTTCGTTTATTATAATCACTGTGGCAGGTCAGCAATTCTTAAACAGAGGGCGCTGCCAACGATCGGTTATTGATAGGCATGTTGAGTGTTGCAAAATTTGAATGTCTACGGCAAATATAGACTCGACATACTGTAAATTGCTTACTCCGTCATACTCAGTTACGTTATATATGTGTTTGTCAGGCATCAAAAGAGTATCTTTAAAGAAAAAAAGGATACAAACAACATGCTCTTCAATTACAAAAAATCGAAAATAGAACTCAGGCGTCTTGGATTCTCATTTAATAATAAATCTACTGAAAATATCGGGCCAACAGAGTATTTCAAGTACCTATTGTTCAACCATATTTTACGAAAATATTTATGTTTTGATGATTATGTACAGTGTATCTCAAAATACATGCTAATCTGAAAATACCTTCTGTATGTTGTAATATACAGGGTGAGTTATTAGTAGCCGTTTCTTTGATTGCTCCTTTATGTTTTAAATAAAAAAAAAAACAATTAGAGAAAGTTTCATGGTCGCATATTCTAAAAATACATTAAGCCCTGACGCACTTCCGGTTTCACCGGAAATGCATGGAATTTATTTTTTTAAATGACACTCTATAAATTTTTGGATTTTTTAGTACTGTTTAAAATTGTCTATTCAGCTGTTTTTCCTTTTCAAAATTGGGGCAATAGTTTTTGAGTTATTAATTTTTTTTTAATTTTTTGACCAAAACACGTCCAAAAAAAAAACATTTTGTCATTGTTTTTAATTACATTTTTGTCAATGGGCAGCAGATAAATTAGCCTGACTTTCCCAATTTTTTGTTGTTTACCGACGAACCTACCTTCTATTAAAATGGATACGTTAATCGTCACAATTTTCGTTATTATAACACATAAAAACCTTCACTTTATCACACCTGCAAACTTTCAAAATTGTTGGTCATTCAGTGGTAGTTATTGGTAGTTACATAATTGGACCTTATGTCTTTGATGAAAATGTTAATGAAGGAGAGTATCTTCGTTTTCTACGGACGGATTTTCAAATCTTGTTGAAGACATGAACATTATAATCAGAGAAGAGTTTATAAGAATATGTAAAAGTTTTATACAACATTAGTACTTCTTTGGAAAACAGAATACTCACGTGCATTGCACAAACTTGTGGTTATGTTGAACATATTCGTTAATGAAATTTGTTTTTCTTACTTTTGATTGTTGTTACGTTGCACAATAGTTGTAGGTTATTTAAATTGCGTTATTTTGTTGCAAAATTTATTTCTATTAAAGTTGTAGGACATCAATTTATAATTTTGAAAAACTACAGGCATCTGTTATGAACAGCTTCAACAATAAAAGAATACGAGCAATTAAGCAAATTAAATTGAAGATAGCAGCGTTGTTTCATACACCTTTTAGAGAGGCGGCATCTTCAAATATGTCAGTAAACTTATGCTTTATTATATTTGGTTGTTAACCAATAGTTTAAGAAATGAAATACTGCAACTGGATATTGCCGAAATTAAAAAAAACTGAAACGCGATGCCCTTCATTCTGTAAAATTATTACTTTTGGGATAGTGGATTTAACCTTTACTTTGTTTGACAGTTGAATAAAGAGGTCGGGCACCATTCCAGCCTTCCATTGGTTGAACGAATATTTCGGCACATAGAACAACAACGCTCGTAGTTTTTATTAGACCGCTAATTGCTCCTATAGTGATTATCTCAGAAACTACAAAAGATAGGTACAGGACATTGTTAACAAAAATTAAAGAGAAAAAAAAAGAAACAAAATGCCACAATAAAATACTTCCATTAAAAAAAAAATAAGTTTTTGGTATATCAAAATTAGTAGAAGTAGGCTTTGAAAAAACGTTTTTGAGGTATTGTCGAGTCAACTTATACCAAATGATGCAGAATTTTCTTGGCTACAAGCACCACCAAAGTTTATGTTTTTACTTTTAAAAACAATGTGAAAATGATTTTTTTCTGAACACGTGTTTTGGTCAAATATTTTCAAAAAAATATTAAAATTGAGAATGACATATTATTTAAAGAAAGTATTCTAAAATTATACGATGAAATGATGTAAGTTAAATTATTTGAAGATTAGAGAAAGTGTAGAAATGGTGTATTATAATTAAACAATTTTTTTTAAATATATATATATTTTCAAATATATATAAATCGTTGGTACGTTTGTGTGCGATCTTGTAGCTTCTAAACGACTTGACCGATTGAGGTCATATTCACGCAATATATTTATTTTGTCGAGACGATGGTTCATAGCTAGGCAAGGATCCGATAAATGGTGCTGTAGTCAAGTTACTTAAGAAATTTATATAAAAAGCAAATTTGCGAGATATTTCAAAAAACTGCTATTCGATAAGAGTGAAAGTCAGTTGCAGTCTGATGAGTTCGTTTAGGTGAAGCAATTACATAGACAAGACTGATTCGTTTATTATTGCTGATATACTCCCAGTAGCCGAACATATCACCGATAATAAGAATCAGTCTTGTCTATCTAATTGCTTCTCTAAAACAGCCGTCACTGGCGAAAGTGTTATTTCCGGTCCGAATTTTGAATATTTTTTTTACAAAAATATTCCAAATCCATGTTTAAATACTTTTATACTGTATAAAATGCATAATTTTCGTGATATTTTCAAAAAATTGATATTCGATTAGAATAAAATTGCTAGGTACTTTCAGTTCGAATTTTGGAAATTTCTTATTACAAAAATATTCAAAATTGAGCTTTCAATATTTTCATACACTCGATATGTTTGTCTAGAATGCATGACTTGCGATATATTCGCAAAAACCTGTTTTACGATCAGAGTAAACACCTACTTCCGGTAGGAATTCTTTTATAAAATTGTTTTCTAATTTACTCTTGATCACATTGTTATACTTTAGATATTTGCCTAAAATTAGTAATTGACGAGATATTGCTATTATTTGTTTTCTTCACTGATATGAAGTACTACTCCCGATTTATCGATTTCACTGAAAATATAATCAGATTTCCGAGGGAGATTATATTCCTAAATATACACTTCGGTATTGATGGCTTTTGCCGTTTGGCCGCTATCATGGTCAAACAGTGAGAGAAATTTTTTTTTGCAAACAAATACATTAATTAATTAACTCGAAAATTAATGCATAATGACGTATTTCTACACGCTCGCAGCTGACGTAATAGAAAATTGAAAAAAATTGTATGCAATGGTTATAGAAGTATATTTTTTGACAAAAGAACCTCAATAACTCAAACTTAAAAATTTAATGAATTGAGATCAAATTTCGGCCACTGGTCGACCACTAGTATTAATTATAAGGCAAGTTATTTAGGTACCTATACAAAATTTTTAATCTATTTTCTTCAATCCTATAATAAAAATTACTTACATACGTAAGAAATTTAATTCAATATTCTGCAGATCTCGTTTTTAATTATATTTTAGTAAATTATTATGAACGTGGGAAATCCACACTGTCGGATAAATTTTAGGGTGGTCTTTCAAATTTTTTTCCAACTGAATCGGGCATTCTAATAGCTGATACGGTATCAAAAGTAATACAAAGAGGGCATTTTATAATATCCAAAACTACTTTCTGCGCACACATGTAGATTTAACCTATTTAATTAGAGTGTTATAGGTATGTGAAATAGGTATATTGATTGTTTCTCTTTTTCTTACTTTTACACACACAATAGGCCTTGTGTTTCTTACATTGACAGGTTCACTACTTATGGGTTTTCTTAAATAAACAGTTCATTTTTTAGTCAAATTTGAATAAATACTTGGCGAAATACTTCTATAAAAAAACTATTTATCTATAAGAATAAAAATGTACTGCCTCTGTGAAAGTAGATTTTTTTATGCAAAAGTTGTTCCAAACTTACTTCTGAATACTTTTGTATCCATTACACATTTTGAAAAAACTAACCATTGACAACATACTTGGTAACTATGTATTTCGCGCTCAAGTGTTACTTCTCATCTACTAATCTAATTCTTCCAACTAAGACATGGTACATGCTCAAGTTACATAACAAAACACAAAATTTACCAACTTTGCCAAACTCAAACCTACTCTCTATTCCAAATAATAAGCGAAATACCCATGGTGACCATCAAAATTGAATCAGCCTATATATTCCTTTTTCAAAAATGCAATAATCACTAAAAAATACATATTTATTATCTAAATCAAATAGATAAAGGACAGATCTACATAGGTATTTACAAAACAAACATTATATGTAACAGTATGTTCCTATTATTCTTGTAAGGACGCAATTTGCATTTTTACAATTTAGGGTAAATATCAATGATTTCAAAATAGACACATATTCTATTAAATCGTGTATGAGACAAAAACTCTGTTTTTTGTCTCATACACAAAAAAAACAACGGTCTGGTCTGCCAGTCTCTGTATAATTTGGTTCAATCTAAGAGATACGTGGCGTTAGTACTGCCATCTGTTATCCAATAAATTTGTTTTACAAATAATGTCGCTGCTACTGGCAATCAGATGGCTAATTAAAATACAGTCACGTATGCAACACATAATACACGCCTAATGGTTAGAAAAGGATAGAGCAATGTGACGATTCTCTTTCTATTAAACGGCCACCTTAAATACTTTTATACTGCTAATCTACCTGCCTAGAATGCAGGTAGATTACCAATGATTTCCAATCATCTTTGGCATCTTAGGGTATCTTTTTTGCTGACACTTTCCAACAGCTAAATATTTTGATAATACTAGTGGTTTGCACGTACATGGTAGATGTAGTCAAGTACAATATGGTACATTTTGAGCAAGTTTGTTTTGGACATGCAAGTTACTTTGTGCATTTTAAAACAATGCATTGCGAATATTTTCCAAATTAAATTTAACCAGTTACAATTACTGTTGAATACCTTTTGGATATCTACTTTCAATATGCTAAAGTTGCCACAAATATGAAAAAAAATAAATTATTGAAATATCAACTGATGAATGTCTTTCCCAAAAACTGGGTAGTTTTTCTATTAAAAGAATTCAATAAGTACCCCCAACTGGCAAAGTAACCTGTTAAATGTTAGGTTCTATTTGCAACATCATATTTATTCGAGTTAAGTTTCTCATCTATGATAGCTATTAAAACAAAAGTGAAAAACCAAACTTGAGAATGATTTCATTATGTGCATATAAAATACATAACACAGATTCGATAAGCTAGTGGACGCATACGAGTTGCGCCAAAGTACCTGAATTAATCCTAGAAATAAAATTTTAGGGATTATCCGACCCTCTTAAATCCGTATACCAGTTGCGCCAGATTCACCTCGAGGATGGTAAATGCACCCTCGAAGTGTTTCTTTGGCGCAACTCGTATACGGATTTAAGAGGGATTACTAATTCCTAGAATCTGTGGCGCAACTCGTATACACCGAAGCTAGTGACCGAGAAACAGATACATATCTCGTATTAATATTTTTTGTTTGGTAATTAAGTAACTTATAGTATATTAAGATGTTATATTTTATTTACGAAGCAAAAGATAAAAATAAACCTCTAAATACATTGACCTGAGAAAACCACTACAGATTTTAGAGCTTAAATGAGGTAAAACTTGGTATAAATATATAGATTGTAGTTTATATTTAAAAGCTTCATTATAATTGAGATTAACATTTCAGACATAAGAAGAGTATTTTGCTTAACAATGAATTACTTTAGATGAAATAAATAAAATACCACTTATAATTACTAATAAATGTTAATTTAATCTCCATTAAGTGATCAGCTCTTATATGGAATATTATGTCATTAAGAAAGTACTTATTTTTTAAAGTATTTTACACTTTAATCATTATTTTGTTTGACTTGATATCAATCTGAAGATAGTTTAATAATAATCATAAAAATATGTAACATACTAGCAGCTAATTTTTTTTCCATAGGTTTTTAAAAAAAAGATACCCTTTTAATAATGAGAAAACATACTTTAAATGTAATAAAATGTAAAAGGTTGAATTATGATAATAAATACATAAATATATGGGGACACTATTCGCACAATAAAAAATAAATTTAGTACTTACCATTAGGTTGCTTTTTCACAATTTCTTATTTAAAGATAGGATACCAAAATAAAACAAAAGAACGAAAAGAAACAAAAACAATAAGATTAAAAACTATCAGTCTACATATTTATTCATTGCACAAAAAACACTGATAATAAAATAGAATAACATTGAAATAAAGAAAAAAAAAATTAAATTAAAAACATTTATACAAAGGACTAATTTTAGTGATAGTAAAAATATATTTAATTTGTACTAATAAAGAAACGCAATGTAACACAAAAATAAGTGTAAAAAAATAATTTTCATTGAAAAAATACTAGGTTTGGAGACACAAAATGAATAATAATTATTCATAGACATAATATTTTGCTTAAATAAATGTACATTATATTTACAATATTTAGCAAAAGTTCAATATTAATTACATTGTTGTTTTTTCTCTTTTAACTACAGAATAATTTAGTTCTATTACAATTTAATCTAGATTTAATATAAAATTGCCAATAATTTTTTACATTATCATTTTTTTTGCAATTGATTCGGTGAATAAATTGACAATTTTATTTGACAGGACTTTATTCAATATTCGAGGAAACACAAACTGCTTAGAAATTTGGTCCGAATTGGTTATTAATTTTTTTTTGCAAATAATTTTAATTAAAAATTTGAATTAAAATGATATGTAGATGTATTTGGTCTATATGTCTACAGGAAACTTAAGAAAGATGAACTCGTGTTGGTCCAATGTTGGGAGTTTTTTTGTTGTTTATTTAATGAAAAAAATGATCAGTTTCTAGAAATGTGAAATTTGTACTTTTATTCGTTTTTTAATATTATTTATTTTTCAATTATCAAAGAATTATTGGCGAAATTTTATACTGTTTTTCAAAATATATTTACAAAAAGTTTACAATCTTACGAGGGGTAGTAAGTTTGTGCAAGTTTACTAATTAAAATTATTCAGAGGCGGATTCTGAAAGCCGCATAAGGGCCCCAGATATTAAAAACTTATGTAATTTTAAATATAAGCAATTATTATCTCCCTGTTCCTAATTAATATTAAACAAATCCGCCACTGAAGATATTTGCCACACAAAAAGATATTTTGCTTATTATTATTTTTATCCTTAAATCATGTAATTGTAAACTTTAAATAAATAATATCCAATTATAAAAAATTATCTACTTTGGTACCTAACATATAAGAACATCTATTTCAACTATAATTTTTAGAATGAATAATGGTCGGCAATAGTATTTCAATACAGTGAACCTAACATTACAAGAAAAAATAAACGAACGTTCAGGGAATTAATGAAAAGATATTTTTATTTAAAGAAATTCATCAATTAACATTTTATATAGGAACTTGGACCCCCATGTTTAAAAATTAAAATAGAATATTACTTTTTTGATTAATACTTTGTCTTAAATATTACATATGATAATTGATACATTTTTAGGTGGAATAAAACTCAAAACTTTAATTTAACCAAAATATATTTTCACACAAATTCTTCAAGTATATATATATAATTTTCTTTTCATTTAGCAGCCACATTTAAACAAATATAAAGTTCTATATATAATATAATATATTCAATATATATTCACCACTTTGAAAAAAATAAAATGGACCGTATATTATGTAAGTAGTATATTATTAAGAAGCTGACATTTTGATCTTGATTTGTTAAAATGTGTCCATCATATTTTTTTTTTAAATCTAGTGATTTCGAAAATATAAGAGAAAAATATTTTAAAACGATACTTATTAGTAAAAGTTTATCACAGTCATCGAGTTCTTAAATATATTTTTTTTAAATATTTATACAGAGTATATCAAAGTCAAACATCTTACAAGGAAATATTGTAGTGGAAAAAGTAATCTTATACTTGTCGTATCATCAGAATAATTTCTGTTAAAACGTAAGAAAAGTAATAATTATTACTATGCTTATTTTATATATCAATATAAAAATGTAAAACAAAAGCATAAATTATTTAATATTTTAATTTAAATGCATTGGTTTATAGAGAATAGCTTTTTTATTGTTTAATTTTGCGATATTGAAAGGTAAATCACATTACTTTCTGCAATATAAATTTAGCAAAGGCAAACCAGGCAGAGTGTGTGATCTGTTATTGTCATTTATACTTCTGTCATAATATTTCCGCTTTTGACATTTAACTTGTATGTCAAACTATAATAATGTAAAATTAAAGTAAAAATTAAATTTGTGTAGTTTACGCAGAATGGGGGTTTAAAAATAACATAAACAAATAAATTAAATGCAAGAATAACATTCTACCGCGTAATTGCCAACAGTTATCTTAATTAGTATTTTTGCACATTCAGTTACAATAGGTAAACCAAACTCGTAGAGTTTGAAATTACTAAGAAAATGTTAGACTAAAACCAGTTAAAAGGCCAGTGATGTTTATACGATAATATAGTTACTGATGGGTATTTAATATCTCCTTCTAGAAACTAAGTTTTTATAATACCACACTGGTCCAACTTTGAAAATGTTGAGACTAATTAAATCATTAAATTATTATCGTTATAAATGTCAAATGTTTAGAACTAACTGGATGAAGCTGTTTGGAGTTCTTCAGATATAGATTAATATTTTTTTTATGGTTTCCGATGATCTAGCTAAAGATGATATTTGCTATTAATTAATAAAATTAAATTAAATTTCATTTATTCTATTAGAAAAAGCAAAGTATATTACAATAATTTTCGCTATACTTCCTTACAGTTTCACTTTATGTTAAAAATTCTGATACACTCCGTATATATATGAATGCAATACTCGCTCTAAATTTCTACTTATATTATATATATATGTATATGTTAAAAAAGTGTACACATAACCTTATTTTCTTTCACAAACTAACATTACGTAAAGTAAAGAACACAGAAATATAAAACTGTTTTGATCACCTGGACATTTCATTAAAACAATTCTTTTTTGCAAATATACCACATTATTGTTTATTTATATATACTTTTCAAAATTTTTATGTACAATCTAGTCTAGTGATCTAAAACAGTTTCTTGTTTGTTTTATTCATACGTTCATAGTTGCTAGGTTCACTGAATTGAGGGATGCGGATGCAGATAATACTTGAAGCTTATGCACATCAAGAGATGCAAAAAGGAGCGGTACTTGACCAGTTTTCATTACTCTAGGAGAGTAGATTTTCATTATCATTATTATTATTATTATTATTAATCTAGAATTGTTTGGTTCCAACTTCTATTATATATATATATAATATATATAATTCCTATGTTTTCTTCTTCTTCATTTTTTTAATTAATTTATATTATATTTTTTATTTATGTACTTTAGTAATACTATTCTACACTGGCCATAATGAATTTATTCATTTCATTGGTTAAAATAACATTCACAAAATTTTGGGACAATTTAATTTAGATAAAAGTGTTACTAGGTACTCTTTAAAAAAATGAAAAAATACACAACATTTACAATATCCTTTGGGGTTAAATGCAATTACTCATAGCAATAATCGAACAATACTGGTAACTAAATAAACGTGCTTCAAAGCTGTTTGTTGTGTATGAGTATTTACTTATTTAATACAGTTGTTAATAAAGAATTTTATGATTTAACTTCGCATTCTTATTTGGAATGTACTCTTCATTAGCATTTCTATACACGCAAATATGAAGTTGACGGCCGTACTAATTTGGCTAAATAATTCCATTATATTTGATATGATGTAATTATGCACTATTATTGTTTGTTTCAATGTATTTATATACGGAATTCTCTTCTTCACTGAGTTTTGTGTTAATTTGAAAATTAAAACCTTATACCACTTTTATAGTTTACATATTTTATGTCTCTCATAAAGTAATAATTCCGATTTTAATATTTATTAAATTAATGTTTAAATTAATTAATTAATGTGTAATTACTTATATAAATTCTTGGTTCCTGGAATATGTAAAGAACACACTCAAAAACATTCCTCAATATGGACAATCATCTTCTTCAGAATTCAATTATATTCAAGAATTTGCCTGTGACAGAAATTTATTATTTTTAGAAATATTTGCGTGTTATAAATTCAAAATATCAGCCTTGAAGCATTATTATTTATCTGCTAATATGGTAAGAACAATTATATGAGGCAAATGAATTGTTAGTTTTAACGTAGTAAAATATAATAGTAATCAAAACCGTGCTACAATCTCAATGTTCTTGACACTATCTAAGGGGTATCATGTAATGTTTAATGTTAAAATGAATACATTTAGATTAATAATGATGTTCTGCCTCTGATGAAAATGTATTTAGTGTTTGTAATGGATAAATAATAGTGTCATTTATGACATTTATATCTTAACTCATTTGCTATATTAAAACATATATTTAAACTTTATTTATTTTGTTTGATAAATGAATGATCATAGCTAGAAACTCTCATATCTAAATTTTTATGTCAACCCCAGTTCATCTGCAAAATATGAATACGCCTTGAACACATCCATTTAGTATATCCTCAACCTCACGAATTTAGAAATAACCAACGAAATAAATACGCCATAATAATATATTTTTTTATATAGATATATACAAATAATACAATGAAAATAGTTTGATTTAGACCTTTTCTCTTTTTTTTTCTTCAAATTCTTACTTTTTTCTTTGTTTCTTCATCGTTTTCAAATAATATAATAAGAATTATTTAGTAGTAATAATAAACACGACAGTTTCGCATTATTTCATTACTTTTTTTAATTATCACACTTTGTTCACTCACAATTTGGGCGTTCACTTCTCCGACGGAAGAGTATCTGGCCAACGTGCGTGAGTTGATGAGGAACTTACTCGAATAAAGCGAGGATGTCGTCACTAGTGGCGTTGCCCGGACCACCACTACTGCTGCCACTAGAGGGAGGTGTGTTTAGATCTGGTGGATCCAAGTATGACAACAATTCCATCGGATCCACACTTTCAGGAAGTAACTGAAATAAAATCGAATACTTATTTATCTATGTATGTTAATCAAAGAAGGAGTGAGATAAAAAATCATAAATGACAGCGGCCAATTAAAAAAAAATAATGTGTCGAAAACACTCAACGCAAAGCTAACATAACTTGGTTAATCTACACTGTACATTAGAAGGCCAATCTAGGACTGTAAAAAAATATATAGTTTCTATAGAAAGTTTGTAGAGGCTTTTGGCGAAGCTCAAGCAGTGAAAACATATCAAGTATAACGGATATGTTTTGATGATAATTTAACTTCTAATGTACGAGTTAATGTTGCCTTATATGAGTACCCTTGTTAATAGACCTTTTCTTTTGCACTTTCGATTTGAAAACAACCGTACATAACATAATTTAACAATTCGGAAAATATGGAGATACCATAGATCGAATCTATTAAGTGAGTTTGGGCTTATATATATATAACCTATAATAATTTTTTTCTACTCACGTCTTTAAAACGCCAATTATCGTATATGTTTCCATGAAGATAAGTGATCTTTTAAGTACACCTTGACTAGCTGTGACTTCGCACGCGCTTTAGTCACGGGGTGAACTTAGCAACGGGCTCTTTAGTCACAAGCTGAAGTTAGCTCCTGGTTTTTAAATTGCAAAAATCAATTGAAGCTCAATCAAGTTGGTTGACACTTGTCATCAATCTGTCAAAATAACCCGACGTGGAGCAACAACAGACAAGTAATTTAATATTATTTATGATTACTTGCTATCTTGGAAAAAGTAGAGTATGAAACTTGTTAGCCACTCGTTTTACTAAACACTGGCTCCGCTAAGCTCTCGTGATTAATAAAACACCTGACTAAAATGAGTTTTATAAAACTGGATAAATAATATACTATTACAAGTTAAGTATATTAAAGACTTGAAGTCGGTTCTTTTGGATATCTTTAGTGAATCACTACTACTTAATTCATGCATCATTTAATCAGAGAAAAACGATCAACGATAAGCAATAGCTACTCATTTACTAGTTCTGTCAGTGAAACTTCTGATACAGATACAAACGTCGAAGAATTAACCAGAGAATTTACAAACAAAGTAGTTATTAAGGAAAGTAGATTTCGAAACGTAGTATTAAATAATAATTAATCAAACACGATAGTGGCACATAGTATCAAAGACATAGTTCAGCGCATTTATGCGTATTACCAAATTTTGAAGGCGAACCTAACACGCTAAGTCGATATATTTCTGCATGCGAACATCTGATTACTATATTTGCATTAGAAAATAATGCAGATCCTATTAATGCTCACTTAATACAAATATTTCAATCCAAATTAACTGGTAAAGCAGGAGTTTTGCTAGGTATAAATGAAAATATAGGAACTTGGCGTGAATTAAAAACATTATTAGAAACAAATTTTTGTGACCAACATTCAGAGGAATACCTCGAACAAGATATTCAAAGTTTATTTCCATAAAAATGTGAAAATCCATATGCGTTTGGTATGCGAATAAAAAATATTAGAAATTTGTTACTATCTAAACTCAAATTGTCAGATACGGATGAGACAAAACGTAAATTTAAAAATGAATATTATAATAAGAAAGCACTTAGAGTATATTCAAGAGGTTAGAAATGATAGGTGAAATTAGTCTACGCGTAAGTGTTAAAAGCCCTGCAAGTTTAGAGGACGCAATGTCGGAAGTAATTGAATAAGGAATTCTAAATTATTATGCGAAACGTCCGTATAATTTAAATCGCCATAAGGTTAAACCTATAATGTATCACACAACTATTAAAACGCAAATGTTACTAATAATGTGTCACATGCCTATGCAACAAAAACAAAATTTTAGTACAAATTTTAAACAACCGCAAGCCTCGAGTTCAACGAGACCGCCTATGCAGCAATTTAATTTTCAACCAGCATTTCAACAACAATATTATCGTCCACCCACCAAAATATGAAACCCGCATCGAAGATGATCCCACTATCATTCAAATTTTCCAAATCTCCCGGACAATTACAGGAAAAACGACAACCTAGACAAGTTCCAATGGACCTAGGAACTAAATTCGGCAAGATTCAAATACATTTTGAAGATAATAAACTTATCTTAGGCCTTAGGGAGCGTAAAATAGTGAAAATACCAGTCACAAGAAATTGTTGTGATGTTATTATAAATCATAAAGTTATTGCATCAGGTATATAGAACTCCATATATAATATCAACAGCCAAAGACTTTGAAGCGATTACAGAAGTTGTAAATTTTAACGACCATCCAGTAGAATTAAACATACAAAATCCAATTCCAGTAGAAACGTACCAGGAGAAAACAATCATAGAAAAACCAGTTCATTTAACATCAACATAAATAGAACAAATGCAATTTGAAAATGTAATGAACAAATTAAGATTAGAACATTTCAACGACGAAGAAAGACAATTAATACAAAACTTATGTATTAAATTTAAGGATATATGTTATGATGACCAATTGCCTCTAATATTCACCAATGAAGTGAAACATAAACTGTATATGAAAGATGAAACACCTGTGTATATCAAACGTTATAGAAAATCTTAGCAAAGTCAAGAAATTAAACGACAGGTAAATAAATTATTTAAGCAAGATATTATACAGGAAAGTCACAGCCGTTAGTTCGCGCCCGTGAGTATCGTTCTCAAGAAAATGGACACGTGTGGAGAAATAAAATACAGAATGGTAATCGACTACAGAAGATTGAACGAAAAAACACTTGACAACAAATACCCAATTCCTAACATATCTAACATATTAGATAAATTGGGACGTGTGCAATACTTTACAACCTTAGATCTCGTATCTGGCTACCACCAAATAGAAATGGATGAAAAGGACATCCCCAAAACAGCCTTTAGCACGAAACAGGGACATTTTGAGTACCTAAGAATGAGTTTTGGCCTCAAAAATGCTCCATCCACCTTCCAGAGAGCCATGGATAACGTCCTTCGAGGTCTTCAAGATGATGTGTGTCACGTATACTTGGATGATGTCATTATTTACTGGACAAGTTTGCAAGAACACCTCGTAAAATTGGAAAAAGTATTCACTAGATTTCAGAAGGCAAATTTCAAAATACAGCTGGATAAAAGCGAATTTCTGCGTAAAGAAGTAGCTTACTTTGGACATATCATTACACCAAAAGGAGTCCAACCAAATTCAGATAAAATCGATGCAATTAAAAGATACCCTCTGTCGAAAACCACAACAGAAATAAAAAGCTTTTTAGGACTAGTAGGGTACTATCGGAAATTTATTAAAGATTTTGCCCAAACCACCAAACCTATCACGAATTGTTTAAAGAAAGACAAGAAAATAATTATTAATGATGAATTTAAAGCGGCATTCGAGAAATGTAAAAATATTTTAATCAACAAACCGATTTTACAATATCCAGGTTTCATTTTAACAACTGATGCATCCAACGTCGCACTTGGAGCAGTTCTATCACAGGGGAAATTAGGCAGTGACAAACCCGTTTGTTATGCGTCACGGACCCTTAGCGAAACAGAAAGGAAATATTCGGTTATCGAAGAGCAACTTCTAGCCATTATTTGGGCTACTAAATACTTTCGTCCATACCTTTAAAAGAATTGTGAAATGAAATGAAGATCATTAAGCAATGTGGAGAAGAAAAGGATATCGAAATTATCAAAGGGACGTATATAACCGAAATAGCGAGCGAGTGCCGTATAAAAATAGAGGATACAACGATTGGGACCCTAGGACAAACATATGCAGCCAATAAATGGATAAATCTACCGAAAATCAACAACCGCCCGTACCATGTAAAACAATAAAAACGAGAAGAGAAAAAAACTGGAGTAAAAAACACCCAATACAGGAATATCATGAAGATACATGAAAAATTTCAAGAACTACAAGACGAAGTTCAAGCTATGGACAACGTGAAACCCTACAATCACCCAATTACTATTTGGAGCATATTAATAACTTTAATTCTGTGTGTTATAGGTATTATTTTGTTGTCAAAAAAAAATAATATGTAAAGAAAATACAAGAGTAGCTGAGGCGCCAGAAATTTCAGGAAACCATCCGTTGACCAGTTGAGAAGCTTGTCAACGTAGATTTCCATCTGAGAGGGGAGGAGTTACATGTTGTGGGACGACGCCGTCCTTGCGAAACCGAGTAAGAAAAACATGTAGTTAGCACTTTTAACTATTGTAATAATATTCATGAGAAGATGTATGAGTTAGTTAGATAAAGCTCCCGCTAGATAAACCTCTCGAACGGGAATATATGTATTTTACACAATAAATATTTTTAAAAAATATTTTTTTTTTAAATATTTAACTTGGTGTTCTTCTGTAGATTATCGGAAACGCTTAATAGTATACATGGGTGTGATAGGGGAATAAGGATCAGGTTCACTCAGACTAGATCGACTCGTGTTTTGTCGGCTCGCGGGGAAACCGGTAGGTAATACGGTGCCCGAGAGCCGACAAAACACCAGTCGGTCTAGTCTGAGTAAAACTGAACCGTATTCCCCTATCTCGCCCATGTATAGTTAATAGAGTTAATTACGCTTTTTTTAATACCAATATTGTCATCTATATACAGGGTTATGATAAAGTAACGCATAAAATTCATAAAACGTACAATGTTCATTTTTGAAAAAAAATGCAAAAACACGTCAAACAGTTTATTTTATTCCGCGTCTTTTGACATAAGTCAAAAAAATAAAACGTCAAATTTGTCAAAGTTATGACGTCATCAATATTTTTTTTAAATATGAAGCTTGGTTTTTTTTTTACTTTATTTGATAAAGCTTGTTTTTCTGCATTATAAAGAAATAATTGAAGTAGGGGTCACATAAGAAAAAACTGAGAGAATTAATAAAAAACAAAATAAACTTTATTATAGTAATAACATTTAAATTAACTAAACAGTCCATTAAACCAAAACGATTTCTTACAGGAATTGTTCAAACTGTGTCCCGTTCACTATCTGACATAGGCCAAGACGATGGTAGACCTGATTTACAGAGTCTTCGATCATCTGCGGAGTTATACGAGTCATTTCAAGTCTAATTCGTTTTTTTTTAGTTTTTTCTTGTGTGACCCCTACTTTAATTATTTCTTTATAATGCAGAAGAACAAGCTTTATCAAATAAAGTAAAAAAAAAAACAAGCTTCATATTTAAAAAAAATATTGATGACGTCATAACTTTGACAAATTTGACGTTTTATTTTTTTGACTTATGTTAAAAGACGCGGAATAAAATAAACTGTTTGACGTGTTTTTGCATTTTTTTCAAAAATGAACATTGTACGTTTTGTGCGTTACTTTATATAATAAATTTACGATACTAGCTAAAACAAATGACGGAAACACTTTTTTTTTGGTTCTGCTGTAAAATTGTTGTAAAAACTGCTAACGAACATGTTTTATAAATAAGCAATTCATATATCATAAATAAGATTATATGTGAGAAAAAATTTGTGTTTCTTCTAAACGTTTTTGTCACATGTTTTTAATTTTTGTATATTTTGTATTTAAGAGCATACAAAATTTTCATTCTTACGAACCACATCTCGATTATAACGATCGCGCAAACAACCACCAAAGAAACAGGGACACGCTTTTAACATGTCTTTGCAGCTTCTCGTTGATCGTTGTTTTTAATAACGATTAAAATGCTATACCTACCAAAAAAAAAAACTATATTAAAGATACAGCAATGATTGAATTGGCAAGATTGCTTCGAAAGTGAAGTAATATTTCATGGCTTTTAAAAATTGTAACGGATTGTTAAGATTTCAAAATGTCCATTGCTACATAACAATAAAAATAATCAACTATTTAGCACATCACTTTATAAATAACAATTAAATATGCACTGATAGAAATTAAATAAGTCAAGAACAGATAAAGAAAATTTAGATTTAATTTGTAGATACTAACATTAAAATAATTATTTTATGAATTGCAGGTAATATCCCGTAAATACACCATTTTACAAATCGTTTGAAATTAGGTAAGTTCGTATTTGTTTGATTTTGTTAGCTTTAATAAAGAAAACAAAAGGACCTCCAAAATATATGTGTCATGGAAAGTGAATATCTTGTTAGATTTTAATATGGTTTTGCAAGAATCGTGTGTCCCAAGAGCACGCTTTCTTAACAAAGAGGCTCCTTTATACACTGGTTTTATATACATATCCAACTTATAAAAAAGATAGAATGACGTCTTCTTAAAAAAATATTGATCAAATACAGTAATGGTGCTACAGTATGCTGAACACATTTTTTAACATCATGACAAAAGGATCAGAAATATTTGGGCAATGATTGAAATTTTTGGGAAATTTTCTTATTACTATTAAGAAAATTTGACAAATGCGGACATTTCTCAATTTTCCATAAATGTTTCCCAAGGTATTTGCTCTAATTGAGAAGCGTTGCCAATTTAGCCGATTCTGTATATATAATATTAAAAAAGTTAGCCCTATAAGTAGAATTTTTGTCCATGCGAAGAACGGATATTATAAGTAGGTACAGCTAATAAAGTACGATATATTGTATACGCATTTAATTTTCATCATGATCAATTACCCATTTAAACTAATTTTAAATTGAATGAATACTTACATTAAGTGCTTCCTGGCCAGTGCCTTCACCATCTATTACAGCTGCCGGATCAAAATTGAGATCTGACGGTATATCGTGCACAGCACTGTCATTGCTTCCATTACTATTATTATTGTTGTTACTGTTACTACTACTACTGTTGCTGGTACTGTTTGAATTATTGGCGTTGCCTGTTGTACTACTGCTGGAGTTGTGGTGATTGTCGGGAGGTGGTACACTGGGCGGTCCCGTCCCGCCTCCCGGAGTATGCGCCGAGCCAGGCGTCCCACCTGGTGTGTGAGGGGTATGTGGCGTGTGAGGGGTATGTGGTGTATGAGGCATCTAAACAAATCACATAGTGGAGAAATTAATTTATTATCAAATATAGGAAATTTTAATATTTAAAAAACACGCAACGCATGCCTGGTTCGCAATTATTATTATTTGAAATTCTGGGGTGGTCTTTATTTATATGGCCAAGAAACAATACATTTATTGAGGCAGCATCCTTTATTTTACTATATATTAATAAAACAATGTTTCTGCAAAATTTGGTCGAGATTGAATTATTCTGTAAGATCTCTAAAGAATATAACAGTGACATTTCTATTTTGAGGAATTAAATTTTATCAGCCTGGAACATACACTAGGAGAAATAATGTACGGTACATTTCGCGGAAATATAGGGTGGTATGGGTGTGTGATTATTAGAGACTGGATTCTATGCAAAATGCATATTTGTTGTTTTTTGGTATATCCCTTCTATACTGTGTACTTATCCATTTTCCACCCTCAGAATCAGTGGCGGCTCGGGGCGTGAGCAGCCACACAGACAAGACCGACTCGCCCATTATCGGCGATGTACTCCCAGATGTCGAGCATATCACCGACAACAAACGAACCAGTCCCGTCCACGCAACTGCACCTCCAAATCTGGGGCACCAGCCGCCACTGCTCAGAATACGTTTTTTACCATTTTTTTAGTGCATATAATGCATATTTGGACACTTTACCATAACTGCATATGCACGTACATATTTCATAATTATTTTGCATATTTATGCATATATTCGCCATTTTCATAAGAACCATAATAAAATCTGATATTTAAAGATATTTAATTTGTTTGTGTAAACGTGAAGGGATTGCATTCCTTCAACTTTGCATTATTAACTCATTAAAAGTCCATCTCATTAATAATGAGATGGACTTTCCCAAAAATAGGATTTAACTATACTGATATTCGGTTAACAGGGCAATTAGAACTTACGTAAGAAATCCTTTTCAGAAATGTAGGTATTAATGCAGGTATATTATACCGTACGACTAATATCAATATAAGAAAAAGAAATAATTTCCTTCATAGTTTGTTCATTCGTAAACGTGTTAAGGTTTGTGCTATTTGGTGAAACAAAAGTGAATTAAAAAGTTTTGAAAATGCCGAAGATAGCTAAAGCGAAGTCATCTCTAATAAAAAATTGGATAAGTGATTGCAGTGCACTAAAAATTATTGACAAAGAAAGTGTTTTGTGCACACTCTGCGACAAAAGGGTAAATTGAATTTTGAAATATTTTGTCAATAACAAGTTCTACAATTATGAGAATTTTTTTTGTTCATAAATATAATGAAACAATTTCATAATAAATTATTATTAGATATGTTTAATTTTATGTTCTTTAAAGCTAATATATCTTTGTAATATTTCTTTGTCATAAACACCAAAATAACCAAAATCAATCAAATTTAAACAACTGGAGAACTTTACAAAACCATAGTTTTTGTAGTAATATAGGAATTAATAATAATTATTATAACTGAATGTTAAAAATATATATTTGTTACACAGATTACCTGCCAGAAGAAATTTCAAGTAGTGCAACATTTGAACACAATATTTGATCAGAACAGGGTTTCTGAAGATTTGAATAAACCGCGGCAGCAACTGTTGGAGGAAAGTTTTCTCAATAATTTGAAGAATCCACAAGAAGCATTTTCCAAAGATTTGTGTAATCTTTTTGTGGGTTGTAATATTCCTTTACATAAATTGGACAATCCGATATTTCAAGAATTCCTGAAAACTTATTGCAAAGTCGATGATAAACCCATTTATGTACCCAGTTCCTCAGCTCTACGCAAGAAATACATCAACGAAATTTATGAAGATGTTACCGATGGTATTAGAAAGGAGTTGAAAAACCAACATCTTTGGCTCTCTGTTGATGAAACTACCGACACGAAGGGCCGTCAGGTTGCTAATTTGATTATTGGAACCTTAAATGGTTCAACTCAATCTAAAAGACATTTAATTAATGTAGGTAATTTAGACAAAACAAATCATGTTACCATAGCCAGGTTTATTAATGAGTCCTTAGCGAATTTCTTTTTACCCGACAAAGTACCTTTTGAAAAATTTCTGTTAATGGTAACTGACGCCGCTTCGTATATGTTAAAATCAGCTCAAAGTCTGAAATTTTTTTTTCCCAATTTAATCCATTGTACTTGTTTGGCTCATGGTTTAAATAGGGTTGCTGAAAAAGTTAGATTAGAGTTTCCAGATGTAAATAATTTTATTAGTAATATCAAAAAAGTATTTTTATAAGCGCCCTTACGAGTGCAATTATATAACGAAATGCTTCCCGGCATTCCATTGCCACCAGAACCTATCTTAACAGGATGGGGAACATGGCTTAAATGTGCTGTGTTTCTTGCCGATAATTATGAAGGCATCAAAAATGTTGTAACTCAATTTGATTCAGTAACCAGTCTTGCCATAGAAAAGTGTAACGTAATTTTCAATAATTCGACAATACAAAATCAGCTATTATATATTAAATCTAATTTTGCGATAATTGAGCAGGCAATTACTAGATTAGAAGATAGAAATTTATCTTTAAATGATGGTGTTGGCATTGTAAATGATATTGCAGAGAAAATTGGAAAAGTCAACGGATTGACTGGAAAAAGAATTAAAGAAAAATTAGCCGCAATTCTAAGCAAAAATGGAGGTTTTGTTACATTAAAATCTATAAACAATGTAATTAATGGCAACTTTAATGAAGACATTAATATAAGCCCCTCATTAATACCTAGTTTTAAAAATGCACCGATCACATCTTGCTATGTTGAAAGAACATTTTCCCAATATAAACATATACTTACAGATCGTAGACATAATTTAACTATGGAAAATTTAAAGTAATATATGGTTATTTATTGTAATAAATAAATATATAATTTGTAAATACGACAATTTATTGTAATAAATAAATATACAATTAGTAAATACGACAAATGAATTTTAATTTCCTAAAACATAATAAATAAATGCACATCATAAGTGCATATTGCATGCATATTTGGCAAACTTTTTAGTGCATATTTTCTAGTCTCTAGTGATTATTACCCATCAATATACGGCGTAGACACGCCTATACCACTTCATATCTCCTCGAATTGTAGGGATATTTAATTCCGCTGGGGCATCACTTGACAATGTGTATGTAGAAGACATGTTTTAAACATTTATAGTTAGGAAAAGGTTTGTACAAATTTAATATTTTATTATAAATCGCTATTTTCAATTCTGGGTTCAAATTCAATTGAAACATCCGTTAAGTGATTTTTCTTTGCAAAAAAATAAATAAAGTACCTAGTTGGGAAGGTGTAAAATAGGGTCTTAAAATAATTATGACATTTATATAAATACCTATATGTAGAGAAGTTCAAGAAATTGTTTATGCCTCTTCAATAGTAATAATAACAGGTGTTAAATTGGCAACTTGGAAATGTCTCCCTTCATTTCTTTTACCGCCAGTATAGCAGGCTTAAATATTTAATTTACAAATCAAGCATAACTTTATAATCATATTGATGCCATCTAGGGAAAATGGCGTAAGTGATAAAAATCCCAAAATCGACCCACTTAAGGTTGAATCTGTCAAAAATTCTTAAACGATTTTATTTGAAATCAAAGTAGTGTAAGCGACCATTACATATTTGAAAAAGTGGCCTTATATTAGTACAAGTGCGACAATCACGGTGGAAGGTGCTGTTGCACCCAGCTATCAATTTTCATAAAACTGGCAAAGTAAAATTGATTTGAAATAATTAATAGGTGTATTAACTAACTCAAGTGCTAATTGTGCATAATATTTTCACATGAAATAATGGTGAAAAATCTGGCAAGATGAGTTTGGTCGCTTACGCCTTTTGTATATTCAATTTTTGTTGGGCTTAAAAGCCAAAATGTAAGCAGTGTATTGATCTCGCTCTTCAATATATTATTATCATTATTATTTGGGTATTTGATGGGTCTTTGTACAGTTTTATATTTTTATTTGTTGCATTATGTCTGTACGTATCCACGGACATTGCGTCAAGTTTTTGATATTTTTAAACAATATTTCCCAAGGTATTTAATAATTCGTGAAAGTGGTTTATGCTTTCTTCCTTCTCTTCCTCTGCTCAAATGTTCATAGTTTCTTCGTACGAAGTTGAAATACTGATAATGGCTGTCTTCCATATATTGTTGTTTTAACTGCGTAGCGGTAAGTGATATTGTTTGGCATTACTTTGACTTTAATTTTGGTTTTCATGTTCATCATTACGTGGTCGAGTATGCTATTCAAAATAACGTAATTGTTGTTTATAAATTTGTATGTATCTATTCCTTGATCTTGTTGTCTCTTTTCAATATATTGATATTAGTATCCCATTATTATGTTTCTTTCTCTTTGTTAGTGTATTGTGTTTCAGTATTTTTTCTAGCGTTCAAAATTGGACGTCCAGTGGTTTATATACTATGGTTAGACCATCTTTTCGGTGTATAGCAATATGGTTATTATTTCTATGTTATTCCATGTTTTATTTAATAATATATTATATTTTATAGTTTCTTTAATGTATATTGCGGTACCGCCTCCTCTTTCAGTTATGGAGTTAATATTGCACTGTAGTTTTGTAGTCTAGTTCTTTTATAGCTGGGTTAAGCCAGGTTTCGGTTGAAGTTTTAATTGCCGGATTGTGTTATAATGTTGGTATAGTTTCTCTTTCAGAAAATTTACTTTTGGTGCTTCTTATGTTTTGTTTATATTTATGTTTTAATTGTGGTGTCAATCAGTAATTTGTCATATTTTTATGTTCACTTTTGCTTTGATATTATTTTAAAAAACAGATCAGGTATTGATAATCTCGTCACATATATCATAGCTTGAACATATATATTATCAAGAATTATATTGTTGTTTCTGTCTCACTTCTAGTAAACTACTCTGGGACAACATTATCTGTTCTCTTTGTTGTGCACTTACGGAATATATTTGGTGGAAGATAATAATAAATGACATATCTTAAACATATGCTTTTTTCTAATGGTGTTTTGAGAAATGGTGGTATTATTAGCAATTAATTACAGGTACAAGTTGGTTCACCGATCAATTATATAAAGAATTGTTGATGCAGAAGATACCTTATGCTGACGTACTTTGTGACAGTGAAACGAAAACTGAAACCAGTGCTGCCCTGCTAAGCAAAAGTGCAGTATGTGCCAAAATGGCCAAAATGATATATTGGGATAATTGTTATACTACGAGCATTCTGCGCCCTTTTTACCAAGCAAAAACACTCAACATGTCATATATTGGCTGTTTATATGACGTATTAGGTGTTTTTGCTTGGTAAAAAGGACACAGAATGCTCATAGTAGGGTAAGGTCGCCGAAATCGTACCACTTAGTACATTTTGTTCATTTTCTGCAAATATGGTGTTCTGTAGTGATTGATATTTTTGCTTTATTTGACAGGTGGTTTTTTATAACTGAAAAAAATAGTAAGAATGAAATACATA
Source organism: Amphimallon solstitiale (assembly GCA_963170755.1). Taxonomy (NCBI): domain Eukaryota; kingdom Metazoa; phylum Arthropoda; class Insecta; order Coleoptera; family Scarabaeidae; genus Amphimallon; species Amphimallon solstitiale. The sequence goes on along the minus strand of OY720681.1, from coordinate 122,626,168 downwards.
GGCAAAACTATGTTTTATGGCAGTTTTTTTGGAACCCTACAAATGGTACGATTTGGAAACCTGGGTTCCTAAATCGTACCTAGGGTGTTTTAAATCGTACCATTCATTATATTACCTATGCTCACTTATGTTTTCTTGTTTTGAGTACAGGTTGGGAATAAATTGTTAGTTTATTGCAACCGTTTAATTCCAGTGAAAAACAACGTTACACAAAAAATTTAAAATATTGCCTATAAACAAACGAAAAACATCACATACAGATGTCACATATGTATGTACTAGAAGACCTTCCTGTGCATTTTTCATGTGCCTATTTTTTACATAGAGAGCACTGTATCATCTCCTCGACAACCGATTCAGAACATAAATAGCAGTATCAGTCTTCTTCATTCACTTCAATGACATTCTTGTCTGACGTTTTTGCTCTCATAGATTTTGGCAATTCAGTTTTTCCATCGCATTTTTCTAAATTCTCTCCACCAAAAACATTTTTCTTTATCAACTTTTTCTTAGTGCTTTGTTGTTTTTTAATAGTTCTAGTTTTAGTTTTATTCTCTTTGTTTTCTTTTATATTAATTTTCTCTTCTAGTTCATGCTTGTATGGGCTAGATGTTATTACAGTAGCCTTCTGTGGTTCTTTTGTAAGACGTTTAACGTGTTTTTTTGCTGGTTTATGAAGAGGGTTCACTATGTCTAAAGTGATAAAAGCTGCTTTTTCATTTTCTGGTTCTACTTGTACTTTAGTTGTTGGTAGTATATGGTTATTATCTTCATGATTTGTAAGAATACTTGCCTGCATTTCATTGTTGGGAATATCCTGCACATTATCAGAATTTTTTGGAATGTTTACTACAGTTTCACCGTCGGTACCCTGAGAGTTTTCAACATCGTCCACGATTATTTCACCTCGTAAATTCTCACTTGCCACAAAGTCTGAATCCTTAAAAATATTTCTATCAATTGGCCATACTCCAGTAGCCCGAAATCCACCCATTGCATGTTGTTGCAGCCTGGACATATGCCTCAGTTAACAGCTGGGTAACATCAAATTGGGTAACCTTTTCTCCAGGGTTAGAACAAAGCCACTTTGTCATAATTTGGCTGTAACTGGACTCCATTGATTTAAAAACTCCCACATCTAAGGGCTGCAACCTATGTGTTGTATGGCCTGGAAGTTGGAGCATTAGGACATTATTTTGTCTTGCTAAATTAATAGCTGCCAGATTTTTTTGAATGTGTGGTGTGCCCATCTAGAAGGAGCAGTACTTTTTGGCTTTCTGTGGGTTTCACAAATTCAACAAAATGTTTAAGCAATTTAAGAAACAGTTCTGAGTTTATATATCCAGTTTCACTTCTGTAAGACTATTGGGAAAAGCGCCATTTTTTAAAGCTGGATGCATACGAACTCTTTTGAAAATAGTCATCGGAGGAACAAAGTTACCAGTTGCATTGCAACAGCACACGATTGTTGTATTTACGCACCTTTCTCCACTTGCTGCAAGTGTCCTAATGCTCCAACTTCCAGGCCATACAACACATAGGTTGCAGCCCTTAGATGTGGGAGTTTTTAAATCAATGGAGTCCAGTTACAGCCAAATTATGACAAAGTGGCTTTGTTCTAACCCTGGAGAAAAGGTGAATCCAACTTGATGTTTTCCACGTTGAGCTATAACTTTTGGAGATTTTTTTGTACGGTGGAGAAGCCAGATTCATCAACGTTATAAATATGTCGAGCTTCTATTTTGTGTTTATCAACAACATCTTCCAATAAATTAAAAAATTCGTACACATTTTCTCTATTAAAACCCTTACAATGGGCTATCGATATATTTTCAGGTTGCCGCAAAGCTAATTCTGGATGTCTGTTCATAAAACGGTAGTACCAGTTCTTACCAGCCATTTTATTTTTATTCCCAAAGAAGGGATTTTTTAATATATGTGAATTAACCTCCATTAGATCATTCGCAAGTTTCGTAATATCTGTTATGGTAAGTTCGAAAAGACACTCTTCAAATAACAAAATATGTTTTACTAGATCATTTTCAAGTAGAACTGGAATAGCAGGTAATCGACAATTAACTCTTCTTTTCTCCTTGGATTTTTTCAATTTTTTGGGTTGTCCTCTGCTGCGTGTCTTTTCAATGTAGGTTTAGGAATGTTATACTTTATGCAACATTTATTGAACTTAATTTTTCCACTTGTATATTCTTCTAGAGCTTTTTTCATGTCAGCTTCAGACCATTTTCCATATTGCCTTCTTGCCATCTTTAGCAGAAATAACCATAATCAATAAATACAATTAGTAAACCTCCAAATCGTACCAGTACGATATACAGCACTCAACTTGGTACGATTTGTGAAACTCTGTCATATTACGAATAAATTACAATTCCAACTTATAAACTAAACAAATCTTATTGTTTCTTCTTATTGTTTTAACCTATATACTTCATTTAATCTTATTTGCCCTTAAAAAAGTCGAAAGTTGTACTCACTTCATAAATATATCCTTAGACGCACATATACAAATTTACATGGATTAGGTACACTTTTTTGAACGGCATGTAATGAACACTAAACGTCGTCTGATTAATGCCGTTTTGTGAATGCATATTACAAGACGTAAAAGGTACAAGAAAACAGGAACAGATGGTGGTATAGTCTTTTCCAACATATAAATAAACGAAAAGTACGATTTACGGACCGGTACGATTTTGGCGACCTTACCCTATAACAATTATCCAAATATCGCATTTTGGCAATTTTTGCACATACTGCACTTTTGCTTAGCAGGGCAGAGTGGCGTAGAAGATACAGAGAAAAGAAAATTGGAAATGGTCTAAGGGAAATGAAAACATTGTGAAAGCATTTCCCGTAATTTAATTAACTAAAGAGATATTATTGAGCACTAAAGAAGCCGGGGATGCGTTCATAGAACGTTGTCGAGTATACGAGATCGCCCATTAGACATTTTGGACAAAATGTGGTAAATGGACAGTTATGTACCAAAATAATTCTGCAAAACAACCATAATTGTTTGTAGTGCAAAAGATAAAACAGACAGTAATTTTATAATTTAATGCTTACTCTGTAATAATGTCAATAACAAAGTAAATATGTAATAAGTAACTTTGTAACGAGAATAAATTTGTAGACATCTTACTTATCAATACATTCACAACGTTAATTTGAAAATGCGACATGTGCATAAAAATTGTCGTACATATTAACAAAGAGACACAGACAATCTTTTTGAACTTCTCATTACTTGAAGACAAACTTAGCGATAAAGATATAAAACAGCGATGAAAATTTTATACGTAAGTTATATAACGAGAAGAGAATCTTCAAATATAAGGTATTTTTAATAAATTATTTAAGATAGTTCGTTTTAGCAACCGACATGCGCCAATAAATTAAAATATAGTCAATTTTGAGATGTTGCGAAAGTTTACTTGTCAATTATTAGGTATAACCCACGATACACTAATACAGTGCTATCGAGAAAGATTGTAGACCACGTGATCAGTAATTTTCTAAAATCTGGTGATTTTCGTGTTCATACGTTTATGAGATTCGCGTATCGCTAGTATTTGACAGTAGCGTACATTTTATTCACAAATACTGCTGTCATTGTTGACACTTTTAACCATATTTTACATAAAACATTCAATACTACCAACTGTTGTTAATTGGGTTGCCTAATTTGGTAGTCACGTGGTCTACAGGAATTGTTGATATCTCTGTAAGTGTATAAGTGTATCGTGGTATAAACCTAAAAAGCTATTTCAGAAATGTCATCCAAGCAATACAAGTTTGTCAACAATTACTGTCTACTAAGTAAAATATAGAGTTGAGATTTTGTATCTGACAATGCACGACATAATTATGTCAAATAATTACGGAAAATGTTTTATTCAAAACTACAAAACAGTGCTACTTTTTTATTTGCAGTGTTTATAATAATTCTCTTAATTCAGTTAATAAAATGTATATTTACAATAATGTACATGTTTTACTAACGGGTCATCGAAATTGATTGACATGGCCGCTTCTGCAATTTTATGATAAGTTTTACGTTGTGCCACACAATAAGAATGGTGGCTCATACTAAAAACTTTTCACATAGCTATTAGGTTGCCATACATATGATTTAATTATTGTTTACCTACGTGCCTTGTATAAAATCTATCATCTGCTAACCATGTATGTATGAATTGATAATTAACGTTTATAATTAAATTAAGTAATCATTTCAGGAAGATTGCAGTTATCATTCTTCTTAGGAATTATAAGCATCCGGTTTTAATACAATATCTGAAATAGGACAACATTCTGTTTTTGCTATTAATTGAAATCGAATGGAGAATTTATTAAGTATAGTCTAAGCACAAACACAGACTATATTGGAAATTTTCATCCGTGCCTTTCTAGCACAAATGTAGAATAATGTCAGTTTCTCAATACTGACGTTATGGTGACATAATGCATTTTTAAGTACAATATAAAATATAGTGACCTTATATCATTCAGTGCATAAGCAAACTCTTAAAAATGCTTAACTGACTATCTTCTTTTTTTAAAAGCAAATTAAATTCTCAGGTAAAATGTGAGCTTTACAAACGAGTTGTGATTTCGAAGGTTTGAATGGTCCTCCACACCATATTAACTGTGATTCCGTAAGATCCAAATTATATCGCGATTAATTTCACTGAACACAGAATTATACGCAGTATTTACCATTTTCCTGGTTAATTGCGTTGGTTGTATAGAACAAGACTGTCTTTTACAAATAAATAATCATTTGTAACCACATTTATCACGATGACAGTGCTATAGATAAATTTGAAAAATAAAAATGATAGGAAAATTAAAATTTGTAATTAGAAATGACAAATATTTAGTGATTTCCCACATTAAGGAGCCTAAGTAGTTATTCATGTCAATGTTACTAATTTTATATGATATAATAAGCTCAGATATTTATATTTCAGGGCGAGGGCATGTGACCGTGTTGGTGGGAGTTGTTATGTCAACATGCAATGTCACATTTTACAATTTATGACACATATAATGACATAACAGTTAAATATATTATTCCGGGTGACGTTTAGAAAAAAGTGTAAACTTGGCAATGGCTAAAAAATGGACGAACAATGAAGTGCATTGGCAGATAAATAATCCCGGATATAGGTATAGAACAGTAATATTTAACACATTCCTTTATGATATATAGTTCGTATATGACTCTCATGTTCTGGTATTTTAGTAACAAAAGCAATCAAATATTAACTAATTAGCTTAATTTCTTTGTTCTGAAATTGTTCGGTCGATGTAAATTTGTAGTGGTGTTGAATCGTAGTTTTAGTTCGTACATTGACAGTGTCGGCTGCGAAAACAATTCTACAATTATATCGAGCGTTTCGGAATTGCACGGCACTATTGTAGATACTTGTTCTCCAACATAAAATAAACAAAAAAGTCCATATAAACATATGTCTCAAATTAATTTATTACTAAGATATTGGAGCATAAAGATATTTATTTAGCTATACAACATCCAAAAGAACTGTTTAAAGTGGCCACCGTTTTGTTGAATGCAGCATTCAGCACGACAAATACATTCTTCTTTGGCACTTCGTATAACATCAGGATAATCCTTGATAGTTGCTGAGGCTTCCACGACGCGATTACTAAACTACCGATCTAACGGCGTTAGATCGGGAGATCGGGATTCATCAGAGTTTAGTAATCGCATCGTGGAAACCGCAGCAACTATCAAGAATCATTCAGATGCTATACGATGTGCTAAAGAAGCATGAATTTGTCGTGCTGAATGCTGCATTCAACAAAACGGTGGCCACTTTAAACAGTTCTTTTGGATGTTGTATTGTTAAATAAATATCTCTATGCTCCAATATCTTAGTAATAAATTAATTTGAGACATATGTTTATATGGACTTTTTTGTTTATTTTATGCTGGAGAACAAGTACCTACAATAGTGCCGTGCAATTTCGAAACACCCGGTATATTTGGTATATTTCAAAATATTATAATTTCTTTTTTAAAAGCAACGTCAATTTAATGACAACATCAAATCTAGAAGTGGATGATTGGGAAACTTTGTAATCATAAATAAATTTTAGTTTTCATTTGCATAGTTTTCCCTGCATATTTAGTATCTATTAATTCTCTTACCTGTTCATTTAGACTCTTCTCCATTGCATTAAGCGGATCCAGAGAGTTTACGGATTCACTTAAATGAGACAGAGGTCCGTTTCCACCCGAGTAGTCCGTGTTGGCTTGCGTTGTGCCCGGATTGTAATCGAACTGGCTGCCTCTCGTGTTACCATAGGAAGGTGGGCCGTTCATCATGGATCCGCTAGCGATACTGTTCATATCAGGTGGGATGTACGGTGACATAGCCTGGGCCATATCCCAGTTGTTCATCGTCGGTAACGTCATGCTTCCCGGTGACATCGCCTTGTTCATTCTTTTCGCACCACCGCAAGAATCATTCTCGTCATTCTCCGTCTACAAAGTAAGATAGGTTGTGCAGAATATTTTAGTTTCTACTATATATACATTGTATACTAAAAATATTATGTATTTAATTAATCATCATTAAAAATTTCTAAAATGTTTTTAAGATAGGAGCAAGAACGCAAACACTACAAATTGCACTGGCTATTAGAAGAATAGCAATGGTTCTTCAATAAACTTATAAAAGGCAGTTAAAAAGGTAAAACGATAGCTTTTGCTGGGATGTTCGCACCTAAATAAGACAATGATAAAAAAATTTATTAAAAAAATTGTTGAACATAAATGAAAAATTATAAATTACACAGGCCTGCAGAATTTTAACAGCACCAACATTTTCGGGAAAGTTGTCCAAATGCGAATTAAAGAAATGGTCTTTCAAACTCATCGAACAACGCATGTTTTTGAATTTCGCTAACATGTTGTCCACAATACTTATATAGTTTGGGTCTTTAAAGTTCTCGAGGATTTTTTGTCGACTTCCTCAAAAGCTCTGCAGGCCCCTTCTTTTCATTTTACAATCAAATACTTAGTCTCAAAAAAGTTTCCGAATATCTACACCTACGAAAACACCTTCCTTTACTTGCGCTTCTTGAAGTTCTGAAAACTTGTAGGTATTTAAAAGCAATCATCTTTTTTTAACAAAGGCTTTAAAAATTGTTTCATGAAGCCAAACTTTTCCTTCACTACATTTTTGTTTTCAGGTTTTAATGCTTTCGTTGGCGGCACTGATTTTTGATCCAGTGATTGCCAAAATCTCCCTCGCACAAGAAGCAAGCCACCACTTTCAGATATTATATTAATTTGGTGAGAATCAAGACTAAATTATCGTAAAACTCTTCAGGTACATAGAAGGCCGAAATGGCACTGAAGTTGTTTGCTGCCATTATGCAGAAGCACTGCTTTGGAGATTTTTTTTGACGAGTCAATAAAAAGAATCCATTCATTCACGTCATACTGTATATTAAAAATCTCCATCAATGCTACAGTAAATGAAACCACTATCTTGAGAAAAGTATAGAATGCAATCTGTTTCTCGCTTTCTGAATCATGATAAAGAGCTATCAGGCGCCAGTAAATGCTTTTCCTTTAGACTAGATCCTAAGAGTAATGCAGAATCTTTTGAAATGCATAATCTCTGAATAAATAATTCAATTAATATTGGGAACAAGTTTGGGGTTCGCTGCTCTCTCAAACACTGTGAAAGTCCTCGTTAGAAGTCTAACCTTCGTCTTCAAAAATGTCCTATAGACTCTCAGTAGGTTTAGAAACATTTATTTTTGAGATACGAAGAACAGTCATCACTATGATCCTTAGGTTTCCTATGTATAATATATTGGCACCACAGACTGCACTAAAAATCGCGCCAGGTGCCATTAATAGCGGCTTATAACACTAAATGCTCTTTGCTTTCATTAGTAAATTTCATAACTTAATGGATTGGTGGCAACGGTAATCAAAATTTTTAATTTGTGAAAAAATGGTAGTGTTGGAATTTTCTGACCATTTTTCCCGAAATCGGCATCCAAAATTATATCAGAATCAGCTAAGCAAGTTTCTTAACACTTTTTTGGTTGCAGACCTGTGTTATTTTATTAACTTCATTGTAGTTTAAATACACGTGAATAGGTAATGCAAAAAAGAACAGATTTTGTATGTATACGTAAATGATGTGTGGAAATTAGCGCGCAGTGTTTGGAGAGGAAACAGGTTCATGGGAACATTTCTTTTTCGACACTGAAGAAAGAATACCCACTTTCTTGTTTTCTAAGGAATTGATTGACCTGTCAACTTGTATATTTGAATGAAATGAATTGTGGTAATTTAAAATTGTTTTAAATACATATTTATTTTACATAATTAATTATACATTTTATTTTGGATTTAATTTATTTTAAGTAATTTTATTTTTATTTTTAACGTTTGGATTGTTTGTAAGTGTTGTTTGAATTTATTACTTTAAATAGACGACTACATATGTATCTATGACATAATATAATTTTTTTGACTCGACTTTTGAATTTAATTTAAAGTTTGTTTATATATTTATGTAATTTATCATGGATTGAGGTATATATTATTGACTTTATCATTGAGATAAACCTCGACGTTATTCAATGATGTACAGTCAATTCTGCGCAAGTACCTTTTTCACTGATATAGTATTTATGTATTAAAAAGGCCATAATATGTACAGGCTTATTCATTATAAATTACCCACCTTTCATCATCGTTATTATTGCCTGTACAAAAAAATGTTTCAAATAAAAGTTGTGTGGAGTGGAGAGACAACGGTATACAAAGAAAATAATGTTTTTTTTTAATGGAATATCCTGTATATTATTAAATTTTTATTTTTTACTCTGATTTCAAAAATATACCATATGAGACCAGTATCTTAAACCGCTTTCGAGTTATTAAATGTCGAACATCGTAGTTACTGTACTATGGAAAAGTTAAAATTATTAAAGTAAGTTATGAAAATGACAATTATTGTGTTTGATACATGACATTTCTTTAATAAAATAGTCAAAATAGAAATGTCATTTTCATAGCTTACTTTAATAATGTTAACTTTTTCATAGCACAGTAACTACAATTTTCAAATCAGAGTAAAAAGACCATTAAAATGTAATAATATACCACTAAAAAAAAAAACATTATTTTCTTTTTATACCGTTGTCTCTGCACGCCACTGTGTTTTTGATAACATGCATGTATGATAAAGGCAGGGTAATTTATAATGAATAACCCTGTACATAGAAATTAATTATTCTTGTGAAATTTCTTTGGATACAAAGTTTACTATTCTAGCAATACAATGCAACGCAACCTAGATTATAGTGTGGGCGTTGTTCATTATCTCTTGACATATTTATGCTGAAATAATGTATTCATACCTTTTCAGAAAAATATTTTAAATTGTTATGTTATCAAAAATATTGCTAATGTTAATTTTTTAGAAATCAGGAGAGCTTCTATATTATTTTGGCAGCACAGGGAAACATAACACAAACTTTATATTTACCTTAATATTTGTACCCATAACTTTTGTTGGCTTCCAATTCACAGCACTGTCTATAGTTACTTCTTCACATTCCGAACTACTTAACGTATTTAGAATGCCCCACATGTACTGGTCGACTTCTAATCCTTCCAATTGCGCAGGTTTACTGTAAAAGACAAACTTTAATGAAAGCAAAATATAGCCAGGTCTTGTGCTTGAATAAATTATATGGAATTTCGAGAAATAAGTAGCAACTTAGGACCGATTTTGTTTGTAAAATATTAAACAATGTAAATGACTTGTGGATACTTTTATCAAATAATTTTATACCTTGCAACGTGGATTGTTTATGATTATGGAAGTGAAACCTGATCAGTAGAAATAAAAGAGAAGAAAACAATATAACATTGACGGATATGGGGTACCTAACATTTTCTGAAAAACACAAAAAGGTATGTATTTATAGGAGTGAAGGAATTAGAGAATACATAAACTGAAATTTAATCATCCAAGTAAGACATGCAACATAACTGAAGTGGTTTGCACATGTATGGAGAATGCTGCCAGATGCCATTCACAAAGAGATGAATGACAATACTAAAATCATATGGGAGAAGATTGAGAAAGAATATAGAACAAAGTATACAAGAACATGGCTAAGAAAAGACAAACTACACTCACCGGCAAAATAATCGATCCACTCAAAAAATTGATGAAGTTTGTTCGTTAATAAGTTTGTTATTTTAAATTCGATTTGATTCATTTTTTTTGCATATTGTAGGTAAATTTAAATGTAATCTATCACATCTTTGGAATTTTAAGAAAATTTGGCGTACATCATTTTATACAGGGTGACACAAAGTCTGTTTTTTTAAATCAACTTTAAAACCACATATGGATTGTTAAAGTTGCTCCACCTTGTATTTTCTTATTTTGTTAACAAGACACATCATTTCTTTACAATTTCTTTTTTTATTTATTACAATAGCTTAATTTTTGTAAAAGATACAAGGGTTTAAGAAAAATCTTACATTTTTACATTTTTCCTATGGTACTAACAATAAGTTTACGAATTTATCGTTTTTGTATAGAGGGCTATTGAAATACTGTCAGTTGTGATATCTAAAACTTGTAAAATTACGTTTTTGAACGTGTTTCTTGTCGAATAGTAATTTAAAATATGGATCTTTCTGTAACCGACGCAGCGAGAGCTGTTGCTTTGATTCAGGATGGTAGGTCACAGTATTATGTGGCGAGAGTGTTGGGAGTTTCAAGATGTAAAGTTCAAAGAGCTGTTAAACGGTTTAATGAATTTGGTGTATACACAAGAAGAAATCATTGTGGTCGAAAGAAATCTACTAGTGAGCGAGATAATCGCTTTATAACGTTAAATGTTTTGAGGGACAGAAAAGTTATTTCTGTGCAAATGAAAAACAGATTAGAGGACGTAAGGCAAGTTCAAGTAAGTGATAGAACAATAAGAAGGCGGCTGTTTGATATTGGACTGTGTTCTAGGAGACCTGCAACTGGTCTAGAGTTATTGAGACACCATCGACTTGAACGCCTTCGATTTGCTAGGGAACATGTAAATTGGGGTAACGAAGAATGGAGCAACATCCTATTCACGGATGAGTCAAGCTTTTGTCTTAGAACACCAGATGGACGTGAAAGAATTTACCGGAGAACTGGTGAACGTTTCTTTCAAAACCATTTTTTTCCTAGAGTAAGTTATGGAGGCGGTTCGGTAATGGTGTGGGGTGGCATAAATTTTGAAGCTCGGACGGACTTGGTTATAATGAACGGGGGAGCCATGACAGCCGATAGATACATAAGAGAAGTTTTAGAGCCACATATTGTTCCTTTTGCACTGTTCATCGGAGATGATTTCATGCTGATGCATGATAATGCCCGACCGCATGTTGCCAGAATTGTACGCGAGTATTTAGCCGAGGTTGAAATCCCAGTAGTAAATTGGCCTGCTCTAAGCCCAGACCTAAACCCAATTGAGCATGTTTGGGATGCACTTGGGAGGAAAATACGATCTCGTGTACCAACGCCTGCAAATTTACAGCAGCTTAGTGACGTTCTAACTGAAGAATGGAATCAAATCAACCAGGCTGACATTCAAAACTTAATTGAGAGCATGCCAAGACGAATTGCACCTGTTATCCGTGCACGTGGAGGAAACACTTCGTATTAAGTCTTTTATGTTTTTCATTTTCTTTTCATTACCTTTTCATTATATTCGGTGTTAAGTTAAATTCGTAAACTTATTGTTAGTACCATAGGAAAAATGTAAAAATGTAAGATTTTTCTTAAACCCTTGTATCTTTTACAAAAATTAAGCTATTGTAATAATTAAAAAAAGAAATTGTAAAGAAATGATGTGTCTTGTTAACAAAATAAGAAAATACAAGGTGGAGCAACTTTGACAATCCATATGTGGTTTTAAAATTGATTTAAAAAAACAGACTTTGTGTCACCCTGTATTAAAATGATGTACGCCAAATTTTCTTAAAATTCCAAAGATGTGATAGATTAAATTTAAATTTACCTACAATATGCAAAAAAAATGAATCAAATCGAATTTAAAATAACAAACTTATTAACGAACAAACTTCATCAATGTTTGGAGTGGATCGATTATTTTGCCGGTGAGAGTAGTTAATTAATACAACTGGTAAATAATAAAAATGCAAATAATGTAACTATTATCCGTTCACATTAAGAATGCAATCAATCTGTATGAGCTTGTGAGCAAATCATTTATCAATTTTTCACCATTTTAGCAATTTCTCACTCATCTTTTGATATTATTAAAGGACACTTTTCAAAAGATTTTTTCCTCTTAATATGTAATATGTATGTTGTACTTAATATTATCCGTTAATAAAAAAAAAAGAAACACAAAAATTATGAAGATTATCAAAAAAGATAGAAGAAAATTAATTTAACATAGTTGTTTGACATAGTTTTCAAAATCTTCCTCCATATAGGCCAATAATACAAATCTTTTTATATCATTTTTTGATATGAAAGCTTTAATTTTTTTGTCAGTATAACAGAGTTCTTTATTTGTTCTGATACAATTATAGGAATTATCGTAACTACTGCATTCCTAAAGTGAACAGATAGTAAATATATCTTTCAAATATAATTTTATTTAGGTAGGTATTTACTTGCACACAGGACATCTCCAAGAACCTCTTTCGCAGTTTAATTGGAGATACGATTCTAGGTCGAAGCATTGTATGTGTTTACATTCGTGCCCTCGTGCTGGAAGCGTTATCCTTTTGAATGTAATTGGACATTTCAGTGAAACTTTAAGGGCAGTTTGTTCAACAGCGTCTCGATCACGATCAGCCATATTCGTTCCGCTTTGGGTGTTGTTGAAATTCCTTTTTATTTTTGTGATGCAGTGATCAGCCGTCAGTAATCTTTTCTTCAGCAAGCCATGCAGGACTGATCTGACGCTTGGACGATGGACCAATTGTAATACGAATAGGTGAGACTGGAAATAAGATTGTTCGTGTTAGTAATGACAGATAGATTCATTAGACTCTAAATTACAAATATATTGGTTTATTTCTACTCAAGCTTTTGGCTTGTATTGTATTCTTGAGGGTCAATTTCATTAATTATGCTAGTAAAACTCTTGTAAAGCAAAGTACAACAAATTCGGTGGACCGCTCTATAAGATAGTTTTACGGAGTTTTATATTAAAAAATTAAATATCTTATGTAACGACATACAACGAGACAAATCTCAATATTGACCATTGCTAATAATTCATGTAAAGTTTATTTGAACAACCGCTAGTAAGAACGTCTTTGACAATTTTAATTATTAGACAATAGGTACTTACACAACAACAGGCGGACACCGTAATTTGTATCGTATTCCTTCCCGGTTGGCAGACGTCTTTTAAGTAGAGAGGTTTGTGTGACGTTTTGTTCTCACCTCTGTCAATGATTAAGGGCGTGGCGTTAACTGATACTTGTACTGAAGCCGGCCAATTCGTGTTCATTTGCCTGTCTTCGTGATGGAAGCATTTCAGTTGTAATTCCAGATCCGATCTCCACATCAAGGTTTGGTGAACGGTTGGCTTCAGTTGGAACACATGATTGCTAACTGCCAAATTGTGTTCTAATCTGAATGGAGGCAATATGATTCCATCACGTACTGGGAACGTGAGCCTTAGTTCGTCGTCCTCTGGTGAAGAGAAGAATATATTTAAGAAGCAAAATTTAAAGGGGCGATAAAATATATAAACTGCCTATTAAAAAGTAGAATTTATGACTTTCGCAAACAATGTTAGTGAATAATGAAAATATCACAAATCATAACAATATAGGTTGATAAGCGTTGTAAAAGGAAACCGATATTTAACAGATACATCATGCAAATCCAGTAGTTATTTTATTTATATTGACAGTATGATTTAAGCATAAATTACACATACTAATTCCTTATTCAACAAACACTTCTGATTTAAAGGCAATGTTCAATCTGTAGTAAATAATAATGTAGATATTATATAACATAAACAGTGAGCTCAAAAAGGTTGGAATAACTTCATTTTAAATTCAACCTTTAATTTTTTTAAAAAACACTGGGACCTGTCAATTTTTATTTTTAGATGGGCATTTTTTAAACTAATTTTTGTTTATACAGGGTGACTCAAAAAAAAGATTTCATTTGACACTTCAATTTTTTTTAATTGAAACACCCATTTTTTATTTTATTTTCGAAATATACGTAAAATTTCAATTACATTTCATGTATTATAACCTAAGTCTAAGTTAAGTTAGCTTATTTCTTTTCATTTAAACTGTACATTTTAGGAGTTAAACATAATCAAATTTACTGAAACTGTAAACATTAATACCATTTTTATCTGTTACCTAGGTTATTTAACATTGACGTTGAAGTTCATTCCCTGTCAAAAGTATTTAAACATTTTTATAAAAGTTCTAATAAAAGTAGTTTTTTTTAACTGTAAAATGGCACGAGTAAATGAAAGGGAGCGCATAGAAATACTAATGATGATTGGCTATGGAGATAGGATGCGTACCCAACTGGAAGTTTCCGAACTGTTCAACAATAAATACCCAAACAGAGCGCCTATATCTCAATCAACTATTAGTAAAATTGAAAAAAAATATAGGGATTTGGGGCACGTGAGAGATAATTATGTAAAAGGCCGGCCCACTATCTCAGAAGATGTGCAGTTGAATGTGCTATTATCCGTTGAAGTGAACAACCATAAAGTTAATCGCGCTATTGCTGACGAGAACAAAATTAGTCAAGGATCTGTATTAAACTATTTACATAAAAATAAATGGCATCCTTATAAAGTTGAGTTAGTTCATGAACTAAATGAGGACGATCCAGATAGAAGAATGCAATTTTGTGAAATAATGATGGAGAGATGTATTGATGATCCTCAATTTTCACGAAGAATTGTGTTCTCGGATGAAGCAACGCAACGTTTTGCCTAAACGGAACCGTGAATAGGCAAAATTTATTGGGCTACAGAAAACCCGCATTGGATTATGGAGTGTCACACACAATACCCTCAAAAAGTAAATGTTTGGGCTGGGATTATTGGAAACAGAATTTTGGGTCCCTTCTTCTTCGACGGCACTTTGACTGGAGAAAGATATCTAGAATTTCTAGAATTCGATTTGATACCTGCGCTTGCAGTAGTGTATCCAAATCCAGAAGATCCTGACATTCCCAATGATAGCTTATGGTATCAACAGGATGGAGCACCAGCCTATTTTACTCGCCCGGTGCATGAATATTTAGATAGTGTTTTTCCTGGAAGGTGGATTGGTCGACGGAGCCCAATAGAATGGCCGGCCAGATCCCCTGATTTGACCCCGTTAGACTATTATCTGTGAGGCTACCTAAAATCTAAAGTGTATATCAACAGACCGAACAATATTGACGAACTTAAATCCCGAATAAGACAAGAAATGAGACTGATAGAACCTCAAATAGTGCACAATGTTTTGCAAGAATTCGAAGATCGCCTCGGATATTGCCAGGATGTTGGTGGTGGCCAATTTCAACATTTATTAAATCAATATTTCACAATTTAATTACGAATCATTGAGACATTTATTATTTAGAATTAAATAATTTTTTTTTAAATTACATTGATTATTTTAGAAAAGAACTTAACTTAGACTTAGGTTATAATACATGAAATGTGATCAAAATTTTACGTAGAATCCGAAAATAAAATAAAAAATGGGCGTTTCAATAAAAAAAAATTTAAGTGTCAAATGAAATCTTTTTTTGAGTCACCCTGAATAAACAAAAATTAGTTTAAAAAATGCCGATCTAAAAATAAAAATTGACGGGTCCCAGTGTTTTTTAAAAAAATTAAAGGTTGAATTTTAAATGAATTTATTCCAACCTTTTTGAGCTCACTGAATACACTTACTTTGTACTTGTGGTATAGGTGGTTTCAAATCATTAAAATTTGGCTTTACGTCAGGATTCGGACTAATGTAAGGTGGCATACTGCTAGCTGGTGTTAAGGGTGGTGTTGGATTTCCGGGTATTGGACTATGTTGGTAACTCATGTTGTTTCTCATACTGACGTCTTGTTGAAACTGGCTCGTGTTTGCGTACTGAACAGAACCGTTTCCACTCATATACTGGCCGGTATTGCCCGTGTGAAACTGGCTCATGGTGTTCATGGAACTGGCGGGGAAATACTGACCCTGTTGCGTATAGGGAGGAGTCGTCTGTCTCATGGTATTGGTGGTACGTACAGGTACCATACTGCTTGGTCCAAAAGAACCCGTCGGACCGAGGGTTTGCTGTGTGGGATACTGGGTTTGGTAAGTGGGTTGTCGCGTAGCATAAGCTGGATACTGGCCGTTATGGTTGAAATTAGGATTCATGGTGGGACACGGTCCCGTATTGGAGTACGTTGGTTGAGATCTCTTTTGGGTCATATGCATGGCCGGTGATGGATAGGGGGTCATCCTCCTTGGGTACATGGAATTAGTCGAAGGACCTTGCATGCCCATTTTGGGCACCATGTTGCCCGGCATGTTTCCCATCATATTACCGTGCATGTTCATACCCATGTTGGCAGCCATGTTGCTCATGTTGCTCATAGGATTCATGCCGTTCATCCCGTTCATGCCGTTCATACCATTTATTGACATCATTCTCTGCTGATAACCTTGATTATACTGCTGGCTGTTAAATTGACTGTTATCTTGGAGGGCCACCACACTAGCGGTGGCGGTTGCTGTTGCGGTTGCGGCCGCTACCATTGCTGCTGTAGACAGCGCGTTGCTGCCTCCGTATCCACCTTCTGCAGTGTTCATTCCACTGCCCGCTCCATAGTTACCCACTCTGCAATTTGAAAAAATAATATTAGATGGTGATATTATGTAAGAAGAAAAATAATGAAGAATTTTGCTATATCAATAAATTTTGTTAAAAAACAGAAACATTACGATAAGTAAATTTATTATACAGGATGTTTAAAAAAGATGCGGCAATATTATAGGGGTTGATTGTCCAGGTCATTTTATACAAAAAAGTTTATAATAAAAAAGGTCCGCAAACGTTTCGTCACCGATCTACAGCGTGTTGAAGTTTAATTAAAAGAAACAGTAAAAATTATATTTCTTCAAGACGGCATTAAAGATCATAATGAAATTTTAGGCGTGTTATTTTTCAAGAAAAAATAGGACGCCTTCCTGCTCCTCCATTTCATCTTAATGTGCCTGTTTCATAAAGACGCCGATGAATACTTTCGAAAGCTCTTCTATCAGGAGCAATACGGCCAGGAAATATTTCCGTATACAACCGCCTAGCTTCTAATGCATTTCCATCAGCAAGTCCATAAATGTAGTGCATGTCGGTCATCTCTGCATTTGTATAGCGATTCATGATAAGGAAATTCAACAAATTCGACACATACAAAATTATTAATCATATGTCATTCAATATGTCAGTGAATAAAACAGGACTGTTTAAAAATATTTTTGTAAGCATGATAAATGTACATGCACTAAAATGTGTTTTTTTACTAAAAAACGTTACGTCGTACGACAAAAAGTTAAGAGAGCTTTTTTCTTCACAATTGAACAAAGAATAGAAACATATTTTTATTTTTAGAGAAATCAGCGGCGTCCTATTTTTTTCTTGAAAAATAACACGCCTAAAATTTCATTATGATCTTTAATGCCGTCTTGGAGAAATCTAATTTTTACTGTTTCTTTTAATTAAACTTCAACACGCTGTAGATCGGTAACGAAGCGTTTGCGGACCTTGTTTATTATAAGCTTTTTTGTATAAAATGACCTGGACAATCAACCCCTTTAATATTGCCGCATCTTTTTTAAACACTCTGTATATGATTATATTCCCCATACATCTCGTCTCAGAAAAGTTTTGGTAGAAAGAAACCCGGATATTAATTTGACATATTCTATAAATAATACTTTAATTCAAATCTCTGCTATTCATAATATTTAATCATTCTAGCCGTAGAAATAAACTGATAAAGTTATGAGTATAGTTACCTCGTATAAATCATAGGCTTCTTAATGAATGCACAAGTATAAATGATAATATAAATTACAATAATATCGTTAATACGTTATACACTGTATATCTTGGCTGGCGATTATAGAATCTGTACTACTACTACTACAAATAGGCATGCTTATTCATTGTTTTAAAAATATTGTAAATGTGTTGTAGTTGTAGGTACATTTTTATATAATTTCCTTTTTTAACCAATTTCTTTTTTGGAAAAGTATTTTTCTGGCTGATGCTCAAATTGATCTTTGCTTTGACTTAAATTCAGTAATTACTGTGAATTAAAGTGACAAACATTGTCCACATACATACCTTTCACAAGAGATTTATTGCTGTACTTTAAGAGAGGATTTTACTTATAAAATTCAATTCTTTTCTAAGTTCGGCAAGAGAACAACCAAAATTTCTGTTCTATTTTAGTATAGCATTGGGGAGTTTATCGCATTTCTACTAGAATAATAGGATGGATATAATAATATTTATGATTGATTTATTATTCGCAATATCCGCAATATTTTATAATGTAACCAAGTCTTAACATGTGAACATCTCTTATATTTTTGCTTTGGTTTATTATATTTTCCTGTGTTATGAACTACAATCATCACGCACACTTGAGAAAGCAGGTCCTAGGAAACCGCTAAGTTCACCAACTCAACAGCACCAAAGATACCCTTAAACGACAAAAACCAGTTTTAAATAGGTACAAAACGCTATAAACTCAAAAAACTGTGAACAATAGTAATTATAATGGACATCTCCAAGACACTAAGCTAAATATAGGTATCACTCCAATTAGGGAAAGAGTGAGCAAGCATTTGAAACTACGAGAGGTTGATGAATATGTAAAAATACTATTCCGTATTATGTCGTACAGTTCGTTTTTTAAAGAAACTCTTCGTTGAAGGTATATCAACAGCTGACTACCATAATGATATGAATGAGATTATGTCAAATATCGCATAAAATCCTAATTAGAGAAGATTCTACGTATTAATCCATAACATCACATTTACACATTTTAATAATATACAGCATGTGTCAATTTTCATTAGCCATAGGCGATTAATCCATACAGTACGTGGCAACATAGTACCCCTTCTTTCCTTTCCAATGCCAGCACGACCGATGCATATTCGTAAATACAAGTTAGCGTGGTTAGGAGTAACTATTCGACCACCGGCTTGGGTGTTTGTAATGCGTTCAGAAATAATATTTACGAGTTGCAAGGATTTGTTTTTCTTTTTCCTTTCAGTAAATGCAGAGAATTATTAAGCTGCGTTCACGCTGCATGACACAAACAAAAGCGTAATTCTAATAAAATTAAAAATAAGGTAAATAAAAAAGGATTCTGAAAATAATAATAAACTACTAGATCAGGAGATCGCGGCGGCCATTTGATGTTTCCCGTTCCAGTAATAAGACGGCTTTTATTGCAGACTAAATCGCAACGTGTTCGCAGCTAAACATTGAATGTAAAATCTGGTGGGAAGATCGGAGAAAATCGTTGTGATGTCGATTGTTGCCGGGATTGGTGATGGACAGTAGGGGTGCCACGTTGCCATGTATTACTTGTATACGTATAAATCGCACGTAAACATTGAATTCCTATACCTAATGAAAATTGACACATACGGTATATTGTTTACAAGTATTAGAATAGATAATCAAAATTTATATTATAATAAATCTTGTGAAAGTGATAGTACACAGAAAACCAGAAGGTAACTTATTTATTGCAATAAAAATAATATAGATATCTGTGAAAGTGACCAGCCATATTTATAAGTTACAATGAAAATATTTAAAACAAAGGTCATAAGATTACAAAAAGCCTGAGTCATCAAATGCTAATAAATAAAAAATTAATTTATTATCTCTGGCCTACAAGTTAAATTTAATAAACAATTTAGAAATTCTGATAGACACATTCAGTTTTTTTTTTTTAAATAGCATCACTGAATCAGAAAAAAACAAGCTGAAATAAGTTTGGTTAAACAGTTACGAATAATTTGGCTTGTGTAAATTAAAGTAGACATATACACTAGGTAATCGTGAACTGTTTTTTTCAATCATAATTTATGCATACTATTATCGGCAGAATAGATATTTCACAATAGCCACGTGTGATAAGGAATTTTAACGCACACATCTACGTCGCCTTACGCAAATCAGCTTTTATTAGTTATTACTTGATTGTAGGTGTAGCTGGAATTTGTAAATATACATATTCCTAAGCATGTAGGTAATAAAAAAGTAGAATGATAAAAAAAATTAAATAAACAATTGGAATTTAAAAATAAACGAACGGAGTCGTAAAAAAAATCGACAAAAATTTATACCGGCACTGTTTTAAAATAAAGATATGAAGCTATTGTTGCAAAACACTCTCGAATAATTCAAATATGTACACACACATATAATAATGTACTTAAATCTGATAAGTATACTTCTACTTAAAAGTAAACATACACACATGTACCAAGTTTATGGTTATTTTAAGTTGGACAATCAACATTGAAATCGAATTGAATGGAAAATTAGGTATAGAAAGCAGTTTTTATTATGAAACATTTCTGCCAAACAAATTATTCTTTACTGATTGTAACTACATACTGTACAAAAAACTGACTAAATATAAAATTTTAATATTGACTCATAAACAGAGAGCTATGTCCATTTTTATGTGTTATCAATGCTTTAAGAGGCTCATTTCAAATAAAAGTAACTACTGATAGTTATTTTAAGTTAACATGTTTGCGTAAATTAAGAAAGCATTATTAGTTTATATATAGTGCTTTTAAGAAATATATAAATATATTGGTGTAATTATAGTATTGTATATGTTGCCTTATTCAAAAATATATTTCCCATTTTTCCAATTCCTAAAAGATGTCATAACTTATTTATTCGTGAAATTTCTTTATTTTAACCAAAACTTTATCAAAACCTCTCAGACATAGGACTGAATTCTTTGTGTATAATGTTTTTTTGAAATATTAACAAAGCTTTCGATTTGTTAATATCGAATACTGTATATTTTATCAGTTTTGAAAAACGTATTAAATTATCTTTAAAATTACGAATTTTTACAATTTTCTCTTGATTAGGGGCTAGTGAAAATGAACAACTGCAACTAACATACCGGGTGTCCCAGCGTAGTGGTAAAGTCCATTATTGGTATTTAATAATGTAGATAGCAATAGTTTTTAATGCAAAAATTATAGATAATCATCAGCTCTTTAATTTAAAAATATTTTCATGTATACAGAGTGTTCAACAACGATGAACCAACACAAACTTATGTTTTTTTAAATGGAATGCTAAACATTTTTTTACATTTTGTGATAGCCCTTGAAGGGCTGATTAAAATGACATCAACCTGTATTTGTCGATTTTCAACTGTTTCTGAGATATGGCAATTTTTCGTTAAAAATTGTACAACATTTGAAAAGTTGCTATGAAATAACGACTGATGATGAAATACTTATTATGGGCCCAATTAGTAGAGATATCTTTTCAGTACGTGAAATTAATGTTTATTTCGACATATCTATGCATGTTCTTTAGAATTACATACCATTTGCTAAAGTTAAAAATTCTAAAAAAAATTAAATGGAACACCCTGTATATTTATATGTCATTGAAAAGTACTTAAAATTTACCAATTAAAAACATATAATTTCTAGTGCGTGTGGGCGATATTGCAAAAGTTATAAGATATTATCTGAATAACCCTGATTACGATTTAAAAATATGAGTTGCCTTGAATTAATTACACATAGCATAACTAAAATTAAAAGAAAAGAGCTACTTCTAATATTTTTTTTTTACAAATAAGTAATTTTTATTACAATTTTAAAACTCGTATAATTAAATGGTTGGAAGTTAATGAATTAACAATAATTAAAATATCGCAGTCGCTCTGTGTCAAGAAAATGTTTATCGTCATAGGTAGACTAAATTTTAAATTACTTTGCAACTAGAGAAGTCATATATAATTTATAAGTTTAAAAACATATCGTTAATACAAGTATTTAAATGTAAGTTATTGAAACTTCTATAACTTTCGCAATATCTTGAGGAACATACAAGCTATTATTTTCAAGCATAACAGTAATTATAAGTTTAAGTTATCATATAATAAATTAAAAATGTTTGGTTTTATAGTATGTTCATATTTTTTAGTATATGAAATATATAAAATATGGAAACAAATACATTTACGGTAAAACAAAAATTGCGGATTCTTAGTGGCGTAAAAATGCTATTTATAATAGTATTACTCTTAAAAGTAGTTTCATCACAAAACAAAATCTGAGACACAACATTGAGGTTGTCATTTATTTTGTGCAACATCGTATTTATAAAAACTTTCCTCTGAAGATCTTGATGTAATACAGATAGAATTTAAACTTTATTAATGTTTTCTTAATAAAGTTTTTCCTCCCATCAAGGACTCTAGAAAGTTTATGCACGCATGAATAATGATTTTCTTGAACGCATAACAAAAGTACCTTTTGTGCATCTGTGCCTTCTACTGCAGCAGTAACACGGAATACTGCTAGTTTTTCAAATCTTATTAACATTTTTCGAAAAGCACGCATCGATGGTAGTCCCATATTTGAATATTTTTGGTTGTATATCTTTGTGCCAGCAAGCAATCATTTTTTTA
Source organism: Amphimallon solstitiale (assembly GCA_963170755.1). Taxonomy (NCBI): domain Eukaryota; kingdom Metazoa; phylum Arthropoda; class Insecta; order Coleoptera; family Scarabaeidae; genus Amphimallon; species Amphimallon solstitiale. The sequence goes on along the minus strand of OY720681.1, from coordinate 122,603,365 downwards.
ATACTACCTATTGCTAATTCATGAACTTCCAAACTTTTCATGACAACTCATATTTTTAAGTCGTAATAGATATAATATCCTATAACTTTTGCAATATCGCGCACACGCAGAAAAATGTACATATTTTTAATTTGTAAAATTTAAGTACTTTTCAATGGCATATAAATATACAGGGTGTTGCATTTAATTTTTTTTAGAAGTTTTAACTAAAGCGAATTGTATGTAATTCTAAGGAACATGCGTAGATATGTCGAAATAAACATTAATTTCACGTACTGGACAGATATTTCTACTAATTGAGCCCATAATAAGTATTTCATCGTCAGTCGTTATTTCATAGCAACTTTTCAAATGTTGTAGAAATTTTAACGAAAAATCGCCATATCTCAGAAACAGTTGAAAAGCTACAACTACAAGTTGGTATCATTTTAATCAGCTCTTTAGGGACTATCACAAAATGTAAAAAAATGCAAAGCATTCCATTTAAAAAAACATAAGTTTGTGTTGGTTCGACATTGTCGAATACTCTGTATACATGAAAATATTTTTAAATAGTAGAACTTATGATTATCTACAATTTTTGTATTAAAAATTATTTGCTATCTACATTAGGTTTGTTTGTGTTCAATATTACGAACGGCTCTAACACAGTTTTGTTACTACTGCGCAGAACTGATGCGTCATAGTACACCGTTGGGAACGGTTCCGAACTAATCTGTAACGATTCGATGCCTTTAGCCCGAATTAGTTTTACAGTTCAAGAAGACTGCCAATCACAATCCAAAACACAACATTTTTTGTTCCAAAACAGTTCCGGAAACCCAAACACCTAACATAATTCTGGGCATGATGTGAACTGTTCTAGAATCGTTCTTTGCGAAACGAAAACAAACCTATTATTATATATCAATAATGAATTTTGCCGCTATGCTGGGCACCCCGGTATACTACCAGCGGTATCTTTAAAGAAAACAATTTAGAGATATTTTTTCAATGTCAATAAAATTATTTAATACATCTTGGATCATTTTAAAAGTCAAGAGTAGGTAGTTCGAAATAGATAAAAAGATTTAAAGAATATTACGATTCTTGAAAAAAAAATAATCCAACACACTCCAATGCATAGAAAACTAATAAAATATAGCTTTCGTTTAAGTTACATACGAAAAATTAGGTTAAATACAATGGATACATGTAAAGTCAAAAAAATTGCTGTTAAAAAAATACATGACAAAACTTCGGACTCTTTTACTTCTATTAATTTCATGACCAATTTATTGGCCATTAAATTACCATTTCTTGGCTGTTTTTACATTTATCATGATCCTGATTAAGTTCTTGATGAATTAACAGTACCAAGAGCGGACAAGTAGTTGTGACACAATAACAAAAAAACGCTCAAAGATGGCGTTATAAAAATTAAACATATTATACAAAAAATAAGATGTGAATTGTGATTAAGTTTAGGAAATGGTTCTAAAAGAGAATTTTTGTTTTAATTTTCACAGGTCAGAAAAATCGACTTGATAAGTGTAACAGAGGAGTTACTGTCAATGTTCGCTTGTTTATTGGCCAAAAGTTAGTCAATAAATTGTTAAGTGTATACAGCTATTAAAGCATATGTTATATTTTTCGTTTATTTACTAACTACACTACTACATGACTGACTGCTGACAACTGATACTGATTGACAATATGACATAGGCTTTTGTTTGCAATTACTCGTTTACTGGTTCAGCACTAAAAGTACAAAAGCTCATCTGCAGTTTAACGCAGTTGTCTATTGTAGGAAACAATCTGACATAATAGAGAACAAATGTAGGGAATCTGTAATATTCTAATATAACTTTATAAAGTGTGTGGTGTATATATTAAGATTTACCGATAAACGTTGGCAATTTAAGGAATTTTACGCTATACAATTTGTACCTCTGTCTTCTATGCACACATATTTGACAAATAGGATTGGAGTAATTTAATTTTCAAAATTATGAATCAATTCAAGCTAGAAAATGTGCTAAATTGTCAATGCTTACCGGTAAATCAATAATATACGTCCAGTGCTATCGCTCATATAATACATTTTTGTTATTATGTTGTTATTCTATAGAACGGTATCAATATACAACACTTTTGTAGCGTTAATTATTTTGAAAAATAGTTGACCAAAGAGTAAAGAAATTGTAATGTCTATGAAACAATGAAGACGCGATATACTGTAGTGCATAACAGTGATAATTATAACTACAGTAATGAATGAAAAGCGTTTAAATTATTGCCAAATAAGCATTTCAGAAGTACAAGAAAAGCACAACAATAGATATAGTTGAACGTGGACTATAAATGTCTACTACTCTTGAATTGCCTCGTCGAAATAGTAACATCGAATGCAAAAGTATGTTTGGTATTTAATTACATTGGCAAAACAATTAAAGTTGGCTTTATTGAAATTAAAAATTAAATTCAATAAGTAATGAAAATATCGGAATTCATAATTAGTAAGCGAAGGTCACGGCCTGCCAAATTAGACCTAAAAGAAGTAAGTCCGCATGATACATTGTATACAAAATTGTATTCGTTTCGTTAATGCAATGATAAAAAACACTTTATTAATATTAGCATTTATAAATATTCAGTGTCTAGTTAATTAGGTAACTAAAGATAATTAGGCGATACATTCCAAAAGAATCCAACTGTAAAGTTAATGATATTTCCGTTTTATTTTCATAATTTACAATGATTTGATACTTCAAAGTTAAACGTTGGGAATTATCTATATTTAATAGTAGTGTGTATGTATTAATTATACCCAAAAGCAATTTCTGTATGTTATCTCATTCTGTAAGTCCAGGCAGGAACAGAGAACAACGATCAATGAAAAGCGATAGTATAGCTGGAACCATTGATATTTCGTGTCCCACTTTCGCCTCGTCGTATTTGTATCATAAAGAACCACCAAATACATTGTTTGTGTTACAACCAATAAAAATAATAAAAGCATTTAAAAAAAGTGCGTTTGTTTACGAAACATATTAGGTAATATCTTTGGGATTATGTGGTGTCTTCTGTAGATTATCTGAAACTTCTAATAGTGGCAATTATCCTTTATTTAATATCAACATGATCATCTATTAAATAAATTTGCAATACTAGCAAGAACAAATGACCGAAACAGCTTTTTGCTTCTGCTGTAAAATTTACAGAATTCTAATTAATATATTTAATAAATACGCGAATATAGATTATAAATAAGAATATATATGATAAAGGATTTTTAGTTTCCTCTCAGCCTTACTGTCACCTATTTTTAATTTTAACTTCTTGTTTGTGTATTTGAGAGAATAAAAACTTTCATTCTTACGAACATCATTTCGTGCAGACAGACGACCGCGCAGACAGCCATCAAAGAAACAGGGACACACTTTGACGTCTTTGTCGCTTCTCGTTGTTTTCTGGTAGGAATATGTATAAATATACCAAATGATGGAACTCGGGAAGAATATGACTATTTTTTACTCAACTGAATGAATGTATCGCAAATGTTCCCGAATATTTCCGATACATTCAGCTGTCCACTTTATTGTCCTGCCATAGCCCGGCTCTGAAATTGCAGTCTCATCCTTTTGACTAAATATACTCAATGTTCTAGTTTTACACAATTTCAAAGTATCTTCTAATAATGACTCGTTTCCAATTTATTGTAAACATTATTGATGTGCAAATAATAAACAAACTTACTTCATCATTCAAAATAATTTTTATACGTCAAATAGTAATTGCACATTAACATTTCATAACCTCCTCTGATTTATATATCGATACACATGCTTGTCTAAAATACTAAATATAACTTATACATTTTCAATCCCAGCAAAAACTATTGGATCAAAGTTGGACCAATACGTCAAGACGAACACGAGTTTATTATTCAGATATATGATTGTATTTATTGAATGTATTTGCAAGTCCCCGTTTCAGTTTGTTATTAAATCAGCAAAAGCTTTATCTATATACAATATTATCCTTTATCTGTGACGCAACAGGATAATTCACCTGCTCGATATTTTCGTGGCGCGCACACGAGCGCACAACATACATATACATAGACGTAATAAGAATATTTATACATATATACACTAAGAAAATAAACTGGCCTGTCGAAAATTAGAACATGATTCACTGTATTGAAGTATTTCGAATAAGATACACTTCTAGGTCTAAAAATATATACGTTTCTATGTAAACAAAAGTTATGTTTTAAACTACGTGGAAGGAAACTAACAAAATTTAGAAGCTAATGTCCGAGCTTTTATAGTTGAAACCAATTCTTGTGTTCGTTATTTTTATGCGTTCTCGATATTATGTCGAGACGCTTTTACCTTTTGATTTAGAACAACGAAATAGCGAAGGACACAAAATCTGGAATGAAAATATAACACATAAAATCCGATTTTTTTTGTATAAACTTTTATTTAATTTTTGAGCTTATGAGTTTCGTACACTTAGTAAATTTGGCGGCATGGAATTTATTCAAAGCTGAGTTGAAATTCCTACCTTAAGTTCTTCAACGACCTATTACCAATTTTGTTGAACAAAAAAGTCATTTCTGTAATTCTAAAATAATTTATTCTGGCAATATACAGATACAGTCAAGGACTAGTCAAATATATTTTCATTTTTTAATTTCCATGATTTGATTAAATTTACAAATACTTTAACTATATCCATATTTTTAGAGGGTACAAATACCGTTTTCTGTACATTTTGAACAATCAGAGGCAGTTTTGCAATTGTATCTTGTGTGTTTAAACTATTATTATCTATATAATAAACACTACAAAAATAATAGATATTACTCTATACAATTTGTTATTTATCTGTTAAATGATAAGATGTCTAACGCATAGTCATCACATTAGAGAATAGTAGAAGAAGCACAGTTCAAAGTAACAATAACAAACTTTAATTTGATAATGACCTCTTAATTGTTCATATAATTCGAAGCTGATACAGAATAATCTCCAATCTAAGCGAATGAATAGGATGACTCATTTGATAATTTACTTGGAACAAGATGATTGTTAAGAGGATATACCTACATCATTGTGGTTCCGCACTCAGCTTATAAATGGTAATAGCGATACTATAGCGGATAGACGATATTTACTAACATTTAGTAAAATGTATACTTAACATAATAGATAACACGATATTTTTATGTCGAACTATATACATATATGTATAAAGCTCGTGTGTCAGTTTGATATGCATATACCAAATATATACAAACACAAATGTCAACCAATTATGATAAACAATGAAATGTGATAGCAGGAATTTTAAGTATCTGACGTTGGTATGTGGCATAATATATATTTATCAGTGTGCTCTTTAGAAATGAAAATATACATTTGATTTTAGAAAATGCGAACTATGCTTTTTTACTTTTTTATGATGAACATTTTGGACGTGGAGCTTTTTGCAGATGTTCAGGTTTTAATGACCCCTAATACCGAAAAAGTGGTTTTTAAAAAATCTCCCTCCCTCCCAATTGTTACAAACGTTTTTTGAAATTCCTACTGTCTTACTCTTTTATCAAGAATCAATCAGTTAATTGCAAATATCTCGCAAGTCATGCTTTCTACGCAGATACATTATGAGTTTAAAAGTATTTAAAGCTTGATTTTCAATACTTTTTGTATAAGTAAATTTTCAAAATTCAGACCGGAAGTAATACTTTTGCGCTTATCAAATTGGGGTTTTTTGCACATATCCGTAAATTATACATTCTATATAGATTTATCAAGAGTACAAAAGTCTTTAGAGCTAGGTTTGGAATAATTTCTTTATAAAATAAATTTCAAAATTTGGACCCGAAGTAACACTTTTACTCTTATCGAGTAGCATTTTTTGCGAATATCTCGCAAACTTTGCATTCTATAGGATTTATGAAGAAAATAGAAGTGCTTTTGAATAATTTTTGTATAAAAAAATCTCAAATTTCGGATCTAAAGTAAAACATTTACTCATAAGTTTATTTCTTTAAGAAGATAAAAGTATTTAACACTTCTTTTAGAACAACCTTTCTATAATTTGAAACCACATACGTTTAAGAAAGCCGTGTGCTGTAAAAAAACTCCTTTTTAAAATGAAAGTAAATAAGTGTGCTCCATATTCTACAGGACAAATTTGGACAAAATGGGTTTTTTATTTAAAAGATTAGAACAATATATCAGTTCTGTGTTACTTATTTGAGAGGCAAAATAAAAACCAACTCAAGAAGATTTTTGTGAAGATACAAAATTAACTGAAAAGTTGTCAAGATAAAGATGAATATTAAATTTTAGAATTCATATCTATCCAGAGAATAGTAATTGTACAAAACTTTCAAAGTACTACGAAAAAAAATGGGTGTGCTTAAGACCACACGGCAGAAGTGAAAACTTCATCAAGGCGAGGTTAATAATACGAAATACAACTTTTCGTTCTATATTCATTTACATTTCCATTTTCCATTTTCGTTCTATACCTATTACATTTAAAAAATATATATTTATTATTATTGTGTATACATTATTCTAGTACATTTCGCTCGGTCTGATAAAGTTTTCACTTCAAAAATTCATACGTACGCCTGTATATATACAAATAGACGATATGATAATTCTCATACGAGTACCCGCGCTGGTCTAATGGTAACGTGCCGGCCTCATACCGGGGCGTCTCGGGTTCGCACCTGCACGCGGACAAGGATTTTTCAGAAAATAAAAATACAATATTTCGCGTATTTATTGTAAATTTCAATTTAATTGAAATAAAATACCGGTAGTTAGTGTTATAATACAAAGCCGAGCGTGAAACGGTTGCCAATCGAGTATAGCAGAGACCGGCAGAGACGCGTTAATTATATCTCTCTCGCTCCCTTAGTCGACTCGACTCGAGCCGACTTTACCCGAACAAGCGTTACATTCCGAGCGTGACGGCTCAGTCTCGTTCAGTGCCCAACAATCAATGCATCAACGCGCCCATAGAAGTTTTCACTTCAAAAATTGTTATTGACAATATTCGCTTTTAGGATTTATACAATTTCGCAGGCGTTCACACAAATTCCCTAAATATTTTTTTCTACTCTAAAAGTGACATGTTAATAACATGGTTTTTGAATTCTTTAACAGTTTTTGAGGTTATGAAAATCGCGGACTATAGATTTTTGTTTGACATTTGGGAACACAAAGAAGTCGTTCGATGTTTTTCTCCCTTAAATAATCAATTGTTTCATGTGCTGTGAGAAAGCTTACATCATGATAAAGATTGAAGTGACATTTTCGGTTGTTTTTCTGTTTCATCATTAATGTCTGCTAAATAACCTGTTGTTTAGCATTGATCTTCCAGCCTCTAATAGAAATTTTTGCAACATGTCCAGTATAATTGCAGAAACAAGCAATCATGGGAGTACTGTGTGAAAGAACAACTTATATAAGATTCGGTCCATCTTGTACACCTTTCAGGTTCATACAAATAGATCCAAATTATGTCATGTTACAATGTTGTAGACGGATTTTGTAGTTCTTTAGTCGAATTTTTTGATAATTTTATTATACCAATAAACAAAAGCCGTCTTTCAGTTTCAGTTAAATTATGCAGGATCCAGCGGTAGCAGATCTTCACAGTCGAATATTCATGCAAAATCTATCCACTGTAAGTCAGGTGTCAGTCTTGTTTAATCATATTTCCGACAGCATTGACGCATTTTGAAATAATAACCAATTTTGATTGACCATCATAAAATGTATCACGACCACATCGAAATTTTGTGAATCAATGACCAATATTGTAAGCAGTCTTTTCTAATGATGCTTAATTACCAAAAGTCGAGCGAGGCGATTCTATGCTTACTGTTGAGTTAAGAGTTAACTAAAATTTAAACGAATTCAACTAACGAAAACCCTCCCTCTTTTACAAAACACTAGTTAACAAGCCAAGAAGTGTAGAAGGTGCTTGAATTATATTTTATTAAAACTAACTGCTAAATTATCTCAATAATGTCAAAACGGCTGCAAGTTGGTACTAAATGGTGTATAACGAAAATTAGTGAAACTTTTACAACATTTTTATGACTTGTTTGTATGCGAAGTTGCGCGACTGAAGCAATAACTTGCTCATTTTCTTCGCCTACGAAACAAGTTTTATATGTCTGTAGTTTTTCTTAGTACTTTTGTATCTCCTACGTATGTACGTATTTAATAGCCCTTATATTTTTGTTTTCTTCGTCACTCTTAAGACTATTCTATATACCATGCGTCCACCCCCAATTTGTTTTATAAAAGTTTATCAGGTGCTATACTGGAAACTTTATTAAAAATAAATAAATTTATAAGTACAACAGAATTACATAAGTCCAATTACAGGACAATAATAACAAAACATTTATATTGTGTGTTTAAAAAGTTAAAAACAAAAATATGTCAAATCTTCAAGTATAAGCTCAACTGGGCGTTTTTGAGAAATATAATAGATAAGGCTGGCGAATTTAAATTTCGAGCTAATCAGCGAAGTATATAAAGTGGGTAATATCCTTGTGTTCTCTACTGTTACGAAAGACAAATCAAAAGATTTGTTTAGATTGTTTAGATATGCTATAAACATCTGTATTAAAGGAAAGAATCCTCATGCCTTTTGCCATCTCAATTCGTTCTAACTCTACCTGTCCTAGCAAATACCCCTAGCGAACAGGTTTCTGCTCTCTGAAGTAGGTAATAACCTTATGTTTAAGTAGAATTCAGCGGTGAGTGCTTTATTGAACACCATTTATGTATTTTTTCTAAGTCAGCTTGTAGCTGGTAACCATCACTAATGGCAACGCACAGAGATAACTACAAATCGTCAGGAAACAGAAATTTATTGGTCTCAATCTCGTCAACAAATTAGCGACTAAATTGGACTCCTGCGGAACATCAGATGTGGCTGTATACAGTGTGGAACTATATCCAGCAAAAAACATTCTCTGAGGCCTATCGCGCAAATATAAAACAAATAAATGGATTACTGTTCGCTAAATCCAAAACTTTAATTTGGAAGGGAAAATATTGTGATAGTGTCAACTTGTAGTTTGTCATCAAATCATGTCATTATATTTGAGCTTTTGATCTGAGAATTAACTAAGAATTATATTACTGGAATAATTTTAATTAACTTATACAATAAAATTAAAAGTAGTCAAAGATGTATTTAAGACGGGCGTTTACCAACAAATAGAAACTTACGCAACTTAAATTACTCACGGGACGGGTAGACGCAAGGGGGTGTGAGTAAGTGAAGCTACACGATATTCGGTTTCCTTCACAACGCTTTGGTTTTATTCACACATTAAGGAATACTATAGATGGGAAACGTATGTAAAGAATGAGTACTTACGTAACTGTTGATGTTGTTGATGTTTTATAATAAGCCAATTTTCGCTTGCCCATAACTGTTATATTATTATACATTCGAATATTATAGGTATATATGACATTTAAATGCCAGTGACAGTTTGTAATTAAACTGTCACTCGCATTTAAGTCTGCAATAGCCGACCGATTCCGATAGATTTTCGTCTTAACTGGGACCGGTAGAGATACCGTAAAGTGGGGATAGAGGACACGTATAACCTTGTGTGAAATGTGTGTGACAAGGTTTACTGTTTAATGTTTTTTATCTTTAAAAATAATTACATAAACTTGATTTTTTTTTATACCGTACGTCAAATGTGCAGCTGGCGCGTAGAGGTCGTTTTTTTCCTTTTGTGTACCAACCTTAGTTAGTAGACACTAATCAAATTCATGCATTTTTGTGGTTATTTCTAAAACACATAACTTTCTTAAGAAAATAAATTAGTACAAAAACGGACCTTGACATTATAAATTGATGCCTTTTGCACCACTAACCCAAATTTGAGATTCTAAAATTACAAAATAAATTCAAAAAACGCGAAACGGCGATGCCTTAAGTTTCGATAGGTAAACGCCCCTCTTAACATAATACCAGAAAACCTATATTCATTTTATAATTGACTAAATATAAATATCTAACTTTACATGATCGGTTAGAACTAACCGCAGGTAACACGGATAGGAAAATATCACATTTAAGATACAATTAGTACTAACGTATCTCAATATATTTGAAATCGTACTTTACACTATGTACTATACATTTTTGAAAAATCATAATTTAAAGTTTAGAGATAGTACCTGCATATAAATGCCAAGAAATTTCATAAGGAAGTACAGTTCAACTAATGTAACATGAGGGATGACCTTGACAAGCATTCTTACAGAGTGGGGAGAAAAATCTTCATCATCCTATAATTTGCATAAAACGCATACTAATTTTAAGGAGAATAACTAAATGTATAAAGTAAAATATTAATGTAACTTCTTGGTTATCTTCACTTACAAACTACTTTGTAGTTTACGCTTAACAACCAAATATTGCTTGAACTCTCGTTGAAAGGTGGAAAATAAGCGTTCAATTGACGAGCACTCTGACTTCAGTTCCAGCCAGAACTATGTTGGTTCACCATATTTTTAGTGTTGAACCGATGTTCACGCTGAACTCTTAGTGAACTATGTTGGTACACCCGGCCCTAAATAAATCCAAAGAAATCTCGCTAGCCATTAAAATTCTCCTGCATAATTTCATTCATTTAAATTTTAAATTGACGGAATTGAACTTGGCCTATCAGCGGTTTGTGGTTTGATGTAGACGAAATTCGAGAATTCTTGGTTGCGTTGGAAAAACTGAAGTAACCGATCCCACTGTTGGTTATTCTCTTATATAATTTGGAAATTATATGTTTCTGTAACCTTGCCATCCGGTGAACAGTTTCTCTACAATCTTCAGCGTATGTTTATGAGACAGTGCACACAAACTCATATCTGCAAGCGTCTGCAGAATTTGCATCAAAATAATTTAATTCTAAAACGCTTTCAGTCAAGAAATAAAATTATAGAATACATTTATCACCGTTTCCATTGACACTGTGACTTAAAGTATCCTAACTTTATGAAAAAATGTAAATATGAAAGTGTTTTAGAAAACTTGCTGTGGATATCACGTTTTGGAGATTTAAAATTTTAATTATATATTCTGTAAAACAGTACTGCTAATATAAAATTAAATTTTCTTTCCACGATAACTTCGAAACTTAAAAGATAATATATGTCTGTACATCCCATTTTACAGTACTCCTTACAGTATGCTAAACGGATATGTGAGAAAATAGCACACGGATTTCTTCTTCTAAAAATTAACAAGACTGTATATATGTTACAGACATACTAAGGAGGAAATAAGGGGGTAGTTTCGGGTCCCACAGGTACAAAAGAACATTAAGAATCTGGGCATAATAACGTATAAAATACGTTAAACAACAAAGGCATACAATTCCATGTACTATTGAGACCAAATCGTATATAATATGTGAATCGGTTGATTTTTGTATTGGGGTGCAAATGTGTTTCGCTCCTCCTGCCAACTGGTATATAGTTTGGTTTATACAAGAGAACAAACAATGAGAAAGAACCAAGCCGGGTGATTGTCGCCCAAAACGTACGCATAGCAGGGAAACTACATTACATACATATGTACATATGAAAAATAGGGAGTCGTAGTGGGTTGTGTAGCTACCGTCGACGCCGTTGCGATGTGACAAACAAAACACTAGCGATAGCGGCCCTGGCTGTAGAGTGGTGTACGTATGTTGGGCTGTACTTATAGATCTGCTGTTGCAACCGAAAACTGTGTGAGAGACCCAGGACGCAGGAAGAATTTTTGCCGGCAACATTTGTGTTTTAGCTTTAGAGTTCGTCACAAAACGGAAAGATCTATATGTATACCCGCACGCACACACACACACACATTCACATTCCTACCCCAAAATAACCTCCTCCCTTCCTTCGATGTTGTTCAAACATATTCACGTATAGTTCGAAAAAAAAATGATAGCTCACATGACGTATTTACGACAATAAATTTATGCAGTTTTATTAAGCAAAACATTAATAAAGTAGTGTCCGAACATATTATATGATCTAAATCTTCTGAAATTAAATAAAACTGACAGAAAAAATCACGTAAATCCCCACTTTATTGATAAAATATCATGACGATCGTTTCGACACACAGTGTCTTCTTCAGATGAGGTTGTATTACAAACTAAACTAAATTGTCAGCCATTAATGACTGTATATCATTTACATTTTACATATTGTAACACAATTTAGTTTAGTTTGTAATACAACCACATCTGAAGAAGACATTGTGTGTCGAAACGATCGTGAAGTGGGAATTTAAGTGAATTTTACTGTCAGTTTTATTTACTTTCAACATTATGAATATCCATCAAGTAAAGGCTACATTGATCCAAAATCTAAATCTTTTTCTTCAAAAATATTATATATATAGTATTACATATAGTTGTCCAAGATGCAGCCAAATTGAAAGCAATATAGTCGCATGTAGCCATGCTATAAATTATCCTATCTGCAATATACCTATTGATCCACTTGTAAATAGTATTTGTATTCTACAATAACATGAATAGTTTCAACTGATTCTGACTTACTAATATGTCGTAAATCAACGTGTTTTACCTATTTTATTCCTTCTATAAGTGTTTCTTAGAAAAAATATCAACAACGTGCTGTGTTGCAAATTGTAGAAGTACTAGTAACCTGGATGTTATAGAATTATCTAAAATATGGCAAGTGCTACATTTATCATATAAATAGATTTAAAACAGCCTACAAAAATATAAAGGTCAAAAATGAATACAGTTATTAATTGAAAATTTATTGCTATATAAAACAATACACAATATAATATAACAATTAATTCTACAACACAGTGACTTAATCACGTATGTATGTATGAAAATTAGACCTACATAGAGATATATAAAAATTAGTTTATTCCATTCCATTTTTAATGCGTTTACAATTCGTTCTTGCTTCGTAATCATGTACAAATCTTTACAATATATTTGTATCTTCTGAAAGTATAAGCCTACAATGCCCAACATGAAATAGAAGCGACGAGTTAGTTATAACCAGTTATGATGTCATGTCGATTGTCCGCAGTGGAAAATGTTTACATTTTCTGTTGAGACCCAAGTAAAATAACGCATCCGATAATTCATACTAATAATTTTGTCATTATTTCCTGTTGCAATGTATCTATTTTTACATTCTCGGCATAACACAAATATATCTATTTCTTTTAATAAGACTCGGTGCCACTTTATATATGTAAAATCCATTTTTAGAAGATATATACTAATATAGACAATTTATTTATTCCCACGTACAAGCTGCTAGATACGGAAATACTGCAGATAGATAGTAGTGAATGCCATAGAATGAATAATATGTACATCCACATATTAGCTGCAGGCTGTCATATTTATTAGTAGAAGTCACTTATTTTAGACTTACTCTATTGTGTTAGTTTATTACAGCAAAAAGTTTTCCAATAAATCAATAAGCTTTTATGATTGAAAAATTACATTCGAAACTAGAGAATGATTATTTTTATATATTAAATTCCTTAGGAAAATCCAATACTTTGCGATAAATGATTTTAAAAAAAACAATGACATTTTGAAGAAAATTTGGAAAGGTGTTTAATTATTTGACAATTATTTGTAATAAAAACAAAACAAATGAACCTATAAGTTGACTATAACTTGTCGAAGCCAAAATTTATATAAATTCGAATGTTTTGTTTATTCTATGATGTCTCTTCTTAAGGTATAACCGTGTATAACTAAGGCTTCCTAAAAATATATCTTAAATACATAGTATGAACTGTAGTCAGTAATGATCCATTAAATTTAATACATAATTATGAATTATTTATTTTCACTTGAATAAACTTAACTGCATATTTTCATGAACACTTTCGACAGACATCATTGCTATAATAAAAGAAACGTAAATATGTGTTAAATTAGCAACGATTCAATACTAAATGACATGTATAAATATGTATTACATACAATAGTTCATTGTCTATGTTACTCTGTTATGATAAATAATAATACTACACAGACCATTAAAACGTACAGGCAAAAGTATCGCATATGTTGATGATTGAATAATCTAGTCATCGAACTTGTTATTGGACATATTAGTTAGTCCTTAAAAATGATTTTTTTTAAATTTCGTTAAGTTTCTTCATACAAGTGACGTTGTGTGTGGAAACACTTATTCTCATTCAGCCTCCTAAAAAGATTTGTTTCTGCTTCTTTGAAATATCACATAACTAAAAGTTTGCAATGCTACCAAGCTTGTCAACTCTTATAAAATCATCAGGCTAATAATAATATAATTCAATGTAACTATACCCCCTTTTTTCAAAAATTTGTTATTGTTCTCTTTTAGACAGTTTAGTAGCACTCCATTTCTATTCGATATGACTATTTATGAACCTTTAGGCAGAAAATGATGCAGCATGAATTTTAAATTTTAACATTAATTATTTTTATATATTTACTTTTTAAACAGGTATTATCAAGTAAATATAGTTGATGCACACTTAAATTATTACAGGTTGCAGTAGATTTGCTAATTTTTTTTTTAACTAGCGCTATTTTGCGATTCTCTATTGTTTATATATATACCTATATTTTGCGTATGATTTTATTTTTAAACACTTTGTCTACACATCATTTCGCATTTATTTTTATCTTTAAGTTTATGGTTAATTTTGTCCTAATACATTTCATTTTTAAACACATATGGTTTCAATTATATTTTTGGATGTTCACAAGTTGTAAGTAAAATATTCCACATCAAATATCCTTGAATTCGTCACGATCTCTTCTTTAATTCGTCCATAAATCTCTACCTAAAATGTTATAATCTTGCTGGTAAAGGCAAAAGAGTGCCAATGCATTTTACTAATGGTTATTACTTGAAACTAATAGGAAAAAGAAAACCAATTCAGAAAATATTCCAGTACTGATTTTATTAAAAAGTGTTTAAGTCAGTAAAAGCTGTTGTCAGAGAGTCATACGTATTTTACCAAACTGCTGTTTAGGTGTAAAGTCTAAAACACTATCAGAAAACCAGTTTGTTGAAGCAGGGTAGAAAAACTAAGAGTTGAAAAAGATATAATACTAATGCAGAAAAACCCATCAACAAATTTTAATTTACCAGTTGGCGAAATAAATATTTCATCTAGTACAAGTACGCACGTAAGAAGATTTACTGCTGCGGATACAACAATTCATTACCTGCTAGAACGTACTGTATATCTCTACATTCCAGTCGTTTTATAACACAAAAAAAAAGAGACAGCTTCACACCAAAAGAAAAAGTATATCCGCCTTAACAGTATTTGTCTGAGATTCGTTGATTTTATAGTGCACGAAAAGATTCTAGAGGAGATAATAGAAAATTGTCTACATGGTAGTCAGTACAAGAAATTAACAAATATCAGTGTCAAGATGTCAATAATTTTGAATTCGGAAATAAAGCCAACATTTTCAGATATGCCTTCTCGCTTAGAAGAAGAAAAAATTGAAAATAAGACCAGAGGTTGGAAAAAATACTACCTAATTTACGTAAATTATTCTCTTAAAAATTTTTTTCTGTTTGTATATCATAGTAATTTACTCGTATTTTTTAAGTTAGTTTTATTTATATATACCTACTAACTTATTATTGCGTTGTGTATTTCATATTTTACAATTTTAATCTATTGTATAAGTATAAAAAATTGATTATATGATCTTATATCTTAAAGAAGTGATATAGGATAATCCAAAGATGGCAATTTTAATAATTGTAAAAATCACATAAATATTTATAACAAAATGTGTACATTTACTTTCAAACAATTTTATTCTGGAACTCGTCCACGTCCCCATCTCTAACTTTTATTTAATATTTATCATTCTCTTTATAAATATAAATCCTTTATCGATCAATATCCGAGAAAGAATAAAAATGGTAACCTGACAAATTACACAATGATTACCTTTGAAATTGTATATTGAAAATAAGTCTATTAGCTGCCGTAGATATGACGTATGAAATTCACTATTAAAATGCTTATCCATGTATTCCTGGATAAGTTAGTGGGAAACATTTTTTTGCAACTAAATGTACATATTGGCAAGAAATCATGCATTACTTTTATTGTTAATGTGAGTTATTAGAACGTGATCTCGAATTACTATTTTAGTTACTACCAGCACTCCTGTAATAATTGTATCATTTAAGCTATGAGTCACTGTACATATAGTATAATAAATTCAGAATGCATATCCAATTTAAATGTTATTCATTCTAGGACATACGATATTAACGTTGTGTAATTAAAAAAAAAACACTATCAACAACTGTCAGTCATAATTTTATTTACGAGGTGAATATTGAAAGAGATTCTTTGAGGTTCTCTTTTGCAAACAGAGTACTGCCAAATCGAAAATAAACGATTAAATTAAATTTTCCAAATTATAATTACAACATTTTGATGGTCACTGATAAGTTAAACAATCGCCTACCACGGTTCCACCCGTCCATTAACTTTCCCCGTTATATATTGACAGCCCCCCCCCCCGAAACCACCCTCCACTGTATCTACTTCGACCCCTCTAACAACTATCTGTCTTGCTTTAACTTCGATATCTTGGTCCCTTGTGAAATACATGAGGATTAAATTTATGTAGCCTCAACTTAGGTAGTAGGTCACCTTTTCTTATTGCTGCTGTAAGCAGGCGCTCGGTTTTGTTCTCGAAACAGACCGTTCCGGTTAGCTCCTGATTTTGGGAATATTTTTCTTTTTAAAAGTGATTACCTGACTCCCTCTGCGTTACCGGTCACAATGTTGACGTACTTGGTGTCTAAGTAATGTTAAATGTAATTCTCCGAAAGTACAAATATTTATTGTATACTACCCCTTCCCGTTAAAAGATTCTTTTAAAACCCAAAATCGGCAGTAAACTTTAAATTTCCCTTTTATTGAGATACAAGGAGAAATACAGTTGAAACTTTATGGTGCATTATAAATATTACTTTATTGGCTACCGTAAATATGTCATCTTGTTTTTAAAGAAACTGTTCCAAAATTAGCATTAAAGCTACAGGTAAGTAACCTTTTTTGCACATGCAGGACAAACACAAAACTCTAAGAAAAATCGTGCACACTATAGCAATTTATTTCAAAATTTTATCAATATAAAAGAACACTCTAGAAATAAGAGAACTTCGACATTTCTTGTTGACAGAATAATATACGATAAAGAATTCCATCTTTATAACTTTACTAAATAATTTTACATAAAGAATAACGAATACATCTAGTAATATATTTATGCAAAAATACAATAAAAATGCATTGTTTTGTTACTATTTAAGTGAGATTAAGGAATTTACTTGTACTGAGGAAACTGTTATTAATCAAATATAATTATTTAACAAACCTGCAAGCTCTTTTGTGTCATGAGATTTTATGCGTTTAGCAAGTATCTGTTAGCAATTTTAGTGTTCTGATATATTAAGGCAATGAGCTACTCATAGCTTTAGCCATAATTCCTGAACCCGCTAGAGTTTTGCAAACATTCTCTTGAAATTATTCATTTCTATGCCGAAATATTTTCTAAATTCTTTTTCGACAAAAAATATATTTTATTTATTTTAATCGACATATTTATCTGAAATAAAATGCAAAACGAAATTTATCTCATAATTATATGGTATCTTCCATGGCTGACGTTTGTAATTAAATACAGGTATTT
This sequence comes from Amphimallon solstitiale, assembly GCA_963170755.1. Classification (NCBI taxonomy): domain Eukaryota; kingdom Metazoa; phylum Arthropoda; class Insecta; order Coleoptera; family Scarabaeidae; genus Amphimallon; species Amphimallon solstitiale. The sequence continues at coordinate 122,585,580 of OY720681.1, read as the reverse complement.
AATTATATGTATATGAAAATGAAGTTATATGATATGGATAAATTATATCGTAATTATTTGAATGCCATGCCATAGTAACTTTATTTCCATGTCTTTATCGTTATCATTTTCAATTTCATTAAATCTCATATATATATACATACATATATGAACATATTATGAAGACACTATTTGCACAAGTTACTCAAACAAATATATCTTTTGTATAGTATTTGCATGTATCTTGTATGTCAATGTGGAAACACCTGCAAATGTGTCAAAATTAAACAATCTTCATGCAAATATAGTCCAAAAAGGAATTTTGCAATAGATATCTTAATCTATTTAGCAGCGATAAAATATTGTATGCATAAAACGTTATATTGCGATAAGCTCACATTTATTTTATTCGTAGTTTTTTATATAAAATTTCTGTGTTCGTTTAAAATTAAACATTTTAACTTAGAGAGTTCTTAGTGCGGTTGGAATTTCTAAACCTAATCAAATTCCTATTTGATGAATCGACATTTACATTTAAAAAACTGGTTAATTAAAAAGCTAAAATTTTAAACTAAAATATACTTTATTTTAGTATTTCAGAAATATCAATGTCTCAGTCATATTACAAATTATATTTTTTTTAAAACAGTTTATTCGGTATTTACTCTTCGTGTATGGTAAGTTATGAATAAAATAGTTGGATTTTTAAATTATTTTTTAAAGTTAAATTGTAATATTCAATTATTACTGTAATTATCGTTTACTGGCTTGTTAGCGATTCGGTTTTATTTTCATCAATAAAAAAATGATTATAAAATTAGTATCCACCCCAATTTATGGTGTTCTTGATTTTCTAATTCATTATTAATGTGACATAATAATTTTGTCGATTTTTCTTCTTATTCCAGTAGAAGCAGGGAGAAGTGATTACAGTAAACATCTTTCTACTTGAAGAAAACTTACCCCGGCACTGTTTGCCTGTATCCGCCTTGATAAGTAGACTGACTTTGTTTCAAATTGTTGGCATATGCGGTAGGTGTCGCGGGTAACTGCGATGGACCGTTGGCTACGAAGCCACCACCGTGGGGTCCAGATTGACTGGACGTGGTGACACCCCAAACGGTGGTCACGACAGACAATTGCTGTTGGGCAGTGGCGCCACCCGGCGACCAGTCCCTGAAACAGGCCATCATGCTGTTACTTCACTCACTTCACTTAATGTTGTATGTGTATGTGTTTTAGTTGATGTTGATATACTACGGCAGCTAAATATCCACACATTTCATTTAGTCAACTTGTTAACAACGAGCGCTTGGTGCGTGAGAGTGTCTCCGATTTAAAGTTCATATTTAAAACGTATCGTACTTTTTAATTAATATCTGAATTGTAATTTAATAAGTACATAGTATTTAAAATGCAAGAAATAGTTGCACGCTCTAAACAACACTTTTAATTTATGTATTACAATAATTCATCACTCAATATTCACTGTTTTTTCTTTTATTAAATGAAGTAAATAAATTTATTTAAACAACACTTTTATAAGAACATATTTTAATCCGTCACTTTTCAGGTTATGTTCCGACACTGTTTTGAATATTAAAAAATCCAGGTATATATAATTAACTATCCACTGTTCCTAGATTTTACAAAATACATTTAAAAAGTATTACACATGGTTCACTTTTTATTATTAAATTCTCTCCTTCACCAATAATTTGAAACATGAAATATCCTTGTTTTTATCCTAAATTTACTAAGAGGCAATAATTTAAAAAAGAAGGTTGAAATATAAACTATACCTGTAGGAAGTATATCCCAGCATTTGATTGAAAACATAAGAAGCTTTTCTTTAACGTAATTAATCCTTAATATCGTAGCAGTTGTCTACAATTCAAAGCACTCCTTTCACAGATTGACATAAACAATGGCGTTCACTGACTTTTCAAATTTTTTAAAAAATGATCTCTCATAGAACATACAACACACTAGATCCGTTGATCTTATTGTCGCGGTACGTGTTTCTATCCAAACGCACCACATTCGACTGCTTCACTGCGATTCTGTGGGAGAAACAACGGCACGTAGTCACCGCTGGTGGTGGGGAGGGCGATCAGGAGAAGTTGACCCGAACTGATTCTCCTCCATTCCGTGCGGCCACAATATCGGTTATAGCGGGCGACGTTGCCAACTCTCCTCGACTTTGATACTGTGGGTGGATATATATAATACGTCTGTCTCTTTTCTTGCACGCAATGTAATGAGTCTCACAGCCGTGCCGCTTACTGCTTTCCAGTTTATGATACAGTTGATTCTTAACACTGTGGATGAGTTGTTGTGTATCGATACTATACAGAGTGAGTGGTGTGTCTTTTCGTCGTCCACTTGGATGATGCGATTTAAAATACACACATTCATTTGTATATACAAATATGTATATGTGTATGTGTAGTACGCCAAAGCGGCATTCAAGTTAGGAATTTGGCGTTAAAATTTATGCTTTTTTTTAGGACGCTAAAATTAAAACAGGCTATTTTTGATTTCATTGTTTTATACATTCATTTCTACATGTTTATATTACTTGCAAATCTACAGTCTAATAAATTTAAAATTTTGAAATGTCCGTGCTTCTAATTGATTCACGGTGTACAAGACACACATAACCTTTTCCAGTTTTCTGTAAATTATATACAGTTTTTGCAAAATACTCATTATTTCGTTTCTTTTCTTTAAACTCTGCGCTCTCAAAAACTTCTAAGCTATTAAAGAAATCACCCTATATTTATATACATATATATCCATATCGAAAATAAATAAGTATACTAAGTTTTGGTGTATTTCAGAACAACACAGAATAGTATATGGACAGAAAAAGGTGACGAAATGCCGCTTGTTGCATGTAATTTTGAACAGTCATTCATCCAAAGGCTAATAAATATTAATAGAAATTTAAAAAAATATAAATTTGGGGTTCATGAAAAATTCTATATTTTTTACTTTCTTATACGTAGTATAAGGAAGTATTGTGATGATGAAAATTTTCGACCTCGAGATTTTTGCAGATGTCCACGTTTTGAGGTCCCCTGATACCAAAAAAGTGGTTTTTAAAAAATGTCTGTGTGTCTGTCTGTCTGTCTGTCTGTCTGTCTGTCTGTGACCACGATAGCGGTCAAACCGCTGGAGATATCAATTCCAAATTTTGTATTTACGTGTATAATCTCCCTCTTGAGATCTGACTAGTTTTTCAGTAAAATCGGTAGACCGGAAGTACCAGTTTACTTCAGTGAAAAAATCGAAATTTGCCAATATTTCATAAAATACTAAGTTTATACAAATTTATAAAGAATTCATATGTATTTAAAATTAAAATTGAGAACAATTTTATTTAAAAAGTTTTTCGAAATTCCTACCGGAAGTAGGTCTTACGTGTATAAAAGTATTTAAAATATAGTTTTCAATATCTTTTGTATAAAAAAGATTTCAAAATTCGGACCGGAAGTAACACTTTTACTTTTACCGAATAGCGATTTCTGGCAAATATGTCGTAAATTATGCATTCTATATATATTTATTAAGAGTACAAAAGTATTTAGAGTTATATTTGCAATATTTTTTGTATACATGAAATTTCAAAATTCGGACCGGAAGTAGCACTTTTACTCTTAGCGAGTAGCACTTTTTTTCGAATATCTTGCAAAGTATGCATTCTATAGCGATTTATTAAGAGAATAAAAGTACTTAAAATAGGATTTTGAATAAGTTTTGTATAAAAAATTCTTAAGATTGTATAGTTTGAAACGCTCATACGTATAAGAAAGTCGTGTGGTGGCCACACCTCATTTTTTTATTAATGATATCATTGAGTGTTTGGATGGTTGGAAGCTAATCCTGACTAAATATGTAAATGGGCTGCTTCTATATTGTATTACATCTTCTAAAATCTTCTAATCTGATGACAAGAAAATTTGCATTGTTTGACTATTTAGTAACTATGAACTATAATTTTTGCTATTTTTGTTAAGTATCCGAAATGTTATAAAGTTTAACGAGCAAAATCGCTATGCATAATGAAATAAAAGAAAGCCTGTAATATTGGTACTGTTAATAGAGCTGTGTTGTCCCATTGGCATTTGAGGATGATATTTTCAAACGTGATATCTAAACGTCGTACCAATAACTTTGTAGCGATATAAAATTGATATATCTGGTTAATATCAATTTGCACCTTAAATATCGGATACTGATATTGTGTTAACAAGAGAAATCTACTTTTTATTAATATAAAAGTAAAATGTCTACATATTATCAAGCTCACAGAATCATTATGATATAAAGGTTAGTGTTGACAAATTAAAGGGGATATCACAATTTAATCTGTGATGGACTGCCAACATCGTATTAACTTTGCTCTGTTATAATTTTTCATATTAATTTTGGCAGATTAATACAAGCCATGAATAATTGTCGGTATAACTACTATACGTATGCATAACGCTTAATAAATTACATAAATAGTTATGGATACACTCACATTATTCCTGTATTAGTAATGCACGGAAGTGCAGATTTTTAATAGACCAATTTATATTTTAATGCAGATTTCTGTTGCGTTTTGATTTCAATCATGGTTGGCCGGATTTAAACAAAGAAATTCGTCCTACAACAATATTGATCGTAATGACCACAGTCACCGGAAAAAGTTTTTGATTCATTGCTTTATCAATAAACACTTTATTTAGGTGCCTTCAAGTACAGTGAAACACGCTGTATAATAAAAATTTACTAGAAATTTAATGTTGATGGTATATACAGTGTGGTTATTAATTTATGGTACTGAAACATTCAAATTTTTCAATGAACGCACATACAGTGTGACCAGTGAAGTCCGCATCATATGGGATTTTTTTTTATTAATAGATTTATTCTAAATTTGAGTCTGGCATCAATTTCTGCTTCGATCAAGATGAAAATTAAACAAAAAAATAATAGTCACGTAATTCGCATTATCTGTCAAATTTAAATTTTTTCCCAAAAAAAATTCAAAAGTGGGGTTATTTCTCAAAATATCGAAAGAAGTTATTAGAAAAAGTTTTTCTAAAAACAATTTTCAGCCCATATGCAAAATTTCAGCTGCATAAGATAATTTAGATTTTTTGCCAATTTTTTTGTAAATTGCACCACTGTTGCGAAATAAGACAACGCAACCTACATAAAACTTCTTAGTTTTAACAATGCTTTATTCCAGACACATTTTCTTTAAGGCAGCGCCATATTCAATGTCTGTTTTTCTACAAAGTCCAAATAGGGCTATTAAAATTTGGTCACATGTGATGCAAAGTTTATTTGTTTTTGACCCTGTATAAGGTAACTTCATAAAATAACTATTTTTGAAAATGTAGTTTGTGGCTAAAAGTAATACACATTAATATTAAGAAAATAGTTTAATTGAAAAGTCAAATTTTCTAATAAAATAATCATAATACATTATAAAAATGAAACGCATTTAAAATTCCACCTTTTCAATTAATAACAATATGTATTTTTGGTATTTGAATATTAAATTAAACATAATTTGAAAAACCTAAAAATTAAAATTACATTTCTGTGTGCCCCCCATTGCGTTCAATACAAACAATTGTTCTTCTTGATACATCTTTAATGGAGTTTCTGATACTAAGGGGCCTTATTTCTAAAATACAGTTACGAATCACCGTTTCCAAATGATCAACATTACGGAAAGGTTTTTCTTTGTAAACTTTTTGTTTTAGGTAACCCCACAAGAAAAAATCAAGTGGGGTTAAATCCGGAGACCTAGCCGGCCAGTATTGCTCCATGTTACGCTCAATTACTTTGCCCCTAAATATTTCCAAGAAGCGTTCTTAAACCCGTCTTGTGGTATGGATGGGAGCACCGTCACACTGGTACCACAAATTATGCCGTATTTCAATAGGCATATTGTCCAAAACTTCAATGACCTCGGTGTTAAGGAAGCGTAGGTATTCTTCAGAATTTAAATTGCCTCTAAAAAAATAAGGCCCAACAACTTGATCGTTTAAAATACCGCACCACACATTAGTTTTAAAGGAATACTGGTCCTTGCATTCTATTATAAAATTTGGATTTTCTTGAGCCCACCATCTACAATTTTGAGAGCTAACAACGCCGTTTGAAGTGAAAGTGGCCTCGTCGGTCCATAAAACGTGAAACGGAAAGGACACGTTTTCTTCTTTTTCCCCCTGGTACCAAAAAGAGAATCCCAAACGTATGTCAAAATCTTGTTCCTTAAGAGTATTTATAAATTTAGGTTTATACGGCTTAAATTTATTTTTGTGCAAAATATTCCTTACACTCTCTCTTTGAACGTCAGTTCTGCGAGAAACATGTCTAATACTAGTTTGACCATGTTCCACAATATCTAGGCAAACATTTAATTGGACTTCTTCACTATGTTTTATAGGATTGTGAGGTTTTTTAAATGAACTTTCCACCGATCCAGTTGATTTAAATTTCACCATAATCCTACTCACAGTAGATTGTTGCACATTTTTGCCTGGATGCCTTTCATTAAAAATGTTGGCCGCTACACGATGACTTGTGTTTTCACCACATATTAATACAATTTCAATTCTTTCCTGTACAGTTAAATTTTTTTTATTTAATACGCAATATTAATTAAAAGCCACTATGACAAACAGACAGCGATTTGACTGTCATTAATAAAGCAAGGGCTTGTTGATCTTTTTTAGCATTTGTTTTGCGGCCAACTTGTGTTTGGTGCATCATCGTAAGGTACAAAACTAGTTAATTTTTTGGAAACTGAACTTAAATAATAAAAGACTATTTTTACTTTTTATAACATAGCTCCATAACAAATTTTAATAAAGGGGTTTTAAATTAAATCATTGAAACTACTTAAACTTACATAAAGTTAAGCGAAAATTTATTTTCCACTTAATGCAAACTTTACTTGTGACGCTGTGTACTTGTCTGTATTAATATTAATGTGTATTACTTTTAGACACAAACTACATTTTCAAAAATAGTTATTTTATGAAGTTACCTTATACAGGGTCAAAAACAAATAAACTTTGCATCACATGTGACCAAATTTTAATAGCCCTATTTGGATTTTGTAGAAAAACACACATTGAATATGGCGCTGCCTTAAAGAAAATGTGTCTGGAATAAAGCATTGTTAAAACTAAGAAGTTTTATGTAGGTTGCGTTGTCTTATTTCGCAACAGTGGTGCAATTTACAAAAAATTGGCAAAAAATCTAAATTATTTTATGCAGCTGAAATTTTGCATATGGGCTAAAAATTACTTTTAGAAAAACTTTTTCTAATAACTTCTTTCGATATTTTGAGAACCCCACTTTTGAATTTTTTTTGGAAAAAAAATTAAATTTGACAGATAATGCGAATCACGTGACTATTATTTTTTTGGTTAATTTTCATCTTGATCGAAGCAGAAATTGATGCCAAACTCAAATTTAGAATAAATCTATTAATAAAAAAAAATCCCATATGATGCGGACTTCACTGGTCACACTGTATATGATGTTTGTATCAATCTTGCATATTTGTCACCATATCTGAAAATAGAGGCTGTTCCATCTGTCGTATTGTTTCTGCAATATTCTCTTTTTAACAGTTGTACTATAGATGGAGGGTTACTTCGGAAAACCCATAGTTTCAGCATACTCCAAAATATACATCCAATGATGTAAAGTCCGCAGAGTGAGATGGAAAATAAAAATCTGTGAAACTTGAAATTATATTGTTTCTAAACGTCTCTCGCAGAAATGTTCTTGTAACATGTGCTGTGTGACACGTTGCCCCAAATTGCTGAAAAAACTGGCTACCGAATGGTAAGTTTCTTGATCTGCAAAACATCCGAAAGTCATCTACAAATAGTGTGAGAACTTGAGTAATATAGCGCTCTTGATTAAAAGTTACTGAACGCCCGTTTTGCTCAATGAAGTAAGGCTCTATAATTCCTCGTCCAGAAACTGCGCACGAGGTGGTCAGTTTTTTTTACAACGCAACGGTATTTCTCGCACCTTCTCTGGTCGTTGGAAACCTAAAAATCTATTACTACACCTGTTTACATGACCAGACAAATGAAAATGACATTCGTCACTGTACCATATGTTACTGATGAAACCGGGATTATCATATTGCAGAGCAAGGATTCTTACACAGTATTTAAGTCTTGTAACATAATCATTCATCTTAATTGTTAGGCCGTCAGAATAACGTATATGAATGGGCATTAAGTTGTTTCAATATCTTCTGAAGAGTCCTGTTCATATTCAATTTTGCAGCAGATATCCGTTGACTATGACGTGGTGAGTTCAGAATTTGATTGAATACGCGTTCATGATTTTCGTTGGTTTCCACAGTTTTTCTTCATCCAGCTCTCGAAAAATTGCTTTTCCTAATAGGCAAAGCAGTATAATCAGATAATTTATTAATAGAATATTAAAAAAGAGCAGTCATAAATGCCTAACCACAATGAAATTGAAGTATACCAAATAGGTATTTTGGCCATCAAGTGGCTCTCTTCAGTAGAAAACCTATAAAATACTGTTAATTGTGCTGTATAATCTCATTGTCGATTTGGGGAAGATAGTTTCGAAGGTTTCACTTTAACCAAAAGCAGTACGTTCAGAGTTGTATATCAGATTTTGTACTAAAGGTTACAGTCTAGTTGCTGAAATATGCTTTTAAAATATTTTTATTTTATGGTGATTAGGGTTGTTTTGGTTTAGACATTAGACCACAATTACCACCATATGCAAATTTTTAGAAAATTTGAAATACTTTGTACGATACTATAATTATAATGTATGCTAATTTAATGTTCACAGTATTAAATTAACTAGCTAACACACATACGGGATTTAAAGGCGATCTTTCACACGATGGCAATATCGAAACACTCTCGACTCTACTGGTATAAATAGAAGCTTTGTTTATATTTCCTTGACAAAGTGTTGAAAAAAATAGAATGGCAATAATCTTGTTATATTTCCTTGACAAAGTGTTGAAAAAAATAGAAATGGCAATAATCTTGTTTGATATATTGAAAACTATCAAAATAATATAAAATATGTCGACTAAGCTATATTATTATATGTGCAAAAGGACGATTGCCCGGTGCCTCCACCAAAAGGGTTACCAAATCAATCTTTAACAAATTCGTAACGTTTGTTGGTGGAGGTAAGGCAATCATTTTAAAAAGTCTTTTGTGGAAAAATTCTGGCTGTCTAATTCAAATATTGCAGGGGCTCATGTAGTTATGACGCGCCATTGTCACAACGTTGTGGAATATTTTCTTCTAAGTATGTTTATGTTTGTTATACCAAAAAATATCCTGGGGTATACAGATATCCAACGAATTTTTGAAGTAAGTTTACATAACAGGTCTTAAGATTAGAATTAAAATGCAAAACTTTTCTAAAATAGGTATATATTTTATTTTTAAAATGAGATGTTGGACAAAATTGTTACGTTGTAAGTAAACATTCTATATACCTTTAATTCTGTTACATTTGGCTGATACTCGTCCTTCTCATACCTTCTTTGACTAAACTGAATATTTTGCAACTTCGTCCTATGGTTTGAATAATAGACGGATGAGCTACGTTTAGTTTATATCTGGGTTTCATACGTTCTCTGCCAATTAACCTACGCATCTGAGAAAAAGAGGTTGATAATGTATTTTTTCTTTTTTTATTGCTGTAAAACAGTTGTCTCTAAACAACGGTCGGAGAGCTAATACCGGCAGGTGAAGACCACGAATCCAGCCCGTTATAATTTATTTAATTACGTTATTCTATAATTTACAATGTTTGTTTACTAGTGGAAATTATCAGCAGCGACCTCAAGAATGTTTTTTTGCACGGATAATTAGTTCAAAAAGCGGAAAAAACCACATGCAAATTTATGCTGCTGATCAAATTGTTTCAATGGAAAATATAAAATGGCTACACTGCAAATCAATCATTTCCCATTGAAGCTCTGGGATAAGAGTTTCAATGTCGTATTTAAAAGAATTTTGAAAAATCTAGATTTTGTATTAAGTATTAATTGAAAAATCTACACGAAATGACGTCTCAGTTTGCTCATTGAATATTTGGTATGTTTTAGAATGTGTGAAATATTTTTTGGTAAAATGGTATTGAAACAAAAGAATTTCTTGTCGGCAGGACTTAATATAAGTGCATAAATGACAGACAAAATGTTATTTTTTCCTTGTGATTTTAAATTAAGGCTGTTCATATATTTTGTTAAGTATGCATAAAGAATACCCTTGCCCTGGCCAGAGGACGATTCCTTCCGTCTAAGAAAATTCCGATTATTGCGCGGAGCTGAAAAAATCGCGTTAGAACTTGTCCGCAGCTATACCAGCGTACTGCAGTATAGTATGGGCATTATCTCCAATCTATGGTCTGATATAGTTAACATCTGACAGGATTAGCTTTAAAACTTCTGACATATCCAATTATTTTTTGCACGAACCGTGAATTACACGATTCATTGTTTTGAACCACTGTCATCTATAATTGCCTCCGTTATCGTGTTAAATAATAGTGGACCGAGGCTGTTCCCTTCTTATTCTAGCAGTGATTGCAATTTCTCTTGTTAATATGTCGTTCACCTACGGATGTATTATGTTTTCGGAGTTTAGGTCTATTATTCGTCTTAAATATCTTGCAAGAGTATTCTTCTTTTTCATGGCTGTAAGGACGTCATTCAGTTGAATCCAATCGAAGGCCTTACTCTAGTCAATAAATCATAGAAACAGAGCATCCGTGGTTGAACGGTTTTTTCTAAATCCTTGTTGTGTCTCATTTATTGGTATATTTGAGGTTATTGAATCTGCCACGATGCTAGGTAGTAGCTTCAAGGATGTGCTCAGGAGAGTGACCTCCCGATAATTTGCTGGGCATGTTTTGTCGTCTTTTTTGAAGATGGGTGTAGTTGTGCCTTCTCTCCATTCTCCCGGGGTGGTTTCTTCTTTCAAGTGTCTGTTGAATAGGTTTCTGTACTCTTGAGCCATTAGGTCTCCGTCATATTTGATTTGTTCGTTGCAAATTCCATCTTCGATTGGCGCTTTTAATAAATATTGTAATCCATTCCCTAATTCACACTCTTCTATATCGAGAGTTTCAATGTCGTTCCCTTAATCCCCCTCTGTTTTCCCCATGGTAGATCCTTTTAAAGAAGTTTATCCATGTTTCTTTTGTGATGCTTTTCAGTTGTATGCTCTCATTCGTTGTTTTCTTTAAGCTCCTTATCGATATCCATATTAGTTTCTCAGAGCCGTAGAAATGTGCTCTATTTCTGACCTAAACCTGCGCCAATACTCTTCTTTTATTTCTAGTACTCGATTGTTAACCTGGTTTCTTGTTATGACGTAGTATTCTTGGTTTTCCTACGGTTTACTGTTTTTGTATTTTAGGTAGGCGTTCTTCTTTCTTTTGTTATTGTTTTGACTTCGTTAGTAAAGGACGATATTTTATTGGTTTTATTATTTCGTTTTAGGACCAATAAAATAACCATCCATTATTTGTGAAGATTATTCAGACTGTTTTTTCCAGAAGACTGTTTTGCTTCATTATTTGAAAGTATATAACTACTTGCTGGATTGGTGGAAGGCTCTGTCGTTTCATTAGATTAAACCGGTTTTGAAAAGGTAGTTGTTACGTGAATTAGCTCCTTATGACATACATGATTTCTTTAATATTAAAAATAAGGTATAAGATAAATATAAATAAATCATATGCCTTTTGAAGGGTTTAAATAGATGTAGAAGACTTTTCACCCATCAGCATTTGTGTTTTATAATTGGGAATATGTGGAGTAACGAAGAAAAACAGGATAAGAAACTCGACAATAAGAGAGCAGTTGGAAGTAGAACAAATTGCTATAAAAATTGAAAAGAGTCCGCTAACATTGTTTGGGCATCCAATTACCTAAAACCCTACACTAGTAACAGAAAGTCTTTTATTCTAAATTTCTGTCATTTTATTTGTAAACTGCAGAAACTGACAATTTGTCCTCAGGAAATACTTGTAAGTTTTGATGTCGAATTCCTGTTCACTAAAGTTCCAATCCCGAATAGCCTTTCCATAGTCAGACAAATCCTATCAAAACACAACCAACCTAACGACCTGGCTGACTTGGTGGAAACCTGTTTATCCCATACCTACTTCCAGTTCAGACACAGCTACTACGAACAAATCGTCAATCAATCCTTATTAACTTCTACCCTTAAACATAAATGCTGGTCGCATGGATGATATTCCCTTAAAAATTTCCTTTCATTTCAATTCCCAATACATTAGTATCCAGTTCCCCATGGTAGTCGCTAAAACTAAACCACCTGACACTGACCGTCCTACGCATGCTTACTTACCTTATATACACAGTGTAATCGATAACATCAGCAAAATCATCAACAAACACATCGAAACTATTCTTAAACCCCATTCCAAACCGTGCGACTGTATTTTGTCTGTCAAAGGCAAGCGACCTCTTTTATCCTCCGGTGTATACCGCTTCCTATGTGCGTGGGGTAGTCTATACATTGGCGAGCAAACGGTCGGTTAGCACTTGTGTCTCCGAGCATAAGCGCTGCACCCTGTTGTTGCGCGCGACCGTGCCTCCAGCTCTAGTTCAACTTCATAAAAATCCTCTTCAAAGATTCCCATTATTACAGTAGAAAAATCCGTCAATCCATCGAAATTCAGGAACAGCCTAACAACTTGAATGGAGACGAAGGTTGCTATCTCCATCACACTTGGTACAAACTCGACGTAATCATAATATACACACTGCACCAAACTACAGCATTAATCACAATATAAACCATCCTCCTGCCAACATTTGCCGGCTTGCTAGAGGTAGTCACTGTAGTAGAAGACCTGAAGATATCTCTTAGGATAGTGGGCGAAACGTAAGCAGTAGAAGCAGAGACGACGACGCTGTTTCAATCCATTAGCCAAAAAGGTGTTGCTGAATTTTTAGTGTTAAGTGTTTGTATAGATATTAGGCAAATCTGCTTTTCGTGCTACTTGACAATATCCATATTTTTATAAAATCTACGACAATAAAACTTTTTTTTAGTTAATTCTTTTTAATTTCATGTGTAAAAGCATACATATTGCCGTGATCTCTTGCATATTAAAAATAATAGTGATAGCATTAAGAATTAATTTAAGTACAAAAAATATAAAAGAGACAGTAAGAATCAGTTTTTATTGTATTCAAATATTTCAACATAAGAGTATACTAAGTTGAAACAGGTACAAAATGAAAAACGAGATAAATCTATGTTATATATGTATTTCTTTTATAGAAAAGAGAAACAGGATGTATGGTTTGTGTATAATGAAAAACAACCTGACTTTATAAAATGCGTGAAAATTGCACTGAACATTTTGAATAATGGACCGTTGTTTAAAAATAAAAGAGAAATGAAAGCAAATAACCCTGAAAGGGTTATGCTTAAGGATGGAAGAGTGAAAAGAATTAGTCATTTAAACACAATAAAATTGTTTGAAGAAGATAAAATTCGATATGCACGGGAGAAAAATATAATTGAATAAATTATGTAGACTTGAAAACATGCATAAGGTAATAAAACTTTATAAAAGAAATTAAAATAAATCATACTTAAAGAATAAAATTTAACTTCACTTATGACATGATACAGTCAGCAGTAGTGTTTTTGTAAACGACAGCTGAGCAAATAATAAAATACATTCATGAATTCGTGTGTGTAGCACTATGTTTCATTGACGGTAGAGAGAGATTTGTACGGTTTTAAGACCTACAAAAAGAAAATATGATGTAAACTTCGTTTGTAGTTTTTTACAGATAACTATATCACCATTAGAAAAATCTTGGGTGGAAGCAAGCGATGAAACAGCAGGCCAAGCGGATCGTGATGTACGAGCAGCGAACGTTGGAAGAATACTTGTTATTTACAATATATTTCCAATTTTACCGAATACTGAAACAAATAAAAGAAAAATAAGGATTGTGTTAGCGAATGGAAAAAGGAAGTATGTGGCAAATAATGAAGAAGGTAATAAATTCATAAACAAATATAAGGAAGTACTATATTAATACAAATATACCTACATTGGAAGATATTGGATAATTTAAGTGAAAGACTTTTTAAATAAGCGAACAATTCTCAATGTGTTGATATTTTAGTGAAGGAACTGTCAAAGACAATAAGTGCGTGTGTGTTAGTGTCACGATGGCAACTTGGAGGCAGAGATCTCACTGAAGACGCAGGGTGACAACCTAAATATTAGTTCCAAGGATGGCGCTGCGAGCGGTCACGTGTCTTCCCGGGTATATAAATTGAAAAACAAGAATGAACAAGATTATTAGTTAGTTACTTGGAGAGATATTAAAAGCGACTTAAAAAGACATTAAATCGTAGTGTCAGATACACCACGATTATATTCGTTCATTATTTCTTGTATTAGCATATTAATTTTATTTGTATTTAATTTTCATTCATTATAAGAATTTTTCTTTTGTTAATAATTTTTGTATTTTTAAAAATGGAGATGCCTATGGCAGAATTTGAAGAGTTTTTCAATGATTCAAAGTAAGTTTTCGATACAAAGATTTATCAATGTTGCTATGTGTATATTGTAATATAACGTGCAAATGTATATTCAATATAACGTTGTGCAACAGGGATAATAGATATTGTCCTGTAATAATATACATTCATTAGTTTTAACAACACAAATAGAATTATTAATGGTGTTGGGTGTTAAGAGGATATAACGTGCAAGTGTATATTTTCTGACACTATTAAGCATCATTAATCCTCACAATAATTTTTTTTGTTTATAAATTAATAATTTAAATTAGATTTTCAAGAAGGGAAGTGTTTCTGGGTGGCGGACTTTGAGATGCTGGACGCAATGCGTGTGAATGATTGTAGCCAGTAATCAAATTCAAGCTTTTTCTCCGAACATTGACCATTGCGAAGTTTTAAGTTTATCAGAGCATTACGTGCGAATATAATGTTCCTGATGGAATAGAATTAGCATAAAATATCAATAGAATACTAACATTAATTGAATTTTTTTTGTTTTGAAACAGGATAATATTTTAATTTTGATTAAGCATTAAGAATATATTCGTTATATAAAACATTACAACCGAGAACACGGTACAAATGTTTTCTTTCAATTATGTTCTTCTTTTATAATTCAATGGTGAATATAGTATAGCGATGCTATTTATTCTAAAAATAATGTTGAATAAATTATACAATTATGTTTTATAGGGTTTCTGATTTTTATTTAAAATAAGCTATAACCTTATCCCTATTAAAAGAAAAACAAGAGATTTGACGAGCGAAGAGAAATTTAGATACACTGATAGAATTCACGTATACTTATAAAGTACGTGCTGTTAAGAAAATAAATAAATATATTAAGCATAATAAAAATTATCATTATCTTTATTAGTTATGTTGCTGGAACAGCACACAGCATAATCTATTTGGCAATGCCTAACGTATGGCGATACTACAATTAATACTATTCCAAATAATTATGTTGCCACAGCAATATGTAATATATATACAGCACGTGTCAATTTTCATTAGCCATAGGCGATTAATTCATGCAATACGTGACAACATGGCACCCCCTACTTTTCTCTTCAATGCGAGCGCGACCGATGCAAGCTCAAGTTAGCAGTAGCTGTTGGACTATTGACTTGGATGTTTGTACTGCGCTTAGAAATAATATTTACGCCTTGCAAGGATTTTTCTTTTTCCTTTCAGTAAATGCAGAGAATTATTAAGCATGACACAAACAAAAGCGTAATTCTAATAAAATTAAAAATAAGGTAAATAAAAAAGGATTCTGAAAATAATAATAAACAACTAGATCGCGCCGGCCATTTGATGATGACGGATTTTATTGCAGACTATATCTCGGAACGTATTCGCAGCTAAACATTTAATGTAGAAGTGGCAAGATCGGAGAAAGTCGCGGTGATGTCGATTGTTGCCGGGAGACCCACGTTGCCACGTATTATTTGTATACGTATAAATCGCATGTAAACATTGAATCCCTATAGCTAATGAAAATAGACACATACGGTATATAGCACATGGACGTTCGGTGCCTAATATATATACATTCTCATTTCCATCTGTTACTTGATATACATAAGCAGTACGATTTAGAAATTCGAAGTCTGGATGCCGACGGTAGCTCAGATGGCAGAGCAACCGACTAGTAATCGGAATGTCTTGAGTTCGAATCTCAGCCGTGTCGGTAATTTTTAGAAATAAAAATTACCTAATTAATTATCAGTGGTAAAATTAGAAAATTGTAATTTTCAAACACTGCAAATTAGCGAGTTTTAAAATTATTTAAAACTAGTATAGCGACCTAAAAATCGTCCAATAAAATTAATATATATTTACATATATGAATTACATCTCAATAAAATTTCACATATATAATAACTATATATAATATAAAAGTAAAATTACATGTTGCTTGTGTGTTATAATTTTTGCATTAATCGAGATCATTTGCAATGAAAAATGTTGTAATAAATTAAGAAATGCATACATCATAACACGCTATATTTTATTTGCAAATATAATGTGTGTAATATGTACAGATGCAACCTAGCAATTTTGTATGTGAATGTATGTGTGCACATAATCGTTTGGCAGCTGTATACTTAAAATAAATCTCAAGTTATTAATTACCATTCATAAAATAAAAACGTCTGTTATCAAAATAATGAAATCAAGTTTCATTTCCTGTGTAAGTCAACAAGAACGTAAAATTTAAGATATAGATACAAAACCACGCATATACATAGTAATTAGTAAATCGCAGAAGTATTTATACAATATGAACATAAATAATTGTATAAAACCTAGCACTAATTTCTTTAAATATATTTATTTATATGCTTTTCTTGTTTGAGAAATACAGAAACATTGCATTCTTTTCGAGAATGTATATGTTTAAATTAAATGTTGCACAAATTAAATGGGTAGGTACTCTTTAGTCTACTTAGACACTAAGTAGAGAGAGAGAGCTAAGCAGGCAAATATTTTGTATGACTTTCAGTGTCAAAATGACATACCTTCCAAAAATTATTATCTTGTGTAACATATGAATAAATATAATGTGTAATTATACCAAAATACTTCTTTTTAATACATAAATAGTACATGAAACGGAAGCCACTAATCAAATGATTTGCATAAATAAGCAGATCTGAAGAAGGTTTGAATTGCTAACACAAACGTCGGATCATAGATATCTTTGACAGACTCACTAGTGACACAGAACAAGCATCAACTGTAATACAGAAAAAAGAATGTTTAACGATCTAAATAAAAGAAATTTTTAATTTTATATCTTAAGGAAACTATTGTCAGACATTTATTATCAAGATTCCTTTGATAAGAAATTTCAAGTGTTTATGAATATTTTAAGTTATCATTAAATAATTCTTTTCAACACCAACGTATCAACATTACCAAAAAAATAAAAAAATAAGAAGAAATTCATTAGGGGAAAGTGTCCTAAAATGACATACTTTTTTTTAAAACGATCGTTATTTTTAAGTACTATTTTATTTTTCAAATTTTTTCACATAACAGCCAGTAAACCTTTATAAAGCACAAACTCTCTTAAGAAAATACCATAAAAGAAAAAGAATTTAACAAGAAAATGGGTGTGCTTAAAACCACACGGCAGAAGTGAAAACTTCATGCGCGCATTAGACAGTTCCCTTTTTCGTTTTAATTTGTCTTCGATTTGATTTTCTTCATCCATCCTGTGTAACAAAAAAGAATTAAATGCTTATAAATTCGTATATAATGAGCAATTAAAGCAATGTTCTATTCTCAACGTTTCTGTTTTGCATTGGTATACAAATTATAGTAAATGCGTGTGGACGTTATTTAACACCCGGAATATACTGATCAGTTTCCGAGTCATCCATATCATTTTAATAAACATGCTAAAACTTACCTGATCGCGAAATATTATATTATATTATTATAGAGATAATGTCTCATACACACAACAAATTTTTTGGTTAACCGTCCGCAAAGTTACCAATTAGCGAACGCAACACAGTCCGCGAAATACAATTTCGCGGCCGTTGCTATGGTAGCGGCCGCGATATATAATCGCGTGTATATATATATATATATATAAATATAACAATAGGAGAAAGAATATCGGGTTAATCCGCTGTAATGCAACCGCAGACACGTGTTTGCAATTGGTGGTCTGTCTTCCCGATGGTCTTCCTTTTGTTTCTATCTCCAAGGATATCCCAGCTTATTCCTTGGCTACACCGTACTGACGATGACCAACGAGTCTGAAACACGTGTCTGCGGTTGCATTACAGCGGATTAACCCGATATTCTTTCTCCTATTTTTATTATGTATCCGTGATATTTCCTTCAATGATTTATCATTCCTGGGTTGGACGGCACGCGGGTTGACAATGTCTGCCTCGCGGCGGTGTCAGTTGTTGTCACTCAGACCTGAGGATCTTCTGACATTTAAGCTGCAATTGGTGGTCTGTCTTCCCGATGGTCTTCCTTTTGTTTCTATCTCCAAGGATATCCCACCTTATTCCTTGGCTACACCGTACTGACGATGACCAACGAGTCTGAAACACGTGTCTGCGGTTGCATTACAGCGGATTAACCCGATATTCTTTCTCCTATTTTTATTATGTATCCGTGATATTTCCTTCAATGATATATATAAATAGACAATATGAATACTCGCTTACGAGCACATGAATATATTTATTCATTTAAATTTCAATTTAATTGAAATTAAATACCTCTATATGATATATTTCTCTCGTTCCCTTAGTCGACCTCAGCCGACTTTACCCGAACGAGCGTTACATAGCCGAGCGTGACGGCTCAGTCTTGTTCAGTGCCCACAATCAACGCAACGTCCCCAAAGCAGTTTACACTTCTAAAACACAAACCTAAAATGTAATTGGTTGCACTACTATGTCATTTTACACGTTGGGAGTGTCAAAAATGACATAGTATACAAAAATATAATTTCCTTAATATACAGTGTGTCCGAGAAAATGTGGGAAATCTCTTGAATGCAGACAGAACATGAACAGATAAGATGACAAGTTCCTATAAAAAAATTTCCTACAAGCCCCTCCTACTGAGATATGCGTCCCTGAAGGACGCCGCTGGAAATCGGTTTTTATTGAATTTCTTTTAAAGTAATTAATATAAATATAGACGCACTGGTGTCTTCGGAGGCACCTTAACGGAATAATTGAAAAGCTTCATAAGGGGGTTCAACATGGGCTCCGTGAAGTCTGATAAACTCGCGGGCACGACGAATTAAGAACTGTTGTACCCGCAACAATAAGCCAGCCGTGGTTCAAGCTATCCAGTTTAATATTTTTAAAGTCTTTATCATAGGGGGTGTTAAAAATTTAGGGATTAAGTTGTAAAGATTAGCCCGCCCCTGGTAAACTACAAAAGCTAAATATGTTTCAAGGACACTATTTTAAGAGGTCCTTACTAGTGTCCATCATATTACATTTTTATTAAATCATATGGAGAAAAGAAATTCAATAAAACCCGATTTCCAGCGGCGTCCATCAGGGACGCATATCTCCATAGGAGGGGCCTGTAGGAAAATCTTTTATAGGAACTTGTCATCTTATTTGTTCATGTTCTATCAGCATCCAAGAGATTTCCCACATTTTCCCGGACACCCTGTATATTAGTTGCACAAGTCACAACTAAATATTTTTGGTTTTGGTGTCAAATCAGTACACTCCAAATGAGCCCATAATTGACAGGTCATGCACTGAATCCATTTTTCTTTGAATTTTGAAGCGCTAAATAACCCGTTGCAAAAAATGCAAGGACACATCCTCTTCGTCTTCATCAATCTTCTGAAAGGGCTCGCTTTCTTCGTCGGTGTCATCTTCAATTATTGTCCTGGATCTCTTCTGTGTTTGTTTGAGATTTATCACGTAGACTCATTTGCAATTTAGAACAATGACTTTTTGCCAACCCTTCCTTAGAGTTGTCGCAATAAATCGTCCTTTTAATTTTTTGAGCATCAACTTTGGATTTTTTTTTCATTGCTTGTTTTTGGTTTTTGTTTTTCAGTTCTTCAAGATTCGGCGAACATGTTAAAATAGTGTACTTCATTGTTACATTCCTTTTTCTTGATTGGGCTATTGCGTTAGGTGGTGGGGATATTTCTAAAAATGATACCTTTTTGACTTCTGTCTTGTCTTGTCCATCATTATTGATCTGAAGTTCAGAAACGATTTCTGGTTCATTTTCTGCTTCAACTTGATTGTCACCATGAAGCTGTTGGTCGTTTTCCTCCTAAGCTTGAATGGTTTCTACAACAATATTAGTTGCGTCCGCTGGTACAGAAAGGTAATCGGGGAAAATTGCAGAATTAAATGGACTGATTCCTGTTTTAGCAAAACCGCTCAATGCATTTTGGATTATCGCTGTTTTACCATATGCTTCGGAAAAGAGTTCACTCACTTAGTAAGCAGTAATAACACGGCCTGGATGATTTTTCAACCATGTGGTACAAGCCCGATTATAATATCTCTTAAAAGGTTTAAAAAAAAATACATCCAGTGGTTGCATGTGATGAGTGCAGTGAGCGGGGAAGCACATGAGAATTATGTTATTCTTTCTACAAAATGTTACAGCTGGTAAGGAGGTGTGGCTTGAATGGGCATCAAGATGAAGCAATACTTTACTCTCCGGAGACGGATTAGCATATTTGTAAAAATGCTTTAACCATTGAAGGAACAGTTTTGAGTTCATCCAACCAGACTCTTGAAACAAACTTTAACTTCCGGGAGGTGCTTTATCAAAAAGTTCAACTTTTTTGTTTTTTCTTGGAAATATCAATGCTAGAGGAATATAATTGCCTGTCGCGGTCATACTACAAACAACCATCACATGTTGGCCTGTTCCTGCGCTTGTCAGAGATCTCACTTGTTTGCGTCCGGTTGTTGCCAAGATTTGCGGAGGTTTCTCAACAGTAGACAGTCCACTTTCATCCATATTGTAAATTTGTTTCACGTCAATGGATGACTTTGGTGGGAGGTGCTCCAGCATCCACCGTATAGTCTAGATCTGGTACCGTCAGATTATCATCTCTTCGGTCCGTTGAAGACATTCTTGGCCGAAAAACACTTTACTTCCAATGACGAAGTCAAATCGACTGTCCTTAGATGGCTCTACTCACAAAAGACGGACTTCTGTGCAAAGAGTATTTGCAACCTTGTGCCACGATGGTAGAAACGTGTTGCGAGATTTGACGACTATGTGGAAAAATAGTATAAGATGTGCCTGAATTTTCTATGTATCCTTAATGTGTTATATATATTACACTTTCTTCTAAAAAAAATGTTTTGCTTTACTTAGAGATACTTTCTCGTATTTTTCAAAAGCCATCGAAAATCCTTCCCCTTTTGCTTGAATTCTGGTTACATTAATATTTACACGTACATACTTCTTTCCAGAAAAGAAATTGTTTGACCTTATGTAGCAAACATATTATATTATTATGTTATTATTATGTTAGTATATGTATAATATATATTACAACATTATGTGTCTGTTTGTATTTTGTTCTCTTTATTGATACTTTTTCCATTTGTATTTTGTTTTATTAAATTTCTTCATTTAATTTTAAAGAAAATATTGTGTAATTGTGAATACAATGGATCACATCATTTATATATAAAAAGTAAAAAAGGGGCCTAGTATGCTTCCCTGTGGAACTCTGTTTTTTATTTACCTCTCACTGCTTGAATAATTTCTAACTCTAACGGAAAAAGATCTCTCGATGAGATAGTTGTATACAATTGTGCTACTTTGGTAATAATTATTTGATAATATTCAGTGAACGTATGACAAGAAATATTGTTATTAGTAAAAATATCAGGGTATTAATTTAGCCGTGAGGTGTGTGGTCAGTCTTACGATTAATAAACTTATTATTCGTATAGTAACTAATCGAGTAATGTCTTGAGGACAGAAATTCTGATTTGCTGGCTTCCTTTCTATTTTTATCGGAATACATGTTTATAAGTGAGTACCTATGGAAAGAGTATTTGTATTAATCGAAGTGACCTCATTTCTGTTATTTCATCCTCTTTTCCTTGCTCGTCCCCACCCGCCTCTTCCAGAATTAATTGAATATTAAATGTTAGAAAAGTAGGTTGCATACTCAACAACACAACACAACACACACCAACCAACATAGAGAGACAACAACGCTCATTGAACAGTTCATGTACCAAGGTCGAAGCGCAGCAGTAACAAAACCTATGTACATACATATGTATATATGCATGTATATGTATTGTATGGCAATACATACGATCTCGTATGCATACAGGGGATCGCGCGCGCATACACACCACAGAAATTAGAAACACGTGCTGTAGATGGAGATCGCTCCGATGTAGGCACGTTTGTTGTTTTGAAAAACACGAAATTCGTTTTTATCTTTTGTTTATTTTGTTTCTAACTATTGAAATATAGGCTTCATATATCGATTATTCGGATTACGTACGAAGAGAACGATCATAAAGTTTTCAATGCAGTAAATCAATTCGTCTTTCTAACCTCGCTGCCGAAGTGACAAGTCCGGATCATTAAATCATAATTATAATAATAGTTTATTCTTTGTAATTACTATTACAAGAAAGAATGCTAACATAATGTATATGGCAAACAAAAACAAGTAGCAACAAACAGTGCATCCTCGTATAAAATGTAATTTTATTAACATTTAGAAAAGTCTTTAATGTTATAAGTAACTTTTCAGGAAAACGTCTACTGAAAAAAAAAAAAAGTTTGGTGACTTAAAATATCCTCCACTTTTTTTTAATAAAAATCTTTGTTACTTAGTAAAATTTGGTGGTTTACCATATCAAATGCTTTAAAAAGATCACAACATGTTAGTACACTTCGTTCCTTGTTATTGTAGGCGTCTATTATAGTCTCCATTACTTCCAGATTGCTGTTTATCATATATATTGTTGTTTTTTTTTAAAGTATTTTAGTAGGCGATCTACTATTAGCTGTCCAAAAATTTTGGAAATGGCTGAATAGTAATGGGCCTGTAATTGCTACAATCATTCGGATTTTCTTTTCTGTGAATTGCAACAGCGCTTCCTACATTTAGTTGTTTTGGGGAGATACCTTTGCAGACACACATATTAAAAACTGTTGTCAAAACAAGTGTTATATCATTTCCATCTCTTTAATGATATTTATTTTGACATCATATATGTCCTTGGTTTGTTTGTTTTTCACATTTCTGAAGTCATTTGATACTTCTGTTTCAGTAATAGGTTTGAAATAGAACGAATTCTTGTTGTTTGTTTTATATTTTACCTACCTATTACTGAGAATTTTAAAGGTGTAACAAAAATATGTAGCAAAATATGCTGTATTGCGAGGTGGTACAACAAATCTCTTTTCAACTTTGTCTTCTGTTCAAATAATATAACTCCACCAATTTCGTTCACGGAAAAAAACAATATCTGGCACATGGAGGATCTGTGAATCTTAATTGGTCAACTAACATTGGTCCGAGTTTTGATCTGAAGTTTCAATTTAATCGTATCATAAATCAAATTCACAGTTGAAAGAAAATAGCGTCGAATGTGATAGTTGAAACTAGTAATCTACATCGTAACAATTTGTGATTTATTGCGTCAAGAATTGAGAAATGCCTTATTACAAATAGAAAAAAGCGTAAAAAATGGTTTTTACGAAATAATACACTGGGGGCATCCTAGACTCTCATGAGAGAATTTGCTGTTAAAAATTTGGAGGGCTACGGAAATCATCTCAGAATGTTCGAATAAAGAATTCGTGAACTTCTATTTAGAATCAGGCCTTAAATTATGAATATTATCAAGCGAAAATAACTCTCCAACTTTGAAGTTACAAATCATTTAAAACTTTTAGCAAAAGAAAATTTTGCCAATTCTTTGGCCTTTATGTATCGAGTCCTAAAAAATACAATCTCATATTTCATAATAGCCAGTCTATGAAGAAATATATGAAGCACTGGAAGAATACATTAAGGCAAGTAGATACTTTTATTTTTTAGAAATATGACGAGAAATGTTTTATTCACTGAACAGTAAACATAAAAAAACTATTGACGATATAAAGGTCATTAACTGTAATTTATCGTATTTTAAAGATCAGACATTGTCTGAGAAATACTGTCATTTATAGTATATTCAGAACGTATGATTCAGTCGTGGATTTAGAATACCGTAGTTGAGAATAATATTGTTGTTCACAACAAGATGGTTCAGAATACTGTGAATTGTTAGGAGATTGTGCCAACCTTCGATATATTGAAGAATTTGAATCTTGTATATATATTGGAGATGGTAAATTACATGATTGTAGCAATACTTGTAAAAGTCCCTGCCTTATAAATGACACATTTTTTTATTGACACACATTTCCATTACAAAGAGGCAATTGATTTAACTGCATCGCCACAACTTTTCCAAATGCATTCATTGGTGCTCTGAAGGGAACCTTCAACAAGTTGTATTTCTGTTGAAGGTACCCTGCAAACACGCCTTTCTCGGGCACGACGTATTTAAGAAAATGCATTTGGATATCTAGCGTTTAGATTTAGAGTTTTAAAAAAACTAATAGCTGTTGGAATCGACAAGGTTGATATAATATTCAAAACATTTGCTTATTTGACACTGAAGTTCCATTATATTTAGTTTGTCAAAATAATAATGTAATTTAGAAGACTACATTGGAACAGACGTTACTATTGAACGAGCAAGTATGCCGAATATTTTGGTGGTACCAATGCCGTACTTGGGAAAGAAAACATGATACGTTATCACAAATAACATATCGTTTTTCCTTGATTCATTTAATTTAATAAATTGATTTTATATTTAATAATATGAAAAAGAGATGTAAAATAAAATATGTCTCAAATTCAATATAATTTTACTTTGACGCATGATCTTGACATGCGCTACAATTTAGTGTGTTTGATTTTAAGTCCTCACTAGCATCGTTGCAAATTCCCATCTCAACAGCAATATTGTATTAGATTCAACTCCCAAGTCAGGACGAATTTCTATACTATACGAACATTTTCTTCTTGGTCAGTTCGCTTCATAAAATCAACCGCTCTGTATACAGAAAACAGGACGAGATGATCATACACATATTCATATACATATTTATAAAATAATTTGCTGGGATTACTACTGAATGCCGCATTACAAAACATCCATACCGTGACGTTTTGTCGGAGTTAATATAATTATTGCTATAACGTGATATGTCTGTTTTAATGAGGTTCAGTTACGTGTACGCAACATTTCTCTTTCTAGCGTACGTCGAGTAGCGTCGCCTAAACAGTGGGGTAAACAGTGTAGCGAAATCCAACAAGGCCCGATATATTCGCCACTATAAACCTAGCCGCGTTAAATATTGCTAATGCATGATTACCTAGCCATCGATCCCGACTGAAATATTCCACACGTAATCGTGATTTTCAGATAATCAGAACGAGCTGTATTAGCTAAGGATGCCTTGCAATTTATTAATCAAAAATTCCAGATACGAGTGCATATCTGTACAAAATTTTATCTATACAAGCTACCAAATGGGAAAAACAATAATTAACATCTCCAAAACACTAAGTAAGGTAAGGCATTACTCAATGTCAATATATTATAAAAAATGTGTTTATTATAAATCTATATAGCACAATGAATTGCATATCGCATAATTAAAGAATAAAAGATAGGCAAGTTAAGGCCTTTAAGACAAGAGAATATGATAAATATGTCAAAAATGTTATGTGGTAGATGGTGTGAAGTTCCTATTTTACAAATAGGCCTCTTGGAAGGTATAAAACAGCTAACTGCCATGATGAAATGAATTTGAGCATGTATTACATATATTACCAAATAATTGCGTAATAGTTATGGACCATGCATCACATGAGTGGAAGTCAGAAAAACAAAGAGTCAATCGACGATTGGTACACTTAAGATGACGAAATACAATTTTAAATATGTACAAAATTTTAGCTAAAGCTTCAAAAATGAAAAAACAGTAATTATTGTAATGAGCATCTCCAAAACACTAAGTTGGGAAAAAGACATTACTCAAAGTCAATATATTATAAAGAATGTATTTATTATAGGTCTAACAAAATAAACTGTATATCGCATAATTAAAGAATGAAAGATAAGCAAAATAACACCTCCTGAAGAAAGACCGGGCGGGCATTTGAAACTGCGAGAATTTGATAAATATGTCAAAAAACTATATGGTGATGGTGTGAAGTTTCTATTTTAAATGTAAGTCTCTTCGAAGGTATAAAACAGCTAATGAGAGGTGCGAAACGAAGCGTAATGTATAAATTCTACCTTTCTTTCTTCATTTAATTAACTACTCCATTCATTCTTTCTCATTCTGAAGCTAGGTGCAGTATTATGCATAAAACGTAGCAACACTGTATAGTACTGTATATTAGTATGTGTACTACAACCAACAGATGGTATAACATGTATGATACAATTTGCACATAGTACACTCAAACCCTAAATATATCTCATTACACCTGACCACTATTGTCCACGCTATTTGCTATTTGACAAATATTATTGAAGTGTAAACTTCTTTAGGCGCGTTGCGTTCATTGTGGGCACTGAACAAGATTGAGCTCGGCTATGTAACGCTCGTTCGGGTAAAGTCGGCTCGAGTCGACTAAGGGAACGAGAGAAATATATCATATAGAGGTATTTAATTTCAATTAAATTGAAATTTAAATGAATAAATAAATTCATGTCCCCGAGCAGATTCGATCCCGAGATCTCATGGGTGAGAAGCCGGCACTTTAGCATCAGACCACGCGGAAGTCGTAAGCGAATATTCATATTGTCTATTTATATATACACACACGCGATTATATATCGCGGCTGCTGCCATAGCAACGGCCGCGAAGTTGTATTTCGCGAACTGTGTTTTGTTGTGTGTGTATGAGACATTATCTCTATAATAATATAATAAATATCAGCAACTGAATTCGTCGATGCAGGATGACCCTAATGTAATATAGAACGAAAAAAAGAAGTTGGATTTCGTATTATTAACCTCGCCTTGATGAAGTTTTCACTTCTGCCGTGTGGTTTTAAGCACACCCATTTTCTTGTTTTATTTACGTGTTTCATAGAAAAAATAAATCTAATGTTAATAATTTTGAAGTCACCTCTGATGCATACATGCACAGATCTATTTGTGTGTGACCTTAACGTCACAAATATCTATCAATACATCACTAACGGTAATAAAATACAAGTTTTCTGTTTCTACCTTAGAAGCAGATTTCGTGATTCCAACATTTGTTATTTGTGATCATCTTAAGTAAAGTATTTATTCTGTAAATCTTTATTAACGTTATCAATATAATTTGAAGTTCAATAATTTGCAGCATTGTATTAAATGATATTTGCTTGAGTTGACAAATATTTATAAACACAGTCATAGCCTATTATAGCCAAATCAATTTAACAAATAGCCAGATGTGGGCACCACACGACTTTCCTGTACTTATATACTTTCCGAATTTCTTATATAAAAGCTCCTCAAATTTTTAAATACTGTTAGCTTCTTAAATTAGTGGTGAGGAAAAGTGTTACTTCAGGTCTAAACTTTGAAAGTTTTTTATACAAAAATATCCCAATTCCAGCTCTAAATACTTTTGTACTTTTGATAAACCTATATAAAATGTACAATTTGCGAGTAATTTGGAAAGAACTGCTTTCGATAAGAGTAAAAGTGTTACTTCCGGTCTGAATTTAATTTTTTTTAATGCAAAAACTATTCTAAATCCAGCTCTAAATGCTTTTGCACTTGTAACTAAATCTGTATAGAATGTATAATTTACGTGATATTTACAAGAAGCTGCTCTTCGATATGAGTAAAAGTGTTTCTTCCTCTATGTCTAGAAAGCATGACCTCGGAGATATGCGCAATAAACTGTTTTTCGATAAGAATGGACGACATATTTTCTGCAAGAAACTTGAAAAAATTTTCCTACAAAAAGTATTTCGAATCAACTTCTGGTTTTTTTATATTTCATAATTTTTTCAACCTTACTAGTTGGCGAGATATTGGTAAAATTTGATTTTTGTCCTCAAATAGACTACTATTTCGGTCTACCAATTTCACAGAAACTCTAATAGATCACCCGAGAATTTTTTTTTTTTTTTTACTTTTATAACACTATGGTTCATCAGTATTTTATTCTGTAATACGATAATCCTTTAATAAAAATATTTATTAATAATAAAGTTATCCTGAAGATTATATTGGTATTTCACAATGGCCTACATTTACAGACAGTATGTTCCTTGAAAATGATTAGTGATTCTGGATTGGTAAACATGAAGTTTAAAGTTATATTATTATTAAATATACCTTTCTAGGGAGTATTTCCATTTTTTTTTTCATTTCGCATGCCGTTGCTTATATAGGCCCTTCTTAGCAATAAAATGGCATTGTTAAACTTAATTTAAATATTTTTCAATACTACTCATACTTGTAACAATGACAATAAATATGGCACTAAGCATCAATGACAAATTTGAATTACAAATAACAACAAATTTAGTTATTTCCCTAAAACGCTGACTTCATATTGAAAAGTGGAAGTAAATAATGACGTCAAGCCCGCGGAAAAGAAAATAATATCATGTCAATCAGTTTTTATTGTATGTTATTGAAAACAGTATAAATTTGTGTTGGTTCGTCTTTGTCGAACACTTTGTATAAATTGAGGTATTTTTAAGTTGTAGAGCTTAGGTTTATCTACAATTTTTCTATATTCCAATAATGAACTTTACCTCTTTTCCGAGACACTCAGTATAATTGGTAATATATCAAATGGATTGTACATAAAATACATCAACAAATTTAGTTGTTTTCCTAAGACGCTAATTTCACATTGAAAAGTGGCAGTAGATATTGACGTCAATCCTGCGGAACTTGGATAAGACATCAATCAGTTTTAATCCCATGTTATTAAAGAAAGCATAAGTTGGTGTCGTTCGTCTTTGCCGAACACCTTGTATAGATGGAGATATTTTTAAATTGTAGAGCTTAGGTTTATATACATTTTTTTTATTACCAATAATGAACTTTACTTCTTCGCCGGCACACTCAGTATAAATTGGTAATATCTCAAATGAATTGTAGATAAGATACATCTTCGTAATAATCCAACGTCTGTTATAACCGGGTAGTTTATATGTTTCGTATCAATTGTCAATAAGTACATTTATTTCTAGTACATTCTTTGTGCCACTTTTAGTTGTACGCGATCCGCTTTGCGTTCGCGTTTGAAAATTAGAATGGAGGCAGCGTTGTCTTACTTAAATAGACATAAAATTTTATTACACATTATACTATTCCTCTGTTCATAACTGGTTTCGCCGTTGTTCACGTGTTGTCATTATTAAATGTCACCTACATATATAATAAATATGCGCAGAGCTATGTCCGTACGTACATACATAATCCGACAAATATTGACAACTCTTCTTGCTACACCTTCAACATTACCTACAATCCAATAAAAAACAAAAATATGGACGTAATACGTATGTATGCACGTATGTGTATACGTATGTTTGTAGAAACGTGTCAACGAGTGATCTACTCTTTCGACATCGAAATCATATTTTTTACGTACTAATTAAAAAATTACCGTATAGTCGATAACCTTGACGCAAAATCGCAAATTAACAAGAAAGTTTTTGAATAAATATCTGTATTACTGTTACGTCATCCGCGTGCCATATACCTTGTATACATCTATTAAGATTACGCAATAATGTTAGAAAAAAAGGTAGTGCTTGCCAGTAGGTAGGTATGCGATATAACGGCTGTTAAATTGAAAATACACTGTTATAAGCCATTGCTTTTCAATAGTATTGACGATATACATAATAATATTGATAAGCAATATTAATTTTTTGTAGTTAGGTCTTGATAAGTGATTCGATAAAATTTGAGACTGGAAAAATAAAACAATAAGCTAAATTTTGATGAAATGCTCGACTTTGCGCATTGTAGTTATGGTTAATTTTCAGCACAATCTTACCTCAGCTTTATGCGTTTAAACCAGTTTTACTCCTTATGATAAAATTGTCGAGTTTGTCTGAGTAGTAGTCCATAGCTGCTGCAACATCAATACCAATTGAAAATATCTGATCTGTTAGGTGGGACATGTCGTAGTGTGATTTACCATAGTAATAAACCTAGTGCTGTGTTTTGGCAAAAAATCATCCTTTTTTAATAAAATCAGACCAAAACTCGTTTATTTATTGCAACCAGTTTTAGACATGCCCTGTAATTACCCATTTTGAAGGTAACTAATCAGAAGAATACCGTAATTGCCCATCACAATGGTCCAAATTTTGTGTATTTTTGGTGACAGTTTTTGAAAAAAACAAGATATTCGGTTTTTTTTTTTAGTTAGTAGTTAGTATTGGTAATTTATTCAGACCAATACAGATTTTAAAAATCAATTCAAAAAATTGTTATGAATTTTGAAAAGGTGGTATATTGTTGTATTCAAAGTGCCCAACTATGGTCCTAGTCGATTTTACCGTTTAAATAATACAGTGTTTGGGGATAAACTATGAACCTTTAAAACTACACAGAAAAGAGAAAAGAACATTTATTTTGAAAAAAAGAAATAATTTTACATATTTTCTAGTTTTGGAGCAGAGTATTGTTGTCTTGTTTTAGAATATTGCTTCATTTTCATTATATTTGCATGCAGCTTATAACGGTCCATTGTTGTATTTCGAGTTATCACTTTGCACTTAACCTGCATAAAAGGAAAAGTATTTAAAATGTGACAAATTGTTATATAACTAATACTGTAGCAGCCTATGTGTGTCTATGTAGAAATGTCTGTTAAAATGATACAGCTTACCTTTTCAACTGTAGCACACAAAATTGTAACACTTTACACAATAACACACGTTATTCTGAAGAACAAAACAACACTGCGTTTCAAGGTTATGTGCGCAAATAAAGTAGTTCCATAGTTGGCTTGTTATGGTACAATTATATAACATCATATTCCCGTGAAAATGGTTGGCTGTACTCTAACGCTATCGGAAATAATGGTTATAAGCAGTTGCTGACGAGTGGAGCATAGTTGCGGCCTAGGACTATTTTTATGGGAAATTACGGTACCTTTTACTACCCAAAATAAAATTGAAACATTACCTTTCTTACAGGATTACGGTTAATAATTTTGAAAAGAGGAATCATTAGGCCGCCATTTTATAGATTGGATTGCTGTTTGAAAAACCACTTCAGTCTTTAAAAAACGCTGGAGACATTCAGTAGAAATTTACATATGTAATAATCCTTAATCAGCTCTCTTATAGTGTGTATTCTATGGAAATAACTACAAACTAAGCCATCGCAAAAACATTCTTAACTTATCTAAGTCTTAAGCTTCCACGATTTTGGTTTAGCTTTACTTCTGGGCCTCTGTGTGAATCCGTGTTGTCACTTAGTCTTTTTCTACTGCAGACATTTTGTCTACTATCATATAGCACATATTTAGGGATGCTACTGTTTACGAGACTATCTTAAGTAGAGTTGTGCCTATTAGAATGAAACTAGTTCAAATTGGGATTACCGTGGTTGAGGAATTTGCGGGTGTAGTGAAGATAGTATCCATTCTATTACCTATATAAATGTTTGATAATTTAAAGTAGCAGCAGAACAAACCGATACTATAAAGGCTTCTTGTTCAGATTCCTGTCGATTAGTGTAGAAGTATTAATGAAAATCATTTATATCAACCATCCAGAGACGAACGCAACACAGATAAGATTTGTATAGGTTTCCTTTATGTTCACACTTTGGAAAAACTGGTAAGTTTTTGGGTGGATATCAGTAGTTATTTTTATGATTGTTATTATAATTACCTTTATTAATACAAGTATTACGTACATGTACGAGGGCATATTTTTATGTTATCTACCTATCCATGAAACAAAAGAGTGACGATGTCAAACAAATTATTGAAGAATTGCTGTCACTGTTAGAAGTACATGTGCTAAGTTGTGTTTAGTTTATGCTGTGTATAGAGATTTGAAACGGTCCATTTCTCGATAAAATGAGTGAAACTAAAGTTGAACATCTCAGCGTAATAAAGTTCCTGACAAAGGAAGGCAATGGACCAAAAGTAATTCATGAAAGAATGGTTGCTGTATATGGGGAAGATACACCATCTTATTTCCAAGTAAAATATTGGTCTAAACCCTTTCGATGGGGCCGAGAGTCAATCAATGATGACTCAATGTCCGGACGACCCGTTGAAGCTCGAACTGAAAACATTGTGCGAAAAGTCGAAAATTTGGTACTGAAAGATCGGCGTGTAAATATCTCTGTCATTGCCAATGAAGTCTGTATATCCGAAACAAGTGTTCTCAAAATTTTGCATAACGATTTGGGTATGAAGAAGGTGTCTGCACGGTGGATATTCAGATTGCTTACACCTGAACAAAAACTGTGCAGAAAAGCGAAGTTTCTCAAGAAAATTTGGTCAAGTTGGAGAGGGACAAAACATTTTTATCTCGAATTATTACCGGGGATGTATATTACTGGAACCCTCCTACTAAACAAGAATCCATGCAGTGGGTTCATAAGGGCTTTCCACCACCAAAAAAGGCCAAGACACAATTTTTGGGAAGAAAACTAATGGCAACTGTTTTCTGGGATCCTGAAGAAGTTTTGCTTGCTGAATATATGCCGAGAGGGTTTACCATAAATGGAGAGGCCTACGGAAACACAATTAAAAATTTAAAAACTGCTCTGGAGGAAAAACGCCTGTATTCTTATCCACAAAAGAACTTGTTGCTGCACGACAATTGTCGGGTTCTCAAAGAAGATGAAGAATATTTTGCGGGGTTACCGAAGCATTTTTTTTCTGAGGGTATGGGGAAACTGGAAAAAAGATGGAATAAGTGTATTAGTGTTGAAGGGAGTTATGTAGAAAAATATTTTTTTTGGTCTCTTATGTGCTTTTTTTCATGGCTAGGTAGATAACATAAAAATACGCCCTCGTACCTTACAGCTTTAGCTGTCTATTGCGACATGCCGAGTTTTGCATTTACACCCCTGATTTCCAAATAATGGTGTCGTATCAAATAACACATCCAAGTTCTTGAAAGAAGTAGACAAGAACATCAATAACACGATAAGATTAACCAACTGGTATAATTTTCTTTGTATAGGTTATCATAAATGACGTAGAAAAACAGACATCTTATTTATCCAGAAATGTTAGATTTATTAGTGACTCTTGAGTTGTATTTTTTTCTTTTATTTCTCTCTCACATGTGTGATAATATGGTATACGTATTTATGCGTCAAATGTTTCACGGCTTTATTACTTGATCTAAGCGCCATTGTCGACTTAATTCGTCATCATCTAAGGGGAATATGTGAGGTACCGAATATCAAACGAATAAATTTTTTTAAAATAAAAGTGATATTGGTGGATAGTGATTAATCACTTTTTAATTCTTATCATTATTATTTATTGAACGTAAGTTCAAAGTATAACATTCTAATATCCGCAAATATGTAGGCAAAAATATATTAGTATTTCCATTATCTACAAATATATCAATAAATTGATATTTAACCATTTTTTTTATTGTCGGAGATATCGATCATCTCTCATATTATCATCTTATCCATATTGAAATAAAAAGTTTAACGGAATGTGTACTAAAATCATAATTAAACTTATGATTAAAATCAATTGACATTTTCGGCTAGCTTGAGAAGTAAATAAAAGTCAATGGAATCAATATTTTACGAGTAAAATAATCAATTGCAATATATAATAGTATCCAAATTCGTCCAATTTCTGACAAAATATTACCTTTTAGATGTACTAAATAGTAGCATACATATTATAGGTACTAATGATCTGAGATTAATTTAATATTACCTACATTAATACCCTAAAAGCAAATTTTTATTTAATGTTAGTATAGAATTAATTTAAAAATTGCCTTTGTGCTCGCAAATAATATGAAATAATATATCAGATGTCATTTTTAATCAATATTATGTATTACTTTCTTATACGTAGTATAAGGAAGTATTGTCATGATAAAACTTTTCGACCTCGAGATTTTTGCAGATGTCCACGTTTTGAGGTCCCCTGATACCAAAAAAGTGGTTTTTAAAAAATGTCTGTGTGTCTGTGTCTCTGTGTGTCTGTGTCTCTGTGTGTCTGTGTCTCTGTGTGTCTGTGTGTGTGACCACGATAGCTGTCAAACCGCTGTAGATATCAATTCCAAATTTTGTATTTACCTGTATAATCTGCCTCTTGAGATCTGATTAGTTTTTCAGTAAAATCGGTAGACCGTAAGTAGTACTTTACTTCAGTGAAAAAATTGAATTTTGCAAATATTTCGTCAACTACTAAGTTTAAACAAATTTATAAAGAATTCATATGTGCTTAAAATTAAAATTGAGAACCATTTTATTTAAAAAGATTTTCGAAATTCCTACCGGAAGTAGGTCTTTTACTCTTATCGAAAATCAGTTTTTTGCGAATATTTCGCAAGTCATGCCTTTTAGACAAGTACGTTACGGGTATAAAAGTATTTAAAGCATAATTTTCAATATCTTTTGTATAAAAAAAATTTCAAAATTCAGACCACTTTTACTCTTATCGAATAGCGATTTTTTGCAAATGTGTCGTAAGTTATGCATTCTATATATATTTATCAAGAGTACAAAAGTATTTAAAACTGTATTTGCAATATTTTTTTGTATATATGAAATTTCAAAATTCTGACCGGAAGTAGCACTTTTACTCTTAGCGAGGAGCACTTTTTTGATAATATCATGCAAAGTATGCATTTTATAAAGATTTATTAAGAGAATAGAAGTACTTAGAATAGGATTTTCAATAATTTATGTAAAAAAAATTCTTAAAATTCTATAATTTGAAACGCTCATACGTATAAGAAAGTCGTGTGGTGGGCACACCTAATATTTTTTTTGCAGTTAAAGCCTGCATAATAAGCCCATTGAGCTTCAGCTATTTTATTTCACTATTTCTTTTATTTTTGTCTTGTGTTTCTTCACTTTATGAAGTTCGACAATGTTCCTTTAAAAAAATGTCAAAAATTACAATCTTTTTGCTCAAAATATTTTAGTAAGTCAATAGGTTACGAAAAAGCTTTGTTTATTAAAAATAACTATTACTTGCACAGTAATGTCGTGATTCATGCTTTTCTTCTTCTTTCCTGTAAAACTAACTCTTAAAAATGCGAAACATAAAATCCAACCAAAAATGTGCAAACTAACTTACAAAATGGTGGAGGTGCTGACAAACTCCCGTAAATTCTAAATTAAATTTTACTACCACAAATTTACTAATGTAATTATTTTGATTAATATTAAATAAATAGTAATTGCATATTAAGGAATTAACTACATTGTATCATGTTTGAAGTGCTCGTTTTTGACATTCACGTTTTATTGTCTTCATTAAAATTTCCATATTGTAACAATTTTTTTATTTGTTATTTTGGATTCGTTGTTTTTTACGGTATTTTACTAAACGTTCTTACGAGGGAATTAACTCTTAATAATATTTAAGTATCGAAACACCTTCCAGTAATTTTAAGACATTTCTGGCAAACATTAAACTAATAAATTTTCGAAATTACTATGTTTTTAAGGATCACTATCACACTTACATTTTTTATCCACAAAAATAGTACGTCGTTATTTGAAAATATAAATTATACACTATAAGCATGATCATTTCAACAAAATAGTGTTTCCAAGATATTTGGAATTTACGTTTTAAATTATGTGGGTGATTCGTGTTTGCAATAATATTAAATATAATTCAGATTTTGAGCCTTAGAGAATACAAACTGATCGAAAAGAGTTAGGGATAAAAGTATATATACCGGGTGTCTGTTTTAGTTTGGCAACCGGCCATATCTCGGCAACCGTTTCTTTTTTCATTAAATCCTAGGTTAAGATACATTAAAATTTTTACTAGCAACGTTTTCAGATGTTTTTATACAATTTTCATTAGAAACTTCTTGATCTAATTCCCATACGAAGAGGAGGGTGGAGGGGGGGCGTGTCTCCGTAGAAAAGTAAGTATAATTTAGGTTTGCCTTAACGTATTTTATTGTTTCTAGGCACATTAGATAAAGAATTTTAGAAATAGTTGATGGGTATGCAGTACGAAATTACGTGGCTGTCAAAAAACATAGCGTTCGATTCTCCTTTTAAATGTTTTCAAATCCGCTAACTATTTTTAAATTTCATATCTTGTCTTTTCGGACATTGAAGTAAAGTGATAACAATAATGAACTAAGTATACAATAACGAGAAAAAACAATATAATACAATAAATGCATTAGTTATAACCAAATCATTTATTTATTAATAACGAAAGGGTATAGAAATTGATACCTAATTCATCCCCGCCTATAACATGAAAGTAAGTAGAAGAACCTATTATTATACCTAAACATAAATAAGAAAATATTGACCAAGTAATATAAATGAAACAAACAAATATAAATCAAATCAAAAAGTACCAAAAATAAAACATAGAAACTTCAACTTAACAAATGTTCAAAGTGTCCACCATTATATTCAATACACATGTTTACTTATCGATTAGTAGAAAGCACAGTTACTTCAATTTCGGAGGCAGCAGTTGTTGTAATTGGCTTTTTGTGATAAACTATGTCTTTTATTCTGCCCCATAAATAAAAATCAAGAAGATCTCGCAAAACCAATAAGAACTCAATATCTTCTTTCGGGATAATTTCGGGAATATTGCCGGGAAGCAAGGATGCATTTTCAAAGCATTGAAAATTCATTCTGATCATGTCAGAAGCTTCAACGTTAGAATATTACATTTTGCAAACTTAATAATTATGTACAGGTGTCCAGAAAGGTTTAATTTGCTAAATACATACAAAAAGTTTAACTATAAGTGACAGTAATATTTTTACATTTCGAAATTTAAAATAAAGCAAACTATACACTGTTCAGTATTATTATTATCTTATTTTAATATTGGAAAAGACAAGAAATGATATGTAAAAAATAATAGCTAGAGAATTTGAAAATATTTAAAATGGGAAAAGGGGTCAAGAATAGAGGTAGAAAAAACAAGTATCATACATAAATTGAGAGCAGTGCTCCTGTTATTTTTCTTTTTTGACAACCACGCAATTTCGTACTATATACCCTTCAATTCTTTTTAAAACTCTCTACCTAATGAGCCCAGCAACATTAAAATCTATTGAGACAAACCGAAATTATACGGTGAAAGCGGAAGTGACATTAATTTTAATTTTTGAAATACAACATTCTGTATTTCAGTTCATATTCGGTTTCTACTGAAAATTTGTTATCCAATACTGGTTAAATTTTGACATTTCTGTCAAAGACGGTGGTATTTATCAAATTTATCCATTAAAATGAAATCGCTTCCTCGCAATTGCCGAATCACAAAAACCACCAAAGTTGGCGTTGCAAACAGTTACATAACCTACTTCTCACATTTACACGCATGGGCGAAGGAAACATTTTATTAGTGTTGGAATTACTAAATAAGAAAAAAATAATTTTCAAATACCCGGTACTCGTTTCTTTTAAGTAGTAACAATTATTTTTTTTATTGCATTGCTATAATTGACATAATTTTTAGCCTCCAAGTGATATAGAACATGCTGTGGTTTAGTAGTTGTAGAAAATATAAAATTTTCTAAAAATAGTCTAAATCCAAACCAACAGAACAATAAAACTTGTAAATAATTGACAAATTGCTTCTAGTTTTGACAGTCAACGTCATTTTTGTGTATTGTAAAATTGTTATTTTATACTTGTTAGGTACAGTAAACAATACTTATTTGGGAATGTATACTCGAGATGAAAAAGTTGCTATACTATTAATTTATTAAGAATGTCGTAAAAATTCGAGAGCGGCTGCACCCTATATGCACAGCGCTTTTCAGACCGCCAACACCAACCCCAAAGTTATTTTATAAGAGTGGAATCTCAATTCAGGAAAGAGGACGATCCGCAAAATAATAATGCAGAGTTTCTTGTTGACGAAGCAATAGAAATTAATGTAGTCGCCTTAGCTGAAGTTGATGAATTGGTTTCCCTTCGACCGGCCGCGAAATAACTATTAGTTATGAATCAGCTCGTAGAATTTTAAACGAACAAAACTACAAATCTTTCAAGTATCAGATAAACCAACACCAACTGGGCTCTAGATAAAATCCGGAGAGACGGTAATTTTGGTGGTAACGTTATTAATTACAAACATTAAGATTCACAACACTTGAATTATTTAACCGGC
This sequence comes from Amphimallon solstitiale, assembly GCA_963170755.1. Classification (NCBI taxonomy): domain Eukaryota; kingdom Metazoa; phylum Arthropoda; class Insecta; order Coleoptera; family Scarabaeidae; genus Amphimallon; species Amphimallon solstitiale. The sequence goes on along the minus strand of OY720681.1, from coordinate 122,547,039 downwards.
AAAACACAAGATATTGGGCACAGGAAAATCAACGATTATACAGACAAGGTAACCATCAAGTGCGATTTGGTTTTAGTGTTTGGCTGGGAATGACTGGGGACTTTCTGTTGCCCCCTATAATTTTTTAGGTACCTATATCTAACTGCAGAAAGATATTTGGATTTTCTAAACAATGAAATTAGTGACTTTTTAAATTACTTACCAAGGGAACAGAGAGATACTCTATTTTTTCAGGAGGATGGGGCATCTCCACATAATTCACGACTTGTTAGGAAATATCTAAATCAAATTTTTGGTGGCCATTGGATTGGCACCAATGGGCCAGTCAGGTGGCCTCCTAAGTCGTCGGATTTAACACCTTTTGATTTCCATATTTGGTCAGGGAGGGGGACATTTTCAACATTATTAATATATACCTAATTAGTAATCACTTATACCTAATAATTCTTGTAACTAATCATCATAACTTCGATATTGTAAATTATTGTTTCTGCTATTGTTTTGTTACTATACAGGGTGTTATAAATTAAGTCGGCATTATTGCTAACTTTGTTATTAATGAACCTACAGTATCGGTTAAATTAGCAAAGTAGTAATATTTTTATCGTGAACAATGATGGAAGAACCGAAAAGACAGTTGAACTTCTAATTTTCGCGCTATTTACAAAAGTGACTTTTTTTTTAATGGAACACCCAGTATATTTTTGCATATATCGAAATAAGGAATTATTTTAGAAAAGAAAGCTTTCATACATTATTGACAAAAATTGAAAGTTGCGACAGTTATTCACTATTTATTTTATACAGCAATTCATATCAATAAAATCAAGATGGCTATGATTAAAAAAAACAGCAAATATTAAACAAGCATTGTGTATTATGTATATTTATTATAATAGATGTTCGAAGACATCACCGTTTTGTTCAATACACTTTCGAATGTACATTGCGAGTTATTTTTAAAATCGATCTTGCGTCTATGTTATTATTAGCAATAGTAATTATTTTATTTTGCAGCCCTACAACGTTTTCATATTTCCCTTTGTAAATTTCATTTTTTAAATATCCCCAAAAATAAAAGTCTATAGGGTTTATATCCGGAGACCGTGGTGGCCACTAAATTGGTCCATTCGTACCTATGCACTTATTCCAAAACATTCCGCTCAAAAAATTTTGTACTTCGAGGTGATTATGCGCTGGTGCTCTATCTTGTTGAAAATGTATATGTTGCCGAGAGCCAAGTCCAGGTTATCCAAAAGTATTCCTAAATGTCTTCGAACATCTATTATAATAAACATATGCACAATGCTTGTCTAATATTTGGTGTTTTTTGTATTGGATATATTGTATTGGACAAAACGATGATATATTCGAACTTGTATTATAATAAATATATATAATATACAATGCTTGTTTAATATTTCCTGTTTTTTTTATCCTAGCCATCTTGATTTTATTGATATGAATTGTTGTACAAAATAATGGATAACTGCCGCAACTTTCATTTTTTGTTAATAACATATGAAAGCTTTCTTTTTTAAAATAATCCCTTCTTTCAATATATGCAAAAATATACTGGGTTTTCCATTTAAAAAAAGGTAACTTTTGTAAATAGCGCGAAAATTAGTTGTTCAACTGTTTTTTCGGTTCTGCCATTATTGTTCACGATAGAAATACTACTACTTTGCTAATTTAACCGATACTGTAGCTTCTTTAATAACAAAGTTAGCAATAGTGCCGATTTAATTTATAACACCCTGTACAGTAGTTTTGACATGTGGATATTTTTGTTTAATATCTAGTATTTGATTAAATGTTATTTATGGAAGTCGTTTATTTCCAATGGTAACTGTGTTTTTCATTTGAAGTTTATTGTTCAGTTGCTTTGGATTTAGACTTTTTGAAGATTTTGGATTTTCTACTATACCTATCTACCACTAAACCACAGTATATTTTATATCATTTGGAAGCTACAAGTGATGTCAGTTATGGCACTGCAATAAAAAATAAAATAAAACGAGTACCGGGCATTTGAACATTAAAATTTCTTTTTTTTATTTTTTAGAGTAATTCTAACGTGAAATAATTCTTTCCTTTGCCAATGCGTGTAAATGTGAGAAATACGTTATGTAATTGTTTCCAACGCCAACTTTGGTGGTTTTTGCCGTCCTGCAGTTGTTAGTAAGCAGTTTTATGTTAATGGATTAATTTGATAGATACCCAAAATTTTTCGTATAAACCGAATATAAACAAAAATGCAGAATGTTGTATTTAAAAATTCAAAATTAATGTCACTTCCGCTTTGACCGGAAGTGCTATCAAAAACTAAGTTCACCCGAATAAGCCCAGCAATCACTCATACATATGGTCAAAGCTTCAAAGTTTTCTTTTAGGTATTCAATAAATGCCGGACTGATAAATGATCTCGTTGATACCCAGTATACCGGGTGTCAACGAGATCATGTATCAGCCCGCCATTTATTTATTAGTTAAAATAAAACTTTGAAATTCGGACCGTATATATGAGTGATTGGTGGGCTTCTTCAGGTATACTCAGTTTTTCTATAGCTCTTCCGGTCAAACCGGAAGTGACGTTAATTTTGAATTTTTAAATACAACGTTTATTATTTCTGTTCATATTCTGTTTCCTCTAAAAATTTGCCATCTAGTGCAGGTTAACTTTTGACATTTATGTCAAAGATGGCGGTATCTGTTAAATTTATACATTAAAGTGAAACTGCTTCGCAACAATTGTCGAAATGTAACAACCATCAAAGTTAGCTTTGAAAACAATTAAGAAACGTATTTTTCACATTTACACGCATTGGCGAAGGAAACATGTATTTCACGTTAAAATTACTAAAGAAAATAAGATTTTTTTTTTTTTTCATTTTCAAATGACAGGTACTCGTTTTTTTTAAATAGTAACACCTATTTTTTATTACAGTGCCATATTGGCATAATTTTTAGCTTTCAAGTGATATAAAATATGCTGTGGTTTAGTGGTAGACAGGTAGTACAGAATATAAAATGTTTTAAAAGTACATAGTCTAATTCCAAAGCAACAGAGCAATTACACGTCAAATGAAAAAAACACATTTATCATAGGAAATTTACGTCACCTGTAAACAACTAACAGGCTGTGAACTGTTAATACAAGTTGATTGATAGTTCACGTTATTTTTGTGTATTGTTTAAAAGTTATTTTATAGTTGTACAGTAAACAACACATATTTGGTAATGTATACACGAAATGAAATAGTTGATATTCTTTTGATTTATGGAGAATGCCGTAAAAATTCAAGAGCCGCTGCAGCGCTCTATGCACAGCGCTTTCCAGACCGACAGCACCCACCCCCAAATTATTTTATAAGAGTAGAATCTCAATTCAGGAGCGAAGAAGACGATCCACAAAATAATAATGTAAAGCTTATTGTTGACGAAGCAACAGAAATTAATGTACTCGCCTTAGTTGAAGTTGATAAAACGGTTTCCCTCCGACAAATCGGTCGCGATTTAACGATTAGTTATGAATCTGCTCGAAAAATTCTAAAGAAACATAACTACAAATCTTTCAAGTATCAGATCAACCAACACCTGTTCGAAACCGATTTTGTGAGAAGGTTAGAGTTTTGCAACTGGGCTGTAGATAATATCCGAAGAGACGGTAATTTTGCTGGTAACATTATTTTTTCCGATGAATCAAGATTCACAAATCTTGGATTATTTAACCGACAAAACACGAGATACTGGGCGCAGGAAAATCAGCGATTGTACAGACAAAGTAACCATCAAGTGAGGTTTGGTTTTAATGTTTGGCTGGGAATGATTGGGGACGTTCTTTTGCCTCCTATACTTTTTGACGGACATCTAACTTCCGAAAGATATTTGGATTTTTTAAATAATGAAATTAATGACTTTTTAAATTATTTACCAAGGGAGCAAAGATATGCTGTATTTTTTCAGCAGGACGGTGCACCACCTCATAATTCACGACTCGTTAGGGATTACTTAAATCAAACTTTTGGTGACCTCTGGATTGGTACCAATGGGCCAGTCAGGTGGCCTCCTAGATCACCGGATTTAACACCCTTAGATTTCCATATCTGGCCATATTTGAAAGAAAAAGTATACACTGTACAATCTGCTACTCGCGAAGAACTGGAAGCACGAGTGAGGCAAGCAATAATAACCAGGCACCAGTTACATAATTGTGTGAGGGAATTTATACGACGTGTTAATTTATGTAGAGATCAGGAAGGGCGACATTTTGAACATTTATAATAAATACCTAAATAATAATAACTTACATCTAGCTCCTTTCAATAATACTCATAACTTTTTAACATAGATTTTTTAAATTACTGTTTTCGCTATTGTTGTGTTACTAATAGTTTTAATGCAAACATTGAACATGTGTGTATCTTTGTTTAATATCTAGTAGTTGATTAAATTTATGGAAGTCGTTTATTTTCTATGATAACTGTGTTTTTTCATTTGAAATGTAATTGTTCTGTTGCTTTGGAATTAGACTACTTTTAAAACATTTTATATTTTGTACTACCTGTCTACCACTAAACCACAGCATATTTTATATCACTTGAAAGCTAAAAATTATGCCAATATGGCACTGTAATAAAAAATAGGTGTTACTATTTAAAAAAAAACGAGTACCTGTCATTTGAAAATGAAAAAAAAAAAAATCTTATTTTCTTTAGTAATTTCAACGTTTCCTTCGCCAATGCGTGTAAATGTGAAAAATACGTTTCTTAATTGTTTTCAAAGCTAACTTTGATGGTTGTTACATTTCGACAATTGTTGCGAAGCAGTTTCACTTTAATGTATAAATTTAACAGATACCGCCATCTTTGACAGAAATGTCAAAAGTTAACCTGCACTAGATGGCAAATTTTCAGAAGAAACAGAATATGAACAAAAATAATAAATGTTGTATTTAAAAATTCAAAATTAACGTTACTTCCGGTTTGACCGGAAGTGCTATAGAAAAACTGAGTGTACCTGAAGAAGCCCACCAATCACTCATATATACGGTCCGAATTTCAAAGTTTTATTTTAACTAATAAATAAATGACGGGCTGATACATGATCTCGTTGACACCCGGTATATATATATTCTCATTTGTTGAATACATATTGTAACAAGTTATTGCCATATAAATGTTGTATTCAAACAAACATTATTTCAATAAAAATCAAACGAATACACTTCTGTGGATTATCAATAAAATAAATAAATAAATAATGTTCTTCATATAAAATGAATAATCACATTAGAAATCCTAAAACGGCATGTAATTTCCGCTATTGTAATCACGGCTTAAACTTTTGTTGGCATTCTCAAAATTAAATGTGCTAAAAGCTTTTGGTCACGATTGTCCCACAAATCCAGAAGGATCCTTCGTAGCGCGTTAAAGTTGACAACAGAAAGTTGATTGTTCATTACTGTTTCAATGAGCACGCACCTCCCATGCTCCAAGCAGTTTGATCAGGTGACTTTGCGAGCAGAGTAAATGCTCAATTTTGTTCAAAGTAATGTATTCTAATACAATTCTACAATTCTAACGCTATACGGATGAAGACTGTCGTCTAAAAAACGAAAATTTGGCCTGCGATAATTATTTACAGTATTGCCAGTTCAGATGTATGTATATTTCACAATTCGTAGTTTGTTTATTGCTGTAAGTGCACTCCATCGAAGTGGCCTTTTACAGAATACCCTAGCATCATTTATACGGGTTAACACACTTCTGGGAATATCACTTTTTCTAGAATAACGAAGATGCAGCATATGTGGTTTCTTCAACTGGCTGTAGGTTTATTTCTTGCATTTTCAACTATTAATTGATCTTTACATTCATCCTTTGCTGTAGATTTGCCTTTCGAATATCACTCTAGAACAGTTTCTTTATGCCACCGCAAAAGCCTTGAAATTAACATGAGTTACATGGAAGTTGTCAGTCAAATCCAATGGCCTAGCTTGATCCAAAACCATGCTAATAGCTATATTCGCTTCGCCTTCAGTTAAATGATGTGTTTTCATACTTTTAACGCGCTGTTTCATATAACACTAATATGAAAATGACAAGGTATCAATACACTAGCCGACAAAGACAACACTAAAGTTTTTCGTGTGTCACTTTTTTATAAAGCAAGAAGGTGGAGAAACTTTGTTTTGAAACGTCAGTTTTGATTTACCCAACCTTTAAGAAATCTGTGCAGACAAAAACTTCAGTATAATCACTATTTTACACTGTTTTATCTTATCGGTTAAAAATATCGAAGCCGACAAATCTTTTGTCAATATTCTCTTCTTTTAACTACTTCAGAAATAAAGCGAAGTATTCTGCAGTTACGGAAACGCCTTTCCTTCGAGTCCCAAAAAACAGTAGCCATGAGTTTTCTGACTGTGACATCTTAAACTGCATGGATGATGGTATCCGTCTTACTTGGACTCAGGTTTGTAATAATAACAACACCAGTTTCATCTTCAGTAGCAATTCGACTGAATACACCAGCTCTGTCTTCATTACAGAGGTCCAAAAACGTACGAAAACATTTCGCACGCTGTTGTTTTTGAGGCGGCGGGCGTGAGCATTCTCGACACCCATCTTGGGTTAACCTTTGTCATGCCAAGATGATTATGAAGAATTTTAAAGCTGGTTGTGTCTCTTTTCTGGAAGCGTGCCCGAATATGTCCCATATTTAAGAAAAATGATCCAAAACGAGTTCACAACTACAGACCAATTGCCACTCTATCAAATTTCGCAAAAATCTTGGAAATAGTAATTTACAAAGCGATTTATAACAATGTTTGCTCATATATATCTCCATATATGCGTGGTTTCTTACCTGGTAGGTCTACAGTGACGAATCTAGTCACGCTTACACAATATATATCAGATCATTTGGATGGTCGCTACCAAGTTGATGTTATCTACACTGACTTTTCTAGTGCTTTTGACATGGTTGATCATGGAATTCTACTTAGGAAATTGTCTTCCATTGGTATGAGCTCTTCGTTCATACATTTGATGCAGTCCTACTTGCACAATAGGATCAATTATGTTTTTTATTCTGGTTAGACGTATAGGACATATATCTCTAGCTCGGGTGTACCACACGGATCTAACTTGGGACCACTTCTTTTTACTCTTTTCATTGATGGTCTATTAACCTTTCTGACTTCCCCTGTTTTGTGTTATGCTGATGATTTGAAGATTTATTCCAGTATTTCTTCTAAAGATGATTCACTATTATTGCAGAAAGATCTTGATGTTCTTTACACACAATAGGTTGGTTCTCAATATTCCTAAATGTTGTTATATGACCTTTACCAAGAAATTGACGAGTCTTGTATTTCACTATGACATTCACGGACAATCTCTAACTAAAGTAGATCTTGACTGGGACTTGGGTGTGTTGTTTGATTCTCGTCTTTCCTTCAATGAACATATATCGTCGTCATGTCTTGCTGCGTCCAAAACCTTGGGATTCCTGATGCGTAGCTCTAGATACTTCGATGATACTTCTGTCCTAAAGACTTTATATTATTCGTTTGTGGTAACCAAACTTGAATATTGCTCTGTTGCTTGGTCTCCTAATTATATTAGTTATCAATTGTCTTTAGAAAAGATACAGCATCGCTTCTTAAAGTATCTTTCTTTTAAGATACAAGGTGTCTATCCTCCTCGTGGCACAGACTACCATCATCTTCTGCAGAGTCATGACATGCGGTCTTTTGCTGCACGCAGAGACTCTCTTGCTGCTCGGTTTGTCTGGAAGCTTGTGAACAATAAAATTTATAGTCCTAAATTACTATTTTGCCTTAACTTCTTTGTCCCTAGAGCATCTTCACCTTTTTCGGTGACTTTTACTATGCCGACTCCACGGACGAATACTCTCTTACATTCACCGTTTTACAATATGTCGCGATTAGGGAATACTCTGCATGACGATATATTTAATGACACAGTTGGTAACTTTAGGAAGCAGTTGTAGTTCTGATTTTGAATCGTATATCTACTCTTTGTCAGGTGCTAGTTGCTCTCGCTTTCGTGTTTCTTTACATGTAGCATACTCACATCAATTTCATTTAATTTTTTGTTTCTTTATTATTATTGTTATTATTTTTGTTATTATGGATTAGTATTTAAGAATTTATGTATTTGTTATATTTGCTTTTGTACGGCACTCATATAATTTTTGTCCTATAAATGCTTGATGTAGGGCAATAAATATTATTATTATTATTATTATTATTATTATTATTATTATTATTATTTAGCCGAGTATCTTCTATAACTACTTTGTCGACTTTTTTTATAAATTATGTAATGGTCACTTTCATAGGCCGCCTGGGCCTTTCTTCTTCAAGTGATTCCCCTCCTTGCTTAAAGCTTTCCCAGGCAAGAATCGTCGTTAGCCGACCTCCTTAAATATGGCATGAACAACATACTTTCCTTGTTTTTGTAAGGAACTTGATAACGGCGCTATGCTCCATTTTCTCCATATCTCACACACTCTTTCCGATTAAGTTGTTTTGTCGACGATAATTTAAAGAATACTAAAGCGTTGTGTTAGAATTTTAATTTATAGTAATGCAATACTTTACAAGACGAACGATATCTCCCACTCCTATCTAAACCCTACATTCCGCGAGTTTAATCATGCTCCTTAATATGTCATTGCTTTCTTCTATACTAAATCTCCACGATAATTACTCATTCTTCTTCCTTTTTTTTTACATAATTTTACGTTTTTTTGGAGATAGGTTCTGTAGTATCCGTCATTACCGATGTTTTAACCTTCAATAAAATATTATATATTTCTACTGGGCGTATTTATGTATGCATGGACAGATGCAAAGATAAGCTTTGAAGAAGGTAATTTTCTTGAAGAAAACGGGTAAACCGCAACTGAATTAAACAAGGACTAATGTTTTCAGGTAACTCCTTAAGATTTTGTTGACGCGTTGTCAATAATATAGTAAGTTAAAAGGACAAACATTCTAAACAGAGTTTGAGAATGATATTGAATGATGAAGCGGCTCAATATGCTCGAACTGAATGCGTTTTTAAATTCTAATCTGCATACCTTATATATTTGTACCATGGTTAACGCGTCGTATGCAGTAAAACCGCTATAGCTATCAATTTAAAATTTCGTATTTATGAGTATAATCTTCCTCTTGGGATTGATTAGATTTTCAGTAAAATCGGCAGACGGGAAGTAGTAGTTTACTTCAGTAAAAAAATTAAATCTTGCCAATATTTCGTCAACTACTAAGTTTAAACAAATCTATAAAGAATTCATACATTCTCAAAATTAAATTCGAGAAGAATTGTTTTTCGAAATTCCTACCGGAAGTAGATCTTTTACTCTTTTTAAAAATCAGTTGTTTGGGAATATTTCGCAAGTCGTGCTTTTTAGATAGTTATATTACGAGTATAAAAGTATTTAGAACGTAATTTTCAATGCATTTTGTAAAAAAAAAAAAATTCAAAATTCGGACCGAAGTAACACTTTTACTCTTGTCGAATAGCGATGTAGTAAATTATGCGCTCTATATACAGGGTGTATTTGAAATATGGGGACAGAGTATGATAAAAGGAAAGACGCAATTATGTAGAATATAAATCCCAAAAATTGTGATTCAATTACGACACGAACGCCAAAATTAAAAACCCCCGAAGAGCGTTTAATGTGCCGCCAATGGATTTAGCAGGTATCGCGCCGGTTAGGCCAGACAGCCGACGTCATGAGTCGTAATAAATAATATTTTTATGGAACTAAATAAACATATACATACATAGATACACACACCGCAATAACAGTTGTAAACGTTATAAAAACCCCAATGATAGCATTGTTTACTATTTCTAAACAGGTGTTCATGCTAAGAGTTCAACAACCTTAATATGAAATATCAGCTGATTTGGGATAAAATTGATGCGTGTACTTCATTCCATTTCTTTTGTTCTCTTTTAAAATACCTTAGTTTTCAACAACAAGAATTTTTTTTATTGAGATGCGGAGATTATTTAGATATTACATTTTCTTCCGCAATACATGTATCGTAAGTACTATTACTGTTATTATGATTAAATTCAACGACTTTTTATTTCTTATTTCTCACAAAAACAAATTTGTGTTGTAAAATTTGCCCAACTCTACTTGTGAGAAACTTTTATTTTAATTGGACGCAAATGAATTAAAAAAAACATAATTTATTTCAGTTCGTGCGTTGTGTAAGCCATAGTCGAAACATCCACACGTAACAATCGAAAGAGACTGACCTCGCACGCCTTCGCACTCCTACTTAGTACCCCACTCTTGCATACCCTACAGTCGTATTAAAGTTTAGTGGCGCGACGAATATTTTAAAAATATCTTTGTAATTTTTAAAATTTGAATTTGCGCAAAATATTTTGGATTTGAGTCTAATCAAATTAAATCTTTCCATTAATCATACTCTGTCCCCTTATTTCAAATACACCCTGTATATTTATCAGGAGTACAAAAGTATTTAGAGATGGATTTGTAATACTTTTTGTATAAAAGAAATTTTAAAATTCGAACCGGAAGTAACACTTTTTCTCTAAGCAAGTAACACTTTCTTTCGAATATATCGCAAGGTATGCATTTTATTTATTAAGAGAATAGAAGAATAATGGAATTTTGAATAATTTTTATATAATACAATTCTTAAAATTCCGACTTGAAGTAACACTCTTACTCACAGGTTTATTTTTCTAAGACAGAAGTATTTAAAACAATTTAGAACAATTTTGTATAATTTGAAACGCTCATACGTGTAAGAATCTCGTGTGGTGGTCACACCTCATTATTTATCTTAAAATTGTCTTCTGAGCAAATGCCATTAGTTCTTAACCGAACTATACCAAGTTATGTATAACTTCTAGTGTACCAGACGTATAACAATATTTATGTCGTTAGCACGTAATACCTAAACACCATCGCCAAACCTAGACATATCTTGAACATACAATACTAGTAATAAAGGTCGTAAAATAAACCCCCGTCGTACTCGCATAGAATGAATGATAGAATAATTATTCGATATGGATAAGATGTATTGCCTATCTTTAACATAACTTATACATAGTGCCATCATATTTTATTTGTAGGTATACATAAATTTATGGTGTTGATCCGCTTTAAAAATCTGTTCTAATATCCTTGCTATACTTTATAAAATATGTGGATAATTATTAAATAATATTGAGCATTCCTAGTAATTATGTATACGTAAGAAAGTGTTACGCAACTAGTTACGCAAAATATGTTTGTCATTATTTGCGTGTGTTATTCATATATAGGTATGACCTAGGATTTTAAGTAATTTTCCCATTTTCTTACTTTAAGTACAGTTGTTATATATCTGATGATTAAAGTTTATACTGACTCAGCTCTGCTGCAATTCGTCGACAATTAATGCATTTACTCTGATTACTACCTGCTTTGCTGCTACGACATTATTCTTGCCCTGAACATTTACTGCATGATTCGTTTGTTGTGCAATCAATTACTAATCAGTCGATCTTGGATGCAACATGCAATGTTATAATAATGTTAAAGGTATGTAAATATGGTATGCACACTCTCACAATTTTTTCTTATTTTATCTAATCTCAACTAATTCATGAGTGTTTTACAGAATAAACTTATTTTATATACAGGGTAACCCACGGAAACAAAAGTTATTTATAAAAAAAAATGGATGTGCTTAAGACCACACGGCGGAAGTGAAAACTTCATCAATGCGAGGTTAATAATACGAAATACAACTTTTTCTTTCGTTCTATATTCATTTACATTTACATTTTCCAGTTTCCATTTTCGTTCTATATTACATTTAAAAAAAAAAGAAATGGGTGTGCTTAAGACCACACAGCAGAAGTGAAAACTTCATCAAGGCGAGGTTAATAATACGAAATACAACTTTTTTTTGTTCTATATTCATTTAAATTTCCATTTTCCATTTTCGTTCTATATTACATTTAAAAAATATATATTTATTATTATTGTGTATACATTATTCTAGTACATTTCGCTCGTTCTGATGAAGTTTTCACTTCAATACGTACGCATGTATATATACAAATATGATAATTCTCATACGAGTACCCGCGCTGGTCTAATGGTAACGTGCCGGCCTTACAACCGCGCGGATCGGGATGGCATCTGCACGCGGACAAGAATTTTTCAGAAAATAAAAATACAATATTTCGCGTATTTATTCTAATTTCAATTTAATTGAAATTAAATACCGCTAGTTAGTGTTATAATACAAAGCCGAGCGCGACTCGAGCCGACTTTACCCGAACGAGCGTTACATTCCGAGCGTGACGGCCCGGTCTCGTTCAGTGCCCAACAATCAATGCATCAACCCGCCCATAGAAGTTTTCACTTCAAAAATTAAATAAGCATAAAAAACACTCATTTTTGGTTTTGAAACGCATATTGATTTTATTGGACATTTTTTCTTGCCTTCAGTTTAAATTGGTGCTTAGTTTTCCAAGCAAAGAAACGCGATTTTTGATCACCTCAAAAACATTGGCCGGCCAGCGGCCTCATTGGCGTGGATATTTAAAATTAAAATTTGTTACTTGGTAAGACGATATTTTGTTTTATATGTGTAGCATATAGCAGAAATAGTAGAATATTACTTTTATTATATGAATTTACTATGAAATTCTGCCATAGGCATCTCCATTTTTGAAATACAAAAATTATTAACAAAAGAATAATTATTGTAATGAATGAAATTTAAATACAAATAAAATTAATATGCTAATACAAAAATGAACGAATATACATATAATCGTGGTGTATCTGACCCTACGATTGATAATTTTTAAAGTCTTTATCTTTCGAAGTCGCAGTTAATCTCTCGTCTCCAAGTAACTAACTAATCTTGTTTATTCTTGTTTTTGAACTTATATACCCAGGAAAAATGTGCAACGCTCGCAACGCCATCTGCGGAAATAATATTTAGGTTGTCACCCTGCGTCTTCAGTGAGATCTCTGCCCTCAAATTGTCTTCATTCACTAAAACGTCAACACATTGAAATTGTTCGCTTACTTAAAAGTCTTTCACTTAAACTATTCGGTATCTTCCAAAGTAGATATATTTTTATTAATACAATACTTCCTTGTATTTGTTTATGAACTTGCTTATTCTATATTCGCCACATACTTCCTTCTTACACTCTAAAGCAAACCATTATCTTCTTTTAGGTATATGAAGATTGTGTACAACTGGAAATATATTTTACAAATAACAAGAATTCCTCCAACGTTACTCGTACTATCACGATCCATCTGGCCTGCTATTTCGTCGCTGCTTTCGATCCAGGACTTTTCTAGTGGTGATATATTTATCTGTAAAAAACTACAAACGAAGTTTATCTCATATTTTCTTTTTGTAGGTCATCAAACCGTACAAATCTCTCTACAGTCTATGAAACATAGTGCTACACACACGAATTTATGAATGTATTTTTATTTGCTCAGCTGCCGTTTATAAAAACATTACTACTGATTGTATGGTCTCGGAATATTTTAATTTTATATCCTTTTTTATTTATTTATATAGTCATAAGTTAAGGTAAATTTTTATCCTTTTAGCATGACTTATTTTAAACTCTTTCATTGAATTTTTTTATTACCTTATGCACGTTTTCAAGTTCATATAATTTATTCAATTATATTTATCTCTCGTGCATAGTGAATTTGATCCTCTTCATACAATTTTACTGCGTTTAAATGACAAAATTTTCTTTACTTTTCCATAAAAGAAATATATATATCTTAGATTTATCTCGTATTTTATTTTGTACCTTTCTAATATTTAAATTGTAAATATTTATCTAACCTTTTAATTTATTGTAACAATAAATTTGTGTTTTCTATACTTAAATGTATGCAACTTATTATGCCCTTATGTTGAAATCTTTAAATACAATAAAATCTGATTGTTTACTGTTTCTTTTATATTTTTATACTTAAATTAATTCTTAATGCAATTCTAAATGCTATTATTATTATTATTAATATGCAAGAGATCACGGCAGAGCATACAATATTCAAATGTGTGCGATGGGATGGGTTAAGGCAAGAAGCAAATAAGAAGTTGGAGAAAGAAGTAACACCATGGAATCTAATACGAACGATGTTAGGTGGTAGAGAGCATTCGGATATACTAAATCAGATGATTAAAACCCTTATGAAAGCAAAGGAAGAAGAGGAAAGAAAACTGCAGAACGGACAGTCAGGCACAAGGTGGGTAACTGATTACTCAGCGATTTTGTGATGTAGATATCAATACATGATGGTTTCACAAAGTACGCTAGGGGGAATAGGGTGGTTTTTGTGGGTAGGCGGTTTGTTTTAAACTAGAGTCCCACACTACCATGTTGTGATAGACATACGCACATGGTGTCCATAAAGGATTTCCACCTACCAAAAAAAATACATACTAAGAGAATACCCCTCGTACTATATGTTTTCACAATTCAAAAGCTTAGGCATTATTAGGTTAGATTATAGATTCTGCAATACATTGCTTTTCAATCTTTCCTTCTGATGTCAATTTATACAGACATATAATTTTATATAATATTTTCCAATACACGCATACGTCGGTCGTAACAGTCCATTCCATTCTACATTATCATTCCCACACGCATTACATTCATTACTTGCTTATTTGTTTCGTTCGTTCTTACCTACGTGGATTATTGATGACACAATAGTTCCGCCAAGTGCACTCTAGGCAATCGCTGAAAGTAGGTCATCAATTTCGGAGCAACATTTGATTGTAATTTTTTTTTGCTATAATTAAGTATATCACTGCATATATATACAGGGTATATCACTACGAGATTTCGTTAGAACAATATAGAAAACTAATAAGAGTTGAATTTGGTGTTTCGCACACGGAAAAAAAAATGTGTGAAAATGTTCTACAATTGTGGCTCTTCGTCATACAATTTGTCCCGTGATTTGGGACAACGATAAATTGTATTAAAAAGTTACAAAAAAATGTGTGAAAATTCGTAAAACAAAATGTGTTAAGATATGCTACATAATGTAGTACTTCTTAGTATAATGAACTGTAACCATGTCATATAATTTGTATTTTTTTTTTACACAAACAGTGTTATATTTTGAAGCTTTTGTATTCGATATAGTAATACTTTGTATAAAAATTTTATAAAGGGAATAGTGATTTTTCGTATTTTTTGTGTATAAATTTTATAGCAATTGTTTCACATATTTCGAAAAATTGTGATTATCTATAGAGAAGAATGTTATATATTCCCTAGCACAAAATGTTTGACAATTTTGCTATTCTTGTGTTGTTGAGTTCTATGTTGTATGTATAGGGATGTTCCACAACCTTGTCGCTATTTGCTGTATAATTAGTGTTTCAAAAATAACGACAAATTATATCTAAAACTTGTACGATATTCATTAATTCGTACTATTTGCATATCCAATCCACTAGCATTACCTATATGTTGTATTTGTAGCATTCATTTCAAAACAATAATGAATAATTTTGTTATTCATTACCTTTGTTTAGGCAATATACTTTAATGAAATAGCGATTCTTAGCACTATTTAATTTAGATATTATGTTGTATGTAGTAGGTATTTGATACAAATGCATTTCAAGAACAATTGTCACATTGTCAAACAATTCGCAATTTCTGTAGCCCATATATACATATACCTACTTTCACACAAATGAATGTTTACTTTGAGAAATGCGGTATAACTTTGATTTATATTATGATTAAGAAGTTTGATAATGAAAACGCTGTTAAAGGAAAATTATTTTAAATAATGATGTAATTAGGGATGTGTATAGCAATAAAACAGGTATAACTTGATACTTATTTATTAATATACTTATATAAACATAATAATATAAAAATCTGTGCAGCAACAACGTTTTCTAAATAAAAGTGTGAACAACGAGTTAATGGGTTTAAAGACCATGTCGCACAGAGACAAAAAGATTTTTGCTATTTTTTGACATTAAATATGGATGAACAGCATGCAGTTCGGTCTGCTTTACAACAAAATGATTTGATAGTATATTAGCTGGTATTGACACCTCAAATGCGAAATTATGTTTATTAAATTTTATAGTATCAAGAACTAAACATATAAAATTAACATCCGTTTCATTAAGTAAACAAATATGTTTATGCCAAATTTAGGAAAGTCTTATAAATTTAACACTATAATAGATTCTAGCCTTGACGCATTTCTAATTTTGATGGTCTCCAGTGTAATCCTGCTTTCTTGTTCACATTAACGCATGGAAAGAATAAGGGCAAAATCATTAATGTAAATACTACCCTAATACCCGAAATGATTGCAATGGGAATATTTTATATAAGATAAATGTGTGGTGAAAATACTTACAGCTAGTAATTTCTGGGTCAGTATATATATTTTTATATTGCCCAAGAACTTGTCTTAAATAGGAATCCTTTTTTGCGCTAGCAATGTTTAAAATTGAGTCACACATCAGGGGCAATTTTGCAAACAATCAATTTTCCTTTAGAGGATAAATAGTATTGAAGTCTGCTTCAATCTAAAATAAAGTTTCAATAAAAAGAATTAATTTATTTATGTGAAATGAAATACCAGTGTGAAACCCAACTGTTCGCTTAAACAAGGAATTTTTTTAAAATAATTGTGAACAGGGCCACTATTTTTTAACAATTTAAATCTACTTTTCCTTGTATTTTCCCAGTATTCTTGCACAGTAGTGAACGATTCTGTATTATTGTTCTACCATTGCATGTACACCTCTTCATCAACACAATTAACGTTTGTGGTTTCAGTTGGCGTACCTCAAATAATTTATTTACATAAATAACAATAATGACATCAAAAAAGTCATTATATATTACCTGTAATTGTACCTATTAGTCCCAGTTTTCTATAGTTATTCCTCAAATGAATATAACAGCTCCATAGCTTTCCCCTTGCCGCCTTTGGTTTGCCTTTGTTATTTACCTATGGAACATAATATATGTCTAGAATTTCGTGTGGAAAGACCTCAGTGATTTCGTTTTTCCAGCTGTCTCCAATGGAACTTCGTTTACATGCTGAAAATAAGATGGGAATAAAAGTATATATATTCGTATTTGCAGCCTAGAATATCGACTTAGTCAAGCAATGCTTACCTCTAAGTCCTTTAACTCGTTGTATTTTTTCAGAAACTTACATCTGATACCAATTATTGGAAGAAGCTCACGTATGTCGGCTGCGTTTAATAACATACGCGCTTCTTCGGCTATACACTGTTCTAAAATCAAATTATTCAATACGTCATTCAAAGATAATAAGATAAATATCTTTTATCGCCAACCGTTAGTAAAGCAATGCGATACCATAGCGTTTGACGGAGGTAAAGAAACACTTTATCGTACTGTACAATAAAGTACTTTACCTGCCGCTAATATCTGTCAGCGTAGCCATGACTAATGACTTTAAAAATAAATCGTTTGTCACTGTCATAAACTGTCATAATTTATTATATCTTTATTTCTTAAATTAACAATTTTCACGGTCGGCGATAAAATTTTGTATGCACCACGTCAGTAAAGTACCTTTACCGAACTCGTCTGTTACTCGCCGCGCTCGCTTCACTCGCTTGGCTCGTAAATCAGACTCGTTCGATAAAGTATCACTTTACTGACTTGTTACATAAATAACTAGTTCGACTAATAATTAAAAGTAGCAAAAATAATCACTATGTTCGAAGTGTTTATTTTTTTACATTAATAATGTTGATAAATAATCAAGGAGTAATAATTAGTATAAACGACTGCAGATTAATTGGCAATCCAGAGAACCTATTTAGATGTGAGAATATATTTTGTTTATATGTAGTTTTATAATATGTACTCCTTCCAATTACTTCTTATATTTTGTAACCCCCACAAATAGGTAGAGTCGCCCTTTCCCATATATTGTTCCTCCATTGCTTACCAAACACACGCATTGCATTATAAAGTCGCAACTTCCATTTCTATTACCTCATGCAAGTAATGCAAAAAAAGAAGATACATATTTCAAAAATCCAGACAGTGTATCTATTTCCCGCAGCTGTCTTGAACATTTTAGGATGTTTTTTGTACTGTTCGTCGAAACTAGAAAAAAAAAACAAGGAGATTACTGTTATTTAAGAGCGTCTTAGAAGTTTTCTGATTTCTTATTATACAAATGTACGATAGTAAAGTATTGTATTTATATGTCTAACAACAGAGTCGCCTGTAACTCATACATACACAGTACGCATAAATTGTGCCGTTTAAAAAATAGTCTCATGTAACAAATAATGCATAGTACGCCATTACGCCTTAATCTATGTTAAGTTCTTATTCATTGCTATATATGTACCTGCATAATAATGCTAACATTAACAACAACCTATAGTTATCACAAAAGATTATTTATCTTGAAAAATTGGTATAAGGTTATGCATATTCCAGTCTGTTAATTGATTCTTGACGAATTCGTCCATGACTGGCATTGTAAAACAAAAAGAACGCTTGCATACAGGAATGGTAATATGTAGAAGTACTTACCAATATGTTCAGTACGTGTGTGTGTGTGATAATAAACAAAGGGCACTAAACAATCACCAAACTTACGTACCTAATCAAGGCAAAATGACGCTGCAAAATATGTTACGTATTTAACGCTTCTGGGTTGTGTTCACAAAATGCAACTTAGAGTAAAGTTAGATTCGATTAAAGTCAAATAAGAGTTTACTAAGGTATTACTAGAGTAAGATTGTTTTATGAACTATAGCCAGAGTATTGTGTACTTTCAATGATTTGAATCAACAATGACGGAGAGGAAGGAAACGAAGGTGTTATTATTTACTATATTTTGTTATACGAAAAATGTAATAGTAAAATACATATTGTGTTTAAGTTCCGCTTTATTTACATTGCCCTCAAATGACATGTATTCGACAAGTATAAACACAACAATAAACATAATAATAATATCCATAGATAAATATCGGCTATCGATGTTCAGTGAACATAATCATTCTATGATCATTCTGTCAGTGCGCATGTCGAGTAAAATTTACCTACCTGTTATATACGAGTAGAAATAGTTAACTCTAGAGTAAACCTTATTATTTATTGAACGACTTACTCTTTTTACTCTTGTTTGGTAAAACAATTTATGAACGAGAGTTTTAACTCATAGTTAACTCGATAAGGTTTTGTGAACGCAGCCCTGCTAACACTATACAACCCCACCATTGTCTGCCACCACGCCGCAATGTCTGGAGACATTTTTTGTTAAAATAAATATTCAACATTTTCTAATTTTATGACAGAAAATGCACAGCAGGCTAAAACAAATTACCTAAATTTGTAACACGGTTATGTTTATTTTTACTTCACACATCTTTTAGTACCAATGTGGACAATATTTCTGACTGAGAGGATAAAATATTTGATACAATTTTATTTCGTATTTTAATATGAAGACTATCAACGAGTTTAACAATTTATGTAAACCGTTTCTACAATTACCATTAATACAACATTGTGTGAAATTTTCACATACCATTTTTTTCCGTGCAGATATTAGTTTCGCGTTACGTCCTTTCGATTTAAAATAGTTTCGAGTTTTCGCTTCTTCCGGTTACACCAGAAATCGATATCAACTTCCTTATTTTAAACGGTATACCCCACCTTTTATGATTGATTCGTATTTCCCACTTCATTTTAAGGCTGGTTTGTCTAATAAACTTTGCTTCTGAAGTTAGCCACGTATTTAAATTTTTGTAAAAAAATTGATACATATCTGCAGGCTATTACTTATAACCACATTCATGCATGCACAGATTTAAAATTCTAGGCAATTATTTTGGAAAGTGTACTGCCTTAAACATTTCAAAATAATACAGGGTGATCAGAAAACAATGTTAAACATTGTCTTCAACACAAATATGAACTATGATGTGGACAATATTACTAAAATACATCTAACACTAACATCAATACGTACATTTCTGAAATGTATACTAAACAAAACTACGATGTAAATTTTAAAATAAATATCTGATAAACACGTTCAAAAAATTTTTTTTTTGGTAAAAGATCGACACATATAAAACAAGCACAAAAGAAACATCAAACATAAGAAACGTTCAATGGTAAATTTGTAGGTAGAGTCCGATCCAAACCTGATGGGACTTGAGATGCGCAAGGCGTGGTTTAAACCTGTACTATCCGTGCTAAAAATATCGACACCAAAACGATCGTGTATATTTCCTGCTACAAAGACTAAACGACAAATGATAAAGTAGTAGACTAATGTTTTCACGCCCGACTGTGAACAGCGCTTCCCATAGACATCTCTCTCATTTTATACTGCTTGCTCTCTCTAATACCGAAAATCGTTTTCCACGCAGGTACCATCAGGTTTGGATCGGATGCTAATAATTATGTGTCTAATGTACACACAGTTTGTTACGTGTAGAGTGCAAATATGTGTGATGAACATGTCATTAGGTTTTGTTCGAAAGCGCACTAATATGTATTGTCTATCTTTGAGCTGGGTTCGTGTGTGATTTATCGTTCTAGTTACGTTAGTTATTTAACAAAAAAGCATATATTGAACTCAACCTGTTAGTATCAGATTTGAAATTCATAGAATTTGAGTTATTATTAATTTCAACCATCTCCAAAAACTCTCTACATCTCTGATTATTTACCGTTTGAAGGACTTTATTTCAAAATTCGGCGTATGGATAAAGCCCATCTGTTCTTTCCAGTCCGTATATCACTTTTATGTGTAGTGAGTCTGGTTTTTAGCCATGTTGACCTATATATACTTGATTGCATTCATTGCAAGATATGCGATAAATAATGTTTGACTGGAAAGGCAGAGGACTCACATCTGTTCTTCTGCTAAAAATTTCTTTTTATTGGATCATAATTATAGAAAGCTAATTTTATTTCATTTGTAGACAGAACGTGAGAGAGTCTCTCAGACATACCAGTGATATAAGGAAGCCTGAAGTATTTCAGATTTTCTTGTGTAACAGTACTATTTTTGATAGTCAGATTGTGAGGGTGAGGGTTGGAAAAAGGAAGTGCCTCCATAGCCGGCGCCGATCCCCGTTTTGTATGCATATTGGTGCCGGCTACGGCATCAAGAATTGCGGACGGCAGCCGGCTCCACGTATCGTTACCGGCATATCAACAAAACCTCTCTTTTCCATATTGCGCGCGTGAACGGCTTAACTTTTAGTGTTAATTTTCTTTAATTTATCTAAATTCGCAGATATGTTTTTCCCTGTAGCTATGCTTTTTGTTAAAAACGATGTTCTTCTAATTGTAGAATGTTTAAAGTGGGCGTTAAGTTTGAAAGTTACGAGAATTTTAACAAGCAGTTACAGAAATACAAAAATCAAGTGTTCAATGATTACTGGATTGGAGATTCTAGAACCATCAAGACGCAGGCTAAAACATATCCTGAAAGTGTGGCTGCTTAAGCAAAACAAGACTTAAATTACCATTATGTAAGAATAGCTTGCTTTAAAGGTGGCCGAATGCACACTCCTAGGAATAAGCAAGAACCACATTTACATTTAGGCAGTATGCCCGTATGTTTTTAAAATTAACTTCTTGTGGGTAGAAGATCACACTCATCTGGTATCACAAACTTTATTTAAAAGTTTACCCCAGCAAAGACTGGACATTTGAAATTAGCTTAAGGTTAATTCAGTAGCAGCATTGCAAGCTTGCGCCAACAAAAAAATTGTAAAAAATAATATCATTAATGAATCCGGATGCCTTGTGACCTGTGAAAGACTTAACAAATCTAAACAGAAAACCACATAGGTAACAGAATAAAGTTTGATGAATGTGTATCAATTTTACGAAATATGTACTTACAAATGTGACGTTCACCTTAACGTTGATGTGGAAGCAAATTTGAAATACCGCTATTTTCAAGATCTTGAGATGAAGCATATGTTTGACTCTTATCTAGAAATAATTTTTCGGCGGAAGATTTGTATTGTAGAGTTTTAACTAATTTCGCCCCTAAAAAGGTTCAACAGCAACTTAAATGTAAAACTAAATGTAAAGATTTTCAATTTATTGAAGAAGAAAAATGTCCTGCTCCTAATATTGAAAGTCTTCTAGAAGTAACACCTTATAGTTGTCAGTGCATGTTTTGGACCCCCGTCCAGATACCTTGTCGCCACATCCTCAAACTTCGATTTATGTGCAACCAGTCTTTATTTGATGAAAACATTTGCTGTCGCTCATGGTGCAAGTCATCTTCGTGGGTTATAGCCATAACACGCGAATCGAATATTATATGTACTTTATCTACAACTTTCATGGAAAGAAAGCCCTCGGATTCTGAACGTACGATACGATATTCGAATTCGAAACGCGAGCGTAGTAAAGATGGGCAAGTTAGGTCAGTACGAGTACATTTCAATGTGGCTAAACAGACTACTGTTTTGTCTTGCCCATCTCTACCACGCTCGCCTTTCGAATTTGAATATCGTATCGTATGTTCGGAATCGGGAGCTGATATTGACATAACGATTGAGTTATGACCATAACTCCATCGCTGTCATTATTATTCAACTGACTGAATAATCACTGTCATAACTTGCCAATATCACCTTAGTAATTCATAGATTATGCGATAGTTGTAGATAAAATTTTAAAATTAGTTGGAAATTTTTAATTATAGGTATTGTAAAAGGGTTCTATATGATGAAAGCTATAAGCAGAGAAATACAGTACAACTTCTTAGAAATTTTCAACAATAAAATGTAAATAATGAAATTAATGTCTAGTTTGAGTAAAGAGCAATTGTTAACCTCCAACTGGTAATTTAAAATAAAGCCTGATTTGTTAAAGTTATTAATTTCTGAACACTTTTTGTTTGTAGGTTCTACTGCCTATTCTATGAACCGTAAGAAGTCATACAATTTATATACATTATAGACACATTATTAGATTTATTAGGTCTTACACGTGCAAGAGAAATTGAAACATTTAAATATTTATTAAACAAAAAATAAGAAAACTAACATATTAATGACAGGTTTTAGACAGGACATACGGCATTTTACTGCAATATGAAATGCTTAAATATAGAAAGTTAACATACTAAATTGAGAATCTATATGATAACAGTACAAGAATCAATAACATACTCAACGAAAGCAACGATTATGTCGAAGAAAGAAGAACAATATTTAAAATATTGCACCTAGTATTGTTCCTATGATTTTCCTTCGCGTTATTCAGGTTGTTACGCATAATCTTCGCTTTTTCATTAGGAATGTTATATTTATATAGAGCAATCCAACGACGTTTCAAATCAAACCCAATATGACGGTAGAGGGCAAAAAAACAAGTTTTTGATTATTAAAATTCGAATATATGTGCTCTTATTAAACAATTATTTTATTTAATTAGTTTTATGATCCGAATATCATGTTCTGTATCAGAGGCTAAAGCTCAGTTATGTGACCAGAACTATCTCTGTTCCAAAAGAATATTCCCGTATGTTTCTATGAAGCATTTCAAGAAAGATTTACTGTAATTATGGACTGCTTTGATGTGTTTATTGAAAAACCAGATAATTGTGTAACACAGCAACATTACTGGTTAATTATAAGCACTATAATACGACAAATAAGTTAACATCAATAAGTCTGGAACTATATGCTACATAAGTGAAGCTTGGGGTAATATAGTTTAGTTGCCACCTTCAGCAATAGAAGAATGTGGACATATAGCAAAAGTAAGAGTTCCTATATTAATGTTAACAAAGTGTAATAATACTCAAAAATTAAACAGTTTCGATAAAATTGTAAATAATTGTACTTAATGCTGTAATTAACGTATCGTATATGCTGCACATGATTTTGTATTTACAATTACTTATGGCACTACATTACCCTAATTTATACTTGTACAAGGTGGACATTGCCTTCGACCTTAAATAGGTATTTCACACAAATTCAATAATCCATTAAATTCATTTGTAAATACATTTGAAATCTATTTACGCTTGCTTCTGTCCTAAACTGTTATACATTATATATTAAACATTAACAATTATTTTTATAGTCTTGTACATAGTATTTTTTATAATTAAACTTATTTTCTAATTACTATTTACTAATGCTTGTATAATAATTAAGTCAAATATTTTAATATATAAACCTAATAAAACAATACTCATATTGTTTTGTTTGCTTTTCTAAATTTAAAGTAAATATTCAAATATTTTAGTCTTATATCAGCCTTTCTTGGCATACTGTAAATAACAATGCACCTGCTACCATCATCGTTGTTTTCAGTCATGCATGTATGAGAATATTGCTTCATCTATCAAATAAAGTACATGGGTTTAATACTACCCTAGAATTAACATTGTTTCTACTATTACTTCGACTTACTAACTCATCTAATGATCTTACTTGCTATTTATATTATTTAATTATAGTGTACTAATATTTAACTTACTCAACCTACTTAAGAAGGTCGACCCAGTCAGGATGTATTGTTTAGTCGATGTGTAAATAAACAACACCTTGCTCTTCGTGTCACAAAATTGCTATATCAGCAAGAGTTATTAGTTGCACATTCTGTGACCTAGGCACATATTTGTTAAGACCGAGTTTATTTATGCAATAAAATATGCTACTGCATCCCCCGTTAAAGATTTTTTAATTTATGTATTAAAAAGGTAGTATAATAATAATTACATTCTAAATTTTCGCATTCATTCATCCTTATAGTTCAACTGCATTATTTATGTCAGTTCCTGTGGTTTTTAATTGGTCGCTAAGAAACCTCTCATTGTTATTTGGGAGTAGTATGGAAACCCTTGCTAAAGAGCATCATTTCATTTTTCATACTTATATACAAATTCCAAATATTTATTTCAAACTTCATCAATAACATAATCTTTATTATCTTACATAAAATTACAAAAGAAAGACATTCATGTTGGCTGTCCGGATAAAAGAATACAATGGAGTATTGTTTTATTTTAATACTCATTTTGGACTCATAACATTTTTAATACAATCTAGATTCATCTATTACAGTTTGTCTCCAAACTATGTGTGATATTATCATTTCCTACATGTGCATTATTCGTATCCGTACTTTACCAAATGCTTTGATAGAACTGACGAACATAAAACATCATTGTAGTGACGTCTTGTTGTTGTCTGTTTTTAAAATAGCATCTACGCCGAAATTCGAATACCTACAACATTACCTGCCTTGGGTTCCAGGATATGTATTCATGATACGTTCTGAATTGTGTGTGTAGAATATTTATTGCTCTGACTAATTGTGATTAATAATGCACGCAAGATAAAATTTAAAAACATATATGGTTTATCCTAGGTAATGATTGTTTAATGCTTTGCCACAATATATCGACGTGTTTCAAAAAATTTTTTTCCGATAATATTCAATATTCATCGATAAATTCTTACCAGTTCTTCCAAAAATACCTTATACGTATTAGGTCCTAGCGCTATGTAAAATACATTTATTTTAGTAATATCAAAAATACACGGTTAAGATGCGATACTAGAAAAAGAAACTGCATTTTTAGAGTAGGATAGAAAACATTCCAATTTAACTGGATATATATCATATACACATAATTTAGTAAGACGGTACCTACTTGCTGTATACTGGTTACTACTTATTTGATTTGAATTAGTCAGTAATAGTTCATCTATCTTCGTCATTATGAGTATGATGCTAGAGAACATCGATCAAGAAGAAGCGACAGTATAGTCGGATCCTTTGATGTCACGTATCAAACAATGCATGCGCGAAATGTCACTTTATAGGTGGTGTTTTTGTACTCAAGGAGTATTTCCCGGTCGACACGACTGTAAAAATTGCAAAAAAACAGTGGCTTTTTAGGATATTTAAAAAAAAATCGAACTTTATAATAATAAAATTATGTCTATAAAATACTACTTCCCTTGACTCTTCTTTATTAAAAGTTAGAGAAACAGGAGTAATTTCTAAATATTCTTCCAACAAATTTGTTGGCGCTATCTATTTGACGATTTCTCAAGTAACATTCACACTGACAGTTAATTGTAATCAAACCCAAAAAGCGATAAATTCACTATAAATATAAGAATAAATACGTCATGTGTAAGAATACACTTTGTTCGTAAATAACTATTACCTGCCGTTAATAGGGAAAGTCCGGGAAAGTTCGACCACTTTTTGGGGAAAAAATTATAACTTGCTTGTGTTCTGAGATAAAATTTTCTTTACACCGCAAAGCATTGCCCAAAGGGTTTAGAGACTATACATATAAAATATAATTTATGATATCATAGCAAAATACATTTTTATTTTGAATAAAAAGTACAAACATTGCAACTGGGCGATCTCACCCGGATATCAGGGTTAGACCGACCACCAACTACGGGTGAGATCGACTTCAAAAAATAACAAAACGTATATCTTCGAACAGCATAATAGTAATAATAGTATAATAGGAAAGTATAAACAAAATTAGTTTTTACGACTTTTCTTTTTCATTTTTCCGCTTAAATCGCAGAAATTCTCAAATTTCTGCGATTTAAGCTGCTGGTTTTCGTAGCAGAAAATAGGATTCCAACTAATCCTTGGAAATGGTAGCGTTGATTTACGCCGATTTAACTGACATTTTTTCCTTTAAATATTGCGTAAGGTGAGAGAAACATTCCCTCTGCATTGGAGCAACCTATGAGGGAAATGGTTTCGCCCTTCTCGCCTGATGTCAACGAAGAAACATTTTTTGAGGCTTTTGCGGCCAACACTTCAGTTGGTTTATTGTTCAACTGCAAACCGCTTTCGTTCATGTTAAAAATATTAGAAGGTTTGTCATGGAGTTGGTTATCAGTGAGAATATTGTCTAATAGGGTAAAATAGTGTGTCACATTGTCACGGTTCATTCCAGTCGCATAAGCAATCGAAATTCCTTCGGCTTTTCTAATTGATATATCTGGATGTCGTCGCAAAAAAGAGTTAAGCCAATCATAGCCAGCTTTGCGTTTTTATTTATTGAACGTGTGCTTCAATTTCAGATGTTCGGCAAGTTGGGAGGCTTAAATTCTGACGGACTACCGCTCTGGTGCAAATCCAAATGCTTGCATTTTTTTAATATGTCGCACCAATTTCAGTTCTGCATCATCTACCAACACCGATGACGGACCCAGTCTCTTTCGTTTTATTCCCTTCGACTTCTTAATATAATCTTTTAGAGTTGTTTTAGGAATCCCAAACTCTCGGGCGGCTTCATTTACACCCATTGTACGATTTTGTACATATTCCATTGCATTTCTTAAAGAATCGGCACACCATTTATCTCTATCTTCAGTTTTTCTTTTGTAAATTGTGGACATTTTTGTTAATCTGTAAGAATATTATCTGACAATATATTTAACTGTTTAAATTGGGCTTCATTAAATCTCTAATTTACTTCAAATCAAGTTTTAATTTTTTTTTTCGTGGTCGATCTTTCCCGGATTAATGTGGTCGAACTCTACCAAAGTCACGGGGGGATGGACCACCTTATTAACTGGAGCAAAAACGAAGAACGACTACATTTTTGAGGTTATGTTACAGATTAATGCATATTTTATCATCTAGTATCGAAATCGTTTAAATAAACTTACCCGTCTTTAAAATATCACTAACACAGTAAATAAGTCAAAAAACTTTCAAGTTCGTAAAAAGCTTAAAACTTAATTTATAAATTCACACTGATGTCACGGCCCGTGTTTACACGTTGGTTGCAACAAGCTCAACTAATTCCATTATCCGTACTGGTCGGACTGTCCCGGTGGTCGATCTCTCCCGGACTTACCCTATCTGTCAACACAGACATGAGTGTATGACATTAAACATAAATCATTTGTCACTGTCAGAAAATGTCAGAAGTCATTATATCTTTATTTTTTAAATTATAAATTTTTGAGCTGGGCGATAAAATTTTGTATGCACCACGTCAGTAAAGTGCCTTTATCAAACTCGTCTGTTATTCGCGTAGCTCGCTTCGCTCGCTTGGCTCAAATCAGACTCGTTCGATAAAGAATCACTTTACTGACATGTTACATAAATAACTATTTTCTATTCCGGTGCTATAAAGTTCACTTTACGACACCCGTTTTGGTTGCATAAAGTATTACTTTATCGCACGCTAATTTTATTTTTTTGAAGTTGGTAACAAAAAAAAATGCAACCAAATCGTATTTCAATGTCAAAATATAAGCCTTTAAAGTAACAAAAATGTGCAATAAAATTGTACAAAGAATAAAAAGCACACATGCTAACATTTCACTTACTAATTAGCAATATAAATTGTTAAGCAGAGTTGGATGATAAGTTTTCGGATGCTACTATTGACATTTACTTGCCATGTTGAATAGTACAACTGTTATAAAAGTTTGTTTTGATAAATATGTAGAGAGTTTGTGGGCGAAAGATTTTGTAAATTGTCTTCTGCTATTTTGCGAATCTCTGGGGGCGTAGAGTTATTTATTTCGTCCTTTTTGTTGATAATTTGAAATAATTTATTGTATAAATCAGTCTGAATTTTAAACACAATTACATATAGCACCACCGATATTCAAATATTTAAAACGTTCTCCTTAAAAATCAGAGTAACCAACTTCAAAAAAGCAAAATTTCTAAAATATTCGAACAAAACATGTCTCTTATTTTAAGCTTTTTTGAACTTTTAATAACCGAAATAGAAAAAATAGTATAAAATACACGTTTCATAAGACATTTTGCTCACTTGTTCTTTAGAAAACTCGCCTAGCGGCTCGTTTTCTAAACTTGAACGCGTGCGCAAAAATCGTGTCTTATGAAACTTGTATTTTAATATACCATTTTCTATTTCGGTGCTATAAAGTTCACTTTACGATATTAGTTTTTTGAGGTTGGTAATCAAAAATATGGAACCCTATTTAAATGTTAAATATAGAGTTTTAATGTAACAAGCATGTACAATAGAAGTTGTAGAAAGCATAAAAAAGACACATGTTAAAGTTTTATTTAAACTATTGAACGATATAATTTACTTAACAGAGTTGATAGTACATTTTGAATACCATTATTGAAATTTACTTTTCAATAAATATGAAATATTTTAAACGTTCTAAACAAGAATCAGTGTTACCAACTACAACAAAAACTAATTCTCTAAAATTTTTGAACATAACATGTCTCTTTCTTTCGGTCATTTTAAACCTTCGATACCCGAAATAGAAAAACTTGTATAAAATACAGGTTTAATATTATAAATAAGAGATTTATGTATTATAATATTATCTAAGTAAAAACTATTGATATGTATAATAAATAAGATTATATAAAAGAATAAAAAAATTTGGTTTTCTCTCAGCCTTTTTGTCACCTGTTTTTAATATTAATAATAATAATAATAATAATAATAATAATAATACACTTTATTACGTAGACACTTCAAGGTGTATGTTACAATTTGTAATACAATTAAATAGAAAAAATTATAGTAATACAAAGCAAAGTAAAGTAAAAGCAAAATGGAAATAATAACAGAAATATGTTTAAACTTAACTACTTAAATATACAATAGTAATATACAAGGTGTGTATAAATTGGCGGGCCCACTACACGTGGCGACATTCTTGGTCAAATTTTGAGTTAAAAGTCCTAATCCTAAAACGATGTATCAGGCTTCCTTTGTCTTCAGAATGAATTTGAAAGAAACATACATTTGGCAACATTGAACACGCATGTGCTAGTTATAATCTTCGGAACATTTTTACACGTCGTCATGTGAACCTTACATTTTAAATTTAAAAAAGAAGCAAACGAAATAAAATTAGTTTCTTAGATTACATATTTATTACGAAAATATTACAAAGTTTAAAAAATTCTTGATTATATTGACTAATTTTTGTACATCTTCTCTTGATAGAAATCAATGTAATTATTACCTACATAATTGTTCGAATTGAAATCCATCAGTTTGTAGACATAGCTGCAATCTTTGTGGTATCGTTTGTACTATTCGATCAAGTCTTTTTGGTGTGATTTCTAATACTGCGGCTTCAATTCGGGCTCTAACTTCGTCAGCGTCCTGTGGAGGTGTAGCGTAAACTTTACCTTTAATGAAACCCCAAACAAAAAAATCTAATGGATTGATATCGGGGGATCTCGCAGGCCACAAAAGGGGACCGCTACGACCATCCATCTGTCTGAGAAGTGTTCAGTCAACCAGTCTCTTATATTACGAGCAAAGTGCGCAGGAGCTCCATCATGCATGTAAATCATATTACGGCGTACGTTCAGCGGTATCTCATCAATAACTTGTTCTAAAACATTTAAATATTCACCGGCATCTAGGCGATTTGCTAAGTAAATTGGTCCAACTACCCTGTGGTTTATTATACCCAGCCAAACGTTAACAGAAAACCTTCTTTGGTGATCGTATTCGCAAAATTCATGTGGATTTTCATCTGCCCAATGATGAAAATTATGAGTATTAAACACACCATCTCTGGTAAACATGCACTCATCACTCCAAAGAATACGTCTTAAAAAGTCACCTTCTTCCTGAATTCTATTTAAGATTGTATTGCAATAATTGATTCGAAATACGTTATCATTTCCGTAAAGAGGCTGAACTTTAGAAACATGGTATGGATGAAGCAAGTTTTCTCGTAGAACCAAATGAACAGTCTTATTACTGGGAATATTGAGTGTAGAAGCTAATTGACGGGTACTCGCAGAGGGATCTTCCTGTATTGTGGCTAGAACTTGCTCTTCTAGTTGCACGGTACGCCTTTGCCTTGGTCGACCTGCGTTCACATTTCTTGGAATAAACGAACCTGTTTCAGGAAGTCGTTGGTCCAGCCTTCGAAATACATTTTTACTTGGATGTCTCCGATTTGGAAAACGCACTCGATATTCCTGCCCTGCCATGCTAGCATTTCCACGACAGAAACCGTATATCATGTACATATCGGCATATTCCTTTAACGTAAAATTCATAATAAACAAACACAACAACTAGTAAACACGAAAACCCGAAAACTGATTAAAACTACACAAATAAACACGAAAAATAAGCAAGTCGAATGAAATAGGTAGATTACAAAGTGTCAAAATTTGACAGTAGTAAGTTATTTGACTAGAACAACATTAGGCTGCCTACTTATTGTTTTACAACGTTGTCAGATGTGTTTTTCGTCAAAATAAGTTAATAAACAAATATTAAAAACAAACTTTAAAATTAAAAAGAAAACTTTAACGAAAGGATAATAACAACAACTCTTCTTTATTCTAAATTGTAGCTCTTTCTGTCAACAAATATCAAGTAATAATGCTTATTTCAAGACTGAAAGTCCGAACTTTAGGAACCTCGTGCAAAGATATGGAGCATGATACAACATTTTCGTATTAGGATTTTGGACTCCGAATTTAACGAAGAACATCGCCGCGTGTAGTGGGTCCGCCAATTTATACACACCTTGTATATATATAATATGTAATATGACAAACAGCCTGCAGCATAATGGCAGAGAGGTAAGTTTTTTGTTGTTGCAAAGACACACGTGGAAATCTTAAAACAACCAGAATTCATCAAGTGAATAGAATAGATGCGCAATGAGAAAGTCTTTGAAATTGTGCTTGAATAGGTTGTAAGTTGAAGCATTTTTTATACATGGTTGTAATTTATTAAATATGCGATTAATTCCATGTTTGTACATTTGAGATAATAAAAAAACTTCATTCTTACGAACAACATCTCGTCTAGACAAACTACCGCGCAGATAACTACGCTTGTTCTGCCCATCTAAGAAACAGTTACAGTTCTTTAATGCCTTTACCGCTTCTCATTGGTCGTTGTTCTGTGATGATATCTCAACAAATTGGACAAATGTGTGTCTATTAGAGTTGTAAAAGTTACTTCCAAGGATTAAAAATTAAATTTCGTACAGATCATGATATGTAAGTACAAAAGTAAGTTAGGTGTTCTTAATAATATTTATGCCGTTCTAAAAAATAGGTGCAAGCATGTGTAGGAAATGATTTATTAACAAGAAATCCATTAGAATTTCATACGTATGCGTTTGTTGTCACTAACTGTGACGTGTAGCGTGTTTTCAAAGAAATTACTTCCGACTTTAGAAACAGTATGTAAGAATTATCAACGATAAACACTTAAATAATTTAGAAACATTTTTTAGATAAATCAAAACAATTTTGTTCAGAAAATATTGTCAAGAAGAAGGGGAGAATAAGAGAAAAATATAGAACACAACAATATGTCTGATATTACTATAGGAAAAATATATAGTAGTTCCTATATTATATATGTTTATATATCTTTTTTATATCCTCCGTAGCAACCCAGACACACCACGGGCATATTCTTCAAAATCACCACGATGAGATAAATACAAGATATACTCCTTTTGACCAAATAAGACAAAATCCTGAGATAGCAGCTTTGTGAACTACAAAAACAACATTTGAAAAAGTTACTTGTACTCATTGGATATTTATGTAGCAAGTTTTCAACGCTAGGTATTTCATAAACGAATTCGTGGAGCTCTTGTCTTCTGCTACTTATGCAATTTCGCGTACCAAATTTCCAACTGATGAATCTACTGCAGTAACAACATACTATGGACTATTCCGTTAACGTATCAACTATACATTAACCGACGTATGGCGAGA
Source organism: Amphimallon solstitiale (assembly GCA_963170755.1). Taxonomy (NCBI): domain Eukaryota; kingdom Metazoa; phylum Arthropoda; class Insecta; order Coleoptera; family Scarabaeidae; genus Amphimallon; species Amphimallon solstitiale. The sequence continues at coordinate 122,514,190 of OY720681.1, read as the reverse complement.
CAGCCGACGCAGACACAATTCTCATTGTTTCGCAAATCACCAACTGCAAACACCTTTACATAAAACTTGAGGCAATGACAATACCCTCGGCATATATTCTGCAACAACTAATGATTAGCTAATGATAGCTTGAAAAGAACTGTCAAATATGACCACTAGATATGAGAATACAGAAGTCTACACGCGTCATAGCCATTTTGTGTACATCTTCTTTCATAGGATGAAAACTATTACAGTGCAACATAGTGAATGATAACGATAACTATTAAATAAAATCCCAATCGCCTGGAGATATTTTTATTCTTTTGTATTCAAAATGAAAATAAAGGACATTCTCTGTCAATAACTTTATAGATTGTGCCTTTGATTAGCTGTGTTGACGTTATCATCACAGTTTTGCTTGTATATTCTCTGCTATGCTGCTCATTCTTATATTTAGCGATACATATATAATAAAAGTTGGACTTGCAATTTATAATTATATCACATATTTATGTATACTAGCTACAGTCCTACATCTTTGTCACGGGGTTGTTTCCTGGACCGTAGGCATTTTTTCATTTTTTTAATTGCTTGCATATTTCTGTTCGAATGTTTAATCTTCGTCTAGTCGCCTGCGAATATATATGTGTGTTTGTGGTTATCTTGATTTCAGTTTTTATGAGATTATTTTGTATATCAGTGTTATTTTTTTTAGTTTTATTGTTTGTTTATTACTCAGTTCTTTTGTTTTATCGTATACATCTTCAGTAGATGCTCTTTTATCTTCTTATTTGTTTATTTATATTTATATTAGTTGTGGTTGCTCATATCAGGTACTTCATGTGCAACATAAAAACAGCGTCTTGAACCGATTTTCGCTTGTATTATGACTCTAATTTTTTTAATGGCAGCTGCTGCTCTCGAAATTTTCTTTATTAAGTTGCTTACGTGTTGATCTCACTTTTAATTCCTCTGCATGTTTAATCCTAAGTATTTTATTTGTTCTAGTTTAATGGCTAAGGTTTTTATTTTTATGTCTAAATTAGGAGTATTTATTTTGTTCAAGAATATCATGAATTCTGTTTCATGTTCGTTGATGGTCTGAAAGTTGTTGTAACACCAATCCTCCATTATGCCAGGATCTTTGTTGACGCATCTTAGTATTTCTTATAAACTTTTGCCCCAAGAAACCAAAAAGGCATTGTAAGCGTATGAGTATATGCCTTCTGTTATATATAGTTGACAAATGTCGTTTGTGTACTTTTTATACAAAATGGATTGGAGATTTTTTCCATGTGGTATTGCGTATTCTGGTTTAAGGTAATTGCTGTGGGTGTTATAATTTACTACTATTCTTCTTTGTTTTCTTTCTTTTAGATAAGCGTCTGTTAAATCTTTCTCTTTACATTATATTCCCATTTTTACCAATTTTCTGTTAAGAATTGGTATCAAGCGCCTTTTTTCATACCTATAAAGATTTCGCCTTCCTGTCTTTAATTTGCCATTTATACTATATAATAAATAATTAGCCGCTGATATTGCCCCAGAGTTCTTTTGAAAGGCATATTGTTTTGTGTGTGTTACATCGTTACAATTCATAAAAAGGGAGATCCGAATGATTGCAGCAATTACAGGCCCATCATTATTATTCCTGCAATTTCCAAAATTTCAGAACGGTTGATAGTAGATCGTCTACTAGAATACTTTGAAAAAAAACTATATATCCAATGAACAGCATGGAGGATGGCAATACTGGAGGTGATGGAGACTGTAATTGACGCCTACGGCAATAAAGAACGATGTGAACTGACATGTTGTGACCTCACTAAGGCTTTCGTTATGTATGTCACCAAATTCTACTACAGAAACTATACTAGTATAGGTACAGAACATGATCTACTTGCCTCTTATTTGAGGGGAAGATCCCAGAGATGGACTTAAATAGAGAAATATCAAATACCAGACCAATTCGTAATGTGGTACCACAAGGATCGATATTGGGACCAATTTTATTTGTGATGTATGTACGTTAATAATCTCCCAAAAAATATACCACCTAAACAAAGCTGTCTCTATGCTGATGATACATCCTACGTAGTAACTGGAAAGTCGATTGACGAAATTGGAAAAGAGAGCAAACGGGTAATGGAAGAAATCACAAAATGGTTCCAAGATAATGAACTAAAATTAAATGAAGAGAAAATACAGCATCTCTATTTCTCAGCAAGAAATGAACAGTCATCCCACGCCATTCGATATCTGGGGCTCACGATTGACAATAAACTTACTTGAGACATGCACATATCAGAATTAGCTAACTTGCTAACGATAGCTATATATATATATACTATAAGAAGACTGAAGACTATTGCTACCCATGCCGCTTCAAAATATGCCTATTTTGCGAACTTTCACAGCAGGATAAGCCTCGGAATTTTGTTTTGGGGCACATCACCTGCAGCAACAAGAATCTTTTGCTTGCAAAAAAAAGCGATTAGAGCTCTTTGTAATCTGAAATACACGGATGGTTGTAAGAAACATTTTAAACAAGAAAGAATACTGACCTTGCCTTGCCTATTTATATTTACATGTATAAAATACGTTAGAAAAAACCAAGAAAAGTATATATTGAATGGAGGGCATCATAATTACGAAACCCGCGACAGAAAAGATTTCCAAATCCCATATCACCGCCTGCAAACGACACAACGCTACGTAGACTACTGGGGGCCCAAACTGTATAACAAAATCAAGAATCATATTGAAGAGAGGGACAAATTATTTTATATATTATTGATAAGAAAAGTGGAGGATATTTTAAGTTATCACAGTTTTTATTCAATAGAAAATTTGACTTAGAACATTAATGACTTTTAAATACATTAATGCATTATATACACATTATTGTTTTGTTGTATTTTTAATTAATTTACTGACTTTATTTTCTTGTAAAGGTAATTACAACGAATAAACTATTATTATTATTATTATTATCGTTTGTTCGTAGGTGTTCAGAAATCTTGATTTATATATGTTTTTCCAATATCTTGTTTCATATTGAAAGCATAGGTCGGTAATTCTTTGGATTTGTTTTGTTACCTCTTTTATATACTGGTATATTATAATGTCAGTTGATAAGAGAGCCTCTTTAAGAAATTAAGGGGTTTTACCTTTTGCAGATGAATCACTAACTAGTTAGTGTTGGTATGCTCATGCTGGTTTGTTTTGTTTGAGTCTGCTACATGGTATTTTATCATATCCAAGGGCTTTGTTCGTCATGTTATCTATATATTACTACGGAGTTCATCCGTTTTATATCCCTATCTTTTAATGTAAATAATTGTACCATTTTATTTTAGGTTGTGGTTACTGGTTTTTTCATGGTAATTTGGTCCTACGTTAATGATTTTTCTGTTAGCAAACTTCTTGCTTTCAGTGCTTTTCGTTTTTCAGAATTTGTTCTATGGTGCGTGTTTCTTTGTTGCTTGTGTTTGTTTGCTTTGATATTAAGTACCGTGTTTTCGACGGTTCTTTTTTACATCCTTCAAATTGTCTAATGTAGAAATATTTTTTGTTTGTTTGTTTGTAAGCAAAGTATATGATCTCACTCTTCAATATATCACTATTATTTGGGTATTTCATGTGCCTTTTGTACAGTGTATTTCTTACTTTTGTTTGTTCTATTATGTTTCCACTTATCTAGGGACATTCTGCCCTTTTTCTAATGGTTTCAAGTTGTTGATATTTTTCAACAATATTTTCCAAGGTTTTTAATAATTCCTGAAAGTGGTTTATGCTTTCTTCCATAATTCACCCGACTTCTCTGTTCATAGTTCTTACGAAATTGAAATTCTGATACTGTGTCACATGCTCTATTCTATATATTGTTGTTTTGCGTGCTTATTTGTTTGAGATATGGTTGGGAATTACTTTGATTTTAATTTTGTTTCAGTGTTCGTTATTACGTTATCTAGTACGCTATGATTATTGTTTCGGTTTCATTTTGTCTAGTTTTGCGGGGATCGCATATTCAAAACGTTGTAATTATAAATAAAATTAATAGAATCTACGGTTGGTTCTTGGTGAAACATTATGAATATTAAACGAATAAAACACTTGGTTCTTGGTTCTTTATGCGTTTGTATGTTTGTATCGCTGGTATATTGTTTTTAAGTATTTTTCCTAATGTCTGGAATTGCAGGTCTGGTGGTTCATATACTAGGGTTATAACAGTCATTTGGGTGCTTAGTAGTATGGTTATTAATACATCATATTTTATAGATTCTTAAATGTATATTGCAGTTTCGTATCACATTTAACACGTGCAAAATAAGTAAGTAATCTTCTTTAAAAACAGGCTAATGACTAATGACTTATTATGTAGTTAACACAATATTTTATTAACATTAAATTTTATATTAGTAGTTATTGCACATTATTTTTATTCTTCTTTGGCCACATTACAGATGCAGGCATTTATTTCGATGGCAGTAGAATAATTTTAAGATCTGTTTTGATCAAAATCCTGCGTTACTACAATCCAATATAAATGTTCAAGTTCATTGAAAGTTGGAGTAATACGAGGGCGTATTTTTATGTTATCTACCTAGCCATGAAACAAAAGAGTAACGATGTCAAACAAATTATTGAAAAATCGCTGTCACTGTTAGAAGTACATGTGCTAAGTTGTGTTTAGTTTATGCTGTGTATAGACATTTGAGACGGTCCATTTCTCGATAAAATGAGTGAAACTAAACTAAACATCGCAGCGTGATAAAGTTCCTGACAAAGGAAGGCAATGGTCCAAAAGCAATTCATGAAAGAATGGTTGCTGTATATGGGGAAGATACATTATCTTATTTCCAAGTAAAATATTGGTCTAAACTCATTCGATGGGGCCGAGAGTCAATCAATGATGACCCAAATATCCGGACGACCCGTTGAAGCTGGAACTGAAAACATTGTGCGAAAGTCGAAAATATGGTACTGAAAGATCGGCGTGTAAAGATCTCTGTCATTGCCAATGAAGTCTGTATATCCGAAACAAGTGTTCTAAAAATTTTGCATGACGATTTGGGTATGAAGAAGGTGTCTGCAGGGTGGATACCCAGATTGCTTACATCTGTACAAAAACTGCGCAGAAAAGAAGTTTCTCAAGAAAATTTGGTCAAGTTGGAGAGGGACAAAACATTTTTATCTCGAATTATTACCGGGGATGAGACTTGGCTATATTACTGGGACCCTCCTGCTAAACAAGAATCCATGCAGTGGGTTCATAAGGGCTCTCCACCACCAAAAAAGCCAAGGCACAATTTTCTGAAAAAAAACTAATGGCAACTGTTTTCTGGTATGCTGAAGGAGTTTTGCTTATTGAATATATGCCGAGAGGGTCTACCATAAATGGAGAGGCCTACGGAAATACAATTAAAAATTTAAAAACTACTCTGGAGGAAAAACGCCCGCATTCTTATCCCAAAAAAAACTTGTTGCTGCACGACAATTGTCGGGTTCATAAGGCAAACAAAGTTCAGCAGATAATCAATGACTGTGGGTTTATAGAGTTAAGGCATCCACCTTATAGACCCGGCCTAGCTTCGTCAGACTTCTTCTTATTCAAAAATTTAAAAAAGCATCTGAGAGGAAAGCGTTTTGCTTCTGATGAAGAACTCAAAGAAGCTGTTGAAGAATATTTTGCGGGGTTACCGAAGCAATTTTTTTCTGAGGGTATGGGGCAACTGGAAAAAAGATGGAATAAGTGTATTAGTGTTGAAGGGAGTTATGTAGAAAAATATTTTTTTTTGTTCTCTTATGTGCTTCTTTATAAAAATACGCCCTCGTAGATCAAAGGTTTTGACTAAAGCGTCGTGTCTTTACTGTCTAATCTTTGGTAATATCATAAATTTAACATTGAATTGAAAGCATTTTTTTGCATTTATTATGTAAATTTTGTGAAACTTTTTAACGGAGTCATTATTAAATGAAAATAGCGAATAATCCTGCATCTCATGTAGGTAAATATTGTATGTAATCTATCCTACTGTCTCTTCTACTTTTTATAAGTCTGGAAAATTTCATAGCTCGCCATACCGTACCAATAAATTAAATGAATTATTGAGCTTCATTATTTCATTAACGCGATTTGTATGAAAAGGAATAGCAATTTTGTATCGTGTAGAATAATAAAAATGTACAAATCGAAATCACATGTAGTCATCATTTAAGTAAGTGGAAGGTATAATAATACCGATAGATACAATTTATCCTTATCAGTTGCGTGAAACGTATCACGTTGTATAGCATAATAATTAACTACAATGAAAATGAATTATCTGTGTTCCCAAAGTGTGTTAAGTGATTCAAAATTTTACAATAAAGGTTTACGCATTTCATGATAAAGCGGTACATTTTTAAATAGACAGCTTGTTAATAAAACCACACATAGGTTATGGAGATTAGTATTTGTGTTGAGCGTCAATAGGAGAACCTAAATATACTTAAATTTCAAGCTTTTTGTGTTTGAATTTATTTTAAGAACGTGTTTAAATAAGCATTAGTTTTCACGTCTAAATCTAACGTAAAAAATGAGGTGTGGCCACCACACGACTTTCTTATACGTATGAGCGTTTCAAATCATACAATTTTAAAAATTATTTTATACAAAAATTATTCAAAATCCTATTCTAAGTACTTCCAGCCTCCTAATAAATCTCTACAGGATACATACTTTGTGAAATATTTCCAAAAAAATGCTACTCGCTATGAGTAAAAGTATTACTTCCGGTCCGAATTTTGAATTTTCACTTATACAAAAAATATTCCAAATCCAACTCTAAATACTTTTGTACTTCTGACAAATATATATAGAATGTATAATTTTTCGAAATATTTGCAAAAATCGCTAATCGATAAGAGTAAAAGTGTTACTTCCGGTCCGAATTTTGAAAATTCATTTATACAAAAAATATTTCAAATCCAATTCATCATCACAATATTTCCTTATACCACGTATAAGAAAGTAAAAAGAAGAACCAAAAAAATTTCTCGTACATAACTCAATAATGATCGATATTGTTGTGACTGATCACTAGGGATCGGCAGTCAGGTTTACATGACGTTAATTCCAGGAACTCTTCGAGGACATCATGAATCCCAATTTGATATTTTTTGCACGCGAATCAAAATACACCAGACCAAGTACTTACCAAGTGACGGTAAATACGTCTTCTTTAGAAGCAATATTGCAGAGTTTATAAAACATATCACACATGCTGACTGTTCACTGTTCACTGTGACAGTAAGTATGAGAGTAAATCACCATGAACTGTTCCATATGTTCAGGTTTTAATAATACTCTGTCAAATATACCGGGTGTCCACACGAAAACTTTATATTGAATTATTTCTGGTGTTTTTGAAGACAAAAACTTGAAATTTTGGGTGGTTGTTCAGGATATAGGGGGACAATGAATAGTGTATTTCATACCGCCCCATCGGGTCACCCGCCGCCGCCGGCCACCCCCACTCCAATATTTTAAATGACACCCTGTATTTTTTTTTGGTGGTTTTGAAAGAACACAATTTTCTTGATATTCCTATGTGAAAAAACTAGTAACACACATTATAAGCTCTGGGTCTAAATTAATATGCCCAAGAACTGCTAGTTGCATAGCTTCATTTAGTACACCACAATTATTCGTATTCCGTTTTTTATTATTTACAAATCCAGTTTGCAAAAATTTTTCTATTAGCGTTCTGACATAAGCAACAGATACGTTTCTGTTTGGATGGTTTTCATTGAATAACGTCGCCGCTTGGGAATAATTTTTGTTTGCAATCCCATACAAAATCACTATTTCAATTCTCTCTTCAAGAGTATAAACCATTTCAGCGAAAAAGCCGAAACTTTAAGAACAATTTTACAAGTATTAATATTAATGAAACACAAAAGTCACAATTTTGACAATTCTAATTTAAAGCAAACTATTTCCATGACTAACTTATGATTTTTCGGAGTTAATAATTTCTGATATCTGAAACTTTTAAATTTAAATATCTCATAAATGTCATAATGTGTGTTACTAGTTTTTTCACATAGGAATATCAAGAAAATTGTGTTCTTTCAAAACCACCAAAAAAAAATACAGGGTGTCATTTAAAATATTGGAGTGGGGGTGGCCGGCGGCGGCGGGTGACCCGATGGGGCGGTATGAAATACACTATTCATTGTCCCCCTATATCCTGAACAACCACCCAAAATTTCAAGTTTTTGTCTTCAAAAACACCAGAAATAATTCAATATAAAGTTTTCGTGTGGACACCCGGTATATATATATATATACATTGAAAGCGCCCGTTCAAAATCTACCGTTTTAATAGGGGCATATTTAAAGTACATAGTTTTTTTAGAGCCGGCATATTAATCTCCGATTGGGAAAAATTTACTTCTTTTCAAGTAAACAAGTCAACATTTCGGCGTACAGTAGGAATACTTGTATTTTCTCAAGATGGATACGCGGGCACGTAAATAATTGTATTTACGGTGAATATAATTTTGTAAAAAATGAGTAAACTCAGGATGGTTCACTACGCCGATTTCACAACAGTAATAAATTGAAAATTTTGCATCGGAGTGAATACCGTTGAATTCTGGGGCAGGCAAATCTCTTACCCATTTTTCAACAGTGTCACACATGTAATTAATAAAAGTAAATAACAGATCAGGCCGCTACACACAGCCCTTACGATTTAATTAAAATACTATCTGCCCAAAAGCCCGCTCTTCAACTTCAACTATGTTTGTGCCCATAGGTGCAACTACATCTATACATACATATCGTAACTTGTAAACACCATTATTAAAACTAACGATGGGAAAGCCAGCTGCCTCGCAATTTAGAAAAATTCGTGTTAGATGTACATTAGAAAATTATATACATAAAGTAGAGCTTGTTACGTACTCAGAAAAACTAATTTTAAAATTATTTAAAATTTAGTACATAATAATTTTTTTAAATTGAAATTAAGCTAATTAAATAATTTTCAATTAAAGACGGAAAACCATAATTAGTCTAATTAATTCTTTTTTGATGCAATGTAGAATTAATCTTGCCGTACCCATTGCCTTTATATAGATTATCTTTTCTGGTCAATTTCAACATTTTAATAGAAATCTATTAGTCAATTTTTTAATATGTAAATTTTAGGTAATTCAAAACATACTCTTATTAGAGGTTATTAATATTTTTACATTTTATAAGAAAAATAGACACTGCTATTATTACAATTAAAAAGCTTCAACATCTAAAGTAAATTCATATAACTTCAAACATGTAACAAATCATTAAATATAATAATAATAATAATAACATTATGTATATATTGTAGAAAAAAATAATATTTAATTAATTCTAAATAAATATCATTAAAATATCTACAAATATCATAAAGCCGGGATTTTACGCTATTGAAAAATAAAATACATTCCGAAATTACTTACAGAAATAGGGACAATATCATTTATGTGCATTACTTAAACTACTTTTATTATAGAATGTGAAATCTATTCTCATTTATGAGATAATTTTACAATGCTTTAACTATAGACTCTCCATAAGCTATCATTTTAAAAAATGTTATTGATTACATAAATTTTAAATTACAAGGACTGTATAGCAACTAAAGTAAAAGATGTGTGAATTTTTTCTACTTGCACAAAGTAGTATAGTTGCATATGTTTCTTTTCTTGACGTTAATAGTAATAATTTACTCACAGATTTATTAAGAAGATAAAACTGTTTAAAACTTAATTTGAGACAATTTTTGTATATAAAATTCGAAACGCACATACGACGACACAGTAATGTCGTTTGACCAACTATTTTTTGTCAATGTTATTAAGGAATTACAATATATGTAATTATATGTGACATAGACTTTTTGTAGTATTTACTTTTGTATTAAGAAATACTCGTTTTATTACTTTACAAAAAATAAATACTACTCATAACTTACTAAATATTGATTGTTTTCTTGCTACAAATTATATAAAAATCATTATTTAAATAGATTTTAATAAACATGTTTCCTATTAATTAAAGCAACATTCATGTTAATAATTAAAAATATAATGAATAATTAATATAAAGAAGCATATTTCTTAAAAGTCAATTATTGGTATAATAAGAAAAACTGTAATTTTTGTAAGTACATATATCATAAATCCATTTTTCACTAATTTTATTTTGTCAGTTTGAAACATAAATAATAGGTCAAATATAAGAACACATATTTGTTAGATTTAATTACTCACAAAAAATTTAGAATACCATTTTTTGTCAGTGCTTATTTGGGTATTTTAGTAGATGCATTGCTGACTAATTATTAGAAAGCTTATTTTTACAGAATTAAAAATATAACGATAATAATTCAAATAAAATTAAAACTTACAGGCATGAATTACTCATAATAATATAAAGTATTGTGTCATCTGTATTCGCTGATTTTAATAAATAAGCAGATTCACAGATAGATTAATAAATAAAACAGGGTTATGGTCACGACCGTTACGATACCGGCGGATATCGACAAAATATCATTCTCCCTTTCTGTAAAAAACACTACCTTTGTCGGCGGACACGTTAGTATAATTGTAAGATTCCGCCGGCCGGCGGAACTCTCAGTTTATTCGAGCAAGACCGCCGGCGGATATTTAGTCACAGCAGGAAAATAAATACAAATTTTAGGTGCCTATAAACATTCATTTATTTTTAATGTCAATTTAAATTGAATATAAAATAAGTAACAATACATAAATAAATAGAAAAAGAACAAATTGTGGAAATATTTATTAGTGGTTATACTCTATCTTCACGTAAACACGTGTATATACGTTAAAACATCCATATTTAATGATTTTTAACGACCATGAAAGAACATATGAGATGAACGTATATGGTCTAATTAATTTATGTGACCTTACTCAGCAAACTGCTTTAATCTAGTCCGATTAGTGAAAAGTAAACAAAAGAAAAAAATAATTACGATATAGTGCGAATGATATCTCAAACGTTCCACTGATTATCTTGATTGTTATCAATCTATTTTTGTATGTCCTTTTTCTCTCAGAGATAAATAAATATGCCATCGCGTTATGTGTGACGTACATACGCGAACCCATATGTACTGCATGTATCTATATCGGGGAGAACATTTCCCTATACTAAAAACTCTGTACTTGATTGGAGTAAGGCCGTGCAATCTTTTTTCGTGTCAACTTAACCGACAGTTTTAAATACTTTCCTTTTGCAGATGACATAGAGTGTTGTTACAATTTCACCTCCGCTTTCCACAATCGATTTCTAACAGTTTCTCTTGTTATTTTAATGAATAATAACTGTCTGAGCATTTATGCATTGTTTTCTGGTTTTTGCTTCCTTTCATTTAATCATATTTCGTTGAATCTCATGTTTATACACAAAAGTATTTCATTTATTTACTGTTATTTATCTTCATATAAAACATTTGTTCTGAATATTTTTTTTTGTGATTATAAATTCAACTAGTAGGTACGTGATTGTGTAAGACATAAATTCATAGTTAAGTTACCTTTCTAAAGTAGAATTTCGAATTTAAACCACAATAACATTTTAAACGTAAAAGAACATGATTATAAACTTAGTATAGGACCAATGAAATAAAATGTTCACAATGAATCCTTATATATTATTATATTTGTGTGTTATATGTATGATTTGACAATAGTGGCGTTCAACGGAGTGAATCGATTAACAATCGCTTTACGATTGTCGGGTTTGACGTGTTCAACAGAGTACGATTGATTTAAATCGATGGACAAAATTTCAATCGTATAAATTGTACGATGCAAAGCGATGTAAATCGGTTTGTGGAGCATGCGTCGAAAGCACGTCGAAAGATAGACAGAAAGATAGGTTATGTTCGATGTGTAATGTGTTGAGAGCGGTTTGTTTATAGTGTATATCCGCACAGTGTTCTTGTAAAATAGCAGTTATTACCGACGTTATCACAGCGGAAGCGTACTTACTGAAATTGCAAATTGCAAAAATGACTACGAAGCGGTTACTCTTACAAGAGGGTGAGACGGGGATTAATTATAGTCTGCTCGTAAGCGAGGACGATTACGACAGAGCCTTAACAGGTAAGAAGCGATAGGTGTGTATTGGAAGGTAGTTCTGTAACATATTTGTATAATTCTAGATAAAGCATTTGCGTATTCTCTGTTGTTCCATGCTCGTGTAACCAACAGCGTCGAAAACAAAGAAAATGAGAACGTTAACGAACAAGAACCTGTTGATGGTAATCATAATGATGAGGATGAAAATGTTATTAATGATGACAGACCCTCCTGCAGTACATCCGAAGAAGGGGTAGTTGGAAGTTTTTCAGTGGAAGCCACTAAGCTATTTCTTGCCCTGTGGTTGAAACGAAAAGATAAGTTTCGTGATCCTTCGATTAGAAAAAAGAAACTGTTTGAGGAAATAGCTGAACAAATGCGGAAGCATAAGTACACTTACAGCATACAAGATATTGAACGAAAATACCGTAATATGAAACAGTATTATGTAAGTATTAAGGACCACAATAACAAAACAGGACGTGGTCGCAAATCCTGGCCGTATTATGAACTGGTTGCCGCCATCTTGGCGTGTGATAATAGTATTAATCCACCTGCATTGATGAGCTCAATGGTAAACTACTACTTAATATGCACAGCTGATTCTTACTACTCCTATAATGTTTTCAGGGATTCAGTCACCAGCAAACGGAAGGCGTGAAGGATGATGTGGCCACCATAACAGAACCTCCATCAGGATTCGACATAATTACACAACGCTATCCAACTACTGAAATGTTACCGGAAGTAGCGTCAGTTAGTGATGTGAGAGAGGCCGTCAAAAAAAGAAGACTGAACGCGAAAAAAGGGCAATCAAACAATGTACATGTGAAAAGAGTAAGAAAATCATTGGTGGTGAGCCAAGAGGCCCTTGCTGTAGAAGAGGAGCGAAACAATGAGCTCAGACTGCTCCGAACTACTCTGGAAAAACAGAATGATATACAAACCAGGCGCAACGATCTACTTGAACAGTTACTTAATGCACAAAGAGGGAGTTAAATAATTTTCTTTTCTTTTGTTCCGGCCTTTTAATTTTAAAATGTTTTTATTATTACTTCATGTTTTAGTTGGGATGATACAGTGCCATTTGTGCCATTACCAAAATGTGATATGTCTCACAACATTTAGAAATAAGTGCAATAGTGACAGGTTGCAATATTAAGAGAATATTGTGATATACTTTTAATAGCACTTTGAATTGTTTATTTCATGTTCGTGTTAAATATCGTATGTTTAAGATTTTGTTCACCCATGTTATTAATACGATTTTTTGTAGTTGTACTTTAAAAATAAAATAGTGTATTTTGATTAATTTTACAAAGATTTATTTGTCTAGCCTCATCAGCTACAACATATTTGCAATATTATTGCGTTTAGTACGACCGCCTGTGAACGCTACGTCTCGATTCCCTTCAAGGTCAGGCATTTCATCTAAATCGTCGTAGATATCTTCACCTTCTTCATAGCCTTCATGGACTAAAATGAAATTATGCAGCACACAACATGCCGTTATAACTATAGGAATTTCTTCTACAAGGCTCATGTCTAAGAATCGTAATCGACGAAATTTATTTTTGAGCAAACCAAATGTTCGTTCAATACAATTGCGAACAGAAGCATGTTTGGTGTTGTATTTCTTCTGAACTTGGGAAAGGTGACCATTATCACGAAAAGGTGTTAGGATGTTGTCATGCAGACTGTATGCAGAATCAGCAAGAATGTGCATGTCTTCTGGAATCAGACGCTGGGAAATTTTTTGAGATAATGGGCTTAATCTGTAGACACGAGCATCATGCACTCTTCCTGGCATACCAACAAAAATGTCTGTAAATCTCAGATCTGGAATACATGTTCCTTGCAATATGACAGAGTAGAACTGTTTACGGTTGTAATAATCATATGCATTATGGAATGGCGCCTTAATTTCTATGTGACATCCGTCCAGTGCTCCAATAACACCTGGGAACTGTGTTCGTTCATATGTGTCATCAGCTATTTCTTCACACTGGTCAGCTGTTGGCCATTTTATGTACCGCCCCTGCATTTCGCAAATTGCTGTACATATCTGCAACATTATGAAGTGCACAGTCCCAGTGCTTAGTCCAAATAGCGTACCACATTCCCGAAAGGTTACAGCATAATTGGCGAGCATCCACAATGTGACATGGCATTTTTTTGATACAGGCACAACCATTTTGTCGAGGTCCACATTTTCAGATTTCAAAATTGTACTTATTTCATCGATGAGTACCTAGGTGAAGGAAAAGTATTTGGGTATTATTTGCATGACCATTTTGGTTTATACTTGTGTACTTACAGCCATAGTGTTCCTCCCCATACGAAAATGCCTTTTGTATGTAGTGCTTGAATAATGAGGTACAACTTCCTCAAAATAATTGTTTACATAAACATCTGGTTCTCTTATAACTAAATCCCGTGGACCAATCCGGTGAAACAGTTGTTCGATAAAAGCGATGATCGTTCCTGTTGTCTTATCTGCTTCAGCTAGTTCTGTTAGCAACAGATGCCGTAAAATATTATTATTGATATTCATGTTCGACCAATTAATAATGACTATTAACGAGATCAAAAACAAAGCCAACAAACTGTCAACAGTGTCAACGAATAACTAGCCCTAACAGCCCTAACCCCACAAGACAAACAAATCGGAAATCGCCGTCTATTTGCCACTATTTGCCAATTGACAGTTGACAATAATAAACGTGTTCAACGATGTTGTAAATCAATGTACAATCGCTTGATTACGATTCATTTAACCGATTGGAGTGTTGAACGCCCCTAATGTAAATATCTGGAAATCAGATCTACTACAACAAAGAATTTTATTATTATATTATTATTAAATTATTATGAATTCAAATATACGAGGGGGCGGATACCAATACCAAGCAACTTACTTGGTCAGAAAGAGTGAAATATGGAAAAAATCGAGTGCTTTACAAAACAAAGAAAGTCTATTCATACCATACTGGAAGAGATGTCGGCAGTTCATGGAGATTCCTACACGGAAATAACTATAATTTTTAAGTGACACAGTCCCTTTAAGCAAGATAGGGATTACTTAAAGAAGATCCAGAGCCGAGGCGGCCTATATTTATTACAGAGCATTGGTTGTTATATAACAACTAAGAATGGGGCCCATTCCTTCGTTTCGTTCTACGATATACATATTGCTGTGTAAATAAAAGTAAAAGTAATTAGATAAATCTATTAATATAAGAGAAAATTGAAATAGACCAAAAATATGTAGTGATAAGAATTAGCTTAGTTATAGTTTAAGCATTATAGTTCAATTAAATATTTATTCAAGTATAAGTGGTAAAAGTTCTACTAATCATTAAGTTAATAGGTATTTAAAGGGTTAAAACCAATTTATCAAATAAATATTGAACATGTGATATATAGACTACAATGAATCATTTAAGTAATATAGGTTGCAGATACTATAAATATTCTATAAAGGATGAATTCCTTCTTTAAGGAAATTGTGAATGAAACAATGTTTAAATGATCATTTATAAACTTAAATATACACAGATTAATGAAGTATAATACACATGCTATGTAAATGAATAAACTTTATTGTGCAGAAACGATACATTTAAATGTCATCAAACTATACGAATAGAATAACACCAGATATGCCAAAGAAAATGACATCATCTCAAATAAAAATGTAAATGTTGATGTGAATAGGATAAATTCATAAATGGCTGTAATAAAGAATTTAAAAAGATGTTATAAATTTGTACTCTAGATAAAAAAGGATATAACTATGATATTCATTACATTAAATGTTTAATCGTAAATAAAACATATTGTATACAATAATGAGATGTTAAAATATATTCTTTAGTCCATATACTTATAATTTTGTGCTTCTGAAATATAAATAATGGTTATGTACGGTCCAAAACCTACAAAAGAAAATAAAACATCAATAATTTATTTGTAGCATATTAAAATTAGCAATCTCACCTAAGAAGAGGCATTGGTTTCAAAATAAAAAGAGGGAAACAGCAACGAGCCTTCATGGTAAGACATCAGAAACGAAGATAGAAGTCATCTGCGACGCTTTTCCTCTATTTCCTATCGAAAAGACTAGTAAACAAAAAATAAGAAGGGATTAATAAATGGTGAAACGTGATATTTATCAAACAGTAACAAGAGTAATGAATTCAAATATAAATACAACAGACGTTTACGTTATAAAGAAAAAGGAATAACACATTTACCTGAAATAGAAAGAGGTAAATTTATAGATTCGGATAAGGAAGATTTGCTTTACGGACATTATTTAATAGCTGTCAAAGTGAATGAATGGATGCACCAATATAAATCATGCATATAAGATTCAACTAAGAAAGTGGCATTAGCACCAACTTAAATTCAAGACAGCGGGCGTTAAAGTACCGATCTTCATTTGTTCGTTATTATAAAATGCGGAAACGAGCCCGAAGAAGGAGAGCAACATTTGAAAAGGAGTTCCGGCGATATTTTTTTAAAATTTCTTCATTGTAAAGATTGATATATCTATATAATCATAAATACAGTACATGCACTACTTGTTTTTTTTAAGGATTGAAATATCTTATCAATAAATTTAAATGAAAATGGCGGACATATACAAAAAAGAGTTTGAAGAATTATATGATCAAATTAAGTAAATGATACAATATTGTTTATTAAAGTTATAAACATAAAAGTTTTATCTAAATTTTTTTATAATTAATTAAAATTTTTGCTTTTCATTATTGATTAGAAATATTTTTAATGGTGTGGGATCAACCATTAAGGTACTATCGGAAAATGTTTGCCTTAATCGGATTGTTAAGTGCCATTAAAAATTTGTATAATCACAAGACAATAAATTAAATAAACGAACACAAATATATGAGAATATTTTGATGTGTGAACACTAAGCTGTTGAAGTAGTATGTGAAAATGTTTGCTCCTGACAGTTAGTGGAAACTATTTTCGAAATATTTAAGTAGCAAGACACTAGATTATCAGAGTAGTATGTGAAAATGTTTGCTATGGTGAAATAGTGATTGCATTGGGTTCAATTTTCACTAAAATTCTTTGCATAAAACATAGTGAACATACATTAAATTATCATGGTTTCAAATTCATTCCTCAAAATAAACAATATTGTGTTTAAAACAATTTTTAAATAAGAATCATTTGAACAAAATTAGTTTTATGTTAGTTATTATAAATCCTCATAAACAGATGGATATCTATGTATAGTAAGAAAGATAAAAACAAACATATAAATATAATAAATAAAAATATAGAATAAAATATATTCACAATTATTATTAAAACTTACATATTGTGTTTAATTTTTTACGCTATACCATACTTAACAGATAAGATAAGATTGTCGAAAAAGAAGTAAACCGCTGTCTAGAATCCACATAAAAATTTTAAAAATTCATGCTATTATGTCAAAGTC